>OX375874.1:37711992-38436300 GCA_947359465.1 Metellina segmentata | reverse complement strand
CTTTTTCCAAAACATCGCCAAATGTAAGATTGCGTCAATGACGTCCATATCCAAGATGGCGTCATCAACACAACATACATAGGAACAAGTAAACAAAACTTTTGCATCCAATTTTCTGATTCTGTATAAGCAAAATCCACACTGTGAACCTTTGCAAATATGGAAATGAAAATGAGGAATGCACAAATAAACAATAAAATGTAAAGAAAACTAACTTGCCCATCACTTCCGCTAGCTCCATACGATTTCTCCGCTGTTTCGGTTGTCATGATTATTTGCTCCCTTCGCCTCATCGCATGTTAAGGGCGGGTAAACACGCATTTTTGCATCCACAAAAGCCATAAGTTTTTTTTTTCACCACTCATATACGACGAGATATATATACAATTAGTGCAGATGCAGACATACTTATTTAACGATGGTGTAATTCCCACAGTAATTAAAATCGAAAGGAACGGAGCGTCGAAAAGCGATGGTAACGGAAATCAAAGAGCGATCCAAAAAACGCACGTGCTAACGAAGGGAGCAGTCGATACTTATTTAACGATGGTGTAATTCCCACAGCAATAAAATCGAAAGAAATGGAGCGTCGAAAAGCGATGCTGCAGGAACGTTTAAAAGCGATGGTAACGGAAACGATCCAAAAAACACACTTGCCAACGAAGGGAACGGTCGAAGAGGAATGGTATTTGAAAAAAAACGGTCGAAAAGGAGTGGGTGGTATTTGAAAACCCCGGGGGTGAAGGGACTTAGATAGGGTTGTAATAAATAAAATATAGCCAAAATTCAATACATTTGGTGATATTCGCATGTTTGGCGACAAAAATCAAAATTGGCACGATATCACGGTTTTCAAATATAGGGTTACCAAAAAACGAATTTCTAGAGCTAGGTTACCAGATTTGGCGAGAAATCTATATGGACCGTACAGTAAAGGTCACCCAATTATTCTTCTAATTAGAGTGTTTTAGCAATTCATTGAATTAATTGTATACTGTAACAATCTGTTTGTTTTTAGTTTAGTTAATAAGCGTTTGACAAAATTAGGATTATCGTTCATCTCTCATTGTTTTTATTTTCATCGCTGATTTTGATGCATAATGTTTCTGTGTTCTCATCGGATTAATTACTAACCGAAATTTAAGTATCAATTTTTTATTTGTAGGTTTGAGTTTGTATTGTCATTTTCTATTCATTAACGTATAAAATTAGGATTCCCTCTGATCCGCCATTTTTTTATTTCGCTAATTTGTTTTATATTTACTCTACTAATAAAACTTTTCTAACAATTCACACACATTTCACTTCAATGCATTTCGTTTGGATTAATTAACGATTGGATAGTTGTTTTGGTTTATTAGTAAATTGATGTTTCATAGAATTGTCAAGTTTTCTTGTGATTTTATCTTGGACAAATTTAAGGAGTTTTTGATTAATTTATTTTGTTTTTATTGGTTCACTCTCATAAAGCAGCATGGTAGGAATTAATCATAAATGTAGGAAGGAATTAATCATTTATGTTGACACATCAGATTTAAAATGTACCTTGTGTCCAATAACTGTAATCTCCAGAAAATCTTTGGAAGAACACATGATGTCTGCATGATTTAACTCTGCAAAGTGAAGAGTTAAAATAAATAAGAGAAAAAAAATACAAATGGATAGTATTTGAATGCACTGAAAGCAATACTATCTTGACGATTGCTGAAAATGAAAGCAGAGGGAAAACCTTCCTTATATCGTCCAGAAGCAGCACTGTGACTAAATCAAAGTTATATGCATTTACACCATGTGTATAATCAATGCATATAACATCATTGCCATACAAATTAAGCATACCTTTCTGGGAATCATGGATACTCTCAAAAGAATTCATGGCTTGGAAAAATGAAACCGAAAAAGAAACATCTTCCATATTTGTAAAGTGGAATGGAGTTTAAAGGCATAAATGGTATCTGTAAAACCTATTTTCATTGCCATCACAGTGGGGAATTTGCTAGTAAAAGTAAAAGAAAGAAAACCATTAAATTGCTTAGTTCAAATAAAATTAATTCAGTCTGCCCTGTTATGATGAAATTAACAGAATAGCAGTGGTTTCTTTGTTACATACGTCAAAACCCATGTTGGTCATGATATTGACTTGGGTCAAATGAATGTTGGTGGGGAGGAAAAAGAAAAGATTGATATGAACGAATGGTATACCCATCGCGATAATTCTGGATGAAATACGTGTTTCAATAGGTGATCAATTAGAACCTATTCATCTCTCAACTATGCGAGATGTTATTGATAAACATTCTAACTAAATATAATTAAAACTTGAATGGAGTATTAGACAGGAATGATGCTGTTAGTGTTACCATGGGTAAGTCACATGCAGCAAGATGAAAACTCTGTTGTGGTTTTCTATAAGCCACAAAATGTACTTCTTGCCGACTGTCCCGGTTGAAAAAATGAAGATTTTCTTCTAGTTATTGTGAATGATTCCCAGAAAGGTATGCTTAATTTGTATGGCAATGATGTTATATGCATTGATTATACACATGGTGTAAATGCATATAACTTTGATTTAGTCACAGTGCTGCTTCTGGACGATATAAGGAAGGTTTTCCCTCTGCTTTCATTTTCAGCAATCGTCAAGATAGTATTGCTTTCAGTGCATTCAAATACTATCCATTTGTATTTTTTCCATAAACCTTTGTTATGAGTGATGATGCTAAAGCATTTATAAATGCTTGGGCATCAGCTTTTGGTAAACCTTTAAAACGTCTGATTTGCTCTTGGCATGTGGATAGAAGTTTGGAGAAGGAAATTGAATGAATTAGTTTCAGATTCATTAGAGTAGGCCATTATTTATAAAATGCTCAGATGCTTACAATCAGACTGATAAAGATACATTTGTGGTTTTGAAAAACAAGAGTGGGCTTTGTGTATTGCAAATGGGCTGGTGTCAACACGAACATGGACGTTGAATGTATGCACAGGATGATAAAATATATATATTTGGGGGTAAAAAAGTAAAACGTCTGGATAGAACAATCCATTTGCTAATGAAATTTGTCAGTGACAGGATGTTTGATAAAATTATTGCTCTAGAGCAGTGTTTCCCAAACTTTTGACATATGCGTACCCCTTCTATAATTTTCGTAACGCTGAGTACCCCCTTTTAAAAAGCGGATGTATTTTAATAACAATCAAAAAGGGTTTTTTTTTTTGGGGGGGGGGGGGACATACACAAAATAATAAGAGAAATAAAACGATTCATAATAAAATATAAATAAAATTTCTATTATAAATAACGTTTATTTGGATCAATGAGAAGGATGAAATTGTTTGTGCTGAGATAACAGATCCTCATAATTTGGTTCCCTGGTTGTTAATTTTAATCTGAGATGTGGTTCTTCGTCCAATAGTCTGTTCCTTTTTTTTTCCGACTTAATGTCTACAAATGCCGAAAAAACAACTTCACATGAATATAAAGTTAGAAAAGGCAAGATGTATTTTAGAAATTTTTCTGTTAAAACCGGATACACAAGTTGCATTTGTAACCAGAATGATGTTAAAGTACTCTCCATATGTTTATTTTTCAAGAATCCGTCTGTAGCCAATTCCAACAATTGTTCTTCCTCATGCGACAAATCTTCTGGCATGGATGTTGTGTAAATGTTAAACGGATATCTTATCCATTCAATATTTTTGGTTAAATCAGGGAAATAGTTTTTCAAGCCCACTTGCAAACTCTCTAAATGTTGTGTTATGCATTTCAGAGTATCAGCATCAATTTTAGTAGTCGAACTTGTTATAAACTCATGAAGAGAGGGAAACAAGTCTACGTTTCCATTACTCTCTTTAGCCATAACTTTAGTTTTGCAATGGCAGCGTTCTCTTTATCTTGAACGTGAAATAATAAAATTTCTTTGCCTTGTAAAATACCTTTATATGTGTAACGCATTCGGCCGCAATGTTCCTGAGAGATCAGAATGACGCTGACAGCTGTCCACGAAGCACGTGAATAAAATTAAAAGGTTGGGTCCAAACATCCGGTAAAGATAAGAGACTACTAGAATAAGCAGATTTCTACCCCTTCTATGAGAGGAGTGGGGAACGGTTGCGCCCAACGGAGGGTTAACGAAGTAAGTTGTTTCTGTAACGAAGTGTGGTATATTTCTGCCGTGTCACTCGAGACCATCTCACGACTCACAAGACTCTGTCTTGACTTGACTCATGAGAACATAGAATTAGGTGCAGCTAAGCACAGTGCAGTGTAGTGCATATCCCCACCAAACTCCGGTGCAACGAGTACCCCTGCCAAACTTTGGGAAACACTGCTCTAGAGAAAGGAAACGTTAGCTCAAATTTCAACTTTTTTTTCAGGTGCAGAGAGGATTAAGGCTCCTGGCAATACCTCTTTAAAAAAAACGCATCATGATTCCTACCTCATGGGTGATGTGGAAATGGAATCTGGTTTATTTTAGGTTGCCTAGTCTGCAGATAAAGGAGTTTGTTCAAGTACCTGAACTCAGGAAAATGTTCTGTTTAATGCACAACTATAGTTATATTATTTTATAAAACCTATGAGCTTTTAATACTTTAAATCAAACTTGGTGTATAAAATTATCTTTCCAGGAATAAAGGGGGGAAAGAATACCCTTGAATTAATCAAAATTAGCATCAATTTTATCTGAAGCGTTTACCACCTGTTGTGATTTACTTGTCATTTAGTTTGGATGTTGACAAATCTGCAAACAAATTAAAGTTCAGAGAATTGTTTAATGTTTATTGGCTACAACTAGCTTAGTAGGAAATCGTTCAGAATTTAAAACATTGATGTTAGCGCTATCATCGGTAAACCAGCATTCAAAATAAACAATCTATCGCTGATTTAAAAAACTGCTGTCTCAATGGCATACATCAATGTTTAAAAATTTCAGTACTGAAGAGCAATTTTATATGTACGTTTCATAAAAGATGACAGCAAGATATTTTTATCCATTTTACTTCTAGAAAATGCAACTGCTGACAGATTCCTTAAGGCTGTTGAAACAACACTTGACAAATGTGGGCTTTCAGATTTATTATCTTGTAGTTTTTATGAAATTCGATGATGTGCTATATAAATGGACCATCAGTGAAAGATTTTGATCCCACAAGGACTGGACAAGAGGTAAAGCAACAAGGCATGTTCATGGCCATAAAAGAATTTCATTTGTCAGAATGATTTTGTCTTATGGTCTATATTGGGGTACTATGCAGCTGGAAAAAATTAGTTTATTTAATTCAACTCCACTCCTAAGTTCCACACCAACGTGAGGACACAAAAGATTTAACATGCACCAGACCCCTTTCCACACAACTGTCTCTGGCTGGATGCGAACTCGTAATCCTCTGGTTGCTCTTCCAACCGGGCTACTGTGGCACCTATTATATCAATGACCTCAACTAGTTGTGAATGGAAAAAGAATGAGGAAAACTGTCACATTCTGTTCGAGTTATTAAGCTTTGATTTTAATAAAAGTTACTCCATCTTAAAATTGTGCTATTTTCTCAGAAAACAGATGGTAAGTGAAACATTGTCCAGATATGTATCCCAAGTACTTTAAATGGGTTTTAATTAACTTAGAAGCATGATGCAGGTTTAATTTATTTTTCAAGGCTATTCAAAATTATTTTGTAATCTAAAATTTTTATGTTCTGATTAGGACAGATGTTATGAGTGAGTTACATTACATCTATGGCGATAGCACGAGCACAGTTTATGTAAGTTACACAGAAGTCTACTTTAAACAAGTCTAGCTGACTCAGAGTTTAGAATAGAGGTGCACAACCTGCGGCCAGCGAATCATCAAGTTGCGGCCCACAAACTAATTTTGACTAAACTTCCGAGGGGATTTAGGTTAAGAAGCAAATTGACTGACAAACATTTAGAATCAGTCTTAGTTTCTACTAGCCGTATTGAACCTAAAATACCTAAATTAGTTAGTAAAACTCAGTATCAGCCATCCCATTAGCAAGCTGTAACATAATTATTGTTTATAGTTTAGAAATTTAAATATATTTGATGCTGTAATTTTTATTTCTAACTTTACTGATATCATTAAAATTTCCGATACTCATCTTTATTGCTCATTGTACTATTACTGTTATTAAGTCAATAACCTAAAATAATTTGCTGAATTACATAAAACGTTCTTGAGACACATTCTTAAAAGTAATTCTAAATGATTGATCATTGCAAATGTTTGTTAACTTCTTTTTTTAAACTATTCACAATATCATTCATTTAGCTCTGTAACGAGCTCCTAGATTTTTTAAGAAAACATTTGTAAGTTTAATCTTAAAAAAAATAAATGCTTATTTTTTACTATACATATTAAGTGTAATAACAGCTGAACATAATTGGGTAGTAGCACTTTCATTGTGTCTGTGCTGTAACTTCATCTGCGGTCCCCCCATGTCTCAATCAACTGTGCGAGTGGCCCTTGTCCCAAAAAGGTTGTGCACCCTTAGTTTAGAAAATTATGATAGTTTAATGCAATTTTAAGTAACATATTTCCAAAGAGTATTATATTTATGTAGAATAGTGTAAAATTTTCAACTGAAGCTTTTCCTCTTCATTATTTTAATCAAGAACATACATCTGATTAAGATTAAAATTTATTTTTTCTTCAATAGGACTGAAGAGAAACTGGATTAGCTTTTAATCTGACCAAAGCCAATATTGCTAATGTTGCAATAATCAGATTGTATAACTACAGAAAATTGTATGACTTAAGACATTTACCAAACTAAAAATTGGTTTGCAATTTCTTCAAATGTTATCAGTGCTGTAGTAGTAAAAAAAAACAGGGTATGCCTGAAGAATTTTTTCCATGGGGAGGCGAAACAATGTACTTACTATTTACACTCTCCATGGGGAGCAAAAAACATGTACACACATGCACATGTTTATATATAGGAAATCCATAAGCCAGGGGGTTGACCGCCTCCCTCCTCCAAATTATGTACCAAGCTGATTTCTTAAAATAGAAACTTTTCTTTTGCTTCTGTAGCTATCTGCGTTACTCGTGATGTTTGATAGGAAACGCAAAGCGTGTACGTAGTTTTTAAGAAAAATCTGAGTATACGGTGTATACCCTCCACTACAGCCCTGGTTGTTATGCAGGATGTTTACAAGGACATCATATTTTTTGGAATAACTTTAATAAAACATTTTTACTTTCATTGTGTACTCAATTAATGAGATTATTTTTTCAGACCATTTTCCCTTTAAAGCTTTTACTGGATTCAATTGTCATTTACTTAGGAAGATTCAGCACATTTTAGCAAACAATTTAATCAAAATGCATTATCTATGATGGAGACTTCTAGAAAATTACTTTGGGTTGCATCATGTGCCTTCAAAACAAATACATGTAAAAAAGATTTTCGAAACACTGTTCTCTGGAAGATATAAAAAACTATGACTGACTTCTTACAGAAAAGTTCCTAAGAAAACATTGAGGGACCTCTGATGACATTACACACAAGTAGGCTTTCTCCAAACACAATATGGAAAAAATTTGGATTTTCATCCAAACTCTAAATGACTTCTTTATGCATGCAGTCACCTGGTCTATATTATGTTCCACAAATAAGTACAATTAGTTCAGTTCCAAAGTTCAATTTAAATTACAAAACAGTTCAATCCAGAAAAATTACTAAGTTACCAAGTCTAAATTTTAACAATACTTGCGTGTACCATAGACAGCATTGGTAATCTTGAATAATTATTAAAATCATAACTAAAGATGTAGATATAAATGTTTTAATACAAATTGTCAGCAACATTTAATATTTTCAGAATGATTTGCAAGACACTGACATTGCAAGATATTTTTGTACACAAACACATAAAGGTAAACAAAAAGAGTGTTACAGTTACAGTGAATATGTACTTCATTATTCAAGGTATTGTTTAATTAATGTCGTATTGGAGCAACACAACAGGCTATCATCATACAATAAAAACAAAGAAACAAATGGTAGATAAAAACTTGGATGGTATGTAGCATCCGATACGTTACAACTTTCGAGCGATGTATTGCCAATTGTGGTAACCTTCCCGTTTTCACGTTTTTCTTAGTTTTAAGGCAACCCTAGATATTTTCTCCTGACGATAATAAACGGGTCTCATGATTGGTTAAGGAAGAAAATACGCTTTTCCACTTTTATTTTTAATGTAGAACGGAATTAAAATTTAGACAGTCTTTGAAATTGTTGGGTGCATATGAATTTTGCTCTTGATTTATAAAATCGACTTGTTTTATTAATTTTCAAAATTTTTAGGATAAGTTTGGAAAGCAGATTGTAAGTTACAATTTTTTAAATTTGTCACTTTATTTAAATTTCAATTAAAATTTCGAAAAAAAAATTTGGATTAAATTTGATTTTTGAAATTGCAGATTGGAATTTAGAATTTTTTTCCACTTTTGGTTGCTCATTTCCCCTTAGTTGATTTGATATAGCAGTGGATAGTGTTATTGAACATTAGAAAATGTTTTTTGTTTTTTTTTGCAAACATGTAGTAGCTTGATTGGGAAGAAGGTGAAATGTCTTTCATGTGAGAATGATATGATTTTAACATTGAGAAAGGATGCTGGTGATAGGTAGGAGTGGAAATGTAGAAAGATAGGACAAAAATTTGGCAAAAGAAAGTATAACAGGAGTAAGAAATTGGAGGGTAAATGGGTGTTTGGAGGACTTGAACGAGGGACGGATAAATGTTTTATGGTTGAGGTGAAAAATAGGAACCAGAAAGTTTTGGCTGAGGTAATTCAGAGCTGAATTTTGCAAGGAACTACAAAAATTTCTGACTATTGGAAGTCATATGCTGGTATCAATACCCGAAGGACAAAGAGTTCAAGGGTTATCGATTCGAGCATATGACTGTTAACCATTGTCAGAATTTCAAGGACCCGGCTATGAGGGTAAGTTTGATTTTTGTTTAGCTTTTGGTTATATTACAAACACTGGACTATGCTTGGGTGGGCACCCAATACGGTGACTTATACGCATGGAAGCCAACGGTGAAAGGTCCTCGCCGGCCCCGGAGGGGCGGCGAGGTAGCCGGCAGGCGGGGATCGCGCGTTATACGCTGTGACTTATCTACAAACAAATTTCTCCCGGTATACTGGTTTAAACGCATTGAAACCTTAAGCGCAATACGCTTTGACTTCTCTAAAAAACAATTTCCTCTTGTAAAGTCGTTACAATAAAAATATTTGTCTTGCTTTTCCATATATGGCTCTATAACCTGGAATATCCCCATTGAGTTGCTCACATAATGCTTATTGCTAGAAAAATTGTGAAAAAATATTTTTTCACACTTTAGGATAGCAGAAGAATTTTTAGATTTTTGGTTTCTCATCAAAAACCTTTGTGTGGATTATGATCACAGAAAAGAACTACCTTATTAAAAAAAGATTTCTTGTTTTGAATTTTCTATGCATTGCAAAGTTTCTAATTCAAAATTGATGAAAATCCAGACGTTTTAAAAAAAATCACGTTTTTTTTTATTATTATTATTATTATTATTTTTTTTTAAATTATAATTTTTTTATTTTTTTTTATTTAATATTATTTTTTTTAAGTGACAAAACTAGGATGAAATTGACGCAAAATTGCGTACATGTTCGGAGAAAACCAGACTGAAATATTAGAAAATTTTCAAGTGAAATTTATATTGCTTTTTTCTTAATTTTTAAACAAATTATTATTATTATTTATGCACTGTATGCAAAGGTTCACGTTGTATATGGCGGCCATCTTGGAATTGCTTACATCGGCCGCCATCTTGATTTGGCGTAAACAATCGCTTTGGCGGCCTAACGTTGCGGATGCTACCACTCCACCAAAAACTTTTATTTTCAATTCAATAAACAAAGAACTTTAAATATCAAGTAATTCAGTAATGGTACCAAAATTTATTTTTCTGTAAATATAATTTATTATACAAGACTTAAAGAAACTTTTTGCATGGCAAAACTTAAATAATGACCATTGAGAGATTTTTCCCAGTTTTAAATATTTTTATCTTAAAACTTTATTATTTAATTGGGTCATTTAAAAAACCACTTAACATGTTGGCCATAACTCATTCACTGTTTATTTTTCAAAAGTCTGATTTCCAATAACACCTCTGCCTCAAGAAATAAAAACAAAACCACATAGAACACATTTTGATAATAGAAATTTCAAAAACATAAATAAAAGTACTATCCCAGATGGCCAATTAGATATCTGATGGATGAGGAACCTAAAAATATAAAGTGTGCACATCAGTACAATACAAATGAGATCAAACTCTCCTTTTTTTGTCAACTTAATGTACACCTAATTCTGTTTGGACGAGCACGAGGCGTTCCTCAAAAGGATCATGTTTTACAAAATTATTACCCAATTTTCTGGTCAGTTCCAGACATTCTTCTATTAAATCTGCTTTTAGAACAAGATAATTTTATTCATTATCACTACATCCTGTGGATTAGGAGTCTCCAATTACAGCCTCTAATATTTCATCTTCGCTTGGGGAGCTTTGTCGACTGATTCATCAATATCTTCAAATGATAGATCATCAAATCCTTCTCCACCGATTGTGTAACAATGTAATGATGTTAGGAAATTCAGATGTGTTAGCAACCAAATACAATAAAAACGTTGATGCTTAGATGTAGATTGGTAAATGAAAGCACGCGTTCCAAAACGCATACACTAGCTGTTATGCAATTAAAATTTGGGCAAATAAATTCTTAGAAATTGGCTTGGTCCGCTTATGTTAAATCAAAATGATTCACCTGAAAACAGAATTAGGTGTGCATTCACAAACAGGAAATGTTTGACACAAAAATAAATACACTCAGGGTATAGAGTCACATGAATTGAACACATGTCATTTACAGCTTGCAAGCCACTAACACCATGAGAACCCTCCTGAACCACAACAGCACCTTTTCAGTGGCAGATTTATACTTCTATGCCGCCTAGGACTACCAGCAACTTGCCGCCCCACTCCTTGCCTTCAGCAATGATATCACCTCCCTTTTACGCTTTCTCCCCATAGGTATATCAATAGCACAAAATCATTAGTAGGTACTACCCTAATTTTGTTCAACAGTGGTTTGGTATAACCAAATCCAGATCGACATATAACATTGTTTATTATAAAATATATGAGAACTTAAAATAAAATTTGAAACAAACAATCAGCAAAACAACTCGTAACAATATTTCAACAACAAATATTGAGAAAATACTGTATAGTTGACTATAAGAGTAACTGTATTTAAAATAAAAACTTGGTTCTCAAACAAGCGTATTCTCAGTTACGGGTGAGTTGGGTACTTAAATTCTGCACTCCCCTCCTGTGCTATTTCCTTGTATACAATGCCATTCAAAATTCAAGCATGTTATTAGTGATTTTAAATTGGTTGATTTTAATTTATTTTTGTTGTGCATTTGTTATTTTTCCAAAACTTTTTGCTGCCCTGGACTATAGCCTACCCCTAGATCTGCCACGGCACCTCGCCCCCCTTTAAGTTAAATCAAACTTGCTGGCACATACTGAAAGCAATGGGCAGAATTATACAGGAAAGAATCATTCATAAATTTTATAGAAAACTTGGTATGTTTCCTAAGTACATTTGTTTTCTAAGATAAAGATAATTATACTAAACAAGGCATTTCTTTTAACACGAGAAATGCATATAGAGCCTTCATGCAGTATGCCAGCCTAAAACTCCCCAACCAGTGAATTGAATTTGAAATTTTATGACTGCATTATTTGGTTTATACTAATTATTCTGGTCTGACTGAAATGGAACCAGGAGGAGAGCAGTTTACCTAGAAAGACAGAAATGGCCAAAGTGGAACCCAACAATAATATTTATGTTTGCTTCACCGCTTTACATTTTGTTTACAAACAGTATGTTCCTCCTCCCAGTTTGATCAATGGATTAAAATCATGATTTTTAATGAGCATTCCCTTAAACATTTTAATAAATCATTAAATTGAGTAAGATTTTATGAGACAAAATTGTAAGAAATGGTCTATTACAACATAATCAGATGTATTCTAGATGCATCTATCCAACAATTAAATTTTTTCTAACCGAGTTATGCAGTTTTCAAATCTGCTATATCAAAAATAACTTTTCAAAATTGGAGGAGATTGTACTACTTACTTTTCCGTGAACTTTTTTTTATTCTTCCACTTTCAATAGAAAGACCGTTGAAATCCGTCAGTTTCTCTCCTCGAATGTGTGTGTCGAATCTGTACAAGTACATGCTTTAACAAACGTAAACATAAATATCAGAAAAGGGATTTTTTCCAAATTTTCCCTACCGCTGCAGAACTAAAAAAGTTTAAGGTATATACGCCCTCCAGTGGCAATTTGTGTAAGTTTTAACATTAGGATTCGGTCTGTCTCCATCCTCTTGTGAAAAATCCCTGTTTTGATGTTGAATGTATTGAACAGGTTTCATACTAGGAAAACTTTTTGAGGGTTAATAGCGCACAAAGACAACAGTGGACTGCGGAGTGACAGTGTCGCCTGTTTGCTATTTGGTGCTTTTATCGCTTAGGTGATTTTACAGAACGCCAAGTGGACCTAGGAGTGATGGTCGGAACCGGTTTAAGCTGGTTCTTAGAATCTCGTCACCTTCCCGGTCGAAGGTGTTTCCATGGATGGACATGATGCTTTTCAACCTTCTTTTTTCTGTTCGTCACTCTGCTTAAAATTCATTGTTGTGAATTGAATCAGCATTTCAAACTCATTTCAAAAGGCATGCCTTGACAAGATATATGTTGCTAAAGAACTAAAAGATATTCAAACTTAATTTACTTTCGAGTGTAAAGATGAAAAGTGTTTTTCTCTAAAGCGTAAATTTTTATTCAAGAAAGATAAAGCCAATTTTTATTTATTCGCCGTATTCGAAAACTGATTTATTTAAAAAAACAGATAGTGGTCCAAGATTTGAGTGATGTCATTCTTGAATACCAATCATAGTTTTTTAAAAAGAGAAAATAAACATTTTTGAATTGTGTTTCACAGCATTTCAAGTTATCCTGAGCATATGTGCTTGTTTTTTCTATCATTCATGAATAAGCTGTGTGTTCTGCATACTATATTGAGATATACTTTATTTAAATAGTTAGAAGTATCTAGGTTATAAGAAAAGAAATCAGTTTTGTAAGCAGTTGGAAAAAATCATTGAAAGGTGCTTGGTGAAAGGAGTTCTTTGAGAAGATCAAATGATTTAGAGAAAGTTTTGTTTGATGATATTTGCTCGAAGGCAGCTTATTACTCAGAACGGCCCTGGTTTTAATTATTTATACTTGTTTAGTGCGATAACCATAACATGAAGTGGTATTTTTAATCGCATCGCACTAAGCGGTATTTTTAATCGCACAAAGAGTAATACAGCGGACTATTGGCGACGGTCCGGGATGAACGCAAGAAGAGAAAGATCCGAGGACAACGCCACGTAGTTTTGAACCACGGTCAGATGACGAGGTCACAGCTGGCACCTCACTCTCCAAACCTCCACACCCCTACGTGAGGCCTCGATAGATTTAACGTGCACCAGCCCCCTTTGTACATGACGCTCTTTGGTTGGATTCGAACTCGCAATTACATAAAGTGGAGTTAAAATGCAAAAATATCTCAGGACAGGCAGCCTTTACAAGAATATTAAGATTTTTTTCAATATTTAAACATTTGAGTTACCACACCAATACAATTACCACACATGTGTTTGACATACCTAAATTTTTGCTATCGTTTTTGTGTTTAAATTTGTCTAGTTCCATCCAAAAAATCGTAATTATGCATAACTAACTCAGCAGAAAAATCCTTTTCATAACCGACGAACTTTCTTTGAATTTATATTACACATGACAACACACATTGCACAAATATATCATGTTATAAAAAAAACGTCACGCAAGTTTGCATTCCACTCAAGCTCCAAGAACAAATCTGATCACTTGATTCTTTTCGGAAACCACTTTAAGGCTTTTATATTTAAAGCAAAAATTGAGTGGAATATCTGGTAATCAGATGATTATAAAAGTGCTTGAATTTTAAAATATTTAAAAAGTAAGTAGATAAATTTTCCCCTAAAAATCGTAATTTTTTTCAGAATTATTAAACTTGGTCTTGTTCAAATCACATTAATTCGCAACCTTGATTTTTCAAGTTTTCAATTAATTGTTTTTTGAATAAATTAAATACATCACCTTAAATTGTGACACTAAACAATTTATTAGGATTCCCAAATAAAAAGGCAAGTTCATTTACCAAGTGCTATACTGTCAATATTGGAGATTGAGGCACCTTCGGGGCCAGGACCTCCATGACTTTATTAACACCTAAAACAAATATCCTATGAGTACATTGTTTATTTTTGATCTTTGTTCTTTTAATTTTTTCCAAAAAATTGTTGATTATTAAAACCATAAATTAGAAGATACACAAAAAAGTGAAACGGATTTCATGATATTCAAAAAATAAGCTTTGAGAGTTTTAATTAGGTAATAACTGGGGAAACAAATTCATCGTGGAATTAACATCGTAATGGAGCAACAAAACTGGCTGTTGGCGACGGTCCGGGATCCATCCTGAAGATCCGTGGACAACACCTTGTCATTTTGAACCCATTCTTCAAACTTACACACCACGCCAAAAGGAAGCAAATTAGGATAGGCCAGGCCTTGATTGTAATAAAATACTATATCTGTCACAAAAGGCCCTGAAAATATATGTGCATTAGTTTTATCTATACGAACAATTACAACCATTTATTTTAATTTTCCTACACAATAACAATTTTCTTGTCTTTTTGTGTCGTTTTCCTTGAGCAAATTCTATCAGTTTTTTGTCATGTTAAAGTTTAACATTTGTGTGTGATTCAAGAAAACGTCTTTCCTGTGTATGAGAATTTATACCAATTTTATTTAAATCAAATTATTTTTATTATAAAAAAAAAGAATAATCTGGATTATATACATAAATGTATAATACATAAATATATAAATAGTTAATAAAATTTGTTTCTACTCAACACCAGAAGAATGCCCTCCTTCCCCTTTTTATGCTTTTAAACTGAAAGTGACAGGCTTCTTTATTTTGAAGACAATAGACATACTATTGATTGGAAATTATTGGGGGCTTAAATTAAGATCGATTCTGACTGTCGCCTATGAGTGCTGATATTTTTTTTTTAAAGTGCATTATCTATATTCTTGTGACTAACTACATGCAACTATAATATTTATGATGAGATTAAGACATGAAATCATTCATCAGTGTTGGCAGAAACCAGTGCTGTAGTCGTAAAAAAAACAGAGGGTATACCATGGGCACCCGCAGAATTTTGTCCACGGTTAGGCGAAACATGTACTTACTACTTACACTTTCCACGGGGGGGCAAAAAAACATGTAACACTCTCACATACATGTATATATAGGAAATACATAAGGCCAGGGGGTTAACCGCCCCCTTCGACCGTGCGCCCATGGGGTTATACTCAAAGGACCGGGGTATATGTTCGAATTAATCGAAGTTTAAATTAGCGAGAGAAGAAAGCCTGTATTAATTTTTTATTACATGTAAGGAACTTTGAAGAAACTTCGACAAAATATACAGACTAGCATCGAGTGATATTCAAATTTGAAACTATCACAAGTAAAATTTAACTATGATATAAAATAATTACAGGAAATGTTAAGAGAAAAATATTTAAACACACATAAAGTAGGACGTAATTTGTTTTTTTAAACAAATTTTAAAGCCTGCCTCTATTATTTTCATTGAAATATTTTCCAAACTGCTTGACGAGAGGAATCCTTAGTTGTGTCTCTTTTTGTAGATTCTTTAGTTCTTTCTTCTCTTTTGTTTACAGCACTCAAACGTGTATTTTTCAAAAAAATTCTAACTATAAATCTTTAATCATTTTGAGGTAACTTTGCCGGATTACCTTTTCTTACCTTGTTTTCGATCCGATTTTCTTCTTTAAAACGTCTTATATTCTGCACCGTAGATGGGATGAATTTACTAATTTAGCCGATTGTACGAACAGATTTACCACTATTCTAATGAAAAACTATAAATTTGCGAATGCTGTTCGTTGTTTCCTACGACTACGAGCAATTTTTAAATAATAAATAGAATATTACGGTGTAATCAAGCAAATATTAAAGCCAAATGATTTTCAAATGTCACCACAATGCAGAAATTAAAAAAAGTGATATGCGATAATTTTATTTATGAATTTATCTGAAAATGTTTCGGTGTGCGATCACTTTTGTGACGTCTTCTTTCTCTGCCTCCTTGTGTTTTCATTTTTATAAAAAAAATGAGTCAATATTATTTTTTAAACGTTAGGTTTTATTCAGAATTATATGGAGATGATATGAAAAAAAATATTAGACTTTATATTCAAATTAAATTCCAGGCTACAGCGCCTTTTCTACAATTTTTTAAAGTGTACGAACACTTTTGGGAGCCATAGTAGCTTTATGGCCGTGTATTAAGGGACAGAGATGTAGTGTATCACACAGTACTTTCTTATGATCATTTTTACAGAAAGAAATCAAATTGAATTATGGAAAAGAGAAATTGGCTGATATTTTCAGAAACTAGCAAAAGTGTTCACTGCTACCCTTGCAAACTTTACTCAACATGTAAGTTCAAATTAATAACTCGTTTTAAAAATTGGAGATCAATTACTGTCATTTTATCAAACCACGAAGTTTCAAAAGAACACATGTCAGCCATGTGTACTATGTATAAAAGATAAACAAAATTCAATAGAATTGATATTCAGGAGAGATGTGTTGAAAATAATGATATCACCAATAAAATTATGGAGTCAAATTGGATTAGAATATAGGAGTCACGATGAATGTAAAATTCCAATAGGAAAGGAAATTATTTATCCTGCTTGGAATACCTAAGCGAATACGATGAGTTCTTGAAGTTACATCTACAAAAATATGCCAACGAAGGACGAGAATATATAAACTATTGATCTCACAATATTTGTAGGTCTTATTTGTAATCAAGTAAGAGCTGAAATAATTGAAGAAATCAAATCTGCGACTTTTTATAGTATAACTGTTGACTCCATTCCCAATGTTTCGCATGTCGATCAACTAACTTTTGTGATATGATATGTTTAAGATTTGTGGAATACATTCCCATAAATAAACACACGTCTTCACATTTGGAACAAGAAGTTTAGCAAACTTTAATAAATTTAGGAGTGGATACTGAAAACTGTCGAGGACAATCATTTGATAATGCTTCTAATATCTCAGGTTTGCAAAGCTCAAGGGCAGTTTTTATTCCGTGTGCTAATCATTCCTTAAATTAAATTGGAAATTTCGCGGCAGAAAGTTAGAGCGCTGCAATTTAGTATTTTATGTTTGTGCAGAATTTAATCAAATTTTTTTCTGCATCAACCCATCGCTGGAAAGTTTTAACCAGAAATCTAGAAATGGTGTAAACATTCCGTCTCAGTGAAAATAATTTCTAATACAAGAGCAGATGCTGTATTAGCTATATTTTCCCACTATTTGTTTCCTTGGTTTCACCCATATAAAAGAGGCTTTAACTGAAATTTATAATTCAGAAGAAAAAAAATTGTCATAGTGGAGGCGACTTCACTTGGGTAGAAAATGGACAAATATGAAACCGCCCTATTGACAGTTATTTGGAATACTATTTTACAAAGAATAAATGCTACTTGTAAATCACTGCAATCACTACCACTTAACAATAATGGTACATGAGCACACAAGTAGTCCGAATTTTTTGCAATTTTTGGGTTGCGGCAAATTTTAAAATTCAATCTAGAAGATTTTTAAATGAATGTAATAGTTTTATTCTCAATCGCTTTTTTAAACGCGGAGAACTTTTTCCACCCGTGTGACTTGCAGTCAGGGTTTGGAAATATGCCAAGTTTTTTTCATCCGCAAAACGCAGAGAAAATTATTATTTTTTTTCAATTCCGCTTTGATTTTGCGGGGACGAATAAATTTCCAGCCATAATAGATCTTTTAAATGAAGTCAGTTTTTTCTCTATCGCCCACACCAGGGATGGGCCAACTCCGGCCCGACGGAAGGTTTTATCCGGCCCGTGGATAGAATTTTAATTTGCCGGTCCGACGGAAATTAAAAGAAAATATGATTTATACATTATATATCCATCTCCTTTTCTACTTTGTTTAAATATTTTTTTTTTCTTCCTTTTTTTCAAAGGACTGATGATCTTTTTACTTTCTCTATTTTTGTTCTACAAAGAATAAATCGACGGAAATAGCAAGCACAGACAGCTTTCAATCGGTAAAGTGTTAAAAGCGGAAGTTCTTTGTTAGTTATAGCTGTAGACTGGCGCCAGCAAGCGTTATCTCTTTCTAGGGGAGCAGACATATGGGAATCCAATATAGGTGAATTAGACCTCACATGTGGCAGACTGCGCATTTTAAGCTCCAGTCAGCGGCTTTTTATTTTGGTGCGAGTTTTAATATTATTAATTGCGCATGGAAAGATTGCGGACATAAAACATCATTGTGAATAGTGGTGAAAGTATTAAAAGTATAGCGTAGCTAGTGCTTGTTTGGGTTATTCGTAAAATATTTCAACCCCAAAATGGCTACTAAAAAACGTAAAGTTGATTCAGAGTGCCGTGCTTTTAATGATGAATGGGCATGGAAATATTTTTTTGCAGTTGTTAAAGATAAACCAGTGTGTTTCATCTGCAATAAAGCTGTAGCAGTCTTCAAAGAATATAACATTTCCCGTCTCTCTCTCTCTCTCTCATTTCACATCTAAGCATAATAATTCCAATTACGAAGCAATGTCCGAATATGAAAGAAAACAAAATGTAGAAAGTCCTTGTAAAAAATTGTCAGGCCGACAAAATTTTTTCAAGAAGGTAAACACTATCCAAGAAGCAGCTACGCATGCAAGTTACATTGTAGCATACAATATTGCTAAAAATAATAAAGCTCTCAGTGATGGAGAGTTCGTTAAACAATGCATGCTCCAAGTTTGTGATGTTTTATGTCCAGACAAAATTAATTTTGAGACTGTGAGCTTATCTCGAAAAGCGGTGACTTCTAGAATAGGAGCCATCGATAAAAATCTGACATCACAATTAGAGTCAAAGATTGGCCAGTTTAAATTTTGCTTAATAGCTATGGATAAAAGCACTGATATAAATGATACTGCTCAATTAGTATTATTTATAAGAGGCGTTGATAAGAACTTTGAAATTACCGAGGAACTGGCGTGCATGCGTTCTTTGAAGGAAACTACAACGCGATGTGATATTTTTCGTGAATTTCAGGAAGGGCTTTTAACTTTGAAAATGCCTATAACAAATATATGTAATATTACGACCGATGGAGCACCAAATATGACAGGAAAAAAATCTGGATTTCTTGGACTCTTTAATCAAAACTATCCCGGGAACAATGTTGTTTTTCTACATTGTATTATACATCAAGATGCTAAGTGTAAATCTGCATTGAATATGAAACCTGTGCTTGATGCAGTCGTGAAGCTTGTAAATACTATTCGATCTCGTGTGCTTACTCACATGCAATTTCGAGATTTTCTTCAGTCCGTGCAATCTGAATACTCTGATCAGAGCCGCCCATAAACTTCCCGGGCCCCCCGACAAAATTTTCGCGCGGGCCCCTAAGTTTTTTCTTTGTGTAGGAAGTTTTTATTTTCCCAAGTATTCATATATTTACAAACACCCAACTTCAAAAATGTACAAGCAAACCCACAGTAAATTAATAATGAACTGGTAAGAAATTATGGAATTAAATATGTATACGTGTTATACGTTTAAAGCACGAAGTGTGGCCACTTTGCGATCGAGCAGGACTTCGATAAGGATAATGAAGTATAATCAGAAAACTATAATAAATATCTCTATAGAAAGATTGCAAGAGAAATCCATGCAAAAACATATCTTAGATACTGAAGAATAGTCAAAACTCCTTAAACTTTTGCAGTACTGAGGAGGGAGCAGTACATCTTCTATTCGAATTAATGAATTTATCGATGCCGTCAAAAAAGGAAGCTCGTTTTGCACGCCAGTTCATGCTCAATTGAAAATATTCTAAGATGATTCAAATTTTTCCTGGCCCAAAGTAAATCGTAAATTATTTTTGATTATAGATAGTTTACTGAATCCTTTCACTAGAAGCCAGTGATGGGAAGAGAAAACAAAATTCTTAAAGCTAAGCAAAGTTCTGGGAAAATAGATTGCAATTTTAATTTACAGATATAATTTAAAGGGAGAGTGGAAGACCTTTATTTTCTAACTTAGCTTAATATGAAAAAGTAGCTTCGCGAACGGTCTTGTAGATCTGAATTTCATTGATGGGATTGTGGCTTAAGGGAACTGAGACGTTCTCGACAACGCAAAACATGAAAATTTGTGGTGTGTACAAGACCTCCTTATTTTTCACTAAAAAAGAAATCCCTCAACTAAAAGACTATATTTATATAAACTACATGCTTCATTCATTATATTACAGTAAAAGTATATTCATTCTTTGCATTATTTTTTAAAATATGAGGAATCGAATAAGTACTTACAATAAACAGCCTTCTAATACATGGTGATGAATAGGTACGCTTGTAAAAAATTCTATTCATATTAAAGAGGTGTAATTTTTTATGAACCTTTCTATGGTAATAACTCATCCAATGAACATAATTAATTTAATTTCTTATTGATAGTATTTTTTTTATTCACCAATTTTATGAGAAAAATCAGCCTTTTTTTCAGAATTTCAAATTTTTTCGATTCAACTTTTTTTTAATAATTTTTACATTTAACATACTGCAATAAAAATTAGTTTACTTCAATCCATACACATTTGTGTCAATATTAAAGCATGCATTAGGATTTTCCAAGCAGTAGAAAAATTTTTACACACACACACACACTGAACTTTTGAATTTTGTTTCTTCGGTTTCTAATACTTCGGGCATTTCTCTTTCCACTTCAAAAGCTTCCTTTTCCGTCCTCTTTTTTTGTGTGGAAAATTCTGCATCTATACCCATAATAAAAGCTGTCTCTTCAGCTCTATTTATATAGGCCACTTGTTTCTTAAATCTTTATCTATTGTTTCAGTTAACGCTTTAATGTTATTCATTTCGATATCAAAGGAGATATATTATGATTGAAGGATTAAATTTCTTGTTTTTATTTGCTCTAGTATGTCCTTCTAAATATTTAACTGAATTTTTTTTTAAAGTTTCAAATTTTGAAAAATAATTGAGGAATCCATTTATTCTTCCGCCGTTTACGATAAACTACTGATTTTTTCCATCTTGAAGGGCCTTTAAAACGTCAGGTAATTTTTCAGATATAGGTTTCACTGTCTCAATTCTTGCACTCCGTCTTGTCTCACAAAGACCGTGTAGAGACCTCCCATCAGTGTGTTTTAGAAACAGTTCCCATCGCCGTGGGCTCGCACTGAAGAAATTGTAAAGCTGGTTTATAAAGTTGAAGAACGTGCTTACTATTTCATTACTCCTTGTGGCATGTACACCAACTAGTCGTTGTCGTAGACTGGTGAAAATGTGAGACCATCTCGACGGGGCCATTTTAAGGACTTGAAAAGAATATTATCTGTTCGATATTTTTTTTTGTCAAATTCGGAAAATAACCCTAAAATGAGCCAGATAATTTCTTGAACAAACCTTGGGGCAGCGGGCCCCTTAAACATCTGGGCCCCCCGACATTTGTCGGGTTTGTCCCCCCTTATGGGCGGCTCTGACTCTGATGTACTGTATTACACGAAAGTAAGGTGGCTTAGTGCAGGATGTGTTTTCGAGCGAGTTTGGCAGCTGAAAGACAACATTGTGTCGTTCTTCCATGAGAAACAGTGTTCTTCGGAGTGCGAAATGTTAGAAGATACAGAATGGCTTTCGGACTTGGCATTTTTCATAGATCTTCTTTGTCATATGAGCAACTTGAATGTCAAGATACAAGGGAAAATCAATTTATCGACGATATCTGGGTCCATCTTAAAGCTTTTAAACTAAAACTTAATCTGTTTGCTGGGCAGCTAGCTAAGAACTTGTCTCATTTCTCGAGGTTAAATTCAATACCCTCAGTAAATGAAGAAAAGCTTAAGAATTATGAAGATGGCTTGAAAAAACTGCATTTTGAGTTCGAACGCAGATTTCAAGATTTCAGTGCCATTCAAACAGAATTGGATATTTTTACCATGCCTTTCAACGTAAATTGTGAAGCAGTGAGGTCAGATTTGCAGCTTGAATTGAGTTGCAATCTAACAATCATCTCATGTAGTTGTTTCTAAATATGCCAAAGTTAGAGTTTTACAAATCATTATCGAAAGTAAGTTTCCCAAATTTAATATCTCACGCCCAGAAAATCTGTGCTATGTTTGCTTCATTTTATATATGTGAACAAGTGTTTTCAACTATGAACCTTAGAAAGAATTATTTCAGAAGTAAACTGACAGATGAGCCTTTAGCCTCGTTCCTTAGAATCAGTACATCTCACTTCGAACCTCAATATAAGGAACTTTTAAAAATGAAATCGCAATTTCATTCATCTCAGTAACATATTTAAATTGTGGAACTTGTATATTGTTTTTAAAATTATAGAAAAATTTATCTTGACCCGCCAAACTTTTTTTTCTTTCGATTTTTGGCCCGTGACCGAAAAAGTTTGCCCATCCCTGTCCTAGACCGTTAAAGTTAGAATAAAAATTTCAACGGATTTGAAATCTGCGGACGATTTCAGTTTAGATTGTTACCTAAAAATATGATTTTCTTTAAATAAATAATTTTTAAATTGAATATATCTTCAACGGATTTGAAATCTGCGGAAAATTTTACACCAGATTAATACCTTACATCACGACGTGGGTTTGCTTCGCAAACAAACACCACGGGCACGGGCAACGACGGGTCTTTTATATTTTCGTAAGAGATTGTGACGTCAAGTTAAGTAAACAGATACGTAATATAAACAGATTACCACTGGAGGAAATATATCTTATCACACAAAAGTTAGTTGATTAACATGCGAAACATCGGGAGTGGAGTAAATAGTCATAACTTTACTCGAAAGCTAATGAAAAGATATTTTAAGACCTCGAAAGCCCTACGCTTAATCTTCTACTGAGCATCTGGAGACCTCTCAGGGAAATTTTCGTATTTTCATGTTAAAAATCACGTGTGTGATATATTCATAAATTATTTCGTAGTACATTGATAAAATTATTGAATATTTTGCGTCGAGCAAGTGTTAGTTACTTTTATTTCAAAGTCTTTTTTAACAATGTTTTTTTGTATCCCTAGACACTTCGTGTCTAGCCCTTGCCACACACACATAGTTTTTCATAGCTTCAAATAAATTTTTTAAATATCGAAATTAAAATAAAACATGAATAAAATTCAAAAATATTTGAACTAACAATTCCAAGTTGTTTGTTCAAATATTTTTTGAAAAAAAAAAAAAAAAAAAAAAAACATAATTTTAAGAACTTTCAATTCAAGGATCTTGAGTATATTGTAAAAGTAATGAACACAAATTTGTTTGAGTAGTTTTTGTTATCTTTCATTCAGGATATACAAAAAAAATGAAATTACCTTGAGAGAAACATTTGAATAAAAAAGGCATGATGTTAATTTTAAATAGAGATTGAAGCCCCCGGAGAAACAATTGAAAACATTTGCGATTCGTAAATTATTCGCTACATAAAGAAATTAAGTGACGTGAAATCTGGAATATCGACATGATTCTGAATCGTTGGAGTTCCGAGTTATACAAATATTGACGACCAGCTACAGGCTCGAGCTCAACAAGGCTGGTCCTTTGTTTATGAATTCCCCAATTCCCACTGACTATCCAATTGTATCTTAAATTCGTACACTCCCTTTGAATTAACTATATTTTCTGGCACCGCGTTCCAACTATCTATTACCCTATTAAAGTAGTAGTTTTTCCTTAAATCCCGATTAAAATGTGTCTTATTCAATTTATACCCATGGCCCCTTGTTCTGTTATCCCTATTGAAATTTAAGCCATCTGTGTCCCCTTGTTTTACAAACTTGAAAAGCTGAATCAAATCCCCCCCCCTTCTTTCCAGTGTATACATGTTTAGCTTACTTAAACGTTCATTATAGTCGAAATTTGCTAGCCCTTTATTATTTTTGTAGCTCTGTGCTGAACCTTTTCAATTGATTCTATGTCCTTTTTCATATATGGAGCCCAGAATTGTACAGCATATTCTAGATGTGGTCTTACTAAACCCTTATATAACGGCAAGATTATATTCTTATCCCTTGAAGTTACAGTCTTTTTAATATACCCCAATAACCTATTAGCCTTTTTACCCGCAGCTGAACATTGGTGACCCATTTTAAAATCCCTGTGAATTATCACCCCAAGATCCTTGACTGTTTCTCCCTCCTTTACCTTTACTCCCTGCAGACAGTACTCGGCTCCACTGTTCCTGTAACCCATATGCAGAACTTGCCATTTCCCTACATTAAATGACATACCTCATTTTACAGCCCATTCGGATATCTTATCAAAATCCCCTTGTAAATTTTCTGTCTGCAACTTGGTATCCATTGTCCCCCATATTTTTAATTCATCTGCAAATATACTGATTCTATTCTTGATCCCCTGACCTATATCATATATGAAAATTATAAATAAAATTGGTCCCAAAACTGATCCCTGAGGCACCCCACTTATAACTTCTGTCCACTGTGAATAATTTCCTTTTACCTGCACTCTGCTTTCTACCCAATAACCAATTCTTTATCCATATTAATGTTTTCCCCTGAATCCCCAGCCTTTCCAATTTAAACAGTAATGCCTCATGAGGTACTTTATCAAAAGCCTTTTGAAAATCTATGTACATGATATCCACACTGCTCTTATTATCCAGCTCCTCAGTAATTTTTTCGTAGAACTTCAAAAGGTTTGTAGAGCAGGATCTGCCCTTCCTAAACCCATACTGATTCTCTGATAACAGTCCCCCTTCCTATTAGCCTTTATATATAAGCCTACGATAAAATGTGACTGCGTAAATTGTGATAAGAAACGGTATGAACTAGCTTCATTAAAAAATTATCCTTATAATAATAAAAACTACAAATTGTACAATTAAAAATATTTTTCTTCTGTGTGTGTGTCGTTGAAAATTAAATACGATAACCGTACCAAACTTATCTTTTATTTCATTTAATGGATTGTGTGTGTGTGTTAATCTGTCGTTTTTTAAGGTTTTAAAAACATTTTGTCTATTTTTTGACTTGGATAACATTTTTATGGAACACGAATTAGTTTCTCTGCTAAGATTAAAATATAACGTTCAGTAGAAGGCTCTTGACGCTGAATAAAAAATTTACAAAATATAGACTTAAATTTGAATTAAAGAGAAAACGCTTCCTCTCTAGTGCAAAAATTCAAATTCGAAGATAATTTTTTTTTTGTCTATCTGAATGGCCCACCCTAACGTATATGCGTGTGGTAGCTCATACATTAAAATAATACAACTGTGGTACTTTTATTAAGGTTATATACGTATATATCAAGATATTTTTCTCACACTTTAATTTGAATCTGTTTTATGTCACTATCTATTGACATTTTCATTGAAAATATCTGTCTTTCTTTCCTTGTAAGAAACTGCATTCTGTGTAATACCATGCATGTGTTGATCCTTTAAATGACAAAAATCCTATTCAAGGGAACTTTAATCGATTTTAAAAAGGTGTCATCTGAATACTTGAGTGGTTGCTCAATACAGCAAAATAAATAAAATCTTACATTTTCAGATGCACATTGTGTTTAAAAATTGAAGTTTTTAAAAATTTTGTTTCTGCTTAGAGAACCACATTATTTATATTCTACATCTTCTAACCGTTTCCTTTTACATTTTTTTTTACACTCCTATGTCAAAAAATATAAAAATGAAAGAAATGAATCAATAACATTAAGAGCAGCTGTAAAAATAATGGATTTTTTCAGCAATTTTTAACATTGATGCTTGTATTAAATTTCTCTTGGGGGTTGGTTGGTTTTTTGATGTAAGGGCCATGTACTTTTTGGAGTTTTGCAAAGTTAATCATCAATACTAAATATGTACAAGATTAAATTCCCCATGACTAAATAATATAGCACTTACTAACATTTTATTTTTTCTTTTCTAGCCATAACACTCACCTTTTAATACCCAAATTCCTTTCACTACAGAGCCTCCCTCCTGGAATCCAGATTTGTTTTATTTTACCTTTACAGTACTGTTGCTATTTGAATATAATTTTTAAATCAAGAATTTTATTCTATCTTTAGCTCTATTTCAAAAATCTTTGAATAAAACTATAAAAAATGTGCTTAATAACTAATAACTTCACCTAAGGATCTTGTTTAGCAATTTAAAATTTTATTTTAGTGTAGAGGGCTGGGTTTTTGTGGCACAAGGGCCAAATTTAACCATACAGCACAAGGTGCTGGACATACAATTATCTAGTAATGGACATACACACCCAAAGACAGTTTTACTGACGTACAGGTGAGAAATACATCCAGGAAGGAATTGAACCTGCACTGACAACTTGGAGATTGATAGGGCAGTGGACTTACCCACAACCTTAGTGTTGTGGGAATAAATTATTGAAATGTAAAAAAGTACTAGGATAAAAAAAGAAAATTGAAAAATATCCAAAATATTCTCCAAAAATAAAAAGTATGTAAAAATAATTTTTAGTTGAATGGTATCTACTGAAGTAAATTTCGCCTAAGAGTTTAATAAAAATCCTGTTTCGAGTGATATGGAATGTGATAAGACATACAGTTATCCTATCCTATATCAATTCAGGGACAAACAGATGATTGGGAGTAGAAGCTGGGACATACAGGTTTTTTCAAGCAAAATAAATTCTTGAATTCTTCTTTAATATTCTTAGTACATATAGAAAATTTTTTATTTTGATAATTCGTAAAATGTGTCAAGGCATTTGGGCTCGTATTTAGGCAAAACATTGTTTTCCAAACAAAAAAGAATCCACAATAAAGGAATTTAATGAGATACTTCAAATGTATTTAACACATCAGCAGAACAATTTACCACAGCAAGAAAATTTTCATTTTGGTGGTTCGTACAAGGACTGCAATGTGATTGAACAAAAATCTTCAATGCCTCCAAAAAGTGAATTTCATTGAGTAGCATTTAAAAACAAGCAAACTCAAGGTTATTCACCATTTAGCACAGCAAGTGAACAATACTTTTCAAAACAGAAGCTAATATGGAAAAGAAAATCTTCAATTTCAAATGAAAATATTGCTACTAAATCAGGCCTCGAAATAGATTTTTTAATACAGGTGCACCTAAGTTTTTAAATTAGGTGCACAGTTATGTACAGTGGGAAAAAAATTAGGTGCAGTTATATTTTCATGTGCACAGTGCACCTGGGTATTTCGAGCCCTGTACTAAATGGAAGAATATTAGGTCGGCAGCATTCCTTCTATCGATGCTGATGGCTCTTCAGGACTGCTAGAATCTTACATTAGAATGTCTTAGGTGCTTCCTCAGTCGTTAAGATGAGGAAATTTCTCAGGCAATCACAATCTCCACCATAATGTTGTGCAGAAGCTAGTATAGAGATCATTGAGTAGCAAATCAAACAAATTCTTATTGCACATTTGTTTCACCAGTTACCCAAAAAACCACTAGTAAAACTACAGCACATAAAATGTATACAACAGTGGGTTAGAAATAAATATTTAATAAGTGAAAACCAATTACTGAAGAATTGATTACAGGTTTCATGCAAACTTAATTTAAAATATCTTGTTATATTCTGTTAAAACATTTCTATACCAGGAGATTTCTGCTTTGGTTTAAACTGGTTAATCTAGCAAACTTCTTACATAAATAACGAAAAATTGTTACCAAAGCAGAAACCACCAGTAAAACTACAGCACATAAAATGCATGCAACAGTGGGTTAGAAATAAATATTTAATAAATGAAAACCAATTACTGAAGAATTGATTACAGGTTTCATGCAACCTTAATTTAAATTATCTTGTTATATTCTGTTAAAACATTTCTATACCAGGAGATTTCTGCTTTGATTTAAACTGGCTAATTTTGCAAACTTCTTTACATAAATAACGAAAAATTGTTACCAAAGCAGAAACCACCAGTAAAACTACAGCACATAAAATGCATGCAACAGTGGGTAAGAAATAAATATTTAATAAGTGAAAACCAATTACTGAAGAATTGATTACAGGTTTCATGCAAACTTAATTTAAAATATCTTGTTATATTCTGTTAAAACATTTCTATACCAGGAGATTTCTGCTTTGATTTAAACTGGCTAATTTTGCAAACTTCTTTACATAAATAACGAAAAATTGTTACCAAAGCAGAAACCACCAGTAAAACTACAGCACATAAAATGCATGCAACAGTGGGTAAGAAATAAATATTTAATAAGTGAAAACCAATTACTGAAGAATTGATTACAGGTTTCATGCAAACTTAATTTAAAATATCTTGTTATATTCTGTTAAAACATTTCTATACCAGGAGATTTCTGCTTTGGTTTAAACTGGTTAATCTAGCAAACTTCTTACATAAATAACGAAAAATTGTTACCAAAGCAGAAACCACCAGTAAAACTACAGCACATAAAATGCATGCAACAGTGGGTTAGAAATAAATATTTAATAAATGAAAACCAATTACTGAAGAATTGATTACAGGTTTCATGCAACCTTAATTTAAATTATCTTGTTATATTCTGTTAAAACATTTCTATACCAGGAGATTTCTGCTTTGATTTAAACTGGCTAATTTTGCAAACTTCTTTACATAAATAACGAAAAATTGTTACCAAAGCAGAAACCACCAGTAAAACTACAGCACATAAAATGCATGCAACAGTGGGTAAGAAATAAATATTTAATAAGTGAAAACCAATTACTGAAGAATTGATTACAGGTTTCATGCAAACTTAATTTAAAATATCTTGTTATATTCTGTTAAAACATTTCTATACCAGGAGATTTCTGCTTTGGTTTAAACTGGTTAATCTAGCAAACTTCTTACATAAATAACGAAAAATTGTTACCAAAGCAGAAACCACCAGTAAAACTACAGCACATAAAATGCATGCAACAGTGGGTTAGAAATAAATATTTAATAAATGAAAACCAATTACTGAAGAATTGATTACAGGTTTCATGCAACCTTAATTTAAATTATCTTGTTATATTCTGTTAAAACATTTCTATACCAGGAGATTTCTGCTTTGATTTAAACTGGCTAATTTTGCAAACTTCTTTACATAAATAACGAAAAATTGTCACCAAAGCAGAAACCACCAGCAAAATTACAACATATAAAATCCATGGAACAGTGGGTTAGAAAAGCAAGCAAAATCCCAAGTATATGAAAACAAACAACTGAAAAATTGATTACACGTTTCAAGCTAACTTAATTTCGTTTGTTAGTTTTCATAAAAAAAGCAATTAATACTAAAAATATAAACCAACTATTCAGACTTGACATAGAAAATTTGTTACAAACCAAAAAAAAAATCTCTATAGAACTACTTAAAAAATTATTAAGGTTTAAGTAGATAAAATTAACTGTAACTGTATGGTTTCTCAATTATTGTTTATACACATTAATTTGGCATCTGTTTACTTTCTTGTTTGTGAAGGTATGTATACATACTTTATGTTCCAATAATAGTATCATAAATAAATTGTCTAAAAATTGGTATTTGGAAATCTGAATTTAAAGATGTATTACTTACTTTTTTATAAACATAATAACAGACAAAAACACCACAATTTAAATTGTCAGTTTGCTTGACATGTGGAGGGAATGTAAATGTCCACTTATTTGAGTTAGGAAATACACTACTCAATATCGAACACCATTTAAGCAATAAAAGTGATGATGTTTTATCTATGGAGTCATTTAATGGATCATAAAACTCTATGGTACTGCTATCAATATTAACAACAATTAGAATCCAATGTTTATTGACATTGGCTGGAATGAGCAAAATTCTATGTTTTCTTAATAGCTCAATATTTGAGTTAGTTAACTTGCCACGATTTAATATACAAGAGGAACATATTGCATTCAGTGACCCAAATGTGTTTGAATACCTAATAACATTAAAAACAAAAGCATCAATTATTGCATCATACAGCCAACCTTTGCAAAAAGCAGAAGAAGCTGATTTTAATAGTGTTTCTTCTTCTAATGAAATAAAGAGATCTAAAGACTTCAGCATGTATGTCTTTATCTCTATGTCATTAACCTTTACTTCACATGCTAAAACATTACTTTTATCTATTATCTTAAATTTTGAAAAGTTAAAGGAATTAGCATTTAGAACATTGTTATTTACAGTTGGTTTATTAAACGAGTACTTTGAAGGAGTCACTGTTCCTAACAATACACAATAAATGTATTCCCGAAATTTATTTGTATCAAATGGTTCTTGAACACTAGACTCGTATATTATCTGATGGGCAAAGTAACACACAAACACACCACAGTTGACGAAATCTTGTTGCAGCACATGTAAAGGAAAATTAACAGTCCACACCCTATTTGAATCCACAGTTGTACAACTAAAATAATTTTTTACATTATCTAAAATTATGCAATACCTGTCAGAAGTATCATTATTTGATGGATCGTAAAAATCAATGCATTTTTTTGCTTTATTAATAACTATCAAACACCAATGGTTTTCTATGCAAAGAGGCAGAAAAAAAAATTTTGATGATAAAATTAACGGACTGCCAGCTGGTGTTAGATCTGTTAATGATACACTATTTATAATTAGGCTTGTAGTAGCAGAATCAATTAAAACAAATTCTGGATTAACAGTACACAGCACATGAAGAAATGCATCAATGATAACATCAAATAACCACCCTCTGACAAAATCTTTAGACTTTAATTTTAAAGCTCTTTCCTCAATAGAATTAATAAAAGGATCCAGAGACTTTAAAGATGTTTGACACAATTTGAAGACCCCAATGGTTTTCGTAAAAGATTCACCTATTTCATTGTTTATTTTTGTAGTAAATGCTTCATAGGAAGCTACCTTTGCCTTTTTGCATGGGGACATATTTATAAGAGAATCGTCAACATCTTCAAAATCTAAGGACCGTTTAGTACTATCACTCTTGCAAGGCATTGCACTTTTGCGATTTTTTCTTGTTTTGAACAGAATCTGACGTTCAATAGCCTGATTGGGAGCCACTTTTGAAGGAGGAAAAAGATTAGAACTGTTATCAGTCTTTGAGTTTATAATGCCACGGCATCCAGCAACTAATGTTTGCAATGTTGTATATACATTGTCAAGCATGAATTCTTGAACTCGTGGATCGTGTAATTTTTGCGATAAAGAATCCCATAACTTTTGACATGCTTCTAGTTTACCAGCCTTGCAACGAGGATTGTAAAAATCTTTCTTAATAAAAGTAGACCTTAAGGGTTCTTTAAAAGGATCAGTATCTATCCTAGAAGCATCATCAAAAAGATCACTGGTATTAAGATTAATTTTGGGATTAGTGGAATGCACTTTATGTATATGCTTACATAAATTGGAAGTATCTGGGCAGTTACAAATATATAAATGACAGCATAATGACATGCAAGTAATTTCAAGACATTTAAAATAGCAGTGATCAATCATGGGACACTTGGTGTTTACAAGCTTTACAGTGTACTCTTTATGTTTCACCGATTGGGACTTCACAGACCAACTATTAGAATTGTGAAGAAACAAATCTGTGTCAGGAATTTTGCTACCTTTTTTATGTCTGGTTTCAATTTTTGGATTTTTTTCTTTTGGTGGAATGCCATTTAAAATCCTACTTTTGTACATTAAAAAGTTAGCCTTTTCAATATCAAGTAATACTTTTAACAAGGTATCTAATCTTCTATTAAATTTACGCCCAAAGTAAACAGTTTTTAACTGATTATGAAATGATTCACAATAATTATTTGTATTAACTGAAGCATGATAATATCTCCTGTAACAAGCAGCCCACAATTCACAACGGTTAGAATATTCCCTTTTAAAATAATTTACAAATAACTCGCAATTTTCAGAACAGTTCAGTAAATCATTAAGAAGCCTATGAAATTCTGTAAGGTTTTTTTCATTTAGCAGATTTTGTAATTTTAATTTAATTTCATTTCGTACCATTTTATCAAAAATGTAAGAAATTAAATTCCTATTCCAGGATCTTAACACATGCCACTTGCACAGCAAATGTTTTACTTCATTTCCAAACACAGTTTGAAATGCACTAAAAGTAGTGTGGTCATCATCAGTCATGACGCAATTAACATTTAAATCAGGAATTCTACACAAAAGACTTTTAAAAAGGCAAACCATTGTTTTATATGTTAAAGAATTTGTAATAAAATGTGCTACTGGATACCCATGACCAAATTCATCTGAGACTACCAAATTAATCAAATAAAAATCATATTGATTCGTTTTATGTGTAGAATCAATGCATAATACTTTATTGCAAGACTTCACCATCATATCCTTTTGCTCTTTACTTTGAATCCCTAAAGCAAAAGAGGTGTCACTATTTACTAAAAGGTCTAAATCAGAAGGACCATACAGTGTATTTGAGCCTTGAGGTTTAAAAATTAACACCGGGTCGTACTCCTCAATTCTTAACTCCTCAACAAGAGCAGCAATGGAAATTGCATCACTCTTTGGTTGTAATGCGAGTCCATGACGAGAATAGGACTTAATTACTTTCCGTGAAAGGAACACTTCTTTTACAGGAAAAAACTCCCTGCAATCACGATCTCCAAATTTTTCTCTAAAAACTAATTGAATTTTTTGCACAGGAATACTTAACAATAACTGTGCTTTGATAGAGTCACGTGTACTTTGCTTCAATGGTTGAAACTTACAGTTTTTAAACTGTAGTGGATGGTTATGATTAGTGCTGTAAGAGACAGTAACCAAATCCTTTTGCTCACAAGCACATATTCTGACTGGACAGTTGAGATTAGGAATTGTACCTTTTCTATTTTTGCGATTTGTTTTCCTGGGATTTTGAAACCGAGATGATAAAAAATTAAACTGACAAGAATAATAATGAAATGTTTTAGAGCCATACTGCTTGCCTCCTGTTGTTTTAGTAAAGGATGTAAAAGTTGCTGTTCCTTCCATCTCTAACCAATTTTGGAAACTAACCATTGAATCAAATGAAAGTATTTGAAGAGAATCTGAATTGTGTACTTCAAACATATGTCTATTTAAATTCCCAAGGTGCTTAAATGGCTTATTACAATCTTGAAAAATACAGTAATGTATCTCCCGTTCATTATTTAAATGACATAACTGCTCATGCCCAATAAATTCTGCCTCAATCTTAAAAAACTTTCCACAAACTGAACACTTTTTGGCCGTTAAGGTTTTCTCATGAGTACATACCATTTTATGACGTTGAAGACTGTACTTATTTGAAAATATTTTAAAGCATTTCTCACATGTCTTTAAATTAGAATTTGGTAAACATTTACTAGTTAATGAATTAGCAAGAGATAGGATATCGATCGATTTTGAAATAGTGAGTGGCGAGTTACATCGAAATTCTTGTGTACTGATTGAAGAAGTTAATGGGATGTCCTTAGTTTTAGGTGATACAGATGAATAGGAGGTTACACTAGACATAGTTTCCGAACCAGAATTGCTAGATAATTCAGAAACACAGATTTCTGAAATTGAACAAGCATCAGCTGAACAATGTTCTCTAGTAGAATCAGAAACTTTGGGGAGATCCTTCAGTAAACCACTATTTTCTTGCATTTTACACTTGCTTTTATGATTAGAAAATGATTTTTTTGAACTGTAGGACTTAAAACACATCTCACATTGACGAGGATATGATATCTTAACCCTAACATTACATGTTTTAAGATGGTTTCTAAAAGTGAACTTTGACTTGTAAATTTTTTGACAACATGCACATTGTCTGGGATATAATTCCTTTTCCACCTCAAAATGCCCAACACTACCTCCACCTGTTATACAATGCTTAATCAAACCTTCCTCCTTACATAGTTGTGCTGATAAACAATCACATACCTTTACTGCGCTAAAACATTCTATGTTACAAGAAAATGGAAGAGTGGCAACTGACTGAACAGCTGAAATATTAGTAGTAACAGGTAGAACAGTAGGAATAGAGGGTTGAAAATTTCTCATGTTAGTGTTAAGTTTGGGTAAAGGAGGAAATTCTAACAAAGAAGAGATGTCAGGAACATTAGGTTCATTAGAAGGGGTAATACTGGTAATTGTAAGAGAAAGAAAAGGAATTGCAGCAGGTTGAAAATTACACATATTAGTGTTAGAAATAAGTTTGGGTAAAGGAGGAAATTCTAGCAAAGAAGAAATGTCAGGAACATTAGATTTGTTAGAAGGGTTAGTAATGGTAATTATTGGAGAATGAACAGCAGGTTGAAAATTACTCATGCTAATGTTAGAAATAAGTTTAGGTAAAGGAGGAAATTCTAGCAAAGAAGAGATGTCAGGAACAATAGATTTGTTAGAAGGGTTAGTAATGGTAATTGTTGGAGAAGGAACAGGAGGAATAGCAGGTTGAAAATTACTCATGTTAGAGTTAGAATTAAGTTTAGGTAAAGGAGGAAATTCTAGCAAAGAAGAAATGTCAGGAACAATAGATTTGTTAGAAGGGTTAGTAATGGTAATTGTTGGAGAAGGAACAGCAGGTTGAAAATTACTCATGCTAGTGTTAGAAATAAGTTTAGGTAAAGGAGGAAATTCTAGCAAAGAAGAGATGTCAGGAACAATAGATTTGTTAGAAGGGTTAGTAATGGTAATTGTTGGAGAAGGAACAGGAGGAATAGCAGGTTGAAAATTACTCATGTTAGAGTTAGAATTAAGTTTAGGTAAAGGAGGAAATTCTAGCAAAGAAGAAATGTCAGGAACAATAGATTTGTTAGAAGGGTTAGTAATGGTAATTGTTGGAGAAGGAACAGCAGGTTGAAAATTACTCATGCTAGTGTTAGAAATAAGTTTAGGTAAAGGAGGAAATTCTAGCAAAGAATAGATGTCAGGAATGTTAGGTTCATTAGAAGAGGTAGTAGAGGCTATTGTTGGAGGAGGAACATACTGAATAACTGAAATCTTAGCACTTACAGGTAGAACAGGAGGAATAACAGGTTGAAAATTACTCATGATAGTGTTAGAAATAGATTTGGGCAGAAGAGGAAATTCTAGTAATGAGCAGATGTCAGGAACATTAAAATTATTAGAAGGTACAGGTTTGAAAGGGGTCACAGAACACAGATTAGGCTTAGGAAAAGATTGAAAGTTACATTTAACTGGCATAACATCTGAAACTGCACTTACTGCAAGACTTTGCTTCTTGGTGATTGCAGCTTCCATTGCAATCAGCCCTAGTAATGTTTGTGAAAACATTTTCGCCAAATGATGATTCCCAATTCTGTTGAGATGTAATCCATCACGTCCCCAGAGGCCTTTCCATGAACCAAGAGACTGACAAAAATAAAACGTCTCTCGGCCCAGGCAAACCTTTTCTAGTTCACGATTGACAATTGATGTCTTTTGGTTAAGGAACTCCAGTTGAGATGCCAGAGAAGAACGGGACTCGGAATCCAGAAAAAAATTGGGACCACGTGGTATGATCCCAGAAATAACCACCTTAGCAGCAGGATACAAAACAGAAAGCTCCTGAAAAAGGCTGGTGTATTTCTGAAGAATTTCAGAAACATCACCAGCAAGGTTATTAGTCCCTACATGAAAAAGCATCCATTCATAATTACCTAAACTACCAAGTTTTCTTGATATCCTTTCTATCTTTGCACCTGGAAAAGAAATGAGATCAACTTCATGATCCTGCAATTCGGTAGTTAAGTATTCGTTCAAATACTTAACCATTGAATCGCCGATTATTAGAAGTCTCATTATTAACACTGAGATACGGTGATCAACAAATGTGAACAAACACAGAATAAAATGCAAATCAAACAAAATGCAAGTTTATGATAATGAATGGATAAAATATATAATATTTGAGAGCAATCCAAAGATTCGCGTCCGCCAAATTGATTTCACAAACAATAAACAATTGTAAAGCGCGGCAATTTGAGTTAAGCGTCTCCCGGATATGAGTCACCTCACTAGAACCTCAGTAAAACGCCAAAGAGAGAATGCCAATTTTCGTAACCAATCAGAGTGAATCAACTCCGTTGTAACCCAGTGATAGCGTGAACACTCGCCGGTCCACATTATGACGTCACACATTCTATCTTTCCCCAAAGTTTTACTAGGATGTGTAAGTCCCGAATGTATTCTGTTTTGTTTTTGCTTGTGAGGTGAGGAGCTGATGGATAGCAACGGACTTTCTATTGAAAGCGGAATACTTTAATTAGGAAAAGTTAATTTGTCTTTAGGCGTATTCTTGATCGAAGAAAGATTGTATTTACTTTTCAGTTAAGCATCCAATCTCCTTCAATTTTGAAATGTATCTTTTGATGCGTTGGATACATGCAAGAAAAATTTGTTTCAGCTTCGATTTTGAATTGTTTTACGCTGTTGCGTTTAATTAAATTTGTGAAGTGTAATTTTAGTAGAGGCAGTGAGATTGTTCGTTCTGCGATCAGTAGTTAATTTTTTGATGCATAATTAGATATAATCGAGTTTTTGAGATTGCATTATTTGAAAGTCCACAAATTGAATACATCTGATTCTATTAAAACAGACCATTTCTTTCGATTTTTAGATTGTTACAGGGTATGTATGCAAATTTAAAATGAAGTGATTTTTTATTTAAAAAAATCAGTGATTTAAATAAGAATTTAAAATTTCAATTTCCTTTCTGTATTATGTGTAATAATATTGAAAATGAAATAACTATGAAGAGGCGTGCTATTTTATTCAAGTTAGTTCAATAGTAAATGGTCCATTGAACTTGTGTCACTCACAAGCCTGTTCATCAGCATAGGTTTTGTTTTAAACATTCCATGCGACTATAAATCCAATGGGCAATTTGAATCAAGCATTATACTTAAAAACGTGCCGTGGCCAGTGCGACTTCATTAGTGAGACACGCTTTTTCCTAATCTCTAGCTATTTTTTGTGTGGTTTCATTTGCAAAATCTTTGTATTATTTTTTAATCCTTCATATGCCTGTGCCAAAATCTTTGCATTATTAATTTTGTATAACTTCCATACACTGATGTGCTAAAAGTCATGGGATAGCAGTATGCAAATTTACTAGGGCTCATATTGCATTAAAATGGATCAGTGCTGTCTGTTGAACTCTTGAATGTCTTTACCTGCCAAGAATTAACCGAGTTTGAACATGGAAGGACAGTTAAAGCTAAACGCATTGGCTTATTATTTCGGACATAGTTGAGACCTTGCTCCACATTGTCAAGGGTGTATCGAGAGTACCTCATAGAAGGCATTACCCATCACAAGTGCATTTGTGCTAACAGACAAATGACACTGTGTGAACTGGCTGCATCATTTATGAGGGACACACTGCATACTAGAGGCATGCCCAAGTTTCGTACAGTGAAATAGACTTGAATTTATCTATGACAGAATTTTCTTTTGCCAAAAATGCCTGGAAATACTCTTTGCGTGAATATTTAGGCTTGACGATAGCTGCACTAACTGTTAAGCTTGGCGGTTTTTTGGTACCCAGCTAACGGTTAAGTACTGTATTTTCTCAATATTTGTTTCTAAATAGCGGTAAGAGTTGTTTTGCTGATTGTTTATTTCAAATTTTATTCTAAGTTCTCATATAGGTATGTTAAAATAAACAATGTGATATGTTGATTTGGTTTTCCCAAACCTCTGTTGAATAAAATTAGGGTGGTATTAATGATTTTGTGCTATTCTATTGATATACCTGTGGGGAGATAAGCCGTAAAAGGGAGGCGAGGTGTAGAGAGAATAGTATTGCTGAGGGCAAGGAGTGGGAAAGTAACTTGCTGGTGGTTCAGTGGGTTTCTCATTGTTAGTAGCTTGCTGGTGGTTCAGTGGGTTTCTCATTGTTAGTAGCTTGCAAGCTGTAGATGAATGACATAGGTTCAATTCATGTGACTCTACCCTGAGCGTATTAATTTTTTGTGTCAAAAGTTTCCTGTTTGTGTATACACACCTAATTCTATTTTTGCACAAACTTTTTTTATACTCAAATTCAAAATAAATTTTTTATTCTCTATTTACTCCAGTCATTTTAAATTTATTTGCCGAATTTTTTTATAGTTGTGGCATAGTAGTATCATCTGTTAAACTAAATGGGAATTCGTAGCAATTACAGGGGGTTAGCAAGCAGTGGTCACACCTGACCCCACGAAAAGAACTGTCACAGGCAGTGCCGTGCTGGCCAGTCAGTTATATTGCCCCCACATAGATTGCATAACATCTAGTGTATGCGTTTTGGAACGTATGTTTTCATTTACCAATGTATACATCTATGTATCTACAATGTTCTTATTGTATTTGGTAACTAACACGACTGTATTCCCAACATCATTACAATGGCACACAACTGGAGAAAGATTCGGTGATCTATTATTTGAAGATATCCATAAATCAGTCGACAAAGCCGTAAGCAAAGATGAAATATTAGAAGGGGTTGTCTTTGAGACTCCTAATCCCACAGAATGTAGTGATAATGAACAATATGATCTTGTTCTAAATACAGGTTTAATAAAAGAATGTCTGGAACTGACCTGAAAATTGGTTATTAATTTTGTCAAACCTGACCCTTATGAGAAATGCGCTGGGAAATTTCAACGTGAACTGAAGTTCTTGGTAGCCTCTTACACATAATTAGATAATGGCCTAACCAAAACACAAACACAACAATTAATAACTGAATTCGTTCGTAAAACTGGTGAAACATCCGCACTAGATGATACTCGTGCTCGTCCAAACAGAATTAGGTGTACATTAAGTTGACACGAAAAGGCGAATTTGTGATCTCATTTGTATTGTACTGATGTGCACACTTTATATTTTCAGGTTCCTCGTCCTTCAGATTTTTAACTAGCCCTCTTACTCGTATTTATGATTTTGTAATTCCCACTATCAAAATGTGTTTCTATGTGGTTTTGTTTTTATTTCTAGAAGCAGGTGTTTTTGTGATAGTAGTTATTGCAAATCAGTTATTGCCAAAATGATAAGTAATTTTTTACAAAAATAACCAATTCCTCTATTAAATATAATAAGTTTCAAGAAAAAAAAAATTAAGATTGGAAATACTTTAATTTGACCAATTTTACACTTAATGGTCATAAGTTAAGTTGTCATGCAAAAAGTTTTTTTTTTCGAGTCTTGAACAATTAATTGTATTTACAGAAAAATGAATTTTTGTCCTGTGTGACTAAATTGATATTTAAAGTTCATTGTGTATTGAATTGAAAATAAAAGTTTTTATGTACCATTTGTTTCTTTGTTTTTCTTGTTCAACATTAATTAAAAAATACCTTTTATAATGAATTGAAGTACATATATTCACTGTAACTGAAACACTTCTTTTTGTTTACCTTCATGTGTTTGTTTACAAAAATATCTTGCAATGTCAGAATCAGTCTCAATAAATCATTCTGAATACATTAAATGTTGCTTACAATTTGCACTAAAAGATTTATATCTAGTTCTGATTATCATAATTATTCAAGATTACCAATGATGCCTGGTACACGTAAGTATTTTTAAAATTGACAATTGGTAACTTAGTAATTTTTTTTCTGGATTGAACTGTTTTGGAATGTAATTTAAATTGAATTTTAGAACTGAAATAATTATATTTATTTGTGGAATATAATATAGACCAAGTGACTGCATGCATAAAAACATTTAGAGCTTCGATGAAAATCCAAATTTTCTCCATATTGTGTTTGGAGAAAGCCTATTTGTGTGTAATGTCAACAGAGATCCCTTGTTTTTCAATAACACTATATCATAAAGTAACAATGTTTTCATGGGAACTTTCTGTAAGAAGTCAGTCAGACTTTTTCATATCTTGCGGAGAACAGTGTTTTGAAATTTTTTTTTACATATATTTATTTTGAAGGCACATGATGTAACCCAAAGTAATTTTACAATTTTCTAGAAGTCTCCATCACAGATAATGCATTTTGATTAAATATTTTGCTAAAATGTTCTGAAGCTTCACACTCACTATCCTAGGTCAGCTTCCTAAACAAATGACAATCAAACCCAGTAAAAGCTTTGAGAAAAATGGTCTGAAAAAAATCATGTGGTCAAAAGACTAAATTTGCAGTGCTGGCAGTCATTTGACCGATATCAAATTAAATTAATAATGTCATTCATTGAGTGCACAATGATATTAGAAGTGTTTTATTTAAAAGTTATTCCAAAACAAAATGATGTCCTATGTAAACATCCTGCATAACTGAAGAAATTGTAAACCAATTGTTAGGTTGGTAAATATCTTTAAGTCGTAAAATTTTCTCTAGCTATACAATCTGATTCTTGCAACTTTAGCATTATTGGCTTTGGTCAGATTTACATTCAAAGCTTATCTGGAACTATGAGTCAGCTAAACTTGTTCAAAGTAGACTTCTGTGAAACTTATAGTATAAAATGTGCTCATGCTATCTCCATACATGTAACTCACTCAACATCTGTCCTGATCAGGACATGAAAATTTTAGATAAAATAATTTTGAATAGCCCTTTTGAAAAATAAATTAAACCAGCATCATGCTAATATAACAGGTGCTGTGGTGGGAAGAGCAACCAGAGGGTTGGGAGTTCGAATCCAGCCAAAGACCGTCATGTAGAAGGGGATTGGTGTGTGTTAAATCTGTTGTGTGGAAGTTTGGAGTGCCAACTTGGGTGTTGCCTCGTTATATGACCATGATTCAAAAATTATGTATATTTTCTTTCCCTTTGATGTTGATCCAGGACCGTCACAAATAGCTCATTGTGTTGCTCCAGTATAACGTTAATTAAAAAATACCATCACCAATGCCTGTTGCTCCATTGGGACGTTAATTAAAAATACCATTAGATGTACCACATTTCATCAAAATCCTGGTTTTAGACTAATCAGTAGCATTTTATAACTCGTTAAAGGTCTTGTGAATAAATTATTGTACACTTAGTAGCTAAACGAATAATATTACTCAGATTAATATTGTCAGTTTATTATAAAACAAATATTACTTTTCTTCTGTTTATAATAAGAAAAATTACATATATCTTACCTCATAGCAGTGAAAAATTATATATTTAATCATTGGTTATGTATTTTTTGGCATACGAAACTGACATCTGATGAACTAAAAAACTATAATAGGTGCCACGGTTAGAAGAGCAATTGGAGGGTTGGGAGTTCGAATCCAGCCAAAGACCATCGTGTAGCAAGGGGGCTGGTGCATGTTAAATATGTTGTGTTCTTACATTAGTGTGGTGTGTAAGTTAGGAGTGCCAGCTTGGGTGTTGCCTCGTTATTTAAAAATTATGTTGTCTTCATTTTTCCCTTTGGGGTTGACCCTGGACTGTTACAAATAGCCCATAATGTTGCTCCAGTTCAACGTTAATAAAAAATACCATCACCAATGCCTGTTGCTCCAGTGGGGGAGAGAGAGAGAGATGTAAATTAAAAGTACCATAAGATATACCACATTTCATTAAATCAAATTATTGAACACTTAGTATTTAAATGAATATTAACATTTTTTTTACAAAACAAACATTACTTTTCTTCTGTTCATAAGAAAAATTACACCATAGCAGTGAAAAATGATAATTTTAATCATTAAATATGTACCTATTTTTTGGGATACAGAACTGGCACCTGATATAACTCCTAAAAAAACTACACCTTTTTGGTACATTTAATAAAATCTCAATTTGCTCATCTCTTGGCTAGCATAAGATAAATAACTATTTTGTTTTTGTGAATACATTGAGACAGTTGAAAACCAATACAGTTTTGGCACTAAAAGTTAAAGAGATGAATGGGTTCTAAACGAGCACTAATATCATCAAGAATTGGGATGGGTATCCATTTGCATAGCTACAAAGCAATACCTACTTACTAATTTTCATTCTACCCAAGTTATGATCAACTTTGATTTTCATGTACAAACACCATTAATTTGTGAATTTCATAGGATACATAGAACTGCTTTGTTAGAACCTATCCACTCAATACTTCTCTTTCCCTTGCTATAGAAAATCAACCATGAAAATGCTAAAAAATTGTTCAGATCCTATTTACTTAGGCTGTTCCTCTGCTATATATAAACCTGAAAAATATTTATTTTTCAGTCATTTTTTCAAGCAATTAATACTTTTTATTGCTAATACAATTCCTCAGTTTACTGAGTGAAATCATTTTCAGATGAGTTCTCAAAAGAATTTTGGATTGAAATGTAATTGGGGAACACACACATTTTACATTCTACAACTGAGTTCCACAAATCTGACATGACACTTTCTCATGACATTGTATAAATTGGTATGGTCAAGAATGCTTTTTTATCATGCTTAACACAGGAACTTCATTTAAATCATGCTTATGTATCAACAAAAAGAATAACCCCACAAAATCAAAACTAATCACTCAATACTCCCCAAATGAACAAACAATACTCCTTAATTTATGTCAAGTAATGCTTCCCCCAAATCAAAATGAATAAAATAAAACTCCTTAAACTTATCTGATAGAAGTACAAGAAAGGTTAGTTGTAAAATACAATATAATCAACCCAATTAATTATCAGATTGTGAAATCAGCAAAAAATTAATTGAACTATTTTTTATTTATATAAGTTTCACGAATTTAGATCGAATTATGAATTGCCTCAACAGTATAAATTTGAACACAGTTAAATAATCAAACACAATGAGCGAAATTTTGTATGAAGATAAATATTACATTTAAGGATTTTAGTTTACAAACCATAGAATATATGGCAGATCAAGAAATGCAACCGCAATGTTTTAAAATCAAGTTAACAACAAAATACATAAGAAATGACTTGTTAAATGTTGCAAAATTAGAAACCAAAGCTTGCTAAAATACTCGAATCAAGGTGATGAAAAATAAACTAAATGCCGAGAGATTAGCCAGAGCAGTAATCCTAATGTAATTAAACTATTCGTAATGAAACAGCAGAAAAGACAATTTTAAACGTATCATACACCCAAGTAAAACGATTAGAAAATATGTTGCTTTTATCACTCCTAGAAATGGAACGTAACGCCGAAAAAATAATGGATTATGGAACCAAGATTTGACAGAGCAAGGCTAAACTTGATCGTAACCGTAACACGGAATCCAGTTAAGCCTTGACCAAACCAAGATGATGATGATGATGCTCTTTCTTTGGAGAAAAAGCAGGTTTTGAGGCTTGGCTGCTTTGCCTTGTGCCTCTAGAAGAAAAAATGATACTTCAAGAATGAAAAAGATTTAGAAACGAGGATTAGAGTTTAAAAATAAGCATATGGCATTACAAATAATCAGTGAGAAATTTGAAAAAATATCATTTAAGGAGTGAGGGATTTTCAAAGCGGAGAGAGTTTGAATTAGATTATTTCGACCTTTTTGGAAAGTTGGACATTGGAAGAGAATATGTTCCAAATCTTCATAGGTGTGACATCTGAGGCAATTTGGAGTATCTGCAAGGTTGATTTTGTATTTAATGGAATTTGTCATCAGGGTATTTGTTCGAAAGTTCTGAATGAGGGTTTCATCATTTCTGTTTAGAGATATGTTTTCGTACCACAGTTTTGTTGGATTGATATGTGGATAGTTATTGTTTCTATGGTAGCTTTTCCATAGGTTACTTATTTTATTAAGGTTGTCTGATTTATAATGTTTTATGATATCTTCAGGTGAAACACCTTCAGCAATGTTAAAAAGTTCAGCCTTCTTTGCTGCCTGATCAGCTTTTTCATTGATTAGAATACCCTTATGTCCAGGGGTCCACACTAGTATGATGTTGTTGTATTGGCTTTTTTTGCTTAAAATATTATGAAGTTGAAGTATAATGCAGTTTGAGTTTTTGTTAATGTTTTTAAGGCTAGATAGAACGCTGAAACTGTCACTTATTACTATGATATTTTGGTTTTTTTCAACCCAGTCTTGTATAGCTTTGAAAATTGCCATTGCTTCTATTGTGAAAATTGAGTTTAGGTTATTTACGGTGTAGCTTCTTTCTACAAATAATTTAGGTATGACAATTCCAAGTGAGCTATTAGAGTTTGTTTTTGACCCGTCTGTCCCAATTATAATGTGGTTTGGAAACGTTTGTAAAAAGTTTGTGAAAGAGGTTTGAAGTATATAATCGGGAAGATTTTTATTTTGGAAGAGGAAGTTTTGAAGGTAAATTTTGTAATTAGAGTTAGAAGTGGGTGGGCACCAAGGAATAATGTCGCTTTTTGTAATGCAGAGATCTTCAAAGCAATTAATCATACTTGCAGATATTGGTTTTTTTTTATTGGTCCAAGAAGCGTAAATAATGGAGGGTGGGTTGTAAAAAAGATCGTGAATTGGAGACCATTCTCTCAGGCTGACATGTTTTATGTAGAAGGTAGTTTTTAGTAAGTTGTGTCTTTGTTGGACCAAACCAAGGCTTAACTGGATTCCGTGTCTGGCTGCGGTTACGATCAAGTTTAGCCTTGACCAAACTTAGTGATACTGCCATGTCACGGGGACCAATCAGATCATCAGGATTCATTACTGGCGGCAGACGAAAGTTTAAAACTATAAACAAGTTTGTTTACGTTTTAAGAGATTACCCTGGCTAGACTCTTGTGTAGCGTAGGGTATCTTAAAGGAAATAGTTCACGGAAAATTCAGCAAGTTTCCAGATTTCAGAGAACGATATTGGGGGCTAACATCTTTGGTCTGTTGGATATTTTGTAAGAATGATAAGTAATGTTAGTGATAAAGGATTATTTTGATAAGCATGAATCAAGAGACTATAAGTTCTGAGACTTTCAAGTTGAGAATTAATTGCTGCTAATGCATTAATGCTAATCCGTAATCTTAACCGCTGCATTTGGAATGCAGGATAGAAAACTACGAGGCTGAAAATACATATTAATATAGATAGCTGCGTTGATTTGATCATTTTTACATCTTCACGTCAATACGAGTCATAGTACACTTGATGCAGGTGGACAAGAAACACTACCATTTAAAGGCTTCAGAAACATTCAGTAATTCAAGAAGCTAAAATTACTCCTAGCAAGCGTACAATATTTCGGGCGGTTATATGTCTTGTAACAATCTTTAAAAATACAACTGGTGGTTAAAATACAGAATTCAGAGGAAATTTGAAACTATTTTATCAGAATGAAAACAAAAAATCACAAGAGAAAAATAGGTATTGAAGATAATGAAAATGCCAAAGTAAAAAGGTTACGACGAGATAAATTAAATTCATCATTCATATTATATGAAGTGGATATAATTATCAAATTTCCTGAAGTCAATGATCAAACATCTCTAAGTATAAACTATGATAAAGCAAAAAGTACATTTGCTCACAGTATAGCAACTAAGTATCATCCAGAATTTAAAAGTTTTTTAAATACACTAGAAGGCAGTCATATGTTTAATGTTTTGTATAAAAATCAAGTTCATCGTAATATGTCTAGTATTTTACATAGTGCAAAATCGAAAGCTAAACAAGGTTTTGAAGATCTGTATTATCTTTGGTTTGATTGTGAAGAAAATCCAACAAAATATTTACAGACTCTAAAAAAAAATGAAGTGAATCTATGTAATATATCTGGTACTTTAAATGGAGCAGGAGCTAATGCTAAACAATCTTTTGAAGATCTGTATAATCTTTGGTTTGATAATGAAGGAAATCCTACAAAATATTTACAGACTCTAGAAAAAAATGGAATGAATCTATCTAATATAACTGGTACTTTAAATGGAGCAGGAGCTAAAGCTAGACAAGCTTTTGAAGATCTGTATAATCTTTGGTTTGATAATGAAGGAAATCCAACAAAATATTTACAGATTCTAGAAAAAAATGAAGTAAATCTACCTAATATATCTAGTATTTTAAGCAGAGCAGGAGCTAAAGCTAAACAAGCTTTTGAGGAACTGTATAATCTTTGGTTTGATAATGAAGGAAATCCAACAAAATATTTACAGACTCTAGAAAAAAATGAAGTGAATCTATCTAATATATCTGGTACTTTAAATGGAGCAGGAGCTAAAGCTAAACAAGCTTTTGAAGATGTGTATAATCTTTGGTTTGATAATGAAGGAAATCCAACAAAATATTTACAGACTCTAGAAAAAAACGGAATGAATCTATCTAATATATCTGGTATTTTAAATGGAGCAGGAGCTAAAGCTAAACAAGCTTTTGAAGATCTGTATAATCTTTGGTTCGATAATGAAGGAAATCCAACAAAATATTTACAGACTCTAGAAAAAAATGAAGTAAATCTACCTACTATATCTAGTATTTTAAGCAGAGCAGGAGCTAAAGCTAAACAAGCTTTTGAGGAACTGTATAATCTTTGGTTTGATAATGAAGGAAATCCAACAAAATATTTACAGACTCTAGAAAAAAATGAAGTGAATCTATCTAATATATCTGGTACTTTAAATGGAGCAGGAGCTAAAGCTAAACAAGCTTTTGAAGATGTGTATAATCTTTGGTTTGATAATGAAGGAAATCCAACAAAATATTTACAGACTCTAGAAAAAAACGGAATGAATCTATCTAATATATCTGGTATTTTAAATGGAGCAGGAGCTAAAGCTAAACAAGCTTTTGAAGATCTGTATAATCTTTGGTTCGATAATGAAGGAAATCCAACAAAATATTTACAGACTCTAGAAAAAAACGGAATGAATCTATCTAATATATCTGGTATTTTAAATGGAGCAGGAGCTAAAGCTAAACAAGCTTTTGAAGATCTGTATAATCTTTGGTTCGATAATGAAGGAAATCCAACAAAATATTTACAGACTCTAGAAAAAAATGAAGTAAATCTACCTACTATATCTAGTATTTTAAGCAGAGCAGGAGCTAAAGTTAAACAAGCTTTTGAGGTACTGTATAATCTTTGGTTTGATAATGAAGGAAATCCAACAAAATATTTACAGACTCTAGAAAAAAACAGAGTGAATCTCTCTAATATATCTACTATTTTGAGTAAAGCAGGAACTAAAGCTAAACAAGCTTTTGAAGATTTGTATGATCTTTGGTTTGATTATGATGGAAATCCAACAAAATATTTACAGACTCTAGAAAAAAATGAAGTGAACCTATCTAATATATCTAGTATTTTAAGTGGAGCAGGAGCTAAAGTTAAACAAGCTTTTGAGGAACTGTATAATCTTTGGTTTGATGATGAAGGAAATCCAACAAAATATTTACAGACTCTAGAAAAAAACGGAGTCAATATATCTTCTATATCTAATATTTTACATAACACAGGAGCTAAAGCTAAACAAGCTTTTGAAGATCTGTATAATCTTTGGTTTGATAATGAAGGAAATCCTACAAAATATTTACAGACTCTAGAAAAAAACGGAATGAATCTATCTAATATAACTGGTACTTTAAAGGGAGCAGGAGCTAAAGCTAAACAAGCTTTTGAGGAACTGTATAATCTTTGGTTTGATAATGAAGGAAATCCAACAAAATATTTACGTACTCTAGAAAAAAATGGAGTGAATCTATGTAATATATCTAGTATTTTGAGTAAAGCTGGAACTAAAGCTAAAAAAGCTTTTGAGGAACTGTATAATCTTTGGTTCGATAATGAAGGAAATCCAACAAAATATTTACAGACTCTAGAAAAAAATGGAGTGAATCTTTGTAATATATCTAGTATTTTGAGTAAAGCTGGAACTAAAGCTAAACAAGCTTTTGAAGATTTGTATGATCTTTGGTTTGATAATGAAGGAAATCCTACAAAATATTTACAGACTCTAGAAAAAAATGGAGTAAATCTATCTAATATATCAAATATTTTTCATGGAACAGGAGCTAAAGCTAAACAAGCTTTTGAGGATCTGTATAATTTTTGGTTTGATAATGAAGGAAATCCAACAAAATATTTACAAACTCTAGAAAAAAATGGAATATATCTACCCAATATATCTAGTATTTTATATTGCACAGGATCTAAAGCTAGACAAACTTTTGAGGATCTGTATAATCTTTGGTTTGATTATGAAGGAAATTCAACAAAATGGAGTAAAAGCTGAAGCTTTACACGCTTTTGAGGATCTGTATAATCTTTGGTTTGATAATGAAGGAAATCCAACAAAATATTTACTAACTCTAGAAAAAAATGGAGTAAATGTACTTATATATAATATGTCTAGTATTTTAGGTGGAGCAGGAGCTAAAGCTAAACAAGCTTTTAAAGATCTGTACAATCTTTGGTTTGATAAAGGATATCCAACAAAATATTTAAGTGATTTTACTAAACCAGAGATAAGTTTTAAACCACGTGATTTATGCAGTATCCTGAGTAGAGCAGATAATTTTGAAGAATTCCATGAATTTTGTTTTGTTAATAAAGGAAATCCAACAGAATATTTAAGTAATTTTATTAAGGCAAATTTTACACCAGATCTTTTATCTAATGTGTTACATGGAGCAAGTGACAATGTGTTTTGCTTCCTAATTTGTCCAGCATATTATCCAGAGATGCCAACCTGCAATGGAAGTTTTCAGTAGTACCAAAGGAAAAAATCAGTAATTTAAAGAATTTTTTGGTAGTCAAGTAAAAGTTTAAACAAATCGGCTTACATAACATGCATATATCATTAATTCAAATATTTAATTACAAATTTGAAACATAAATGCAATGCATCATATTATTTATAATTACAGTAAGGTGTATAATACATGAAAACACATATATAGAACCAATAATTATGTATGGACAAATTAAATCACATTTTTGAAAATTTTGTCCATTAAAAAACATTTAATAATTAAATTCAAGCACTTGCTGCCATTTACAAAAAAAAAAAAGCAGAAATAAGTAAACTGCAAAAAAATTTAATTTTTGTGACTAAAATGTAATTTTATAAAAGGCAAGATCAGTAAGTTTCAACCTAATGTTTCAGCCCTTGCAAGCATTACTAGTTAGAATATTTGCTAATTAAAGATATGTTAACATTTAAAAATGTATATTAATGAGTAAGTTTAATTTGTGCACATGAAAAAAATTTAAATTTAAGACAGTTAAAAACTTGGAATCTCAATTTTTAATGAAAAAAAGTTCCCCCAACTGGCTTCTAAAAATAGAAACAGGTGTAGGACATTAGTTCAATTATTCGTATTGGGTCATAGATGTATACAAGGTCAAGTTCATTGTTATTCTCTTCCTTATAATTAACAGAGTTGACAAGTGTTGCAAATTTTTGGACTGTGTTTTGATAAAAAATTTGCAATCTTTGAGGTCCTGAAAAATTCAGATTTGAGACCATTGCATATATTGAAATAAAATGAATTTTTCTGTAGAACAAAATCAGTGATTCTGTACTCTGTAGTAGTTGGCATCTCTGATTATCTATATCAGGTGTTGATACTGCTTCTATTTTAAGTAATTTTCATAAACTGTTTCTATGAGAAAGAAACATATTTAAATAATTTCTTAGCAAACGGAAAACGTTTTGATTCAGGTAAATTTTATTCAGATTTGATTCTATTGTGTGGAGCAAGAACTAAAACTTGTTCTACTTTTAAAAAATTGCAAAAAAAGTATGATGGCAATGAGATATTCAATTTGCTGTATGAACAAATTAGATAGCTCCTTCAGTGTCAAATTTTGAACAGCAGGATATTTATGGTATGATCTGTCAAGGTGAAGAAATGGATTTAGAATCTTGATTATAATATTCAATTAATGATGGAAACAGGATTAAATATTGATGCAATTCTTGATACAGTAAGTGTTAAGAAAGTGATGTCGTAACAATCAATATTTGAGTATTTTACTTAGTAAAGGAACTATTAATGATCATGCTGTAGTTCTTTTTAAAAAGGATGGTGCTTTATCAATAATTGATCCACATGGTACAAAATCAGAATTTAGTTGTAGTCTAGAAGAAATAAGAAAGGATCTCATAGTTTCAGGAACTAAATTTGTACATATTATTTATTCTGATTTCCAACAAGTTGATTCTCGAACATGGAGTAGATGTATTGTGAAATCTAATTAAGAATATTTTAGATACAATACAAAGTATATGATCAGCTGAATATATATTAGAGACTATTAAAAGTATAAGAGTTGGATATAATAATACAGAATTAGATACAAAAGTAAAATCCCTCAATTGAAAAATAACGTCAAAAATAGACATTTTTACAGATTTAAACAATTTCTTACAAGAAGAAAAGAATGAAGACACTGGTTGTTACAACAGTGAGTTGACTGAGACTCATAAATCACAGCAATTCAATATATGACAGATATATAGGGAAATTTTACCAGCGTGATCCATTCAATTTTAAGGCGAATAGTCAATATTTTTTGTGTAAGTTTTGTTTTTTTATTTTCCAATGAATCATTTAAAATCCCTACAAAGTATTTCCAATTGGTTTAAAGCAAGAGATCAATCTTTATTAACCATTTTTTAGCTGCATTTAGCAAAGCTAAAAATATTGTATTTTGAATTGATTTATCTGGAAACACCTTTGTTTTTAATAATTTGACGATTCACAGATTCGATGGTATTTGTTACAGCAATTCCAATAAGGTAAGTACTAGGATAAAGAATAAGTTTTTCGCAGAGAAAGAGTTTAAAAAGTTGTCAAACTTGTTAAGTTATCTAAAAGTTAATATCACTATCAATAGTGTATTTTTGTACCGATAATTATAATTACCAAATGACAACAAGTAAAATTACTGAAAAATTGGGGAGTAAAAATTAGTAGGGGAGACTGCTGACACTTGATCCCTAGTGTTAAAAACAATAATAAAGAGTCGAATCTTGTAAACTGGTAACACTGATACAGTTATTCTTAGTCAACAAATCCGGCAACAGAATTTCTTTCAGCCATGTTTGTTTTTGCTACAAGAAAAGATTGTTTGATTTCCTGAATTTGAACTTTTTTTATGGTAAGTGGTTTAAGTTTTTTATTTTTAATTAATTATAATTAAAGTAGTTATGTATAATGATATTTCACACACATACTGCCTTTTCTTACCTTATAAATACTATTTGTGTGTAATACAGTGTTCTTTTTTTTCTCCCAACAATATTTTCATGGTGCATGTGCATTGGGGATACATGATCCCCATCATATGGGGAGAGATGATTCCGGGATCTTGTATCCCCATCGTCACACACATATATATATTTTTTCTTTGTTTAATTTTGGTAGTTGAAGTCATGCCATGTTTTTACAAATGTAAAGATGGTGTTAAGCCCAGTAAAAATATCAATGTGGAAGATATGCAGGCAGCAGTAAAGGTTGTATTAGAATGATGGCAGTATAAAGGGAACTGCAAGAACATTTGCCATTAATGTAATAACATTAAAATGTTTTGTGAGGAAACAAAAATTGCAGGTGGGTGACATTATTTATGAATCTAACTACAAACACACTCTTGAGTGTTTTCTGTTAAAGATGTTTTATGCGAATATTTGAAAACATCAAGTAAATTACATCATGGACTTACTCATTGTCTCTTTGAACACCAGAGGCAACCACCCTTAATAGTACCATTAGTTTCAACAAACAACATTAATATGTTTTTGAAAATCTGGAACTGATATATAGTAAAGAAAACCTCGACCCGTCAAAAAATATATAGAACATTGATGAAAGTGGTGTTACCACTGTGCATAAGCCACCAAAAGTAGTCGCTACCAAGGGGAGAATAACAATTACAATGTCCACAATTCAACACAAGTGAAGATGAAAATGAAGACACCCAAGATATATCTTTTAATGAGAATAATTTTGGAATTGTGAAATTTCCAGGAGAAAAAAATTAATCACTTTGTTGGAAAAATCGAGAAAAAAATTTCTGTTTCCAAATCTGAAATGAACTTTTTGAAAAAAAAAAATCATTAAGTGCTAATTAGTTTATATCAGGGTATAAAAAAAAATGATTAAAAAAAATCAATCAATCAGATTTTTTTATATTTAAATCAGATTTTTTTATTTAAATTTCTGTAGGCCCCATACATTGTTTTTATTTTAATTATATATAAATTTGTTGAAAATAAAATTGAATTTGTGACATGTGTAAATCAATATTTATTTTAAGTAAATAATCTGAATTTGTGACATGGTAAATCAATATTTACTTACTAAAAATCATAGTTTGTTATATGATCCTACATTTAAATAATAAATTTTAAAAATAAAAGCAAAAGGTAAAACATTTGTTTATTTTTAAAACACATGTTGACATCCTACATTGTTTTTCTTGAGTAAATCACATCTTGTTAACAAATTTATCAGTAAGTGTAAGTGACAGACCTAAACTAGTCTGAGAAGTAGAACAGAGGACAGAAATAATCAGACTATAGTAAAAATTCTAATAATAAAACTACATAGCAGCAATAATAAATGAATTTTCACTTGGGTTTAATTCATATTGGAGCTTTCTTCCTACTGACTTTTTAATGACTGTGAGTGTGTGAAAAGGTATTTTTCTACTCTTTAATTTCTATTGCACAAAACAAGAATAAGCTAACTGACACATGCCTACAAAAACTTTACTTCCCACTTGTGTGTTTTATTTAGCTAATAAAATCAGTCACCCTTTAGTTTTTAATTTTGAATCAAACTGTTGCATACTTCCTTTAAGTGTTTATATTATGAGCGCTGTTAATCAGAGTAAGATTGGTTGCGATTTAAATCAGTGATTTAAAGAAAAAAATCATTTGATTAAATACAAATATTGACGACCAGCTACATGCTCAAGCCCAACAAGGCTGGTCCTTTGTTTATGAATTCTCCAATTCCCACTGACTATCCAATTGTGTCTTAAATTCGTACACTCCCTTTGAATTAACTATATTTTCTGGCAACGCATTCCAACTGTCTATTACCCTATTAAAGTAGTAGTTTTTCCTTAAATCCCGATTAAAATGTGTCTTATTCAATTTATACCCATGGGCCCCTTGTTCTGTTATCCCTATTGAAATTTAAGCCCTCTGTGTCCCCTAGTTTTACAAACTTGAAAAGCTGAATCAAATCCCCCCTCCTTCTTCTTCTTTCCAGTGTATACATGTTTAGCTTACTTAAATGTTCATTATAGTCTAAATTTGCTAGCCCCTTTATTATTTTTGTAGCTCTGCTGAACCCTTTCAATTGATTCTATGTCCTTTCTTATATATGGAGCCCAGAATTGTACAGCATATTCTAGATGTGGTCTTACTAAACCCTTGTATAACGGCAAGATTATATTCTTATCCCTTGAAGCTACAGTCTTTTTAATATACCCTAGTAACCTATAAGCCTTTTTACCCACAGCTGAACAATGGTGACCCATTTTAAAATCCCTGAGAATTATCACCCCAAGATCCTTGACTGTTTCTCCCTCCTTTACTTTACTCCCTGCAGACAGTACTCGGCTCCACTGTTCCTGTAACCCATATGCAGAACTTGACATTTCCCTACATTAAATGACATACCCCATTTTACAGCCCATTCAGATATCTTATCAAAATCCCCTTGAAAATTCTCTATCTGTAACTTGGTATCTGTCCCCCATATTTTTAAGTCATCTGCAAATATACTGATTCTATTCGTAATCCCCTAACCTATATCATCTATGAAAATTATAAATAAAATTGGTCCCAAAACTGATCCCTGAGGCACCCCACTTATAACTTCTGTCCACTGTGAATAATTTCCTTTTACCTGCACTCTCTGCTTTCTACCCAATAACCAATTTTTTATCCATATTAATGTTTTCCCCTGAATCCCCAGCCTTTCCAATTTAAACAGTAATGCCTTATGAGGTACTTCATCAAAAGCCTTTTGAAAATCTATGTACATGATATCCACACTGCTCTTATTATCCAGCTCCTCAGTAATTTTTTCGTAGAACTTCAAAAGGTTTGTAGAGCAGGATCTGCCATTCCTAAACCCATACTGATTCTCTGATAACAGTCCCCCCCTCCTCCAAGTATAACATTATATGCTTTTTTAACAGAGATTCAAATATTTTGCAAATTACTGATGTTAGACTTACTGGTCTGTAGTTGCCCGGATCACTTTGTATTCCCTTTTTGAAAATTGGAGTTATGTTGGCCAACTTCCAATCCATTGGTACCCAACCTGTGCTATATGTTGAATTAAATATCGTGTGAATTACTTCTCCCCCAGTTCTTCCGCGCATTACACTAGTACTCTCGGATAAATATCGTCTGGCCCTGGTGCTTTAGATGGCTTAATTATTTTCAACTGATGTACTATTTCTTCCCTGTTGAATTTGCATTCTTTAATTATACCCCCTGCAAAGGCTCCATCCTTGGGATCCTTTTTTAAATTATAGTTACCATTGAAAACCCCCAGAAAAAAGTCATTTAACACGTTTGCCATTCCCACCTCGTCTTGAATTAATTCACCTCCCTTCCCCTCCAACGGGCCCAGTGTAGTACTAAATTTATTTTTACCACTTGCATATGCAAAAAATTCTTTTGGGTTTATATTTATTTCCCTTGCTAATTTTTCCTCCAAGGACACCTTTTGCTTCTGACTAATAGTTTTAAACTCCTTTCTGGCTTTCTGATATGCCACCTTGTCCCTGTCGTTACCAGTGCTTTTATATACCCTGTATGTTCTTTGTTTTAATTTTAAAACTTTGTGTGTTTCCCCTGAAAACCACATAGGGAGCAATTTTCTAGATTTTATTTTTTTCCTGAACGTTACATGTTTTTTTAACACCCTGTCTAACTTATTCTTGAATTCCTCCCATTGTTCAGAATGATGCGGTGCTAATAATCCCCCTCTGAATGTTTCCTTTAACTCTTCCCTTATCTTATGAAAATTTACCTTTCTGAAATTTGGAATTATCCTACTATTGATTGTGTATGCTGACTGAAAATTTATACTTAATCTGATACTTCTATGATCACTTTCTCCCAGTGGCTCACCTATAACCAAATCCTGCACCCTATCCTCATCATTGCTGAAAATCAAATCCAATATTGCATTGTCCCTAGTATCCTCATACACCATCTGGTACAAAAAACAATCCTGTATCACTTCCAAAAATTCTGCCAATTTCCCATTTGTAGCTAGATTGTTTGTCCAGTCAATATTTGGATAGTTATAGTCCCCCATTAAAATTAACTCTCCTTTTTGACATGCTTCGTTTATCAGATGGCACATGCCCTTTTCCTGCTCTTCACTACAAACAGGAGGTCTATATATATTGCCCAGAATTAGTCCTTCGCCTTTGTCTGTATTCAGTTTCACCCAGACTGATTCTATCCCCTCAGTTTTACTATTTAACTTTATTTCCGTACAGTTTAAGAATTCTCTCACATAAATCAAAACCCCACCCCCTTTCCTATTCACTCTGTCCTCCCTAAACATTGTGAATCCACTTAATTCTAAAATTTGTGCATCTTCACTGCTTGCCCAACTTTCAGTAATCCCAATGATATCTATATCCTCTGCTTGTGCAATTCCCTTGAGCTCATCCATTTTATTTCTCACGCTGCGAGCATTACAATAAAATACTTTTAGCTTATTTTTACCCTTATATTGCACTTTCCCCTTGTATTATTTTTCTCCCTTACATTGCACTTTCCCTTTGTGTTGTTTGTCTCCTACAATTTAGACCCTGTTAGTTTTCCTAAGCAATTACTGTGTACTGTCAACCCTCTATGTCCTTCCCATCCCTGCTTGTATACTAGTTTTTTGACTCCAGAATATTCAAAACCCGCTTGCCAACCTCCCTATTACCTATCAAGCTTAAATGCAAATTGTCCCTGCTTATCCAATCCCTCCTACACTCCTTCCAAACATCTAAAAATCTAACCTCCTCCCTCTCACACAAATCCCTTAACAACCCATTCATCTTATTGGCCCTTTGATTTAACCACCCATTACCTAACCCATACCTAGGTAGTAATCCTAATTCTGTTACTTCTGCCCCATGAGACTTAATGCCTCTTAAAAGTGTTTCTGCTTCCCTCTTAAACTCAACAGCCATGATTTTAAAGTCATGATTTTAATCCTTGATTTAAATCAAGTGATTTAAATCTTGACACCCTGGTTTATATATCCTGAAAATGCTGACAAAAGCATTGTTGATAAAGAGGATTGTGTTAAAAAGTTGCCAAAACCTACTATGTTAGGTGAAACACTCTGAACGGCAACAGTTTTGACATTATGTTTGACGTTTCACGTTTTGAAAAGATTCACTAGTTCACAAATAATACGTCATGTGACCTCCGTTTTACCAGTTATGAAGTTGCATTTACGAACACTTGCATACATTACAACGTGAACTGATAAAACACAGCAATCTCAGTTCATTTGCATCAATTTTTCTCATTTCTAGTGGCTCATGAAACATCTAGTTTTCATGCTAAAAAAAATGAAATAATTTCTGAACGATCTATTTGAATCACTAGATGCAATGATGGTCCTTACACTGGGTGCTCCTTCACAAGAGGCCCTCACTTCCAGCCTTGTATTGGCCAATGATTAAGTTCATATGTGCCTGCTATTGGGGGAAAAATTATTATATGGTGTTACAGGGCTGGTCTGGATGCTTGAAAACCAGCTTTCCTCCTTTAACAATTTTAAATTCAAGTTTCTTAGAGATACATTGTAATTTTCTGATAATGTATTGCATTTAAGCATGTGTTGCAGAAAACAATGTCAAAGTAAAATGAGCTGTAATGGTGTTAGCAGCCTGAGTTAATAGTGTTATCAGGTGTTGGGATCAGAGCAGACATGTTTTCGAGCTTGTATACCATGTTTTATAAATTTTGTGCTTTAGGAAAGCACATTTGAGTTTGTTGAATGCGTCTTATATATCCTTTATCTTGCATCCTCACAGCTATGCAAAGTGAGAGGAACTAAGGGGAGGGCAAGTTAGTCCCCCTATTGCTTCGTGAATGAAAAAAACTACCTCAAGAACATTAATTTTCAATTTTTCATCCTATGTTTTTGTGATTCCCCATTTAGTTTTCTTCATTTTTAGAGGGGGTTTTAGGTGTGTTTGTGGTATATGTCAGTCCATATTGCTTCTACACATTGCCAAAGTCCATCCAGCATAGTAGTGGGTGGTCAGCTGAACAATAATCGACATGATGTGTTTGATGAGTGACAGATCAACTGAATGGGTGGGCCATGGAATAAGTAATACTTGGTGGACTTAGAAGAATGTTTATACATTACATGCTGTAATGCATTGTTCTGTTGAAAACTAGTCACAAATTTTGTTTACATTCGCATCAAACTGAAGTTAAACTGAACTGGTGAATAAGAAGCGACTTACGTACATGTCAAATGAGAAGTTATTGACTAATACTTTGATAACAAGCTTGATCTTACCTATTTCATTAACCATTCTTTTCTATTTTCAAATATTTCAATCTCATTTTCTATTTACTGAAGTAAAAACGTTTTCTAACAGATTTGTAGAGAGCACATGGGAGTGCGAAATATGTCAGAAATGCTTTTGCAAAAGCTGTTTTTGAAGAAAACCTATAAAAGTCACAGAAATTAACCCATAAAATTACAAAAAAAAAAACATTATTATATTAAACAAAGTCAAAGGAAATGTGGATAATCAAAGGAATATTAAAAACAAATTATCAAAACCACCTGCTTTTAGAATAAATATTTAAAATTTATAGCCGAAGTAGTTAATAAAATTTGAATTAGGTAATAGATTGTGTATATATAGACATAGACATGTCGACGTTTATCGTTCGTTTTAAAACTAAAAAACCCTATCTTCCATTTGCAATTTGAATGACTAGTCTAAAAATTGACACCATTGAGAAAGCAGTATCGGTATCCCGCAGCTAGATGTGATCAACAGTGACCGCAAAACACGCCCTCTTCTTTGAAGGCCTGGAGAAGAAGGGGAAAGATGCGCTTAATGGATCCAGGCGTCTTGTTGGGAATCCGACAACATTCTTTTTCCCTGTCCCCCGTAACGAAAGGTAACAGATTCTCGGGCGCTTTCGTATGCAGAGGGTTAAAAGCACTTTCCAACAATAGTGTTGGAGCAAGATCCAAACATCTACACCAATTGATTCAATCTTGCTTTAAAACTCTTTTTGACTATGGAAAGATTATTGCATACTACGCCAGCAAACCCCAAAACAAATTTTAGAAGTGGCCTACATTTCAGCTTTAAAAATCGCTCTTGGATTATCAAATCAAAGAAATATGTGACAAAATTATGGGATGTTTTCTAGTCATTCGTAGATACTAAAACCCTAAACAATTTATACAAAATTATGAAATTACATTACTATTGAAATTATTTCATATTGTTTTAACATTGATCACTTATTTGCAGTTTGTAAGAGAAATTATTTAATTGCTTAAAAAATCTACATTAAGAAAAGCATTGATGATTATGTGGATAAACAACTTCATTTTCTATTGTAAAATTGGGGGGAAATATTATACAGTCAAATGTGACAGTATTTACTCTACCCTTCCAAAATTCTTCATGACCTGGAGTCATTTCTTACTGTGAGAACATGTGATTTCCCACATCTATGCTCCACAGTTGCAGTTTGTGTACTAGGAATTACAAAGGTAACTGCATAAAATAACATTAGCTGGAGTAAACACAATTCCTCCAGTCTTTCAGAACTATTTTAAGTGTGCATCTTTCAATGTACTTTTTGAAGGACTAACATGACCCCAATAATTTTTTATCTTTCTCTCCTACCTTTCTAAAAGCATTGCAGGTACCAATGTCAATGATGATTTAGTATCAACGTGTGTCTACTACTTTAGGTTAGCACATTTAAAAATCTTTCACAAATGGTCTTGTATGGCCAAAGGGCGGCCGTTGCCCTGGAATGCGAACAACAGCCATTTCACAAGAGCTAGTTAAGTGAAACTACCATTGACATCACGCATTCAACCACAGTCAAAGAAAAAGGAGTATCATTGAGTATTATATATCCTTTCGATTTCTCTCGTCAACGTTCTCTGATACCAAATCAATTACGGATTTCAAGCCAGTAGAATTCTCTATTCAAAGATCAAACAAGAATATCCGATCTGAAGACAAACTGAAGAAACGAACACATGTAGAAATCGACTCCCCGTCTACAGATTCTCAATGATCACTCCTCGGGTGACAAGTGAGACAGTGATTTACAACGGTGTAAAAGAGTTCACCCCACCTCCCCAGCAGTTAAGTGACCTTTCTCATTCAACAGAACACATTAGAAACTACACTCCCCTCTCTATGTTAGAGACATTGCTTCACAAAACATACCCTCTACCCCAAATCCGACCAGAGAAGGTCAGGTTGGGCATTTTCTAATGGGTCAGCTTGGGATCGAAAGAGTTAGTTGTACTTTTGTGTACATGCATAAACACATTAACTACATGGATGGATATAAACTCTTTCAATTTTACTTCTGCAGGTGTCAATATTTTATTAAAATTAATTTTAATTATAATAATTTTATTATAGAAAATATTTTGACCATCATATTCTGATGTTATGGTGGTCACGTGACTTTCAGTGTACACATTATTGATAGTTATTAAGAATCTCAGGAATATTGCTTTCATTTTGAATTGCAAAAATTAAATTTGTGTAGGTTGATTACGAGTTGACTTAAATACCTAAAATTTATCAGTTCAAAGGTTTGCTGTATTGTTAAATTCAAATGAATAAATTCTTAATTTTTCATTTGTTTATACAGGGCCTCTTGCTTCTCTTAGCTCTGAACCTGTCTGATCATTTTTTAATATTGTACCGTCCTTCTCAGTACCAGCCACGTCTGTCTCGTACAGTAAGTGAGTTTTATTAGTTACTTTTATTCATAAGTATTGGGTCATCCAAAAAGTTCTGCGGGTATTTTATGATAACTAACAACGAAGCGGTACAAAAACATGAGTATATATTATTAAATCACATAAGCACCATTTTATTCTATGACTTTTTGCCACCTTTCTCGCAGCTGGAGAATTAAAAAAAAATCATTACGCTTATTTGTAAAGAAGTTATCAAGGTGCTGTTTTGACAGTCTCTGAAGAATTGAACTCCAGGCCGATCAGAGAATTTTTAAGTGACCTAAAGAGGTGAAATTCTGAGGGGCAAGGTCTGGTGAATATGGGGGTGACACAAAACACCTCAGCTATCTCTAATATTATAAAAGGAAGTGTTTGTTTGTTTCTTGCACGCAATGACCAATCCAATCCTGACCAATATATGGCACTTACAGTAGTGGGATTTGGCACACAGGTAGTCCAAATTTTTGCAATTTTAGAGTTGCGTCAAATTTTAAAATTCAATCTAGAACATTTTAAAATGGATTCCATGAAATTTAATTATCATTTTTTTGGAATGGCAACAGCATAAAGGTATGACAGATTCTAAATTTTTTTTTTAAATTCAGTATTATAGTTTTCATTTTGCGCAGAGGAATGATTTTCAAGCAGACGATAACTAACAAAGTTTTAATTTTTGTTGTGCAGTTCTTTTTTCTATCTCCTAGATCGATAAAGATAAAGTACAAATTTCACCAAATTTGAAATCTATGGAACATTTGACATTAGATCAATACCTAAAAATATGATTTTCTTTAAAAAATTAAATTTTTAAATTGAATATCTTTTATATTTTTGCACGATAATGTGACGTCACCCCAACATTCAAGTTCCAAAAATAAACATTACATTTCCTGCCCTCTTACAATTTCAGCGAAAGATAGAAAAGAAAATAAAAAACATTTTGGTAAATTTTTTTTTTTGTAAAATTGCGATTGTTAAAGATGGATTAAAAATTTCAACAGTTTTGAAATCTGTGGAAAATTTGACACCAGACAGATACCTTATACATTTAATTTTCTTTTAATAAATAATTTTTCAATTAAATATATATATTTTTGCAAGAGATTGTGACATCACGCCAAATTCCGATTTGGTTTGTGAAGCAAACCAACACCACAGGCAACTCTGTTATGGCTGTTATCCAATTTATGAAGCAAACCATAGTTCATGATATTCATAATTTCGTTTGCGAAGCAAATAAAATTGGAATTTGCTGGGAATTTATTCCAATAGGCTATGAATTTGCATTTGGTTTGTGAAGCAAACCAACACCTTAGGGCAGCGCCATGATGGTGTTATCGAATTTGACAATGATCAGGCCATCACCGCATTGCCCGTGGTGTTGATTTGCATCAAACCATAGTTCATAATTTGGTTTGTGACGCAAACCAAATTGGAATTAGCAGGGAATTCATTCCAATAGGCTACGATTTTCCAATTGGTTTGCGTATGAAACCAATACCACGGGCAACGCCATTATGGCTGTTATTCAATAGGCTACAAATCTATATAAGAATTCGTAGCAATCACATGGAGTAAGCGAGAAGTGGTCACACCTGACCCCATGAAATGAACTGTCACGGGCAATGGCGTGTTGACCACAGAGTGGCTAGTAATCAATAAGTCTTTGTCTGACCCTCAGTGAAATGTGGGGTTGTGCATCGTCATGCTGGCAGACAACACTTTGACGATTGGTCAGTTCTGGCCGCTTTACTTTTATTTCTTCTTTTAATACTGCCTTATGGGAACAGTATTTTTCCGAATTTATCGTTTGATTTTGTGGCAATAATCCATAGTGAACAATTCATTTGTAGGACCACCATACACAAATCGTTACTTTTGGGGTGCAGCCCTCTCTTGTTACTTGGGAGGTTCATTTGGGTTACCACACGATCTTTTTCTTGTAACATTATTATATAGTATCTACTTCTCATCTCCAGTAATGAGCCGTTTCAAAAAAGGAGGTTCTTCATTTCGTTTCAGCAAAGAATCAAGCCTAAATTCGAGCAAGCATATTCTGTGTTAAAGTATGGGGTACATATAAATCGTATTGGCTTATGTGCCCAATCTTCTACAGATGATCATGAACTGTACTTTTTGGAATATTTGTCTGTGATAGTTACTGAACTGTGTAACCTGGATTTTCAGTGAAAGCATCTTTTAATAGGTCCTTGTTTACAAAAGATGGTCGTCCAGAGCAGGCATCGTCGTCGAGACTGAAATTTCCGTGCTGTAATTTATCTAACCCCCTTCGAACTGTGTCATCAGAAACAGTACTTTGTCCATATACAGCACACATTTTACCAGCAGTCCGACTAGTATTTTTTTCTTTCTTATAATAAAATAGTATTATCTGACAGAAATGAACTTTCTGGTTCTCCATTCTTATCCGTGAAGCAAATATTATGACACAACCAGGGCCCGATTTAGAAAATTTGGTATAGTAGGCACAACACGCAGGAAGGGGGGCCCCCATGTTATCCGTTCATCACAAAAACTGATTTTAAAACAATAATTGGTACTTACGTATTTGACTGTTGACCGTTTCAAAAATTGTTGAAAAAACATTCCAGAAAATATGAAAAGTTATTTTTGTTTAAAATTTTTAGATACTTTGGAAACTTTGGGGCCCTTTAAATGATGGGGGCCCTAGGCCCGTGCCTCACGGGCCTAATGGTAAATCAGGGCCTGGACACAACACAAGCTAGAATTATGCAGTGAAAGCAGAAAAGACGGAATTTACACATCTGCTTCAATCAAGGTCACTCCTTATCAGCAGTAACAAAATAATAACAAAAACCCGATTTGAAAACCCGCAGAACTTTCTGGATGACCCAATACTAAAGATTATTTTTTACAAAATTTGAGAAGTTTAAAAAATTTATAAAATACCATAATCATAAATTTCTAAATACAGTGATTTCTCGCGAATGCGCGGGCATTGAGGACAGCGAAAAAAACGCGCATAAGTGAAAAACCACAAAAGGGAGCTGAAAAGTGAAAAATCAATATAGTGTACACAGTATATTGTTAATTAATACTATGATGTATATATAGGACTAAAAAAAATGGCAATAAGGTTACATAGTTTCAAAATGCAAATACAAGTTACGTGTATAACTTCCATTTACTATTTTTTAAGAACACAAAGAAAATGAAAATGCTTACATACCCAATTTTTGCTTTGTCCTATTACTTTCTTACAAAATAATTTCCAATTGATGATTGTTTTTGTTTTCGTGAATTTTCAAAAAGAGTCTTTACAAGCTTCCAATGCTTCAAACGCTACTGTGTGAGTTGGGGGAACTTTTGCCACATCTTCATCATAGTCGTCGTCGTCCTCTTCATCTTCGTCACCCATTTATTTCGGCTACAATGTCTCGAATTTCCTGCAATTGAGCAGTGTGGTTAAATTTTCGTCTGCATCAACGAAATCGTTGAAATTAGTGCACATAACGAGACCACCAGATACAATATGCCAATCTTCTTTGGTTATGTCATTTTCACAATTTTCCCTTTCATTTTCTGGCTCCTCACATTCATTTTCTGCTGGACACAAAAATTCTGCTTCCAGCTAAAGCAACTTTTAGTGCACTTGTCAGTAACGTTTCTTCATGATGAACGCAACATATGAATTGCATCAAGGACGGTAATTTGCTTTAATTTGTCTTTCGTTGCATGTTTTGTTTCTGACGCAGCCAGAAGTCGACGGTTTATAGTTTTTCCGTTTCACACGACGAATGACACTCAGATCCAAAGGTTGAATCTTGTTCGTGCAATTTGCAGGAAAAAACACAACTTTCGTGTTATTGAAAGTTGGAAGATCTTTTGGGTGAGCAGGACACTGATCCATGAATAACAGAACTTTCGTTTTTTTTTTCCCATTTTCCTGTCAAATTTATGAAGGAAATCCAAGAAAATGTGTGATGTCATCCACACTGTTTTGTTGCTAGTGTAGTCGCAAAGAAGCTTCTTCACGTTCTTAAAACAGCGAGTTTTTTTAAAATTCTGCCTATGACCAATGGTGGGAATTTTTTTTAATCATCGGCGTTGCAACACGGTAAGGCAGTTAGTCTTTCTTTACTGGCTTTACTTAGTGGGCTTTGAGCACAACAGAAAATCCTCAGCATTCCTTTTTAGTGATATGTTAACAACTTTGGACCTAATATTCTGATCAATTGTTCCTCTATTTTCTTCTGCCACCTTCATTAAAATAGGCCAATTCTTTACCTAACTGTCCATTGTGAATGTGTTGGAACACCATGTGTGAATCATTGGATTCACACATGGTGTTCTAACAAACCTATTGCGGCATAATCAAGGCTGACCCTTTGCTTTCTACATACTTGGCCTGTGCAAAGTGATTGTTTCGAAAATATTTTATTACTTGAATGACATGATCTGTGACATTTGGTCTTTCAAGATCTTTTGCCTACATGTTTAGAATATGAGCAGATCCTACTAGTGGGGTTTTCTTTGGCTGTCTTGACATTTAGAAGTAGGCCTACTGCTCATGAACAATACAAATAGCTAAAGACTTTTTTAAGTATAACATTAATGTACAATATTTTCCCATGCTTCCCACACTTGAATGAATGCTTTATTGTTTGTAACATATTATAAAATTATGCATGAACATAGTCAAAACTTTCAAATAGATGTCAACTTGTTTTTTACTTTACTGTTTGGCAGAATCCCTGACTCAACACTCAGCAGATTACTTAGTCCATAGACACCTGAGATTATTTGCAAGTGTCCAGAGCCAAATATTTTTTTAAAAGCTGATCAGTATTAGGTGTAGATATTAGTGCTGAAATCACCATGAGTGCAGAAAGTTTAAAGCATTTGATAAGTTCTGTTATTTTCCTACTGTGCATTTACTTAGTTATAATAGGGATAACAGAACAAGGGGCCATGGGTATAAATTGAATAAGACACATTTTAATCGGATTGCCAGAAAATATAGTTAATTCAAAGGGAGTGTACGAATTTAAGATACAATTGGATAGTCAGTGGGAATTGGGGAATTCATAAACAAAGGACCAGCCTTGCTGGGCTTGAGCCAGTAGCTGGTCGTCAATATTTGTATTTGTATAAAAATGTAAGATTGGTTGTGATTTAAATCAATAATTAAAAAAAATCATTTGATTGAAATCGTTAATTTAAATCAAATGATTTAAATCTTGACACCCTCATACAGAAAATATTTTCTGAACTACATGTTACTACTACTGCTGCTACTAAAAGCATAAAGCAAAGAAATTCCGTAAAAAATTAGGTTCATATAGCTTACACGTTCAGTTAATCGAAGCTCAGATAATCAAGCTTCTACAGTTTGTCTGTGCCGTTGTCAGAAAAGGGCTGGTATACAAAATAGATCTTTAAAAAAATTTTTTATATGAATGTGATAATTGAGTTCACACACAGTTCCGGTAAATAAGATTTAATTAATGATTGAGGTGAAGCTGATGAATAGTTACAGATGAATATATACAGAAAAATATACTTTATGCCCGTCTGGCACAAACCACAAACATCGGTGAGCACGTCTTGCTCATTCAAGTAAGTCCTTTCAGCACATCCGAGGAATAACCTTCCTCTTTAATGTTTGACTTCCTTCTCTGTCGCTCGCTGCTCGCGCAGCCCATAGGAGGTAGAGGGCGCTGTTGGTGAGGACTGGGGAGGTTAGTAGTTTCACTCCTACAGATTCGGCCGTCCTGCGTACAGACGTCCTCGGCTGGCAACTCCACAACACATCAAATGAAAGGTATACAGAAAGATGAACCTGAAAAATGGCTTCTTATTGATATTTTCATACGTGTTCCGGTTAGTTTCTTTTTTGAAATTACGACGCGCAGTCTCATAATCATCTAATCTGTTAACTAGTTCCTCGATATGTTTAATTTTTGGCAGCTCATCTATAAAGTGTTCACGTACTTCAGAGGGTATTTTCTGTTTCAGTTGGTCCGAAACCAAAAGTTGTTTTAAATCTTCGAAAGTTTTGACATTTAATCCGGATGTCCATTCATCAAAATAATTTTCCAATTCAAAAGCAAAATCGCGCCAAGAGGCAGACGGTTCTTTTTTATGGGCAACAAATTTTTGTCGGAATTGTTCAGGGCTTAACTTGAAACGTTTTAGAAGCAATGTTTTAACATGACTGTATTCGTTAGCATCTGGATCGGGTTCTCTGGCAACAATATTGATAATTTCTAATGGAAGTAATGGGAGTAAATGCGTGACCCAATCTTCCTTGAGAATTTCAATACGACTTATCTGTCTCTCAAACAATGACAGATAGACACTAATATCGCTACCCATATTATAATGAGGCATTAATTTTAACAAGTTTTGCGTTTTCGGGACTGTTGAAGAAACATGACTATCAGTCTTCACTTTCGCTTCAAGTTCTAATTTTCTCAATTCAAATTCTCGATTTTCTGTCTCTTGCCGTTCGGCAGAGATAACTTCTAAGCGAATTTTCGCAAATCTTTCCTCGTACTTATCATCTTTAGTAATAAGTTCCACTATCTCAGGGATTTTAGCACCAGGTTGTACAATTAATCCTAATTCATCGCTGAGATTTAGGAGATCAATCTTTCGTGCTCTTTGTAAGAATGTCATTTTCAAAAATTGTACTTACAAGATTGCTGTCCGGAAGATCAGAGTTCCAGGTGATATTCACTGTATCCACGTTTTTATGATGATTGCTGTCCAGGGGGTTAATCCACAGAAGAATCACTCAGACAGTTCAGAGAATCCACAGAACAGTTCAGAGCACACGCACACAAAGTTCAGCATTTAATTCACCTGTTTTAAAACTATCATTAAAACACCTACTTCACACCGGAATGTCCGTGCATCCCTTCCGAGCTCCCATTTTGTAATAATTGAGTTCACACACAGTTCCGGTAAATAAGATTTAATTAATGATTGAGGTGAAGCTGATGAATAGTTACAGATGAATATATACAGAAAAATATACTTTATGCCCGTCTGGCACAAACCACAAACATCGGTGAGCACGTCTTGCTCATTCAAGTAAGTCCTTTCAGCACATCCGAGGAATAACCTTCCTCTTTAATGTTTGACTTCCTTCTCTGTCGCTCGCTGCTCGCGCAGCCCATAGGAGGTAGAGGGCGCTGTTGGTGAGGACTGGGGAGGTTAGTAGTTTCACTCCTACATGAATACATTACTACAAAAAAATATAAGAACATTGGAATACATTTTTAAAAATATATAAAAAAAAATTAAAAATCAGGTATTATCAAAGCACAAAACAACTTTTTCCTACCAAAATACAGGTACATATTAAATGTTAAGTTTGCAAATTTTTTGCTCGTTAAATGTGTTTATAACTAACTTGCAGTAGTTTTTTCAATTTGTCAATACCTTGTTTCACAGCTATGTGAACTTGGTGATCCATCTGGACAAGGTGTCCAGTTCAAGCTGGTCGGAATCGTTCAACTGACTCAATCCAAGCTTTTATCTCATTCGGATGATTCCAGCTCATTGCTGATGTGTACAGGAAATGAGGATGCTCATGGGGTTTGTATATTTTTGCTTTTTATACCCTCCAACACCCAAATTTTTGTATCTGTATTTATTTAAATCAATTTTTGATGAAAATGTTTCGATTGTGACCCATGCAGAACAGTAAATATGTTCAGTTAGGTGTTATGTTTGCTTAATCTAGATGCACTAACAAAGAGGTATTGCAAAACCGCAGTTTGACTTCTATATCAGTGGTTGCCAACCTTTCAGACCACTAATTTGAATTACAAAATATATTTGTAAAATAATGATCAGAGAACATCCATTTTATTAATATGAAATACACCTATTTAATAGAACACAATTATAAATGCTTATTTAATTTAACAAGATTATTTAAGTTAGTTAGATATAAGCTTCAATTATTGTGTAGTATTTAAAGTATTATGCATTTTTTGATTGATTTTTATTCTAGAATAAATTTAAATTTCAAGTACAATAGAACTCCAACTATCCAGATCAATTGGGACCAGACCACATCCGGATAATCGAATATCTAAATAATTCACTAAAAAAAAAGATTATTTCTAAAAAAAAAAGTTTTCTTTAGTATGTAATGTAAATTATAATGACTCTAAAAATATTTTGTTTACATTTTGTACTTAAATACTGTATTAAAATGTATCATTGCGTGAACATATTGATCGAAGTCAGTTGTTTCGCTGTCTCTACTCGTTTCCGTGCAACCAAGTTTTGTTTGCGCTTGATGGTGGAGTAGCTGTAGATGGTCCTACCACAGTGGACAGAAGTTATAAGTGGGGTGCCTCAGGGATCAGTTCTGGGACCAATTTTATTTATAATTTTCATAGATGATATAGGTCAGGGGATTAAGATAAAATTACAAGGGGATTTTGATAAAATATCCGAATGGGCTGTAAAATGGGGTAGATCATTTAAAGTAGGGAAATGTCAAGTTCTGCATATGGGTTACAGGAACAGTGGAGCCGAGTACTGTCTGCAGGGAGTAAAGTAAAGGAGGGAGAAACAGTCAAGGATCTTGGGGTGATAATTCTCAGGGATTTTAAAATGGGTCACCATTGTTCAGCTGTGGGTAAAAAGGCTAATAGGTTATTGGGGTATATTAAAAAGACTGTAACTTCAAGGGATAAGAATATAATCTTGCCAGTATATAAGGGTTTAGTAAGACCACATCTAGAATATGCTGTACAATTCTGGGCTCCATATATGAGAAAGGATATAGAATTAATTGAAAGGGTTCAGCACAGTGCTACAAAAATAATAAAGGGGCTAGCAAATCTCGACTATAATGAACGCTTAAGTAAGCTAAGCATGTAAACATTGGAAATAAGAAGAAGGGGGGATTTGATTCAGATTTTCAAGTTGGTAAAACAAGGGGACACAGAGGGCTTAAATATTAATAGGGATAACAGAACAAGGGGCCATGGGTATAAATTGAATAAGACACATTTTAATTGGGATTTAAGGAAAAACTACTACTTTAATAGGGTAATAGACAATGGAACGCGTTGCCAGAAAATATAGTTAGTTCAAAGGGAGTGTACAAATTTAAGATACAATTGGATAGTCAGTGGGAATTGGGGAATTCATAAACAAAGGACCAGCCTTGTTGGGCTTGAGCCTGTAGTTGGTCGTTAATATTTGTATTTGACTGGTAGCAAAATTTTTCAGTCTCCACTTTCAAACATTTAGTGATGACTAAGGCAACTTTTTTGTTGCATTAAAAAATGGGAAAAGTTGCATTTTTCATTCCCTAAAGTTGCATTTATGGAAATAAAGTTGCATATATTTTTGATACACTAAATTCTAAAATAAATTATTCGTTAAAAATGAAAAATATATTGACAATTTTAGTCATGTACAACAGTATTAGAATACATACTGAAATACAGAAGAACGTGGAATGCCGATCCTTGGCCAGAAATTTCTTTAACATTGAAAACCTGCGCCAGCCGCAGTCATATAATGTGCTGTATCGGATAGCAGAAGCGCAAAATCCTTTCGCTCAACATTCAGAGATTTTAAAACGTCGTCTACAAGGCGAACAACATATGGATGATCAACACTCACCTCGCAAACTCTGCAGTTGATTACGCAAGTTTCCTATGGATTATCAAGAGTGTCAACCAATGTATTAAAGTACTTCTTGCCATTTATTTCACATCCGTTTTAGGACGAACACCTTCTTACCATGAACTTGTTTGATAAGCAATACTTTGGCGTTTGCAAGATCAGACACACGTGATCGAAGGGTTGATTCAGAGAGCAAAAAATGAAATAGTAATTTGATCTTAATTTTAAAAAGTTGCAGGTGGTTGCATTTATGTTGTGGTTATAACTCACTTACCTTACACCCCATGCAGGAGGAATTTTGGTTTTAGTACTTTACATGCTGCGTAGAACGGGTGAAAAAAAGTTGCATTTGTTGCAAAAAGTTGCCCTAGTGATGACCGTTAATTTTCATCTTTAGTTCACATGAATGTCAGGGTTCTAGATGCTGAGCCCCGTAAATAGTTTCTCCTCGAGGGTCTCGACTCTGTCCATTTAAAAAAGTTGCTGAAGACAACTTGTGAGTCGTTGGAATGTTGATCATCATATATGTCACATATTGAAGTTACCTTCGCCCTTTCTGTTTACCCGGGAAGTATATGTGCGAGGGTAAGTCAAAAATTACTTACACTTTTTGTTCTACAACTTTATTAAACAAAGATAGGTGGCGGCCGCATGCACATGCGTTGAGTTGGTGCATCTATGGTCACGTGTAATGTACTGTAATCACGATCGCGTCAGTTGTGTTATCGTCCAGTTAGTAACGTGCCTTTTAAATGTTTTAAAAAACAACAGTCATAATTTAGTTGCATGTCTGTGGCAACACTAGAGTGGAACGTGAGTATGTAGACAAAAAAAAAACATAGTTTCATGTAGTTACGAATAACCAATGTGCATGTCCTTCTAATGTTATTATTAAACATCTTATACTTTCAACTGAGTAATTTGATTGCATCATTCAAAATAAGCAGTTACGGCAAGAAAGATATTCCTGGGTTGTCATAAACGAAAACGATACGACTTAGGTCTATACTTTACAGTTGTCTTCTAGCTACAAGAACGTAAGCATGTCAGCTCCGCTATCAGATTGCACCAAAGAGGAGTGATCAGATTTTTGTGGTCAGAGGGTGTGAAAGGTGCTGAAATTCACAGGAGACTTTTGTCACAATACGGAGAAAGTGCTTTATCTCCTAAAAGCACTTTTTTTATGGATCGAAAGGTTTAAAAGTGGCCGAACAAACGTAACACAAAAAGAGGGTGCTGGAAAAAATTCAAGACCTCGCCATCCACTGGGAAGGTTAAGCTAACCCTGTTTTGGGACGAAAAAGGCCCTATACTGGACACTACTTGGACAGGGGTACTACCCTAAATAGTGCGAGGTACAGTGATTTGTTGACCAATAAGCTGAAACCTCGAAACAAACGCTGTGGTCTACTCTCAAAGAAAGTTTTGTTGTTGCAAGACAACGCACGGCCCATAACACCATAGAAACAATCAACAGGTTGGGCTTTGAGACCCTGGAACACACCCTCCCTACAGCCCAGATCTCGCTCCCTCAGATTTTCATCTGTTTGGACCTCTCAAAGAAGCTTTGTGAGGTCGTCGATTTGCCTCAGACATGGACGTTCGGGATGTGGTGCAAAAGTGGCTTCACGACCAACCGAAAACCTTCTACCATTAAGGCATACGGAAGCTTGTGCCTCGCTGGACCAAGTGCATTGCTCAAGGTGGAGACAATATCGAAAAATAATATATCTGTTGCACGCCTATCTTTGTTTAATAAAGTTGTAGAACAAAAGGTGTATGTAATTTTTGACTTCCCTCATATCTTCTAGGCATATAATAGAAACCGCAACACCAGGTTATCACAATGACATGCATTCCCACTCCTCCTAGGGCAATGGTCGACAAACTCATTAGTCCCAAAAGATCAGCAGTATAATGTTTAAGATTTCTTTTGAGACCCAAATATCTTTTCAAGAACCATGTTTTTAGGAGTCGGTTTAAACTAGTTACTAACATTAAATAAAACCAGATATATAAAATAATTTTATATATTGACAAAAATATATTTTTTACATAAAAGAAAATATACATTTTAAAAGTAAAAGTATGACGAAACACGCATTTGATGTGAACAATGAACCTTGCATTTCCTTGGACAGTTTGGATACGTCAGGTTTGTATGTCGTTTTTATTTTCAAGCAGAATTCCAGGTTCTCATCAATAAGACGATTTCTCAATTTATTTTTGATACGGTTCATGCTTGAAAAAGATTGTTCGCATAAATATGTAGAGCCCAAAAGTGAAAGAACAGCAAATGCTAGTTTTTTTAAAACTGATATGAGTCAGGAATGTTATTCCAGGTGTTGCAAATTATCATGTCTTCCTTCTCTGGGTATTTCAAAGTAGACCACCTTTTCTGTGAACTAAGATCACATTTATTTCTCTATACTTTTTCCATATCAGTATTTAAACGATCAAGTTTGGAGCTCCATAATTCTTTGTTTTTTAACTCCAGTAAATACGCCAATGTCAGTATTAAAGTGAGAAAAATTCAATTATGTTACATCAGCTCTGAGAGGTTTATTAACAACAAAGGCTAAGGTTGCTAAGCTATTTCTGAATTCCTGAAACCTCCGTAGAATAGCTTCACTCATATTTAAAATAGGTGTTTTGTAATAGCAAATGTCAATTACCGAGTTATTTTCTTGGGGATGTATCAGCTGGTTTGGAAAATGAATTAATGTTTCTCTTTCAAAATCTTGAGCAAAAAAGGATACTTTGTTTTCAAATGAAATGATTCCTTCCAACATAAAAAAAATTGTGTTTCCTTTCGCCTGTAGTTTATGATTAAGATTTTTAGATAAGACGTAACGTCTACCATGAAATAAAATTTTTTAATCCACTGAGAGTCCGTTAGTTTAGGTTAGTTAAAACCCTTCTCAGAGAGAATTGCTTTAATTTCAAATAAGGAAGCTAAACGTTTTAAAACGTATCCTCTTGAAAGCCAACGTACCTTATTATGCAGCAGATCTGTACGTATTCACTCTCCATTTCAACTAAAAATTCTTAAAATTGGCAATGATACATTGAAGCTTCAGTTACAATTGTGTTCACAATCTTAATCACCAATTCCATTAAAAAATTGCGAATTTCTTCAGGAAATGTCTGCGCTCAAAGCACGTCTTGATGAATGATGCAATGGTAAACAAGTATCTCGTGATTAATTTTTTCCCAGAAACAAAACATTTTCTCACTAGTCACTACGGTCATACTTTTTGCCCCATCTGTTGAAATTGAAACTATCTTGTCAAGTGGGATATGTTTCTCCATGCATTCAATGACAGCATTTGCAATATCCTTGACATGTGTTTGACCTTTCAGTGGCAATAATCCTAAAAAAGAAGAAAGCTTTGTGATGGACGATTTCGGCCGTTTCAGTTAGTTGCACATAAGGCCGTTTCTACCATCGACCTTAAAATGAAGTAGACGGAGCATGCGACAGCAGTTTCAAGTAGAGATGGGCGATCCGCTCAGGAGCTGACTCAAAGAGTTAGCTCTCTTGACGGAGTGAGCGAGCGCTGATTCGTCAAAAAAGAGCTATAGCTCTTTTTTAACCAATCAGGGCTGAAGAGCGGTGACTCTTTTTTTAACCAATCAGCGCTTCCACTCTCGAAGAGTCATTTCCGCATGCGATCACCAGCTCAGTGATTCTTTTTGGGAGTTGATTCTTTGGGAGTTGATTCTTTTCGAGATTTGGCTCTTTCGAAGAATCATTTCCGCATTCGATCGTTTGCGCTCACTGATTCTTTTAAGGAGTTAACTCTTTTGGCTCTTTTCGATAACTATCACTCTCGAAGAGTCAATTCCGCATTCGTTCTTTTGCGCTCCCTAGCTTTTTGTTACTTTTTTGAAGTTTCAAATATCTATGTATTATCATAAATGTTATTTTTTAAAATTTAATTCAATTTTAGATTGAAAGGGTGTTTTTACGGCTTAAGTCACATCACGCCTTTTAGCACTAATTAAAACTAGTCTTAAGGTTGTTATTAAAACATATTCTAACAGTTATTATGTTATTCACTTAACATTAATATAATAATTATAATAAAACCTTGATTTCTCGGGAGTGATATCATTTTAATAAAGCTACACAAAATTAAATTAAACGTAACTCGTTTTTATTGCATTGCCTTCACAAAACAAGGCATTTTGAAAATATTTTATTAAAAGACAGGAAGGGGACTTGGATTTTGAAAATCTTTGGGACAACGAGTATTCGAGGGTATTATATACCTATATCTTAACATAAATAGTTAAAAATCTTAAGTACTTCAATAAATTATTAATATTTTTATTATATGATTTTAAAATATCATTTAAATTATTAGGAAGTTTCATTTGGTAACTAAGTGGTTTTAGAAAGAAATCTTAATGTATCCAAACACGTCCAAGACACTTTTTTTAAATGTGGTATAGAAACATTTTAATGATATTTTTATGTTTTGTGTTTTAAACAATAGCAATGGGCTATAAATATTAAAAGTATATATTAATAAATTTGTAAATATATGATAATTATGTATGAAATTTTAAAGAAATGTGTCAAAAACTTCAAATGTGCTACATGAAAATCTATTCAACCAATTTGAAAAATGATGCTACCAAAATAAACTACATGCATATTTCTAGGGAATGAACTAGAATAAAAGGATATTTAAATAAACAACAATTTTACAAGTGATGGAAAAATGAATAGAAGATTTTTTTATAGTTTTACAGTCCTACTTCTTAAATAAATAGTAATAATTTAGAAACTTTTGAACTCAGCATAATTATTCTAGTTCATTCACTTGACAACATTATAAATAACAAACTCTCAAAAGTTTACTAGAATCCAGTTATAAGTTTTTGTATTATAACATTTGAAGTGAGGAAATAATGCAAAAATATTAATTTAGAGTTAAAGGTAGTTTCAAGTGCATCGCTTGCTCCCTTGCGTTTGCTCTTTGTGTAAACAATTTTGTTCTTCCTTCTCTTTAAAAAAGTTCACTCCATTTCCAAAAGAGAAACCATTTAAATATTTGAAAAAACTTTCTAAAATTATATTTGCAAAAAAAAGTAAGGTTTAAATTTAGATTTTGCCATGTTTTTGGCCTTTTAATGGCCATTTCCAGTGTTTTCCATTCTTACTTCTTGTTTTCCCGCCTTGATTAAAATCTTAATACTTCTTCAAGTAATTAACAGAGAAAAAATTAAATATGTTTTGGAAAGTCAAATAAATACTCTATCCAATAAAATCGAAAACGTTTTTAGAATTCTTTGTCAAAAATGAGATTTTTAACGTGTTTGGATATTTTAATTGCTACTTCTGTAATCTCAACGGGTTCATGACGGGAATTACAAAAGTAGAAGTGTCCTCAAAGTAATTTATTCTTTATGGACAATTTCAAAGTTATATGAATTGACATGGTTTTGGGCCATCTTATGCCTTAGCAATTAAATTTTACAGCTTAGCAGCCCTATGCTGCAATGCCTATCGTCCTCGGGCCCCGTCTCCCTCCTTTTGTTGATTTTAGAGGTAAACTGCGCAATTGCTGGATGAGTGAGTGTTTCAAGTGTTGTGTGCGTGGGTGTTTCAAGCACGCTTGGCGCCTCTTCGTCTGGACACATGCGCTCACGTGACAACGAGGGATGTTCGATGGCCCAAACATATTGTATACATTTTGATATGTTATATACATTATTATATATCTCAAAGGAGCGGTGAGTCATCAAAAAGAGCTAGCTCTTTTTAGTGAGTGAGCGGTTCCGATCCGATTCCTGAAAAGAGTCATTTTCCCCATCACTAGTGTGCGTGGGTGTTTCAAGCACGCTTGGCGCCTCTTCGTCTGGACACATGCGCTCACGTGACAACGAGGGATGTTCGATGGCCCAAACATATTGTATACATTTCGATATGTTATATACATTATTATATATCTCAAAGGAGCGGTGAGTCATCAAAAAGAGCTAGCTCCTTTTTAGTGAGTGAGCGGTTCCGATCCGATTCCTGAAAAGAGTCATTTTCCCCATCACTAGTTTCAAGTTATTTCTTCCAGTTGCTTGGTTTGAAGATGTGTCACGTGATTGTGGGTAAAAGCATGAATCCTAAACTATTAATTGGTTAACGTGTCTATCCACCGTTATTAAAAACACTAGTCTGCGCTTCCATATAGGCAATCGGATAAGTCCATTTGTAATTTACCCTTCAGAGATCTTACGACATCGTCTCCGCCCACATGATCCGTCTATTTCATTATAAGGTCGATGGTTTCTACCAGTCCCACAACTAGAGTGCCTATATAATAAGAATGGCGACAAGGGACCAAATTTGGCCCAATGCGCATGCGCGGCAGCCATTTTTCTACCAGAATCGTCTCAAAGAAGGTTTCTGGACGAATTAATATATCATTTTAAGGAGAACAAAAAGCATATGAGTGTTATAATATGGATACATTCGGTATAAATGAATCATATAAACGCTCAATTACATGCGTAATTGATGAGATGGATTGCACAACGCGCTAACTTAGATTGCGGGAAACATTATATTGTTCAAAAAAAGCTATTTACTTAAAAAGTCTTCAAATTTAGACTGACAAAACACTAAAATAATAATAAATAAACATTCTGGAATACGAAATGGAACATGAATAAGCTATATTTTCTTTTTAATTTAATATACACACGTTTTTTTCGAACACACAAAAAGTTCCCATGTTAAGTCTACGGGAGCTAGGAAAAGACCACCTCGGGCGGTAGAAAAGGTCTCTAAGCCAATCAGAAAGTGTTTCCCGTATATCGCCACTCTTATTATGTAGGCACTCTAACTCTACCTAGTGATGCAAAAAACCCGGGAATTTCGGAAGAGGGGAATAAACACGGGAATTTTGGGGAATAAACCCGGAACTTTGGGGAACATTGGGAATAAACTAAACCAACCATTTTTTCACATTTTGTGGCTTCTTTTGGTTTGAGGCTAAGTAAAACTATAAAGAGAAAACCCCATATATATAAAACTACAACCTGGAAAATTGTTTCAATAAAATTAAAAAAAAAATTTTGGTGGAAAATATCGGTTTATTTTTATTGTATAAGCAACATCAGCATTTATATCCAAATCCAGATGAATGTTGATGTGATGGTTTTGTTCCGAGACCTAGCAGCAAAAAAATAAGATGAATGTTTGCATCAAAAACAATGCTTTTGTAAACATTTCATATTATCTTTATATAAAGCAGTTACAATTTACTCTCTACTTTACTGATGATTCAATTTGGCAATTTGTAAGCCTTTTATGAGGGATTAATAGCTGAAAAAAACAACGCTATATCAAGGGGATCTACTTGTAGATTCTGATAGTCCTGGATCCATATACATAGTTTCAACGTCCGTTATCACCTCTTGGGATCCTACAATAACTGAAGGTTCATCAGCATCTGCCAAAGAATATATAGGAAAAGACATTATTTGGGGTTTTTTAACGCATTTTTCAAAATGCTTTGCCATCTTAGTAGCATTTGGTACCAGATACTTCTTGTGGCAATACCTGCATTTAGCAGTCTTTTTATTGCCATGACCAAACTCTGATGTGTAATGACTCCACACTGTTGAAGTTGGTCTTACCATTATCTGGAACACAAATCGTCCCATTAGTATGAAATAGAATACTAAATTAAATTTTAAATGCTTGAGTTCCCGATTAAAAGTTGTCAAAGGTACAAAACAAAGCAGGTGAAAATACACTAAGATGCCCTTAGCATTGATTGCATTATAAGTATTACTTATATAGATTGATCTGAACTCATGAAATTCAATGTTTCTAGTTCATGCATGAAGCTGTTGAGTAAAAACACCAAAAACAAAATGCTCAGAATTCCAATAAATATCAAATTAGATTTTTAAATTTCCAAATAAACTTATACATAGTAAAAACCTGATTTTATGTTGGGAAGATAGCTTTATCAATTGCTATTTGAAGTTTTAAAATTAGAATATAATCACATTCAAAGAGCTAGTCAAAGAAACTTATTAATTCACCGGGATATCAATTTGCATTAAACGATGACAATATAAATAGGAAACAGCCAATCCAGAGAATTATTCAAAGGTTCAGAATATATAGTCAGAACTATGCAAAGGTTTGAATGCATACACGGGTTCACTTAAAAAGTTCGTTCTTATGGCTCATTGACAAAAAAGATTTAGCTAAAAAATATTGTCATCGCATGCGCTTATTAGTACTAGAGTGCCTATATAATAAGAGTGGCGACATACGGGAAACACTTTCTGATTGGCTTAGAGAACTTTTCTACCGCCCGAGGCGGTCTTTTCCTAGCTCCCGTAGACTTAACTTGGGAACTTTTTGTGTGTTCGAGAAAAACGTGTGTATATTAAATAAAAAAGAAAGTATAGCTTATTCATGTTCCATTTCGTGTTCTAGAATGTTTATTTATTATTATTTTAGTGTTTGGTCAATATAAATTTGAAGACTTTTTAAGTAAATAGCTTTTTTTTAACAACGTTGTGTTTCCCGCAACCTAAGTTAGCGCGTTATGTAATCCATCTCATCAATTACGCATGTAATTGAGCTTTTATATGATTCATTTATACCGAATGTTTCCACATTATAACAATCATATGCTTTTTGTTCTCCTTGAAATGAAATATTAATTCGCCCAGCAACATTCTTTGAGACGATTCTGGTAGAAAAATGGCTGCCGCGCATGCGCATGGGGCCAAATTTGGTCCCTTATCGCCACTCTTATTATATAGGCACTCTAATTAGTACTAGTAATATCAACTTAATCTCATTAATATTTACCCTTCAATTTTTGTAAATTGCAAGATGGCAAAATTTAGGCATAAATGATATTCTATTTCTTTAAGACGAAAATTTTCTAAAATTGAAAGGGTCAATGCAAACAGATGTTAGAGCCCGCCAAAAGAGTATGAACTCGAAATACCAGATGGAGCCAACGAACCGTACTTCGCCCTTTGCAACGAATATTATTTAAAAAAAAAGAGTTTAAACAGAAATGTAGGTAGGTAAGTATTTTAATTAACGTCTTACTGGAGCAAAACAACGGGCTATTGACGACAGTACGGGATCAATCCCCATGGGAAAGAAATCCCCGGGCAACACCACTTAATTTTGAACCACAGTCAGACGATGAAGCAACACCCGACCAGGCAATTCACTCTCCAAACTCCCACACTACGAAAACATGAAGACGTTTGATACCACGACAGATTTAACGTGCAGCAGTCCCCTTTGTACACGACTGTATTTGTTCGATTCGATCTCGCAACCTTCCGGTTACTTATCCATTACTCTTCAAACCGGGCCACAACGCCCCCTAACAGGTAATGGTAATTTTGTTAACGTCGTACTAGAGCAACACAACGGGATATTGACGACGGTCCGGGATCAGTCCCTTAAGGGAAAGATCCGAGGACAAACACCTCATAATTTTGAACCACGGTCAGATGACGAAGCAACACCTGAGCTGGCACCCCACTCTCCAAACTTCCACGCTAACCCAACGTGAGGACTTTCGGCCACGACAGGTTTAAGGTGCTCCAGAGGCCTCGACACCATAAGCTTACAAGCATCCATGCCCGGACCCGGATTCGAACCAGGAACCTTCCGATCTAGAGGCGAACACCTTAACCACTATACTGGTTGGTCGGCCCCCCTAACAGGAAGGAAAATAAATGTATTCCTTGCTGTAGATGCAAAGAAAGGAGATTTCTTGTGTCGATGTGAAAATCGTGATGTTCACTGTTCAGGGCATAAGGTCGTTTTGGGACTGTCATGGCTCAATCGGTATGTCCACTGCGCTATGCGCTAGCAATCTTCCAGTTGTAGGCGGTACAGGTTGAATTCCTGTCTTGCGCATTCCTACTTGTATGCATTTCTCTCTTCTGTGTCAGAGAAACCTTCATTGTGTCTATATGTCTATTACTTGGTATAGTATGTCATGTCTATAGCAGTAAATTCATTTTTTTCCAAAGGCGGGAAGTTATGAACTTAATCATTGGCCATTGTGCCGGAAGTGATAGCCACTTGTGAAGGGGCACCCAATGGAAGGACCGTCATTGCTCCTAATGCAGGACAGCACAATTTTACATCCATGCCCTGACCCCAGGAACACCTTCCGATGCAGAGTCCAACACCTCAACCACTAGACCGGTTGGTCGGCAAAAGTAAATTCAAATATTGCCCTTACACCATAAAACCTGAAGTCCAACAACTGAGGTGGTTTTAGTGTAGTGTTTAATTTTCATTGGTGTTTAAAATTGAAAATATTTAGTCTATTGTCTCATTCAGACAGTCAGTGTCCGTTTCGTTTTGAATGCGGTGAAAATGAAAGTTCACTCTTTCCAATTCTCGATTCGAGTCAATACCAGAGAACTCTTGGAGGAATGGTGTTTCAGTCTAAAACGATCTGTCGGTGACTTATGAAGTGAAGTGAACTACGTAGATCCAGTTCTCACTTTTTGGTTCCGCCCTATCTGCTGGTTTCATTTCGCACTTTCAGAGCGTTATCTTCGTGCTTGTCTTTCTGGTCGTGATGTTATGTATGTGCTGTATTAAAAAAATGAAATTGTTTTTCTGTGAACTAAAAGTAGAGATCTCAAATAAAAGATTGTGATATCGTATAGATATTTAAAAAAAACCTGGAAATTGAAAGTGGGTTTAATTTTATAACGTTTCAGTCGGATTGAGATAGGAACTTTGAGCCAGGTAACCTTAGGTTTCATTTTAAAATTAGGTGCTCCGTGCTTTACAGTGTCTTTACTCCAGGCCTCGAAATAGATTTTTTAATACAGGTGCACTTCGTGCACCTAAGTTTAAATTAGGTTCACAGATTATATTTTAGGTGCACATTTAAAAAAACGTAATGTATGAGCATTAATGTAATATAAACTACTTTATTAGTTGGGTATGATTACATAGGTTAGTAGTAGATACTAAATAAAAATATTTAGACAATTTTTTTTTTAACTTCGAAAATATTATTTACAAATATTCAGTCATCATCAGACATTGGTGGGCAAAAAACACATTAAAATAAACGAGTACACTATATATTAAGCAGAAAAAATCTGAGTTTAAAAATAATTAATAAAAATATTTGTTTACGATATGCAGTGGCCAGACAATTCTCAGGAATTCCTACGGCCTTTATTGAAACACGAGGTGTTTACAGAAACGCGGGAGGCCTATTGTTCGCGGATGGTCAAGTGATCTAAGTTCTCCCTTCTCCGGTTGTCGCGACAATCTCTTCAACAAAACCATCTGGAAAAAGTTTCGATCATCGGAAAGTTCTGATGGCAATGACACAAGTAAACCTTCCTCCTGTATAAATCCGTTACGGACAAGCGATTTTGTTTTTGCATAGTGCGTATTAAGGAATTTTAATTGCGTTCCTTTAGAGCTAGAGAGGGCGATACTAATATTTTGTTCAGACAGCAAAATAACATAAAACACGATCCCCCCCCCTTCTTTTTTAACGTTAAGTTTAGTTAACGTGGGAAAAAATTAGGTGCACAATTTTATTTTCATGTGCACCTGTGCACCCGGGTATTTCGAGCTCTGCTTTACTCTACTTATACTCATTCCACTGGCGCCTTAGAATACGCCTATATTTGGAATTTTACATTCAGTTGTGTAGAGAAACTGACAGTTTTCTTAAGCTTCGATAAATAATTACAGAAAACAAAAAACAAAACGCTGCTATTAGCAATCCATGGAATTGTGAGCTCCAATAAATCTTTTTCGAAAAAGCGACGGATTTAAGTCTTTTAAACACAATTGTTTTATGTGGGCGGATAAAAGTCCGACTTTTGTTCCATGTCAAATCTCCTTTCAAATATAAATTGGTAGGCATAGTGTATAAGTTTTGGTGCCAGCTCAGGTGTTGACCTCGTCTTCTTACCATAGTTAAAAATTACGTGATGTTGTCCTCTGCTCTTCCCATTGGGAACTTCATAGATGGATGATACACTGCTTAGATACCGTGCTCTAGGCATTCACAAAAATCAGCAACATTAGTAGGTGTGGAAAACGGAAAAGGTGATTTGTCGATCTGTTTATAAATATTTTTAACCCACTCATTAAAATTGAAGACGTTGTATTGTACATTTTAAGGGTTGTAAGCGTCGTATCTGTTGTTGGCGCCACTCTTCAACTGTCGGAACTTTTAATGTACTCGGCATGCGCCGATAACTTTGCCAATTTGTACGTTGGTGTCTCTTGACGTAAAAGGATTTTTTTAGCGTTCCATCCCAGTAACCACATTTTCTGTACTTACGTACTACAACAATTTGAATTGTCTATAAATAGTAACAGTCAACTAAAATTTTGTATTTTTGTGTGAGCCACGAGAGTAGTTACGACGGTCTTCTGTATAGAATATGTGTACGGCCATAGAAATTTATCTTATTCAACTGTGTATTACTGAAACACTAACGTCTATTGGACTCTTGAAACGATAGCGCAATAGTAGCGTGAAATGAATGGTGAGAAGAATCTACCACACATTTCATAGCTCTTCCATCGTCAGTTTCTGTAGTTCTCCCGTGTTTCGATTTCGTAATTACATCCTACGCAATTTGTCTGGGATGCTGAAATTTGTCTACGATAGTACACATCAGTAATTTCCACAAATGGGTTTAAACTCTCTCTGGCAGTACCTTAACAGGATGTTCACCGATTTTTCATATCAACCTTGTAACGTCACTAAATGCTCGGTATCAAAGGTCAACACCACTGATCTTTAAATTCCTGAAACAATTTTCCCATAAAAATTTAGCAACATCAGAAAAAGGACTGTTGGAGAGAGCTCGAGCTGTGTTCGGGTTTTGCAGTGCTAGTAAGCCGCGACAATTGATTTGATCCTATTTTTGCCTATTTTGCACTGCCCACGACCAAGACATACAAATCCCTTATTACAAGATATTGTACATATCGTATTGGGAAATAAACCTAAATTTATTGCAATTTACGTTGTGTCGTTGCGTTCATTGGCACAGCCACTCGGCCCGCTACATTTTAACCTCCAACTCCTCTGACCTGAGTTTCATACAAAAAAAAAACGATATTATACTTGAAAATATAATTTTAAAGAAAACGGGTGCTGGGCCAAATCCAAGATGTATTTACTGTATGCCCAGTCACACGTATAACCTGTCAAAAGCTGTTGTCACCAAACGTGGCTTTAAAATCCCAAATAGGTCAGCCAGGTAAATATTTTACAGAGAACTTGTGACTTCCAGAGACACTCTGGTCGCAATTTTTGAAGCTCTTCTCAATATCAATGCTCAGTCTACTTATACAGGGTGTATTTGAACTTCACCGACAAACATGGAGGGGTGATAGTACGCGTCAAGACGAACAAAAATTGTAATGGAACATGCGACGCAAATGACGCTGAGTGGGTGAAAATCGCGAAAACGCGTCTGCAAAGTGTGACGGGGAAGAAACAAAATCAATAAGAAAACATTTATTGGACAGCATAGGCACAACACATCTTGTACAGAACAAACAAAATTATTATGTTAGTAAGCGCCAGTGGACGTCATTGCATAGTGCACAGAGACGGAGAAACGACTGGCGGACACACTCGAAGATTCCGGGTGTTTCCTGGATTTCTGCTACAGCAGTCACGATCCTCGCTATCAGATCTTGCGGTGTCTCATAAACAAGTGATTTCATTTTCACCCGAAGAAGAAGATCAAGGGATAAGTTCAGGCGAGCGTGGAGGCCAAGCAACGGCGCCTCCACGTTCGATCCATCTATCGTGGTGGGTATGCACGACGCAGGAAGAATGGGTGGTGGCACCATCGTTCATAAACCACATTTCCCGAGGTGAACGAATGCAGCAAACCTGGGTGGATGTTCTGCAGGAAACCAATGTACTTTGCACAACTGAGACGTTCGGGCAGCAATTACGGGCCCAGTAGATAATCACCGAATAATCCAGACCAGATATTGATTCTGAACCGATGTTCATACTTTCTAGCGACAATTCTGTAAGAAATCTCCTTCGACGCAATATTTTACGGGAATTGTGCATTATGCTTGTATTGCCACATGCATCGCCATACACCATATGAATATCAGACAGATCATCGTTCCATAATGTCAGTCATTCCGAAAGCACCGACACCGTCCTGCTCGGAGTTAGTTTTACCCACAGCGCACGACTTTCAGGAAGTTGCGTTCATTGGATAGAGTGTAACAACCCTAACAAAACCGCTGACCATCGGCTAAAAATTACCAGAACATCTGCCAGGACAACGCAGATGGTCTACGAAAGCCGTTGAGTTGGTTTTGGTTCGATTGCCCCTTTCCATAGAAGATAATTCTTGGGAGTCGTTTTAATGCCCCTTTCCATGGAATTTTCCATTGCTTCTTTCTTTAAACAATCGAATCCTTTGAAGAGATCCCATTGCTTCTTTCTCTAGAATAGACACCTTTCGAGAGAATCCATTGCCCCTTTCATTAAACAATAGAATCCTTTGGAGAGATCCCATTGCTTCTTTCTCTAGAAGAGATACCTTTGGAGATATTCCATTGCCCTTTTCATAATCATAGAATCCCTAAAAGATAATTCATTGCTTCTTTTTAGAAAGAATCCTTTGGAATATAATCATTTGGAGAGATTCCATTGCTTCTTTATTTAGAATAGATTCCTATGGAGAGTGTCCATTGCCCCTTTTCATAGAACCAAATTCTAGGGTGAAATTCCACTGCCTTTTTGCAATCGAACCTCTTGGAGAGATAGCATTATCACTTTCCTTAGAATAGAATCCTTAAGATCCCACTGCCCTGTTCTACTGCCCTGTTCCAAAGAAAATAATTATTGGGAGAGATTTCATAGCCATTTTAGAATAGAAACACTTGGAGAAATAACACTGCCCCATTCCGTAAAATGGAATCTTTTAGAGGGATTGAATTCTACTGCTGCTTTCTAAAGAAAAAATAGAACCTTTTGGAGAGATTCCTTTTCTTTTTTCCACGGAATAAAATTTTTGGGACGGATTCCATTGACTCTTTAGTATACAACCCTTTGGAGATATTCCATTGCCCCTTTCCTTGGAATACAAATCTTTGGAAAGAATTCATTGTCTTTTTCATGGAATAAAATTCTCCGGAGGGACTTCATACCCCATTAGAATAGAACCCTTTGGAGATATTTCATTGCACATTTCCTTAGAATAGAATCTTTAGTAATAATGCCATTGCTCCTTTCCTTGGAATAGACTCCTTTGGAGAGATTCCATTGCCCCTTTTCCTACAATAGATTTTCCTTGGAGGTATACTCACTGCCAAAAGTTAAGCATGGAGAGGAAAATGTTCATTTGCAGCAGCCAATCTGAATTTGAGAGGCAGCAATTAGCTGCAGAGTTAGATGGAATTATGCAAATGCGTAACAGCCAGAAGTATGCAATGTAACAGACAATCACTTTTTCGAGTTGAGAAATATGCAAAAACGGCAGTAGTATAAGAAGCAAGCAATGTGAATGGTTAGAGCAGGCGCATGTAAGTGCTGATAAAAAGTGCTTAGAACTTTTTTAAAATAGACGTGTTTCTATCGCTTCCGGAAGACGAATGACAGATAGTGAGCGCTGATATCCTATGGGACGACATGAAATAGGGCTACCAATCACTAATGTTGCTCTTTTTTTTTTGGCATTCATCATTCCGTCATTTCACGATTATGGAAACAATTCCAAACAAGGCAAACAGTTGTCCGAAGACTTGTGGCCGACCACCCAAGTGTTACAACCCTCACGGAAGATCGATATATTCTTTTTGTAACGGAATCGGAATCGAAGAGCTACTTCCTCACTTGTAACATCTCTGGCTGTGTAGCGTCTATTGCTAAGACGATATCTGCCACTACTGAGCACCGAAGTCTACACGTGAATGCACTGTGCGCCCGGGTATTTGTGTACAGCGAGTTTGTGTTTCTTTATCCGTCCGATCCAGAGTGACACGATTGATGTGGTGTCGGAAACATGGGTATTGGACAGTGTCTTATTGGGCTAACGTTATGTTCACGTATGAGTCGAGATTTGCCCAGGAGCCAGATGATAAACATACAAGGGTCTGGAGAAAACAAGGTACACGCAATCGGCCCCAGAACATCAACGAGCATCACGCATTCCGAGGTAGAAGCATCATGATGTGGGCTGTGATTTCGATGGGATATCGCAACGAGTTGCATATCTATAGACGGCTGTCCATAGAGGAGATATAATAGTAGAGTGAGCTACGGCAACCTTTTTATGTCCGCGTGATCATGTGACCAAAATCAGTAGTCACGTGACTCCTTCTCTCTTCGCGCATATTGTTTGCGCATTCCTTCTTCCCTAGCTAGTAGCAAATGCATTGAATTCTCAAGTTAAAATTTGTCTACGGTGCCGCGTACATGGATATAATTCCAATTTTATTAAAGGTGGATACATTACATTTCACAGGTGAGCGAAAAGCGTTTCTTTCACATTTGTATTTTTCAATACTTTCTCCTAAAACTTCCCGCACCTCCCAACTTAAAAAAAAAATATTACCTGTTTTTTTTTTTAATTATTGAATTTTATCGTCTACTGATATTTTTATCGAGGCTTTAATTTTTATCGTTTGATTTTCTTCACACTCAAGTTATGCGATAATAAAGTTCCACGTCATTTTATTCTTCATTGCAAAATGAATTTATCACACATTCAGAGAATTTCGCTGTTTGAGGCTTATTCATCGACGCCATCTTAAATTTGGCGTATTTGATTGAAAAGTCGCCAAGGGGGACCGTACAATCAACGATAACTAAATGTAAGTTCATATTTTTTCCTACGTTATGTTAAAAGTGCTTTTCACCATTAGCATAAAAATAATTGTTTTAAAGTTTGTTGATTTTCTGTAACAAATTCACGAATCGTCAGTACGGGAACTTTTAGGACACCCTGTAGTATGATAAAAATGGATATTCTAACTTTGGAATTAATAAATACAACCTGCGGGCATTTCCCATTCCATGAAAAGATTTCATAGATTTGCAATCAGTATGTATCTAAAATAATGTTTGAAACAAAATAACGAGTGGAATGTGTTTCTAATTGTAAATTGAAATTTATACTGTCTTAAAATTTTTAAAATAGTTAAGCGAAATGTAAAAATTTGTGCAAAATCGTTCTCTGTCTTGGCGATTATGTTTTGGAAACAAAGGTACTATATTCTTTCGTGTCTCACGATAAAAATGTTATGAATTTGGTAACATCAATTTAAGTACATCACATAAATTATTTTTCTTGCTGAGAAAAATTGTTTTGTATCCACCCATCTGTGCAAACTGTAATTACATAAGAATAATATTTAAAATAAAAGATAACGTTTGAAACTTTTAATTATATATTAAATAAAATCAATTTGTTAAAAATAGGATTAAAGCATTTTCTAAGCCGTATTGTAATTGTGAATTTTTATTTATGATTTTTTGGAACTGTAAGTAAAACAGTTTATATTTACTTGTAATAAGAACTTGTAAAGATGTGCACCTGCTGTGAAAATTCATTTATTCAGTTCTTATGTATTTAAAATTTTTATTTTGTTCCATTTATTAGTTTTCCCAAAGATGAAGAAAGAAGAAAATCGTTTTAATTAATTAATCGAAGCATTTTGTTTCTGTGTTTTAGTTCATTTAAAATGTGATGAATGTGACAATAAATTTCATTCGTTTACTGTTTCTTATTTATCTTTTTTTATTTATTAAATATTGATTTCACACACAATAAGCAATAAAAATTCAATATAAAAATCTTTACCAAACTTTTGTACATGCTTAAAAGCATAAAAATTGTCAAGAGTTATTGACATCATCACTTTGATGAATTCAAATTCATATATGGACACACAGTTGCAACTTAATTAGTTTTTGAACCAGAAATCTAAAATTGCAAAATAGCTAACATAAAGGGTATAGTTTAAAATAATTTCCTTCAATTTTAAAGATTTTGTGTATAGCTTTTCTTGTTAATATTTTTCTGCGTAATATCTTGAATAAATTTGTGTTTATGGAAACGTAAGCAATTAAGAATCCATAATATCAATAAAAGCTTTAGTGGTAACCCAAACGTCATTTGAACAGGGAATCTTCCTATCTGTTTTCAGTATTTTTATTTTATGCATCAGTAAAATATTTATTCATGCAGTCATTTCCAAACATGGGCATTTATTTTTCCATTTATTCCAACTCATGCTAACCTCATTACGTTGAAATAAGTTTAAATTATTTTCTGAAATGAAATCTTTTGAGATAATTTCTTCACACCTAATACAGTTTTTGAAGAAATATATATAAAATATAGTATTAATTAAAGAAAGCCGAGTTTAGAACAACTATCTTATACCAAATTTTAATCTGAACTCATGACGTGAGTGCAATCTATTGACTACAATTTATTTATCTCAAGCGTACTGCTTTGTTTGTATATGTGCTGGTTAACCTTAATCCCAATGAGAACTTAATTCCATAATAAAACTGAAAACATTAAAAAGTGATACGAATTCAAAAAATATTCAGAAGTGAAAAAGTAAATATTCATTTGCATTGCCCAAAAATGTTAAAATGTAACTAAAATTCCAGAAATAGTCAGTATTATGATCATCGAATCGTTAACTTTTTATTAGAAAATGTCGCCAAGAGAGGCGCTAAAAGGCTAAATCAAGCAACCAAGCTGAATTTTCGTAAAACAGTCACGTGACTACTGACAACATGTTGCGGACGCTTTGCGAAGCTCTTCTCAATAGCGATGCTCAGTCTACTTATATTAGAAGTCTATGCGGCTGTCCGATATCAGGATGAAGTACTAGAACCCACTGTCAGATTGCATTTTGCAGCAGTTGGTCTTGTTTTCGGTTTAATGGTTGATAATGCGCGTCCCAATAGAGCTGGTATAGTCAACGACAGCCTGGAGAGTAAAGGGATAGCGCTTATGGTATGGCCGGCGTACTGGACCCAACTTAATCGCTTTGAATATCTCTGGGACGCCCTCAGCGGCTGTAATGTGTCTGCACGTTTCCCACCCTCATCTACTCTCACAGAGTTGCAAACTAATCTTCACGACTAATGGCGATTTCTTGCCTATGGGGTGGTTGATCACCTCATGAAAAGCATTGCCACAAGCTGTAAACTTTGTATGATGATGAGTGGTCATATACCCTATTATTTGCGGTTTTGTTTATTTGTTTTTCATTTAAACATTCTTTTGTTATTGACTCCAAAATGACTTCGTCTTCTAATTTATGAAAATTCAATATTGTTTTCATCTTAGTATCTAATTCTTTCTTTTGCTTCACGCATATACCTATTTACCACTTTACTGCCGCATTTCGTGTCAATCATAGCTGTATTTGTCCTTTTTTTCGCATCGTATCTTTTGTGCTTAATTTTTGGCATTGAGTGCATTTCATTGCCTATTGCAGAAAGAATAAAACACTTTGGAGGAATCACTTTGTTTCTTTTCTAAGAATAGATCCCTTTGGAGAGATTCATGTGCTCCTCTAATTACCATAGAATCACTTGAGGAAATTCCATTGAATATAATCCTTTATATACTTATAAATCCTTTCCATATTTCAATGTCCCTTTCTACAGAATATAATCTTTTGGAGAAATTCCAGTGTCCATTTCACTTGAATAAAATACTTGGGAGATATTCCATTGCACTATTGGAATAGAACCCTTTAGAGAGATTCTGTTGCCTCTCGTGTTACGATAGAATCCCTTGGAAATATTCCAATGCCCCTTTCCTAAGAATTGACTCCTTTGGAGAGATTCCATTGCCGTTCCAGACGGAATAAAATTCTTTGGAGGGAAACCATTGTGCCTTTTAAATAGAACACTTTGGAGAGATTCCAATGCCCCTCTTCTTACAATAGAATCTCTTGACGATATTCCATTGCCCCTTTCCTTAAACCATAGATTCCTTTGGCCATATTACACTGCAACTTTCCTTAGAATACAATCTTTAGGAGAGGTCTGATTGCTCCTTTCATTGGAATAACTGCTTCGGAGCGATTGCACTGCCCCTTTCCATAGAAAAGTATTCTTGAGATAGATTTCAATGTCCCTTTCCTTATAATAGAATTCTTTGGAGAGATTCCATCGCCCCTTTCCAGAGAATAAAATTCTTTGGAGATTTTCCATTGTCCTATTGGAATAGAACCCTTTGGAAATATTCCATTGCCTTTTTCCATGGAACAGAATAATTTGGAGAGATTCCAGTGCCATTTCCATTGAAAAAAGCTTCGTGGGACAGATTCCATCACCCTATTGGATCAGAACCCTTTAAAGAGATTCTATTGGCTCCATTCTTACGATAGAATCCCTTGGAGATATTTCAATGCCCTTTCAATAGAATAGACTCCTTTGGAGATATTCCATTGCCATTTTCCACTGTATAAAATTTTTAGAGTGATTCCATTGTGCCTTTAAAATAGAAACCTTTGGAGAGATTTCAGTGCCCCATTCCGTAGAATTGAATCTTTAGAAAATATCCCTTTGCACCTTTCCTTCGAATAGGCTAATTAGGAGATATTTTATTGTCCTTTAATTAGAATAGAATCTTGTGGAGAGATTCAATTACAACTTTCCATAGAATAGAATTATTGGGAGATTCCATTGCCCTCTTAGAATAGAGAATAGAGGGAGATATTTCATTGGAGATTTTCCTTTGTAGATATTTCATTGCCCATTTCATTACAATGGAAACCTTTAAAGATATTCCATCGCCCTTTTCCGTAGAATAAATAAAATCCTTGGAAGATATATCATTGCCATTTTTCATTGAATAAAACATTCTTGCGAAATATTCCTTTGCCCCTTTAGAATTTAACCATTTGGAGATATTCCATCGCCCCTTTCCTTAGGATAAAATCTTTTGGATAGATTCAATTACACTTTTCCATAGAAATCAACTCTAGAGAGATTGCATTGCTACCTTAGAATAGAACCTTTGGAGAGATTTCATTGTCTATTTCCTTGGTATGGAATCTTAGAATTTAGTAATTAGCACTTTGGAGAGATTTCATTGCTCCTTTCCCTCGAATAGATTGGTTTGGAAATTTTCCACTGTTAATCTTCTTACGATAGAATCCATTGGCGATATTGCATTGTCTCTTTCCGGAAAGAATAGAATCCTTCGGAATAGATCACTTTATTCGTTTCCTCTGAATAGACTCGTTTGCAGTTCTTAGATTAGAATCTTCATGAAAAATACCTTTGACCATTTCATAAAAATAGAATCCTTTGGAATGTTTCCATTGTCACTTTCCATACAGTAAAATTTTTGGGAGGGATTTCATTGCTCTTTTAGAATAGAACCGAATTAAGAAATAACACTGCCCCTTTCCGTAAAATAGAAGACTTTAGAGATATTCTATTACCCCTTTCCTTAGAAAATAATCTTTTAGAGAGATTCCTTTGCATCTTTCCATAGAATAAAAGTTTTGGGAGATTCAATTGCCCACTTAGAATGTAACATTTGAAGAGATTTCATTGCCCATTTCCTTAGATTAAAATTCTTTTGACAGATTCCATTTAATTGAAATTCTTGGGAGACATTCTATTGCCTCTTTAGAATAGAACCACACGGAGAGAGAGAGAGAGAGAGAGAGACTCTTTCCATCGAATAGAATCTTTAGTAAAGATATCGTTGTCACTTTCCTTAGAATAGACTCCTTTAGAGAGATTCTTTTCCACGAATAAAATTCTTTGGAGTGATTACATTGTGCCTTTAAAATAGAACCCTTTGGAGATATTCCACTGTCCCTTTCCTTAGAATAGAATCTTTAGGAAAGATCCCATTGCTCCTTTCCTTCAAATAGATTCCTTCAGAGAGATTCCATTGCCAATTTTCTTAGAATAATATCTTTGGGAGAGATTGAATTGCAACTTTCAAGAATTTACAGAATTCTTGGGAGATTCAATTGCCCTCTAAGAATAGAACCTTTGGATATATGTTATTGCCCATTTCATTAGAATGGAATCCTTTAGAGAGATTCCATTGCACTTTTCCCTAGAATAAATAGAATCCTTAGGAGAGATTATATTGCCTTTTTTCATAGAATAATTTTTCTTGAAATCGATTCCTTTGCTCCTTCAGAATATAACGCTTTGGAAAGATTTAAACCTTATCTTTCGCTAGAATAGAATCAGTAGGAAAATCCCATTGTTCCTTCCGTTCGAATAGACTCATTTGAAGAAATTCTATTGCTAATCTTCTTACGATAGAGTTCCTATGAGATATTTCATTGCCCCATTCCATAAAGAAATAATCCTTTGAAGAGTTCACATTGTTCATTTCCTTTGAAAGTAGACTCGCTTGTTGTTATTCCTTTGCACTCTCCTTACGACAGAATCCCAATACAGTTTCCCATTGCCCCTTTCCTTAAAGAATAGAATCCTTTGGACATATTTCAATGCTCCTTTCATTAGATTAGAATCTTTAGGAAAAATACCTTTGCCCCTTTCATTAGTACAGAATAATTTAAAGAGATTCCATTGCCACTTTCCGTACAATAAAATTATAGGGAAAGATTCCATTGCCCGTTTAGAATAGAACCACATGGTTGTATAACACTGCCCTTAACCGTAAAAATAGAACACTTTGGAGATATTCCATTACCCATTTTCTTAGTATACAATCATTTGAAGATATTTCTTCGCCCATTTAGAATATAACACTCTGGAGAGATTTCATCGCACGTTTCCTTAGAATAGAATCTTTAGGAATAATCCCGCAGTTCTATTCCTTCGAATAGACTCGTTTGGAGATATTCCATCGCCCCTTTCCATGGAACAAATTCTTTGGAGATTTTCCATTGCCATTTTAGAATAGAACCCTTTGAAGATATTCCATTGGCCTATTCAATAGAATAGAATCATTTGGAGAGATTCCATTGCCCCTTTCCATAGAATAGAATCATTTGGAGACATTCCATTGCCTCGTAAGAATATAACCCCTTCAAGAGATAATATTGCCCCTTTCCTTAGAACAGAACCCTTTGGAGATATTCCATTTATTAAAATTATTCCACACATTAAAATTCTAGGGAAAGATTCCATTTCCCCTTTAGAATAGAACCACATGGAGAGATAACACTGCCCCTTACCGTAAAGTAGAAATTTTTAGAGATGTTTCATAAGCCCTTTCCTTAGAATAGAATCTTTTAGAGCGATTACTTTTCCCCTTTCCATTGAGTAAATTCTTGGGAGAGATTCCATTGCCCCTTTTCATTGATTATATTCTTTGGAGATATTCCATTACCCCTTTCCTTAGAATATAATCATTTGGAGAGATCCATTTGCACCTTTCCGTAGAAGAAAATTCTTGGGAGATTCCATTGCCCCCTTAGAATAGAACCTTTGGATATTTCATTGCCCATTTCATTAGAATGGAACCCTTTAGAAAGATTCCGTTGCTCTTTTCCAAGGAATAAATTGAATCCTTACAAGAGATTTCAATGATTTTTTCATAGAATAAAATATTCTTGAGAGAGATTTCTTTGCCCCTTTAGAATATAAACCATTAGAGAGATTTCATCGTAACTTTGCTTAGAATAGAATCATTAGTAAACATCCCATTTTTCCTTTCCTTCGGATAGACAGGTTTGAAAATATTCCATTGGTAATCTTCTAACGATAGAAATCATTAGTCTCTTTCCAGAAAAAATAGAACACTAATTTCATATAACATAGAGAGAATAACATATTTCATATAACATATAATTTTTATAACATAGTTCACTTTATTCCTTTCCTCTGAATGGACTCGTTTGCAGTTATTCCTTTGCCCACTTCTTACTATAGAATCCTTTGACGATATCCCATTGCCCCTTTCCTTAACGAATCGAATTATTTGGACATATTTTAATGCCTCTTTTCTTAGAATAGATTCTTTATGAAAAATACCTTTGAACATTTCATACAAATAGAATCATTTAGAAAGATTCCATTGCCACTTTCCATACAATAAAATTCTAGGGATATATTCCATTGCTCGTATAGAATAGAACCACATGAAAAGATATCACTGCCCCTTTTCGTAAAATAGAACACTTTGGAGATTTTCCACTACATCTTTCCTTAGAAAATAATCAGTTGGACAGATTCCTTTAACCCTTCCCATTGAAGAAAATACTTAGGAGATTTTATTGCCCTTGTAGAATATAACATTTGGAGAAACCTTATTGCCCCTTAAAATATAACATAACATAAAACTTCATTGCCCATTTCCTTAGAATAAAATTTTATGGAGAGATTCAATTGCAAGTTTCCTTAGAATAGAAACATTAGGAAAAATTACACTGTTCATTTCCTTCGAATACACTAGGTAGGAGGAATTTCTTTGTTAATCTTCTTACGATAGAATCCCTTGCATGTATTTTTTTTGTCTCTTTCAAGAAGGAATAGAATCCTTTGGAGAGTTCAAATTGTTCCTTTCCTATTAATAGACTATTTGCTGTTATTCCTTTGCCCTCTCCTTACGACAGAATCACTTGACGTTATCCAATTGAACCTTGCCTTCAATATAGAATTCTTTGAACACATTTCAATGCTCTTTTCAATAGAATAGAATCTATTCTTTAAAATACCTTTGTTAGTTTTCAGTAGAATACAATCCTTTGGAGAGATTCCGTTGTCACTTTCCATACAATAAAATTCTAGAGAGAGATTCCATTGCCGTATATAATTGAACCACATAGAGAGATAACACTGCACCTTATCGTAAAATAAAATACTTGGGAGATATTCCATTACCCCTTCCCTTAGAATAGAATTATTTGGAGAGATTCCTTTCCATAGAATAAAATTCTTGGAAAAGATTAATTTGCCCCTTTAGAATGTAACACTTTGGAGAGATTTCATCCCAATTTTCTTTAGAATATATTCTTTAGGAAAAAATCACATGGTTCCTTACTTTGAATAGACGCATTTGGTGGGATTCCATCGCCCATTTGAATGAAAAAAAAATTCTTTGGAGATTTTACATTGCGCTTTTAGAATAGAACCCATTGGAGGTATTTCATTGCCCCTTACAATAGAATAGAATCATTTGGAGAGATTCTAGTCCTGATTTCCATTGAATAAATTTCTTGAGAAAGACTCCATTGCCGCCAAATTTTAATAGGGCCCTTTCGAGAGATTCCATTGCCTCTCTTCTTTCGACAAGACAATATCTTGAAGATATTTCAGTGTATCTTTCCTTAGAATAGAATCCTTTAGAGAAATCCCATTGCTTTTTTCTCTAGAATAGACACCTTTAGAGAGATTCCATTGCCCCTTTCCATAGAATAAAATTCTTGGGATTGATTTTATTTCCCCTTTAGAATGGAATCTTTCAAGAGATTCCATTGCCCCTTTCCATAGATCAGAATCCTATGGAGATATTTTATTGCCCCTTTAGAATAGAACACTTGGAGAGATAATATTGCCCCTTTCCTTAGAATAGAACCTTTTAGTTATTTGATATTCCATTTCCATTTACCATGCATTAAATTTCTAAGGAGTTATTACATTGTCTGTTTGGAATATAACCACATGAAGAGATAACACTGCCAATTTCCGTAGAATAGAACACTTTGGAGTTACTCCATCGCCCCTTTCCTTATAATTGAATCTTTTGGAAAGATCCAACTGCCCATTTCATTAGAATATAATTCTTTGGAGATTCCATTGCCATCTTAGAATAGAATTCTTGGGAGATTCCATTGCCGTCTTAGAATCGAATTCTTGGGAGATCCCATTGCCGTCTTAAAATAGAATTCTTAAGAGATTTCATTGCCCTCTTAGAATAGAACATTTGGAGAGATTCACTTACCCTTTTCTTAAAAATAGAATCCTCGGAAGAGTTTACATTGCCTTTTTTCATAGAATAAAATAATCTTGCGAGTAATTATTTTGCACCGATAGAATATAACCCTTTGGAGCGATTTGATAGCATATTTCCTTAGAGTCTTAGGAAAATATCATTGTTCCTTTCCTTCGAATATACACGTGTGTAGATATTCCATTCTTAATCTTCTTAAGATAGAATCCCAAGGAGATATTTCATTCCCACTTTCCAGACAGAATAGAATCCTTTGGAGAGTTTGCTTTGTTCCTTTCCTTTGAATAGACTCGTTTGCAGTTAATTCCTTTACCCTATTCTTACGATGGAATCCATAGACGATATCCCATTGCCCCTTTCCTTAAAGAATACAATCCCTAGGACATGTTTCAATGCCTCTTTCCTTCGAATAGAATCTTAAGAAATTTCCCTTTCGCTTTTCCCCTTTGACTGGAATAGAATCCTTTGGAGAGATTCCATTGCCATTTTCCATACAATAAAACTCTAGGGAGAGATTCCATTGCCACTTTCCATACATTGAAATTCTAGGGAGAGATTCCATTGCCTGTTCAGAATAGAACCATATGGAGAGATAACACTGCATTTTACCTTAAAATAGAACACATTGGAGATATTCCATTACGCCTTTCCTTAGAATAGAATCATTTGGAGAGAATCCTTTACCCTTTTCCATAGAATCAAATTCATGGGAGATTCCATTGCCCTCTTAGAATAGAACCCTTAGAGAGATTTCATTGCTCATTTTATTAGAATTGAATCCTTTATAGAGATTCCATTGCCCCTTTCCTTAAAGAATAGAATCCTTAGGACATGTTTCAATGCCCCTTTCCTTCGAATAGAATCTTAAGGAATTTCCCCTTTCACTAGAATAGAATCCTTTGGAGAGATTCCATTGCCACTTTCCATACAATAAAATTATAGGGGGAGATTCCATTGCCGCTTTCCATAGATTAAAATTCTTGGGAGGGATTCCATTGCCCGTTTAGAGTAGAAACACATGGAGAGATAACACTGCCTCTTACCGTAAAATAGAACACATTGAAGATATTCCATTTCGCCTTTCCTTAGAATAGAATCATTTGGAGAGATTCCTTTGCCCCTTTCAGTAGAATAAAATTCTTAGGATATTCCACTGCCCTCTTAGAATAAAACCTTTAGAGAAATTTCATTGCACATTTCATTAAACTTGAATCCTTTATAGAGATTCCATTGCCCTTTTTCATCGAATAAATAGAATATTTAGGAGAGATTTCATTGCCTTTTTACATAGAATGAAATATTATTGGGAGAGTTTCCTTTGCCTCTTTAAAATATAACCCTTTGGAGAGATTTCATCGACCTTCCCTCAAAATAGAAGCTTTAGGAAAAATCCCTTTGGTTTTTTTCGATCGAATAGACTCTTTTAGTGAGATTACATTGTTAATCTTCTTACCATATTGCATATAATCTTTTCAGAAAGAATAGAATCCTTTGTAGAGTTCACTTTGTTCCTTTGCTTAGAGTAGACTCGTTAGCAGTTATTCCTTAACCATCTTCTTACGATAGAATCCCTTTACTATATCCCATTACCCCTTTCCTTACAGAATTGAATCCTTCGATCATATTTCAATGTTCCTTTCCTCTGAATAGAATCTTTAAGAACTATACATTTGCCCCTTTCCTAAGAATAAAATGTTTAGGATAAATGCATTTGCCCCTTGCTTTAGAATTGAATCATGTGAAGAGATTTCATTGCCCTATTCCATAGAATAAATTTCTTTTGAGGGGTCTATTGCTCTTGTAAAATAGAACCTTTTGGAGAGATTTAGTTACTTCTTTTCTTAGAATAAAATATTTAGGAAGATCACATTGTTCATTTCCTTCAAATAGGCTCCTTTAAAATGATTATATTGCTCCTTTCTATCTAAAGGAATTCTTGGGAGATTCTTTATTTCCCCTTTAGAATAGAACCCATTAGAGATAATACATTGCCCCATTCTTCAGATTAGAATATTTTGGAGAGATTCCATTGCCCCTTTCCATGGAATAAAATTCTTGGGAGAAGAGGGGTGTTTTTTTTTACGATAGAAACCCTTGGAGATATTTCATTGCAACTTTCTATAAAAAATTGAATCCTTTGGAGAGTTTCCATTGTTGTTTTCCTTATAATACTTCTTTGGAAAGATTCCCTTGGTAACACCTCCATACCATAGAATCTCTTAATGATATTCCATTGCCCCTTTCTATAAAGAATATAATATTTTGGACACATTTTAATGCCCATTTTCTTAAAATAGTATCCTAAGAACAGTTTTTCCATCGCCCTTTCATAAAAATAAAATCATTTGGGGGTGATCCCACTTTTTCTATCCTTAGAATATAATTCTTTAGTGGGATTTCTTTGCCCCTCACGTAGCGACAGAATCCCTTGGAGATATTCCATTGCCTCTTTTCTTAAAGAATATAATTTGTTGACATATTTTATTGGCACTTTCATTAGAAAACAGTCCTTAAAAAAGATTCCATTGCTTCTTTCATAAGAATAGACCCCTTTGCAGAGATTCCATTGCACTTCTCCTAACGATAGAATCCATTAGAGATAATAAATTCCCCCTTCCCAAAAGAACCCTTTGAAACATAATCCTTTGGAGAGATTCCATTGCACATTTACTTAGAACAGAATCCTTGGAGAGATCCCATTGCCCCTTTCCATACATTAGGATCCATTGGAGAGATAGCATTACCCTTTTACAATAAAACACCTTGGAGATATACTATTGCTCCTTTCCTTAGAATAGAATATTTAGGAAAGATCTCATTGCTACTTTCTTAGAATACACTCTTTTATAGAGATTCCAATGTCCATTTCCATAGAAAAGAATTCTTGAAAGAGATTCCATTGCCTCTTTATCATAGAACCTTTGGAGTAATTCCATTGTCCATTTACTTTGAAAAGAATACTTTAGAGAGGTTCCATGTCCCCTTTCTATAGAATAGAATCCTTTGTAGGGATTCCATTGCCCCTTTCTATAAAAAAGAATTATTGGGAGAGATCTCAATACCCATTTCCATTGAATAGAATCCTTTGGAGTGGTTTCATAGCACTTTCCCATAGAAAAGAATTCTTGGGAGAGATTTCATTCCTCCTTAAAATAGAACCTTTGGAGTGATTCCATAGTCCCTCTTTTTACGATAAAATACCTTGGAGATATTGTATTGCTCCATTCTAGAAAGATTAGAATACTTTTTAGAGAACCCATTGTTTCTTTCCTTAGAAAAAAATTCCTTTGGCGGGATTCCTTTGCTCCATCTCAATGCGGTAGAATCCCTTGATGATATTCCACTGATTTTTTCTTTAAAGAATAGAATGCTTTGATATATTTTAATACCCCTATGATTACAATAGTATCTTTAGGAAATATTCCCTTGCCCCTTTAATTAGAATAAAATCCTAAGGAGAGTTTCAATTGTTTCGTTCCTTAGAATATAATCCTTTAGAGAGATTCCTTTGCCCCTCTCCAAACGAAAGAATCTCTTGGAGATATTCCATTACCTCTTTTCTTAAAGAATATAATTCTTTGGACATATTTCACTACCCCTTTCATCAGAATATTGACTTTATTAAAGAGAGATCCCATTCCTTCTCTCTTTAGAATAGACTCCTTTGGATAGATTCCATTGCCCATATCCTCAGGATAGAATCCATTAGAGATATTTCATTGAACATTTCATGAAGGAACCTTTTGAAATATCACCCATTGCCACTTTCCTCAAAATTGAATCCTTTTGAAATATTCCATTGGCCCTTTTCATAGACTAAAATTCTTGGGAGAGATTCCATTGCCCCTGTGGAATAGAACCTTTGGAGGGATTACATTACACCTTCTTATAGAATAGAATCCTTTAGAGAGATTCAATAGCTCCTTTATTTAGATTATAATCCATTGGAGAGATAGCATTGCCCCTTTACAATAGAACCCCTTGGAGAGATATCATAGCACTTTCCTTAGAATAGAACCTTTAGGAATAATTGCATTGCCTTTTTCTTAGAATAGAATCCTTTGGAGACATTCCATTGCTCCTTTCCATAGAACAAAATTCTTGTGAAAGATTCCTTTGCCCTCTTAGAATATAACCTTTGGAGTGATTCCATTGCCCATCTATTTCGAATAGAACCCTTTAGAGGGGCTCTATTGCCCCTTTCTATAGAATAGAATCCTTCAGAGTGATTCCGTTGGCCTTTTCCGTAGAAGAAATTTATTGGTACAGAATCTGTTGCTCCTTTAGAATAGAACCCTTTTGAGAGATTCCATTGCCCTTCCCTTTCGAATAGAATCAATTAGAGAGATTCCCTTGACCTTTTCCATTAAATAAAATTATTGGGATGGATTCCATTTTTTTAAGAATAGAACCCTTTGCAGAGATTTCATTGCCATTTTCTTTAGAATAGAATTAATTTTTTGGAGAGATTCCTTTGTCCCTTTCCTTACGAAAGAATCCCTTTACGATATTCCAATGGCCATTCCTTATAGATTAGAATACTTTAAACATATTTCAGTGCAACTTTCCTTTGAAAAGAGTCTTTAGGAGAAATCTCATTGCTACTTTCTTGGGATACACTCCTTTGTAGAGATTCCACTGCCCCTTTCCTTAGTAAAAAAATCTTGGGAAAGATTTCAATACCCATATCCTTTGAATATAATTTTTTGGATATTTAACATTGCGATAATAAATCGAATAATTTTCTTAAGAGATTTTCCATTGCCTCTTTTAAATGAACGCCTTTTGAGAGATTCCATTGACCGTTTCCTTCGAATAGAAACCTTCAGAGATATTCCATTACCACTTTAGAATAGACGCCTTTGGAGAGATTCCACTGTCCCTTTTCTTAGAATAGAATCCTTTGGAGAGATTCCATTGACCGTTTCCTTAGAATAGAAACCTTTACAGATATTCCACTGTCCCTTTCCTTAGAATAGAATCATTTGGAGAGATTACTTTACCGCTTTAACAAAGAACCCTTGAAGAGATTCCACTGCCCTCTTCTTACGATTGAATACCTTGGAGATATTTCATTGACCCGTTCCAGAAAGGTTAGAATACTTTTTAGAGAACCCATTGTTTTTTTTTTGTTTATAATACACTCCTTTGTAGAGATTCCTTAGCCCCATCTCTATACCATAGGATCCCTTGACGATATTCCACTGCTCCCTTCTTTAAAAAATAGAATTTTTTATATATTGCAATGCCCTTTTGCTTAGGAAAGATCCCCCTGCTCTTTTAATTAGAATAGAATTCTTAGGATAGATCCCATTGTTTCTTTCCTTGGAATAAAATCTTAAAGAAATTCTATTGCCCCTCTCCTAACCATTGATTTGGAGTTATTCCATTGCCTCTTTTCTTTAAGAATATAATTCTTTGGACACATTCCATTGCCTCTTTCATTAGAAAAGTGTCTTTATCAAAGATCCCATTCCTCCTTTTTTTTTATAATAGACTCATTTAGTTGGATTCCATTGCCATTCTCCTTACGATTGAATCCCTTAGAGATATTTCATTGCCACTTTCCTGGAAGAATCCTTTGGAATATAATCCTTTGGAGAGATTCCATTGCACCTTTCCTTAAAATACAATCATTTGGTGAGATTCCTTTGCCACTCCTCACGATAGACTCCCTTAGAGGTATTCCATTGCCCCTTTCCTGACAGAATATGATCGTTTGGAGACATTTCATTCCCCATTCAATAGAATCCTTTGGAAAATTTTTATTGCTAAATTCCTTAAAAATTGAATATTTCGGAAAGATTCTATCACTCCTCTTGTTAGGTTAAAATCTTCTTAACAATTTTATTAATCAAGATAGTCAAAATTGTTTAGAAATCATGTGGGGAAGACTACAGTTTTAAAGTGGAACTAGGCATATGAACCTCTCAAAGGAATAAACAATTAAAATTATATGGCCCATAAAAGCAAATTCCAATTCGTCGTCCTGATTATCGCTTTATTCTTACGTTTGTATAGATTCTTCCTTAACAATTGAAGAACAGGGAGTCATGATATAGTCAGTGTTTTATTAAATATATAATGCTAATTCTTTCTTTGATGCATCACAGGAATTCCGAAAGTGAAGTCAATTGAACTGTTTTTAGAATGCTTTTTCAGTACGACGCTCATACAAATTCTAAAGGTGGTAGTTGAATGTCGTAATAGAACAATACTACGTACTGTAACGACTCAATCACAGAAGAAAGATGCGAGGAAGCCACTTAATTTTGAACCGGGACTAGACAATGAGCACAGCACCTCGGCTGGCACCCCACTCAACAAACTTTGATACCATGTCAAAGAATGAATTCCATATTAATATACAATACACTTAATTCTGTTTTTGCACGAACTTTGTTATACACGAATTTGATTTAACACGAAATCAATATTTCATTTCTTTTTACTCGAGTTGTTTTGATTTAACACAAGCGGGCCAAGACAATTTCTAATAATTATTTTAGCCTAAATTAAAAATTTTTTTTATATGTATTAGTACCATGACTATATTACATGCACTAATAGATTGCATAACAGCTAGTGTATGCGTTTTAAAACGCGTGCTTTCGTTTACCAATGCGTATGTATAGATATCCATGTACATTTCCTACAATAATGGACCGGACGCCAGCGGATGTTTATAAAATCCGACAACTTGTTTAAGGGTATTTTTCGTGATATGCCCTGGGACCTGTTGTTCCTGGTCAATTGAACGCCGACGATAACATGAACATTTTGGACAATCATATCTTCTTACGATCTGGAATTTTTATGGAATGGACGAATGTTACTTCCAGGACGACAATGTTACGTTGCAACATCTGTCAAGCAGTGGTAGCAAGATATGGATGTAAAAGGTCTTTCCTAGCCTGCTCAGAGTTTCGACCTAAACCCCGTAGAAATATTGTGGGACGAGTTAGAGCGACTCGTACGGACAAAGGAACCACGTCCGAAATCTACAGATGAGCTGCCGACATTCTTACCGCCGGAATGGAAAAAAATAACCATAGCTGTGTTTTGCAAAACCTTATTGAAAGTATGCTCAGAAGGGTTGATGGTGTACTTGCAGCACGTGGGGGACCATCCCCTTATTAAAGCATGTATTATTTCCCTTATACCATCACATCTTGCTGTCCGGTCCATTATTGTAGGTTAGTGTATGTATCTCGAACGTATTGATTGAATATGGTTTCAAATACGACCGAATATCCCAACATCATTACAACGGCACACTTAATTGGTGGAGAAGGATTCCGTGATCTATCGTTTGAAGATATGGATGAATTGTTAGTCGAGATAAAGCCCCAGGTGAAGATAAAATATTAGTTGTCCTTGAGATTCCTAATACCACAGAACGTAGTGATAACGAGGAAATTTTCCTGCTATAAATGCAGATTCAGAAGAAGGTTTGGAACTGGCCCTAAAATTGGGTAATCATGTCTTCAAACATGAACCTTATGAAGAACGCGCTGGGAAGTTTCAACGTGAATTTAATTTGGTGACAGCCTCTTACAGAGGATTATATAACGGCCTAAACAAAACACGAACACAACGATTTATAACTGAATTCGTTCGTAAAACCGGTGAAAAATCACCACCAGAAGAGACTCGTTATGATTTTGCATAAGAGATTTATTTCACAAATGCCAGGTTATTGACCCTCAGGTCATTAGGCAACGAGCTCTCCAATATTTCTTAATAATACAATTCAAATTATTAACTCTTCGAAATGAGCAGTAGTCAAGACCTGTACGGAATAACGCAAAAAAACAGTCAGGTGAATTATTCAAATTAAAACGAAACAAATGGGCGCCAAGACAATCTTGTCCGGTCAAAAGTCTAAACTAGGCCACATCAGTGGGACGAGGCGAATCAGGGATACAGTGAGTTCCAAGAAGCACACCCCAGGACCTACCCCCAACAGCATGGGTAGCCGCACAATGAAATGATTGTTTGTAATCCTTGTTGTTATCCTTATCTCTAGTTTAGCAGAATGGAGTGGCAGTGGAGTCTATTGGGGAAGTGGAGCCTATTGCTCAAGAGATCACAGAAAGAAACTCATTAATAGAGGAAGAAGACCACGTGCACAACAATTCTAAAGATAGCATTGACATTCCAGGTCGTACGGAAACGTATGCACTGCTTATCAGAAAGACAAAATGAATAAAATCTTGTTTTGTGTAAAACAGATTTTCTTGTTGATGAAGAATTTTTTTCATTTCGAATGTACACAAATTTACTTCAATACATTTTCATTACATATTATTACATGTGTATTTTGTTAAAATAACATTGTAACCTTAACCCATTAACGACCGCACAACATTTCGCTTGAAGGAAATGAACAAAAATAATTTTTTAGACGTATTAGAGTCTAATTAAGACAAAAAAAAGTAACACGAAAAAAACATTTATTTGTATAAAAGATACAAAATGTTGCGAAAACGCAACGTCATTCAAAACCGACTTCTTTTGGGAAAGATGAAAATCTTTGAAGCACTTGCTATGTAACGGCACAAAACATTTTTTACATACAGTTATTGTTTGGCTACTACAGTGTTTACATCTTTATCTTTGGTTTGTTGGATATTTCTCGATAATATGACTTTTGGTATCCTTGGCCACCACCATTTCTTTCCCTTTATTTGCACTGTATGCATTGCAACGAAATTATCAAGCAGGTCCACCTCACCCATATGTTTGTTGTAATCCCCGATGAGTTTAGGTTGCTTTACAGATGCAGATTTCTTTATTTTCTTTAGTGTCTCCAGGCCATTGAAGATGGATTGATTGTATCAAAGTTGGTGGGCAAAGAGTAGCAACGGAATTTTCGTTCCAACGAACTACTGCGATACTATGCTCCTTATCAAAGACGAAGTCATGTGTTCCACGTTGTTCTTTTTTCATTTTGATTACAGGTGTAATAGACATTTTCCTAATCTGTAGTCACGGATCATTCCAGTGGCATGAAACCATTACTTTTTCAATTTCGACAACAACATATGTGATGTAAAAAGTTGTCAAAGTATACATAGTGGTTTGAAGGAACTTCGACTACACTTAAATGACGTTTCCACTTAACCCAGATCCGTCGTTTTATCTGCATATTTACCTGAGTATATATCAAAATATTATAAGTACCCTTCAGAAGAACACAAACGCCAAACTTTATACCCGAAATGAACGTGTTATACTTTCAGAAAATTTTTGCATGAATGCTACCGAAATAAGGTATTATTTCTTCATTGATAGAAATATTTGATGAAAAAACATACGCCGCTGCATGAAATTGGCATTTAAAATGTTTACACTCTGACGAACTTTAGCCATTTTATCTGTTTTATCCAATACATTGTTATCCGCTAAATGCAAATTCTGTTTGATAGCAGTATGTATAGAACGTGTTAGTGCTGTACGTTATAATGGACAACTGACATCTTCTGCAACTGAACACTAAAGTCTCTCTTGAGGAAGACATATATAGCCAATGTAAGGGCCAATGTACGTCCATAGTGCACCGCTTCCAGCTTCCTGCTTTACCGCTTAAACCGCGGCAGTTGCAAACAGCGTTGTAAAACCGCGCGATTCTAGCAGGGGGTGGTTATAGTGCAACGCGCGTTGGACCGCCTGTCAGTTTGCAACATGGAGCTATCACACGAGGATCTATTGCAGGGATGTCGAACCTATGACCCGCGGGTCACACTGGCCCATGCAGGCTTTTTAAATGACACACGCGTTGATTTTAATAAACGTATCATTTTATCATATACATAAATTTTTGATATTTTTCGAACCCTTATTTTAAAAAACATGAAGAAAATATCAGTGTTAATAAAAAACTTAAAATTGAAAAAAAAAATTGCACAAAGGATTTTTGTAAAATGTTTTAGCCAGGGTGTAAAAAAATCATGATTAAAAAATAAATCAATTGGAATTTTTTATTTAAATCGGATTTTTTTTATTTAAATCAGATTTTTTTATTTAAATTTCTGTAGTTTCTCAACTGTTTTTACAAAAAAATGTATAAATTTTTTAAATAAAAAATTGAGTTTGTGACATGGTAAATCAATATTTACTTAACATTTGTTTAACTTTAAAACGCAAGTTGACATTCTACTTAGTTTTTCTTGAGTAAATTACATCATCATGTTAACAAATTTATCAGTAAGAGTAAGTGACAGACCTGAACTACAGTGTGAGAAGTAGAATAGAGGACAGAGAAATAATCATACTATAGTAAATTCTAATAATACAACTGCCGAGCAGCAATAATAAATGAATTTTCACTTACTTTTAATTCATATTGGATCTTTCTTTCTTCCTGCTGACATTTTAATGGCAGTGTGAATATGTATATTTCTACTCTTTAATCTCTATTGCACACCACAAGAATAAGCTGAGCCTTAAAAAACTTTACTTCGAACTGTGGTTTTTTTTTGTTTATGAAATCAGTCACCCCTTTAGTTTATAATTTTGAATCAAACTGTTACGTACTTCCTTTAAGTGTTTATATTATAAGTGTTGTTAATCAGGAATGTTTATACATTACTCTTCCTGGCATTTAGATTTATGATGTCATGTGTATTTACATTACTGTTTCCAGTATATAGTATAATCTAAGTTACAACTGGATGTTGCAATCTTTTATAATATGCAGTAATTGACCCAGTTCCCTCTTTTCTGGGTGTAGCCATTAGTGCTGAAATCACCATGAGTGAAGAAAGATTAAAGCATTTGACCGCTTCTGTGATTATTCTGTGGTGCATTTACTTAGTTATAAAAATGTGTGTTTAGTTGTGATTTAAATCAGTGATTTAAAAAAAAATCATTTGATTAAAATCATGATTTTAATTGTCGATTTAAATTTTGACACCCTGGTTTTAGATTTATTGATTATACATACATAATGCTGTTTTAAAATTTATGTAAATGCTTATTGAGTAGAATATGTAAATTTATAAAGTACCGCTTGAGAATGAACACATATGGTAAATACTAATAATAAAGACATATTTATTAAGGCCCCGTTCATATGAGGCGCGTAAAACGCGCGTTTGGCGACAACATTTGGACATACAATAATGTGCGATGGCTCAGTTCGGGTCAAGTTCTTAATCGGTTTGTCATTTATTAAGAAGAAATTACGCTCTTTTTGAATGAAAAAAACAATAATTTTGACGAATTTTCAAATAGAGATTAGTTAAAGGATTTTATGTTTTTATGCGACATCACTCAGCATTTTAATGAAGTAAATAAAAAAACTTCAAGGAAATGGACAAATTGTTTTAATGATGTTTGAGAATATTAGGATATTTATGACGACACTTGACATTTTTACTAGGGATTTGGAAATGAAAATCATGAAATATTTTCCTCAGTTACAAAAACATTTTTAAAACACAATAACAATGGAAAATACGCTTGACATTCAAGAAAATACAATAAAAAATATTTAATGATTATATACAGTAAATAAAACAAGGCCTTTGAAGATAGATTTAATCAATTTAAAAACATGGAAAATGCATTTCACTTTATTTTATATCCATACAAAACGAAATTCGAAACAATGGAGTAAAACGAATTTAGGTGGCTGGGTGTCCATGATTTAGAAATGGAATTAGTTGAATTTCAGAGCAGTATAGTATATTAGTAGAGCAGAAAAATATATTTGATAACTTGATTTTCGAAGTAGAAGGAAAAATATCTGAAATTTGTGCAAATTAGAATGAACCCGCACTAATATATTAAACGTATGGGATTCTTTACCAAATAATTTATATCAATGAAGAAAGTTGCAAGTGCTCTTTTAACGATGTTTGGATCCACATAATCACGTAAAAAAATATTTTGTCCCAAATTACACTTTTTAGAAACACTTGGAAATTAAAACATCTTTGTCTGCTTCCATTTTATTCCAACAACCAAAGAGCGTAGAAGTGCAGAACGGAATAACACAGCAAACTAAACGAGCGAACCAAGCGGGTAAGCGGTTCAAGCGGGAAAAAGAATTAATAATTCATTCCGGAAAAAGCGGGTAAAGCAGGCGGAAGCAAGGAAGCAGGTGCACTATAACCGCACCAATACAGTTTTCGCTACTTTTCCTCCCCGCTGGAAGCGGCGCACTATGGACGTAGCCTAAAGCAGAAATCCTATAAAACGCTTTAATATAGGAACAGAAAGAGGAAAATTTTTGAAGATTTTCTGTTGTGCATATACTTATACTTTCTTGAGTAATATGCTCCAAAAGATTCTGATTATATAATTGTAAAAATACATCTACTGGCTCTAGATCATGCAATTTTTGTATAATTACTTCCTTTTTTCCTTTTCTACGGTTTCTTTGTCAGCAGGCATTAGTGTGTATACGGGAGGCAAATTTCTCCAAGCAATATTTTTTTTAGTTTATTTAGACAAATGTTTATCATTTTGTGATGAATCCGATAAATTTTAAAGTTTTTTTGAAGAAAAAAGTTCGATGTCACCAGATATGTCTTTCGGTCACAGAAAATTATCTCCAAACATATCGTCATCAATGCATTCTTCGTCGGTCAGTAAGTCAGGAGGACCCGGGGGGAGGGGGGGGGTCACTACTATATCTGCTTGACCTTGACAGTCTTCATCTGATGAAAACTCAGAAACATCTTAATGATCTAACTCTCACATATTCTAAAGCTTCATTCACAGTTAAAAACCGTTTTCTTCAGCATCCGTTATTTTCGGACAAATGTTCATAAAGACACTGCTTTGGACTGACGTTGCGTTTTCGCAACATTTCAAAAAATGCATATTTATACAAAGACAAAAATAGTAACCTTATTTTTTTATGCCATTTTGCAGGCCTATGTTTCTAAAACATTAGCGTCTCTTCATGAAGTCCTTTGAATTGTTCTGCCATATGTGAGATTTCTTCAAAATTAGAGTAAAAAAATCGCAAAAATGACAATTTTAGAAATTTATTTTATAAAATCTTGCATTGAGAGAAAAACAATTTATTTTTTTTGCCAGGAGACATTGAAGCTTTGTCTACAATATACAAAAAAAAAATACAGAATAAGAAAAAAAATGTTTTCACTAATGTTGCGAAAACGCAACGTCAGTCGTTAATGGCTTAAAATGAATATTTTCATGTGTTTTTAAAAAATTATTTTACTGATTTTTTACAGCTGGAATGGAACCAATTTTTTTTTCTTCCTTAGATGCAATGCCATTTTTTTACACGAATGATTTTTTTACATATATTCTTAAGGAACGTATCTATCATGTAAAAACAGAATTAGGTGTATTTAATTGGTCAACAGCATTTGCATAAAATGCTAACCGTTCCAAACAAGAGATAAATACATTTTAAGGTAAGTCCAATAAGTATCATTGAGCAAAAACTTCACAGACCGTTTTGTTTACACTGCAAATCTCTCATAATTTAGAAATGTTTCTTCAAGAAATTCTGAAACCATATTACGTTTTGCTCCTAAAATATGATTAGCTTTTGAATAAAGTCAGTGATATATAACAAATAAAATAATACAAGAAATAAAAAAAACGATAATGAGTGAAAATTTAGAATTTATTTTTTATCGAAAAGTGCAGGTAATTTTTACAGAAATTTTTCAAATACATAAATTTTATAATAAACAAATAGACATATATTAATTGTAAATAATAAAAGAAATAGTCAATAGTTAAACAATTTTGAAATGAAACAGAACAGAGCAACAGCGGAAGTATTTAGCATTGAATTGAATAAAGGAATGTTTTTTTAAATAATATTTAAAAATTGAGATTCTATAGATTAAAATAATTATAAATGCTGAAGTTAGAAATCGGATAGAGCAGGTACTAGTTATTAAATTGGAACATGAAATTAATTTTAAACAACTTTTAAAAATTAAGTAAAATAAGTGTAGATAATAAAAGTTAAACTGTCAAATATTAATTTATTAAGTATCAAATTTGAAAATATATAAAAAGCAAATGTATTAAATTAAATTGTTTTAATGTGTTATTTAAAAACCAAGATACACATTACTAGTTAGAAAATTTAGAATATTAAAATAAATTACTATAGTTTAAAACTACAACACAGATTATATTATTAAAGAGATATTGAAATGTAATGTAATAGACGGCTAAAGAGTGAACATTTCTGTCCAAATATTTGATTTCTGGTCATTCTGTCAACATGCGCAAAAAAAAGTATGCATCTGTATAGTCAATTGTCAATTGACAGTTTTTTCAACTAGACATTATATAAGTATACTATTTAATTCATGAAACAAAAAATTGACTAGACAGATGCATATGATTTTTCTACGCCTATTTATGAAACAACTCGAAATCACATGTTTTCTACTAACGTGGTTTCCCACTTGCCGACGATATTATGAAATAGCTATTGAAATGTAATATGAAATGTTTAATAAATAGATATTTTTAAGTTATGGAAAAAAAGTCCATTGAGAAATTTTGAATTGAAAAAAAATGAATTTATCAATGCAATTCTAGCATAAACTGGTGTAAGCATATCGGCACCATATTCTGTAAAGTTCTCCTCTCGAGATTAGGTTGTGGTTAGCCGTGAAGATCCCAACGTGTCCCCTTATCGCATGACAGGCAAGACAAGACACATACAGAAGGTGCTTTGTGCTCCCTTTAAGAATTTGTGTGTGTGCGTTGGGTGGATTCCTGCGTCTGTGTTAGTCTATCTGCTTGTATGTGAGAATGTATTTGCGCCGTGTGTGCCAAACAAACACAAACACACACTCACACATAAACAAACATCCATACACAGATACACGACCACACACAAACACTGACACATATTCGTAAAAGCGGAATAAAACACTCGTGTGTGTGTGTCAGGTCTACGTGTCAAGTGGCAGGTGAACGCGTTTCGACCGACACAAACTCACCACAACTTTGCCATGAGCTGAGAAAATGAAAGAATATGTTGCCGCCACTTATGCAATCTCTCAGTACATGCCTGCTTGAATTCCATCGATATTGTTGCTTATTGTTTTTAGCAAGAAAAGGGGTGTAAGAATGTTCTTTAATTTTATCTCTATCTGTGTTGTAGTTGATATTCCTTGAGTAATAGCTATTGATGAAAGTACCTACGTGTTTTGATGAGTATTTTAATGTTGCAAAAATGGTATTTCAAAATCTGTCTGTTGAATTGCAGCAAAGTAAATATGAAATATTGATTTGCAACGTTTTGCTATTGAATTATAGTATTAATGCCAGTATATTGATTAGGAAAATTTTGCTGTTGAGATTTAGAAATAAAATTATTGTTTTAAGAACTATGGCTAATGAGTTGTAGTTTTAAAAGAAGAATATTGATTTTAAAAATATTGCCATAGAGAAGAATTGCAGTGAAGTAAAATTGAAGCATTGATTGTTTTCGTTTTGCTATTTAAGTTTTTGCTTATAGAATAAAACGCTGCTGCTCTGCCTGTTGATATAATGGTGTTTTAAATATGCATTTAGATGATCCTCCTTTCTGTTATTATTACGTTCTGAGGCTTCTTCCTGCAACAGAAATGACTCATGTTAAAGCATGCATTTTTGACAGCGTAATGAATTATAATAATCAGGAGAGAGTGCAGTTATTAATAAATTATGTATCCTTAAGTATCTCTTTCATGAATATGCATATAAAACTATTGATTACTTGCTGTAACAAATTTCAGATTAACCGCAATTTTACAATAGCTTACAGTAGAGCATATTATAAATTTGTAGGTTTCAATCATAAAATTACTAATTATGTATGGATTCCTAGGGGTACAGAGTCCAAGGCATATACAATAAAATATAATGTAAAAATTCCATTAACCGTGGACCGTTCTTTTTACCATCATGCAATTATACTTAAATAAAGTTAAACTATGGTTTGATTAAGAGTAAATTATTACAAATTTAGAGTATCACTTGGTTTAAAATGAATATATTCAAGGTACAGATGCATCTCCAAATCCTCCGTTTATGAACTTGTGTCTTGAAATAAATACGTTTTGGAACGCTGAAAAAATGCTTGCGATCAATTTGGGTCAAAAAATCCCGATTCTCATTCGTTTTCTCTAAGTCCGGACAGATTCTGCGTTTTTCTTAAAAATGCCTTTAGAACCATGCCAAGTTAAGGAGAAAAACAGCTTCAGTGTTTTCTACATCTTAAAAGATTTCCGATTCTAGCGTGTTTTGATTTACGGGATTGACTAGCATAACTTTCTTGCTAGCAATTTCAATTTTGGCCAGGTAAAGAATATTTCAGGTTTTCTATCTTCGCGATCGTGAAAGACACTGTGAAAATTTCAACGAATTTGAAATCTGCGGAAAATTTTACATCAAATCGACGCCTAAATAAGATTTAATTTAAATAAATAATTTTTCAATTGTAACCAGTGTCATGTCGGGTGAAGGTGGCAATCATTCTTAAAATTATTGTTTTTCCTTTTTTATGTTTTCAGTTTCAATAAAATGTAATGTGTCCAGCCCGACGTTTAAATTTCAATCTAAAGTATTTTGGAATAAATGTATTGGCATTTATTTATTACTAGCCACTTTGAGGTCATCACGGCGTTGCTTGTGGTGTTGTCACATTAACCAAACCAAATGGGAATGCGTACAATCACCGGCTGTTAGCAAGCAGTTGTCACACCTGACCCCACGGAAAGAACTCTCCCGGACAACGCCGTGTTGGCTACGTAGTGGCTAGTTTCTAATAAAATGAGCTCTACAATTCAGGGCTGTTGCTTTCCGGCTTATTTTCAGATGTTTCTTATTCACCCTCAAATGGATCTCGAGACGATACTTCGTACATTTAGACAAGACCAATTTTGCTAATGACGACCTATCCTGCAATCAAGGTATTACCTAATTTTTTTATGACGGGGAGTTCATAATATACTCGTTCTAATTCCTTCAAAAGACGACATATATCCACACAACCGACAGGAGGGTTAAAATAATGTATCGGAGATTATACATATATTTACAGAAACAGTCTGATAATAGAAAGAGACTTGTTTCTCCTTACCGTTTGAGTAGTTTGCCAATTTTCGTCTTGGTTAATTGCTTTTTAATTTTTTTTCCGATTCCCTTTTTCTTGATTACCGGTTCAAATGGTTCTTGAAATTCTTCTTCTGACAGATATGGCGGTGACGAAAGTCCAGAATGTCTGTATTTATTTCCTGTTATTTTATCTGAGGCGTCATTCCAGTCTCGTATGTATTGAAGCATTTCGGATTCAGACGATATCCAGCGGGGTGGAGGATAGGTAGGTGCAGGTTCGATGTCGTTTCGTGTTGCGCTGTTGCAATGATAGTAGTTTTCCAATTCTTTTTCCATTAAGAGGATATTTTCATTGATCACCGTTTTAAGACTCTCTGTAGAAGATGTAGGTGAGGATGGAGCAAGAACTGGTGTCGTATCTTCTCTTTGAAGTGGACTTGGAGTGGCCGTTGTTAAAATAGGTGTTTGTTCTTGGCATTCCGTTTGCGTATCTGCCTCAACGGTAGTTGTACTGGTTTGGATAATCTTATTTGCGGTAATTTTTTCAGTGGACCTTTGGTTCATCTTCGGTTTTTGATGTCCAGTGTCTTGGCAATCCGTTTGCGTCCCTGCTTCATCGGTAGTTGTACTGGTTTGGATGATCTTATTTGCGGTAATTTCTCCAGTGGACCTTCGAATCGTTTTCGGTTTTTGATGTCCAGTGGTTTCTCGTTTTGCCAAATTTGTAATAAAATAAACTATTACAATTTGGGAAAGAAGGCTTGAAATATTTAACTTAAAAAGGATATTCCAAGTATTTATCAAAACTGTTATGACAGTAAATGCTGTTATGAATTCTTTTGAAGACATTCTGAATATCTAAAAGAAGAGAAATTTATGTATAACTGAACAGGATAATTAATTTTACTCTAATACACATATAATAACTCAGATAGAAGATAGATATACTACACATAGAAGATAACACACAAAAGGACATCATACTTTTTGTCTTCATTGAATTTGGATAGGATCATACACTTCTTTAATACAAGTAAAATTATTAAATGTTAGAAATCGAGTAGTGTAACTAAACTGAATCTGAAGTCTGTTCAAGAGATAGACGTAAAGCTTTTTCTTTCACCCCAATCAACATAACAATAGGAATTTAAGAAGGCCTTAAATTCTACTTTGTAATTTTATAACAGGGCTCTTGTAAACCATTACATTAATTAAACACTACAGTCATGAATTTGTTTATAAATAAATGTAAAATATTAATTAAGTCAAGGCACTCATACATTTACTTTTTAAATGAATAAAATATTGGAATTTGTAATCCAAGTGTTCTCTTCAACCCTCCTTGTGGTGCTATTGACCAGTTAACGCGCCATTAGCCAAACCGAACAGATGCTGATGGACGAGATATCAACACGGCGTTCGCAAACTTATCATTTCTTGATGGACGAGATATCTCGTCATTAGAAAAACATTTATTCATTTCAATCAGCAGCACTTGATTCAAATCATTCACTGGTGTACTCGTGGAGATAGTGCTACCCCATAAAATAGGAATTAAAAGCATTTTTGAAATTATATTAAGGGAGCATTTGGTTCAACACAAATTGCGTGACAACGGACTTGGCGCTTTTTTTGGCTCCCTTCTAGTAACGAGTTATGGCAGATTATGGCACCCCATTTGCATAACGGCTATTGCGGTTTTTATGGTAACCTCGGCAAGTGGAAAATTTATATTTTCATTTTAAATATTTAAGAAAGTTATTTCAAGATCCATTAAACTGTCATTAAATTTCACTGGTTCATTTTCAATAATTCTTTCGTTGGCGACTTTAGAAAGGGGTCAAAATAGCGCCAAGGCTGTAGCCACCGCTATAAACGTAGACTGGAGCTGTACCGCGAAGTATTTGTCTCACTTCACCATGCATAAATTTTCTCTAGGATTTCCGGTCGTATAAAGGATGTAAAGTGGTATCAGCATCTTTTGAATCCGGTACAATGAAGTATTTAAAGTACTTCGACTTTGAATGTAATAGTGTTTTAGCCTATATGCTGTAAGGATTCTCTTTTATTGACAATAACGCTAGTGCATATTACTGAATGACTTCAAAATCGAAAAGATTTCCTGCATTTAATAAAACTATTCCAGCATTTAAATTATCTATCTATATAAATTTTTTTTAAAGCTAGTGTTTTAAGATTGTACTTACTTAATGAGATCCAAAAAATAGATTAGTAGAGCCTTGTAAATACTTTGCAGTTGATGAATTCTAAACAAATCGCAGTAGATATAATCCGCAAAAAGTTATACGTCTCATCTCGTTCAAAGTTCATAAAGTTGTGATTGTTTCAGGTTACAAAATCTTCTGTTGTCGTTCAAAAATACGTTTTCAACAGTACATTTAGGTGCACCATTGTTTCGATTAAACAAAGGATTTCTTTTTCACATTGTTCTTCTTGTAATTAAATTTCAAGAATAACAATATAAAATTACAAAATGTGTAAAATACTTTTAAATTCGAAAGTTTCCTTTATGAATTTATACAAAAATTATTCTAAATATTTGCCAAAATCATAAAATAGCTTAAAAAACACAGAAAAAAGAAAATTGTATTTTACACCAGTTCTTGTGTTAATAACAGAACTAATTTTTGTAAAATTTAGTCCTTAAAATAAAAAATTAACGATAGCTGGGATAAAATGAATTTAATTGATCAATAGAAAATATTTAACTCAGGTACATATTTCGGTATATAAAATAAATAGTTCTTGTAAAAAATTACACAGACACATCCTTACAGTATTTAAAACTCCTAAACATATTTGTGTTGAGATGACCATTACATATTTGCTTGTGATTTTGAAACATATTGGAATATTAAAGAAACTTCTATATTATTTGTTTTAAAAATTGATCTTTTATTTCCACCGAAAGTTATTTCTGTCTAATGATTGTGGTTTATTTTATATTGAAAAAATTGATAGAGCAAATGATTTTTAGTTCATATTTATTCAAACAGATCAATTAATTATGAATTCAAAGTAGTCTCATGTTTTTATCATTTTTATTGGCAGTATATATTTACATATTATCATTATTTACATTACTATCATATATATTTACATAAACTGTTAGTTTCAGAACAATTGTATGTACACAATATAGAAAACACTTCATACTTCGAGGAGTCACCATTTTCCCCTTTCAGTTTCACCTTTGAATCAAACGTCGAACTTAGAGTTAAGATTGGTATCACAAAACAGGATTAGAAACTATAAGAAATTGTCTATACTGTATATATCTCTTGGTAAAAATAAAAATATTATTCCTTCTTTGGTATTCGTTACAATCCATTTTAATACAAGAGATGAAAAACGTATTCAAACACACACACACACACCTCACCTTTCAACAAAAAGCATTTTTTGAACTTGTGAATACTCGAATGTGTGTGAAATAGACAAAAAACGAGACTTTACATTGGAAATGGAAAATACTGATTTGAACTATGTAACCTCAACAACCGAGATTCAGAATTGCCGTCATCAGCACGGAATTTTGCTTCGTTCGGGATCTAAAGCGATAGGTGTCATAACGTGTTGGTGGGGAAAACATGCACACCTTCACGATTCATGCTTTTGCGTATGACACTCTTTTCCTAACGAACTTTATCTTTTTCTAAAAATCGACTGTCCCAAGGTCAACTGCCTTCTCGTCGGGGCCGCACTATACTCCTCAGGGTAACGACACAAAACCTATCCTGTCACTCAATTGCATTTTCATTTTCTGCTTCTTCTAAAAGAGGATGTTCAGGAGAGACGCTTTCCTCTATGGGTAGATGCTGAAAGTCTTCATTGGCTCCACAAATCACTTCGCAGTCCCAGAAGGCTCCTAAAAAGATGAATGTAATTAAATCGAAACTGTTTGAATCCATATTTTTCACAAATATAACACTTTCAAGTCAAAATTGGCAGTTAAATCGCATTTTACAATACATTCCTTTAAAAACTCCCAGTAATTGCTATGAACCATTTTGTAATTCCATAAAGCTCTTACAAGGATCAATGCCTGACAATTTTATAACAATTTCAGTCGATGTTGTACACAATTATATCGTCTTCCAACCTGCACGAGCCTAAGACCATGTCTAGTTTACGGAGATCCTTCTCGACTAGTATCACTTTCGCTTCTAAGATCAAAATGGTAGGCAAGTGTTTAATTAACGGAACAGCACAACGGGTTATTGCCAAAATGGATCACACAGTCACTGAAGCTTATTTCCGCAGGCTCCAACATGTACAAATACCTTTTTTGTTTAAAAGAAAAGGAGACACTGGAGCATATTTTATTTTCCCTCACTGGATGATTTATTTAACAAGATCCAAAGTGTATTTTTCTCTATTTTGTCCAGTTCTTATTGGAAGATTCTTACATTTCTTGTGTATAGAGGAATCGTGACTAGCATCTCTAGTATCATGAAATATAGTCGTATTGTTTTACACTTTCACGTCAAAAGTTGAATATCATGTAACTGCACGTTACTAGTAATTGAAAACAAAATATTTGAACATATTCGAGCAATTCTAAAATTCATTTTCATTTAAATCAGGAAAATTACTCTTAAATTAACTTTATTACACTTAACTGTAGTAAGTTTAGGGTCTAACATCTGTAAGTCTTTTAACCTATTTACATTTGCCATTCCACAATTGAACTTTGGTGTGGCATTTTGGCTTCATAGTGAAATCTTCGACACCATCGTCATTTTCCACTCCGCACGATTTTCACACAAATGGTTTAACTGTCAATCAATGAAATGGAATTGTAGAACGCGTCGTTCTTTTCAATTTAGACACCCACTAGCCTCGATTAGAACCGAAGCTACATAAGTTAAACAGGCCAGAGTATGTGTGATGCGTGTGTGCCCGAAATGTAACTCTTACCCCCACCACGTGTTACAAAGGTCAGATGGAGGGGAGGGGAGGGGCCTACCTACTCGACGTGGCCTGACTTCCTCTACACGATGGTTGGTCCTTAATTCCCTTAGGTTATAGATATAACTGGCACGATACTCATAAATTTCAAGGTACAGCTGCTGTACCGGCAGTAGTCTAAATTTTTCTTGGCAAGGTTTTTTTAACTTTGAAGGTAAAACTGCTGTACCGGCCGTAGTCTAAAAAATAAGAGATTTTACGACAGCGACTTTGACCACGCGATACGTCTTTTTCATTAAAAGGTCGATGATTCTTATTCTTCCGTCTATTGTGGGGGGAACGAACAATAATAATCTGATTTGTCCACTGGATGAGAGATGACACCCATCCGTTTATTCATCATCTGATTGGTCCGCAAGACATAGAAGAAACCATAAGCGATTTCACCATTTTTCACCAGTTTTTCCCTATTGTAAAATTACCTGTCATAAGATGTAATATCGCCAAACGAGGGGATAAGATGCATGTCCAAATTGAGCTACAAAGTCAGTATATCACTGAGCAGTCACACTACTACTAGTCAACACGTCGGGGGGCATTTTGAAGCTTCTCTTATTAGCGTTGTCCAGTCTTCTTATATTTCAAATCTATGGTTTAAATAATCAGCAATGTACGAAAAATGTAAACAAAAATAATGGCAAAATGTGTGTGAGGACGGCCGTACCATGGATGCATCCCGAAATGGGAAAAATTGACTACACGTATTTGAAATGTATGGAGTGATAAGAAGAAACGGTCAACTTGATCCAATTTTTGTTTAAGGATTATTTATCAATTCTCCTGATGGTTACGTTGACGAGGTATTTCGTCCTATTAGAACGACTGACCATATCTTGATGGACTAGATATCTCGTCATTTGAAGAAAACTGACAAGAACTTGATCTCGTCATCAAAAAATATTGGAAATTTCTAGATGACGTGGTATCTTGTCATTAACAAAAATGGTCCGACATTGATGGACGAGATATCTCGTTATAACTACCTGGAGGGTTAACCCATCAATGTCATACACTGCTATTTTTTCCTTCACAAGACATTGAGAGTTAATGCTTTTCTAGATATCCCAAATTACATTTTGTTTTTAAATAATCCCCTATTACACATCAGTTTTGATTCGTAAATGAGAAACTGTTCACTTATAGATGTGCTTTAAAGATATCCGGGTAGACTATAGATTCCTGACAGGTTCAATTATTCACAGGGTGTATATCTGTGTTCTGTGTCATTAAAGCTTTATTTGTGTGTATGTCCATTACTTGATATTATTCATGGTCTACGTTATTTAGTCTACGTTAATAGCGATGGCAACTATCTTGGCGGGTTTTTTTTTTGCCCACTCTCTTAAAGTCAACAAGGAAATAATTATTTAAAAAATATATTTCTTTTTAAAACTGAAAATTATAAACTTCGGCAGCACATTTGTAAACGTTTTAAAAAATATAATAATCAAACGACAGTTTTATGGATTTTAAAAGAACTTTCTAGAATATTTAAAAGGAAAATTTAACTTTCTGCTTGCAGTAGTTACCATAAAAACCGCAGTTACCGTTATACAGATGTTTTGTCTTAACCTGCCCTTAATCGCTACTAAAAGTACCCCCCCCCCAAAAAAAAAAAAAAAAAAATCTATGCTGTTGTCACCGCTATAAACGTAGACAAAAGCTGTACCTTATACTTTTTGTGTCAAGTGAAGCGTGACCAAATCTGACCCTTGCGCCATAAAGCCCTAACCAACTGGGCAGTCTATAAAAATTTAAAAAACCCCTTTGAATGTGTGTAGAATACATTTAATATTAATTCATCTGGACATGTGGTGACATCAAATCCAACGCTCCAGATGGGACAGCGGCCTTGACCGTTTCATCGACAGTTAACCCGAATATAGAATTGTACAAGAATATGCTAACAATGTTTTAATTCGTGAATCAACTGTCCGTTTGTAACAACCAGCCTCTCCTTCGAACTCTAATGAAAAAAATTGAGTTTAGAATATATGGAGCAGGAGCCGATTCTGAAAATGTGGAGCACTAATTAATTTATCATTATTGTATCGTACAGCATTTGATATCGACTCAACTAAATTAATCCTTTGAACATTGTGTTGATAACGAATACGTAAATGCCGCCAAAACTATCAATGAATCATAGCATAGTCATCAAGCCAGCTCACTCACCCAGCATACTCTCAGGAAACAATCAAATTTTAGGACGAAACACAACATTTATTCACAAACAAGAAACTAACTATTACACATCTCCAGAACGGACAACAGAACGATTGCCCTCTCGCTTCTTAACACCAATGATGATCTCGATTTCAAAAGGAACTGACGCTAGCACTTTTAAACGGGGCGCTTGCGCAGAAGAGTGCACGGATCTGCTTCCTTGTAAACATCTGGTAAACGGTTCATCCATCCGATAGTGGAATAAAGAAGGAAACAATGGTGTTCTGCTACAAAATAGGATTTTCAATTCTGTTTTTTGACTGAGTCGCAAGGTGTTCTCTCTCAAACAATTTCTTGTATGTGTCTCCAAATATCTCCACAGAATCTCTCTCAATACGGTTACACTACGGTTCAATACGGTTGTGGCGTACCTTAATCCTGTCACGGCCGAAAGTCATCACGTAGGGTTGGTGTAGAAGTATGGAGATCGGGGTGCCAGCTCAGGTGTTGCCTCGTCATCTGACCGTGGTTAAAAATTACGTGGTGTTTTCTTCGGATCTTTCCCTTAAGGAATCGATCCAGTACCGTCATGACCGCCCGTTGTCTTGCTCTAATACGACGTTAATTAAAAATTACCAAGTACCTCAATACGGTTATACACTGCTGGCCTATAAAATTGCAACACCAAGAAAGACAAGAGATATCACAACAAAATTTATTTTGTAGATAACATGTGGACCAAGTATCAAATGATTAAATTTATAGACTTCTGTGAAGTGTGGTTCCTGCCAAAATCAGTAGCCAGAGTAGCCGTTATTGTTGGAGATCACCGCTACCACACTCCTCGGCATTGATTCAAAGAGACTTTGGATGTGTTCTTAGGGTACAGTAGATCAAGCAGCTTCCACAGGTTGCCAAAGTTGATATGGTGTGGCAGCTGGGGATGTAATCTGGGCAACCATGGACCACATGTTTTCTATCGGCGAAAGATCCGGAGAGCGAGCTGGACAGGGAAGCAATTCAATCTGGCGATTGACGAAGAACCCATAGACAATGCGTGCCACGTGTTGATTATCCTGTTGAAATATGGCTGTAGTCAAGCCCTGAAGGTAAGGTAGGACAACTGGCTCCAACACCTCGGAGATGTAGCGCTGCCTGTTTAAAGTACCGACAATGCGTACTAGAAGAGTGCGAGAGTGATATCCAATACCATAATACCCGGTGTAGGACCAGTATGGCGGTATATAAAGCATCTCTTCATCACATACTCTCTCCACGGTGTCTCCAGACTCGAATCTGACCATCGTGGTGTTGCAGACAGAAGCGCGACTCGTCAGTAAAGACAATTTCATTCCATTCTGCCGTCCACATCCTTCTTTCATCGCACCATTGGCGGCGGAGACGTCTGTGGTTGTTCGTCAAGGGTAGACGAAGCAATGGACGTCTTGCGGACAAACCAGTCTGCTGTAAACGGCGTCGAATGGTACACGCAGACACTGGATGATGCGTTACAGACTGAATGTGCTGTGGTATGATTCGTGATGTGGCTGAGCGATCCGTCACTGCCATACGCACAATATGCCTGTCATCATGTGAAGTGGTGCACTGAGGTGGATGTGATCGAACACGTCGGTCCATTGTACCCTCCTGCATCCAACGATCACATATCCGCATTGCAGTTGTTTGGTTTAATTGATCGTTTTTTTTGAAAAAACCACAAGAAAAACACAATTGCCGTATTTGAAATCTGCAAGCCTTAAATAGCGCTTTGAAGTGACGCCACAGGCGCGTGACGTGCGTCTGCGCTGAAATTCTAATCATTTGCATATCTGACGTCAGCTAATGCATGTTGTAAATTTCATATTTGCATGCTTCTTCAGGGTGTTGCATTTACGGTGACCAGCAGTGTATGAACTCGAAATACCAGATGGAGCCAACGAACCGTATTTCGCCCCTTGCAACGAATTAATTAAAAAAAAAGAGTCCAAACAGAAATGTAGGTAGGTAAGTATTTTAATTAACGTCAAACTGGAGCAAAAACAACGGGCTATTGACGACAGTACGGGATCAATCCCCATGGGAAAGAAATCCCCGGGCAACACCACTTAATTTTGAACCACGGTCAGACGACGACGAAGCAACACCCGACCAGGCAACTCACTCTTCAAACTCCCATATTACGAAAATGTGAAGACGTTTGATACCACGACAGATTTAACGTGCAGCAGTCCCCTTTGTACACGACGGTATTTGTTGGATTCGATCTCGCAACCCTCCGGTTACTTATCCATTACTCTTCAAACCGGGCCACAACGCCCCCTAACAGGTAATGGTAATTTTGTTAACGTCGTACTAGAGCAACACAACGGGCTATGACGACGGTCCGGAATCAGTCCCCTAAGGGAAAGATTCGAGGACAACACCTCGTAATTTTGAACCACCTTCAGATGACGAAGCAACACCTGAGCTGGCATCCCACTCTCCAAACTTCCACGCTAACCCAACGTGAGGACTTTCGGCGACGACAGATTTAAGGTGCACCAGCCGCCTCTACACCTTACGCTTACAAGCATCCATGCCCGGACCCGGATTCGAACCAGGAACGTTCCGATCTAGAGGCCAACACCTTAACCACTATACCGGTTGGTCGGCCCCCCTAACAAGAAGGAAAATAAATGTATTCCTTGCTGTAGATGCAAAGAAAGGAGATTTCTGGTCTCGATGTGAAAATCGTGATGTTCACTGTTCAGGGCATGAGTTCGTTTTGGGACTGTCATGGCTCAATTGGTATGTCCACTGCGCTATGCGCTAGCAATCTTCCAGTTGTAGGCGGTACAGGTTGAATTCCTGTCTTACGCATTCCTATTTGTATGTATTTCTCTCTTCTGTGTCAGCGAAACCTTCATTGTGTCTATATGTTTATTACTTGGTATAGTATGTCTTATGTCTATAGCAGTAAATTCATTTTTTTCCAAAGGCGGGAAGTTATGAACTCAATCATTGGCCATTGTGTCGGAAGTGCCACTTGTGAAGGAACACCCAGTGGAAGGACCGTCATTGCTCCTAATGCAGGACAGCACAATTGTACAACCATGCCCTGACTCCAGGAACACCTTCCGATGCAGAGGCCAACACCTTAACCACTAGACCGGTTGGTCGGCAAAAGTAAATTCAAATATGGCCCTTGCACCATAAAACCTAAAGTCCAACAACTGAGTTGGTTTTATTGTAGTGTTTAATTTTCATTGGTGTTTAAAAATGAAAATATTTAGTCTATTCTCTCATTCAGACAGTCATTGTCCGTTTTGTTTTAAATGTGGTGAAAATGAAAGTTCACTCTCTCCAATCCTCGATTCGAGTCAATGCCAAAGAGCTCTTGGAGGAATGGCGTTGCAGTCTGAAACGTTCTGTCTGTGTTTTATGAAGTGAAGTGAACTACATAGATCCACTTCTCACTTTTTGGTTCCGCCCCATCTGCTGGTTTCATTTCGCACTTTCAGAGCGTTATCTTCTTCCTTGTCTTTCTTGATGTTATGTATGTGCTGTATTAAAAAAAAAATGGAATTGTTTTTCTATGAACTAAAGGTAGAGATCTCACATAAAAGATTGTGATATCGTATAGATATTTAAAAAACCTGGAAATTGAAAGCGGGTGTAATTTTATAACGTTTCAGTCGGTTTGAGTTAGGGACTTTGAGCCAGGTAACCTTAGATTCCATTTTAAAATCAGGTGCTTCGTGCTTTACAGTGTCTTTACTCTACTAATACTCATTCCACTGGCGCCTTAGAATACGCCTATATTTGGAATTTTACATTTAGTTGTGTAGGGAAACTGACAGTTTTCTCAAACTTCGATAAATAATTACAGAAAACAAAAAACAAAACGCTGCTATTAGCGATCCATGGAATTGTGAGCTCCAATAAATCTTTTTCGAAAAGCGACGGATTTAAGTCTTTTAAACACAATTGTTTTATGTGGGCGGATAAAAGTCCGACTTTTGTTCCATGTCAAATCTCCTTTCAAATATAAATTGGTAGGCATAGTGTATAAGTTTTGGTGCCAGCTCAGGTGTTGACCTCGTCTTCTGACCATACTTAAAAATTACGTGGTGTTGTCCTCGGCTCTTCCCATTGGGAACTTCATACACTGCTGGCTACCCAAATTGCAACACCAAGAAAGACAAGAGATATCATAACAAAATTTATTTTGTAGATAACATGTTGACCAAGTATCAAATGATAAAATTTATAGACTTCTGTGAAGTGTGGTTCCTGCCAAAATAAGCAGCCAGAGTAGCCGCCATTGTTGGAGATCACCGCTGCCACACTCCTCGGCATTGATTCAAAGAAACTTTGGATGTGTTCTTGGGGTACAGCAGACCAAGCAGCTTCCACACGTTGCCAAAGTTGATCTGGTGTGGCAGCTGGGGATGTAATCTGGGTCAATCGTTGAGCAACCATGGACCACATGTTTCTATCGGCGAAAGATCCGGAGAGCGAGCTGACCAGGGAAGCAATTCAATCTGGCGATTGACGAAGAACCCTTGGACAATGCGAGGCACGTGTGGTCGCGCATTATCCTGTTGAAATATGGCTGTGGGCAAGCCCTGAAGGTAAGGAAGGATTACTGGCTCCAACACCTCGGATATGTAGCGCTGGCTGTTTAAAGTACCGGCAATACGTATTAAAGGAGTGCGAGAGTGATATCCAATACCGCCCCATACCATAATACCCTGTGCAGGACCAGTGTGGCGGTGCACAACCCAGTTGTTCAGCATCCTCTCACCACGGTGTCTCCAGATTCGAATCCGACCATCGTGGTGTTGCAGACAGAAGCGTGACTCGTCAGTAAAGACAATTTCATTCCATTCTGCCGTCAACATCCTTCTTTCATCGCACCATTGGCGGCGGAACCGTCTGTGGTTCTGCGTCAAGGGTAGATGAAGCAATGGACGTCTTGCGGACAGACGACTGTGCTGTAAGCGGCGTCGAATGGTACACGCAGACACTGGATGATGCGTTACAGACTGAATGTACTGTGCTATGGTTCGTGATGTGGCTGAGCGATCCGTCACTGTCATACGCATAATATGCCTGTCATCACGTGAAGTGGTGCACTGAGGTGGATGTGATCGAACACGTCTGTCCGTCGTACCCTCCTGCATCCAACGATCACATATCCTCATTATAGTTGTTTGGTTTCGTCCAACACGACTATCGATTTCCCTGAAAGATAATCCACAATCTCGGTAGGCCACTATCCTTCCTCTGTCGAACTCGGACACTTGATCAAAAGATGATCGCTGTTTTCTACAAGGCATAATTAATCGTTTAAAAAAAAAAAACACAATTGCCGTACTTGAAATTGTCGAAATCTCCAAGCCTTAAATAGCGCTTTGAAGTGGCGCCAGAGGCGCGTGTGATGTGCGTCTGCGCTGAAATTCTAATCATTTGCATATCTCACCTCCGCCAATGCATGTTGTAAATTTCATATTATTTGCATGCTCTCTTCAGGGTGTTGCATTTACGGTAGCCAGCAGTGTATTATAGAGTTTTTAAAAAAATTATTGTTTTAAAATTTTCCAGACAAAACATTAAAAATTTTCAAAATTCCCGAAACTTCAGAAACTTCTAAACTTAAAGAACTTTATTCTTGGAAGTTTTCAAAATTCTCTTCCCAAAAAACCGGGTTTATTCCCGGGAATAAACCGGGTTTTTTCCACACTTTGCAACACTGACTCTACCGCAACCAAGGGAGGAAACAATATTCTCTCTCCGTATGTAGAGAGTTTATTCAAATCAATATCATACATGGCTAGCAAATATCTCAAAAAGAAAATGGGAAATCGTTGCTATTGCAAAATAATGTTAATTTTGCAAAGTCAAAATGTCGAAAAAAAGGTTTTTGCTTGAAAAAACTTTTTTAACTTAGATAGCAAATCACGTCTCATCCGCTTCAAAATTGTGGAAAACATTGTAATTAAATAAGACACCCAAGATATATTTATAGAAGAAACTCACGTTCATATGGTCAAAAAACGAATCGCTTGTGAGCATATGTTGTACCGATTGTAGTATCTATAGCCTTCAATAGTAATTAAATTGGCTAATAGAGGGTACAGGTACAGAGAGTGTTTCGAAAATACCTGGCCAATTTGACTCGAAATAAACATTCATTGAGAAGGCACATTGATTCAAGATGGATAACCACCCATGCCTTTCACGGGATTTGAACCATTAACCTTTGAATCCAGATGCAATATAATAGCCACATGCATCATATGCATATCTGTGAGCTCCGTATTCGTGTAGTAATGCATGCCGTTAAATATCCGAGCGAGGAATGTTCCCTTACGCCACAGAAAGATGTTATGGATTGACCACAATAAAGACCTCTACCACCTAAATGTAGCCTTTTCTGACACACATTCTTGACAAAAAAAAATTGCTTATTTTGAGCCCCTCTACTGGCTTTTACAGTTTGGCCAGATATTTTCTAAACACCCTACACGTTTCAATCTCTCTTGTAAGTAATGTTTGATGTTAATAGATGTCAAATGATAACCTATAATGAATCTTATTTTATGCATTTGCAAGTAAAAATATACATATCTTCCCTTCGATTTATAGAATGAAATCCCCCAATCAAGTTCCACATAGTGTCATATTGTCGATGCAATTGTGATTGAAAATAAATTAGTATTAGGTACTTGGAGTTAGAGTTTTAGCGTGCTTTCTAGTTATTTATTTCATTGCCAGTCTCTGGGTCTACAGATGTCGGCTCTAATTTCAGTGACAAAAACGACTAAACACGAAACTCTGAGCAAGCCATCTTTTCATAAAATAACAGAATTCATATTCATCAATAAACACGACATTGTCCTATTTCTTGAGATTATAACTAGTATCTAGAAATCAATTTTAACATAACTTTCTGAAACCCACAGTACTATACAAGTATGATACTACAGATTAGTACTAATACATTTTCCACGAAAAAATCAAAGAAACAAATTATTCAATTTGATCTTTCATTCATTTGTGTTGCTTACGGATTTCTAGTTCTCAGTAGAACTGCACGTCACGAGTACAATTGAATATTAGCAAAATATTGTGCTTTACTTTAGAAACTTTATACAAATGGAATTGAACAACGACACCGCAAAACAATATCGTTGTGGCTAATAATTTCTATTTTTTAGTGCCAAGATAATATGATATACACTACCCTACAATAATGGACCTGTCGCCAGCGGATTTTATGCAAATCCAGTGCATGCACGTGACCTGTCAAGGTTAAATACAATGCGCGAAGTGGTAACATCGTTAGTTCTGTGTGAAATTGTGACAATATGTCGAAACGAAGGGAACTTAGTGACTTTGAAAGAGGTGTTATAGTTGTTTGTCACATAGTGGCAAGTCTATTCGCGCAATTGCGGTAGAATTATCACAGCCACGGTCAACTGTTGGTGATGTCGGGAAGAAGTGGAAGACTACGGGAGTGGGGACACGAACTGTGTGCACACGTTGGTCGTACCCCGAAAACTGACCGAACGGAATCCTGAAGTGTGAGGTTCGTAAGAACCCCAAGTTACCACTCCTAATCACCAACAGTGAGTTTCACAGGCAGCAGGGGTTATGGTGCACCCCAAGACTTTGTGGAAAGAACTGCACGCCCTCAATATCCACGGATGTGTTGCCGCACACAAACCAAACATCACCCCATCCAACAAAGCTGGCAGACTCGCTTGGTGTTTACGTCACAACTGGACCGTGGACCACTGGAAAACTGTTTTATGGAGCGACGAGTCGCGCTACACGCTCTTCCAGTCGGATGGGCGTGCTTGGGTTTGCGAATGCCAGGATAACTTATGTTACCCGAGTGCATCGTTCGAACTGTCAAGTTCGGCGGTGGTGGTGTACTGGTTTGGGGGTGTTTTTCGTGGAATGGCTTGGGACCTTTGCATGTTGTTCCTGGTAAATTGAACGACGCCTACAGAACATTTTGGACAGTCAGGTTCTTCCTACGCTCTGGCAATTTTATGAAGTGGACGAATGTTACTTCCAGGACGACAACGCTTCATGTCATGTTGCAGCCTCTGTCAAGCAGTGGTATCGAGATATAGATGTAAAACGTCTTCCCTGGCCTGTTCAGAGTCACGACCTAAACCCCATAGCACATTTGTGGGTCGAGTTAGAGCAACGCTTACGGACCAGGGAATCACGTCCGAAATCTACAGCTGAGCTGGCGACATTCTTGCTGGAGGAATGGACACAAATACCCATAGATAACGCTCCATATCAAGTTGCAGCCGCTGTCAAGCAGTGGTATCAAGATATGGATATAAAACGTCTTCCCTGGCCTGCTCAAACGAAACCCCATACAACATTTGTGAGACAAGTTAGAGCAACGCTTACGGACCAGGGAATCACGTCCGAAATCTACAGCTGAGCTGGCGACATTCTTGCTGGAGGAATGGACACAAATACCCATAGTTGTGTATCAAAACCTTGTTGAAAGTTTGCCCTAATTGCAGAACGTGGGGGACCATCCCCCTATTTAGGCATGTATTCTTCACTTATACCATCACATCTTGCTGTCCGGTCCATTATTGTAGGGCAGTGTATATATATATATATATATATATATATATATATATATATATATATATATATATATGTATATGTAAGGGACTTTAATTTGTCAAAAAAGTCAGGGAAAATTACGCATTTTTGTCCAAAGCCTGGAAGGTCGTCTCAATAATCAGGAAAATGATTTACCATGGCGTCTCAGACAATTTGGAGAAAAGTAGCCAATGCGATTTGTACACAATTTTGTACCACTTTTTATGAATAGAATTTTTCAACCGATTTTAAACGAAACAGCTTATATTTAACAGGTAAATAATTTTGTCTCTTCCACTCTTTTATGACGTGTACTCACAAATCACAAATTGATTTTTAGTCAAATATGTTGTACAGAAGCTATTCGCACATTTTTTAGACGATTTTGGTTAGCGGTAATAAAAAATCGTTTGCTGCAAAAGAAATAATTGCAGTTCAACTATGTTTTTGAAAGTAAAAAATATCGTCTGCAGCTTGAGAGGTTTGTTTTTATTCAAAATGGCGTTTTTAACGAAGCAGTGGTTCGAAGGATACATTTATGCTCTTTCCTAAGAGAAATATTCATATTCCGTTATCCATAAACGATGCGAGAGTCATGGTTTTGTCATATCTAAAGCGTCGATAGGTAATATCGTCAACAAGAACGGAAAAAAAACTTCAAATTGGAGCCTCAAGTGGGACAAAAATTCCAAACAAGTATCCAAGGAAGAAACGAACAACTTCGACTATTGCAAAGGTACGTTGTTTAATGTTAAAAGAAAATCCCCCTAGTCACAGGACAGTTGCAAAATCATTAAAATGATCGGTGTCCACTGTAAACAAAATGATAAACGTTGATTTAAATCTTAAGAAAGCGAAAAAACGCAATGTGCATCGTCTTTCTCCAAAGCATATCGCTGAACGCAGGACACGCTGCCGAATTCTATATGAAAAACACTTATCCAAAGAAAAATGGAAAAATTTTCACAATAGATGAATCATGGATGTATTTAAATGATTGCAGCAAAAGAAGAGAAAAAAATTTAAAGGGGAGAAAAAAAATTTAAGTACATGGTTCACAGAATCGAAAGAAAGTTTTTCTAAGGGATTCATGATTGTTGCTAGTTTTTCATATAATCGTAAGTTAAAAATAAAGAGAGTGGGGAAAAAGGTCAAAATTAACTCCAAATACTATCTGGAACATACACAGTCCAGTCACATTAATGTGACCACCACCTACTTTCGACGTCAACGTGAAATAACCAATCACAAAAGGCAGGTGGCAGCACATTGCAGTAGAGTGTATATAAAGGATGTCATAGGGCATCGGAAAGCATTTCAATCGTTGGCGTAATGCAGAAACGTAGTGATTTATCCGACGTCCAAAAGGGCATGATTATTGGCTTTCGGGCCAAGGGTGGAAGCATTTCGGAAACGGCTAATTTTGTGAACTGTTCGCGTGCCGCCGTGGTAAAAGTATACCGTGCATGGCAAAATGGCACTATTCAAAATCAGCAGCGTGGCACATGTGGTGCACCACGGGCTATGGATGACAGAGGCGAACGAAGGCTGCGGAGATGCGTTCGGGCGAATAGACGTGCAACGTTGCAACTGACCGCCCAGATGAACCAAGGGGCTACCAAGAGTGTATCCTGAACAACGGTTCAGCGAACGTTGCTGCGCATGGGCCTCCGCAGCAGACGCCTGGTTAATGCACCTATGCTGACTGCTGTTGATCGGCGACGAAGGCTGGAATTTGCACGCCAGTACCGCAACTGGACGTCCCCAGAGTGGCTTTTTCCGATGAATCACGTTTTATGCTCCATCGGACAGATGGACGTTGGCGTATACGGCTTGAAACGTCTGAAAGCAAACACCCTGCAACAATTGCTGGAGGAGGGAGCATTATGGTTTGGGGAATGTTCTCCTGGCATTCACTGGGTGCACTCATCATTGTGGAAGGCACGATGGATCAGCACAAGTACGCATCTGTCCTTGCGGACCATGTCCACCCCTACATGCGAATTATTTTTCCTCAGAATGATGGCATCTACCAGCAGGACGATGCGAGGTGTCGTACAGCTCGCAGTGTATGTGCGTGGTTCGAATAGCACCAGGATGAGGTTACCGTACTCCCCTGGCAAGCAAACTCACCGGATTTAAACCCAATCAAGAATCTGTGGGATCACCTCGATCGGGTTGTTAGCGCCATGGACCCTCAACCGCGTAATCTAGCGCAGCTGGTCACGGCACTGGAGTCGGCATGGCTCAACATCTCAGTAAACACCTTCAGAAACGTAATTGACTCTCTTCCTGCACATCTCACAGCGGTCCGCTCTGCCAAAGGTGAATATTCTGGCTTTTGACAGGTGGTCACATTAATGTGACTGGACTGTGTATTTTATCGCCAATTTTTCTGAATGAAATACCATCGCTTTACCCACAGTGCCATCAATCTGTGGAACTCCATCAAGATAAAGCTAGCAGTCACACATCAAAATCCACTGTAAATTTCCCAAAAGAAATGGAACAAATAACCGGTATCAAGGCCATACCCTTCACTGATATCCCTACTAAATCTCCCGATGTATCACCTATGGATTTTTGTGCTTTCGGACTTTTAAAATCTGCATTATCCAAACGTCGTCACACAAACCTTACAGGACTCTGGAAAGCTGTTCAGGAGGAATGGGATAGAATACCTCTTCTGACACTTCAAAAGGCATTATTATCTTGGAAATTACGGTGTCGAAAGATAGTTCAGATTAAGGGCTATCAAATAGAACATTTAAAACACAAGAATTTTATGTAATTTAGTTTTGTGAATACAATATACACTATCTAAAAAATGTGTGAAAAGCCTCTGTATTATTTGAATAAGTTATTTTAATGCAAAATTATTTGTATTATTTGTATAGTAATTTTTACAGTGTATAATTCTTATATTGGTTTTTATTATTGGCTATCAAATGGCTAAATTATTTCTTGGTTTTTCACTTTAAAAATGTCGTGAATTGCTTAAGTAGGACCAGCAATTTTTAAAAAATTTGTCTGTTAAACCCTGAAATGTCAGGGAATTTTATTCCTGAAATAGAGTGGGAACCCTGAAGTTGGCATGCAGCTGCCCGGGTGCAAATGTAATGGATTAACAACTGGAGGGATGCGAGTTCGAAACTCGGTCCAACCATAGAGTATTGTGTACTTGGGGTCTGGTACACATTGAATCTTTCATAGTCTCAAGTACCATGGCATAAAAGTTTGAAGAGTGGGTCATTTTTAAATTTTTGACCTATTTTTTATATTTTCTCTATTTATTCCATAATGCTTCTATATTTTAGTAATCAGCTCATATCAGTTTTGTAATGCACACCTGTAAAAAAAAACTACTCTCCCAATCGCAGTTGCACAATTTGCATCGCAGAACAAAACGGAAGGTAGCATTCGATAGGGATGAATGTTTTCTACAAATATCAATATTTAAAATTTGTCTAAGGGGCGGTCTTCATATTAAATTGAGTGCTTGCTCCGATAATTTCAATACGAACCCCCTCTTTTATCACAAATTTGGATTCTACACACAATTTCGGGCGGAAATAAAAAAAAGTTAATAAATTTTATTGGATTTTTCACCGATTTGTAAGTGTTTGAAAATTAGATCTCCTCATGTTAAATTGGTGTTTTACGTTTTTCGTTATATTTGCTAAAAACAGTAATTTTCCTTGGAAATTGTTTTTCCATCCTTTGCAACCCAAAAACCCAAACACAATCTATAAACATTTTAACTATCAAACTAAATTTTACTATTTTTTAGTAATTATGAAATTAATATTCATAAAAATTATGAATAGAAACCTGGTCAAATTTTGACTCCATGCGATTCAACTGTTACTGAAACATCGGAATTCTAAATTTCAGCTCATCACTTCCATAACTAGTAGCGCAGTGAGACTGTTTGTAAAATTCGATGATTATTATCATTATTGGGGATTGTTCACAAAGTGAAAACATTAATAAATTTTTGCCAACAGATCCTGGGATTCAGTAGGAATAGATTCTGACTTTGTCACCATCATAATAGACTCTATACCAAGGCGCCTGCAAGAGGTCATTGACTGTGACGGCCACTACATATTTAATTATTTTTTTATCAAATCCGCCTAAAATTGTATGTAGAATCCAAATTTGGTGATAAAAGATGGGGGTTCGTATTGAAATTATCGTAGCAAGCACCCAATTTAATATGAAAACGAACCCTTAGACAAATTTTAAATATTGATATTTGTAGAAAACATTCATCCCTATCGATTGCTACCTTCTGTTTTGTTCTGTGATGTAAATTGTGCAATTGTGATCGGGTGAGTCGTTTTTTTTATGACGGGTTTACATATGTAAATATCTGTGTCATCTAGAATAAATGTGATACTATTTTAGTACATGTTCTGTTTGGTATTAAATATTTTTTCAACACACATTTATTGTGCGTCGATATTGAGTTTGTCATATACATTTGTTGATCATGTTAATTCCGATATTCAAAAATTAAATTAGAATGTTTCGAAACGTTGCATTTTGCGAAAAAGTTATTACTTCCCGAGTCAAAATGCAGAGATAATCTGATCAGTATCATTTAAACTGCTACATGACCATGAATGTCACAAGTGACTAAAAGGGTGACTGACTATTTTATAACATTTACGACTAGGTATATTTCTAAGGAAAATCGTCTCAAAAGCTACTAATTTCAAAACAATTCACCCAATGTCAGTGAAAATTTTATCCCTTTTAACTAATAGTGGATGGAAAATTTTCTTTCGGATTTTTCTTTCTAGAAGATTTTCTTAGGGATGTTAATGTCTAAGTTTTGGTTCCAAACCGTGATAATCATGACAGAAAAGCATCAGTATCTGTTGCTAGATTATAAAAACCTTATTAAGATAATTATTTTTTTTAAAGATTTTTTGGTGAAATCTTCATTATATATCTATTTCATACTTAGCAGATTTTGTGCTTTAGTCAATTCATTTTGTATCTGAGCAGCTAAAATAGGCCTTAAGAGGAAAATGTTTGCTGTTATTTTTAAGAATTTTGCTACTATCTCACAAGTGCTTTGACTGCATCAGTCCTAAAGATACATTGTTGCCATAAGTAAGAGTTTTACGATGCAGTGAACTCCGCTTTATTGGATCACTGATAATGGGACCAGTTGCTTATTGGGGACAGAATCATTTTCTAATCAATACTATAGAAATCAAATTTTATAAATCGACCAGTTTAAATACAATTTCGCAAACAAAACGGTTAAAAAAAGGTATCGCCAACTGCCTGGATGATTGAAGAATATAAAAGAGTGTAGGATTGGTTTCCGCCAAAACCTCTCTCGCCCAATTGGAGTTCCCTCCTAAAGCGCCCTCTATATAGCAGTTACTTCCTCATAGATAGCTGCTAAGATGTCTCTCTGATAAGATATGTTAAGATGTTTCTAGCTAAGATGTAACTCACATGTTATTTAATGTTTTCCTTAACTTTAAATGTTTGTCCCAACCGTGTAACTGTCCTCAATGTACTAATAAACGTTTATGATTAACTAATATAGTGTTCTGCTTGAACATTTCTACAAGAGATTTAAATTGATAGTGAACAGCACGACATTTACTTCAAAGTCGCAAAATTTGGCCCATTGAAGACTTTCAAGATCTGAAAAAGATAAACTAGCTGAAAAGATTTTGAACAAAATTCCATTTAATGAAATCATGAAAGAAATTAGGTCAACTCCCTCAACTTCAATCAGTAGAATTAATTTAATAACAAATCAAGATTTACACGATATTAAAAGGGATCATGGATTGGATACTGAAGTTAAGCACTTCAATGATGCTGCTAGCGTTGAGAAATGGGTGAAGGCACTGAACGAAAACAGTAATATTTTTACTGTGTACAAACCTCAAGGCTCTGTGGATAGCAAATTTCCAATGATTAAAGCAGAAGACTTCATGCTTGTCATCGCGGAGAAATGTCAGGAAGACACGTTAAAAAAATTTGGGAATTAAATCAATTTTTTATGGAACAACACGCACGGGACAAATGCCTACGAGTTCGAATTAGTAACTTTGATGGTATTGGATGAATTGAAATAAGGCTATCCGTGTGCCTTTTGTACATCAAATCGGACAGATGTTGGAGCCATTTCCACCTTTTTATCTGCTATCAAAAGTAAGTGTGGTGACCTGAAGCCTAAAGTTTTTATGTCAGATATGGCAGAAGGTTTCTTTAATGCGTGGAACGAGATCCTTTCTCGACCTGAGGCAAGCCTAATTTGCACGTGGTATGTCGATAAAGCTTGGAGAAGTAACGTGTCCATGAAGAAGTCCAATGCCTGGACAATGAGCAAAATGGCACAATGGAATGAATTATTACACTAATATATTTGTATTGAAAAGCCCTAGGAAAAGTAAACTAATATCAAGTGATTGAGATGTTGGAGCCATTTCCACCTTTTTATCTGCTATCAAAAGTAAGTGTGGTGACCTGAAGCCTAAAGTTTTTATGTCAGATATGGCAGAAGGTTTCTTTAATACGTGGAACGAGATCCTTTCTCGACCTGAGGCAAGCCTAATTTGCACGTGGTATGTCGATAAAGCTTGGAGAAGTAACTTGTCCATGAAGAAGTCCAATGCCTGGACAATGAGCAAAATGGCACAATGGAATGAATTATTACACTAATATATTTGTATTGAAAAGCCCTAGGAAAAGTAAACTAATATCAAGTGATTGAGATGTTGGAGCCATTTCCACCTTTTTATCTGCTATCAAAAGTAAGTGTGGTGACCTGAAGCCTAAAGTTTTTATGTCAGATATGGCAGAAGGTTTCTTAATGCGTGGAGCGAGATCTTTCTCGACCTGAGGCAAGACTAATTTGCACGTGGTATGTCGATAAAGCTTGGAGAAGTAACTTGTCCATGAAGAAGTCCAATGCCTGGACAATGAGCAAAATGGCACAATGGAATGAATTATTACACTAATATATTTGTATTGAAAAGCCCTAGGAAAAGTAAACTAATACCAAGTGATGGAGGCTATAATTGATTATGAATAAAGCAGCTTCTCTTTTTGAACCAGAAGACGCGATTAGTGAACATTACAATGTGGAAATAAAATATAAGACATGTGAGAAATCACCATAACACCAATGCTTGATCATGAACAATATGACTTAGCAATGGAGATTTTGGATGCAAACAAACAGCATACAATTTGGTAGTAGATAAGAATTGACAGGAATGGCAGTCATGAGCAAGAGAATGGTTGAGAAACAGCTTTAAAATCAAACACACTCTTATCTTTATCAATGAATTTGTATAAGTCTGAATCAAATTCTCTCAGTAAAGATCACAAAAAGTTACTTCATTAGGCTTAGTTTATTAAATGGCTTTAAAAAGCCTGATGATATGAAGTTTTCTAAAAGTTGGACATCTTAACATTAACACTTAATTTCTAATAAGCCTACTAGAAATGTTTGCATGAAGTATTATATTTTACTGGGGTTTGGTTTCTGCTAAGAGGGGAGATTAGATTTTAAATTATGGCCTTTAGGCTGGGAGTATTCCATTTCCCAAGATTACATTTTCATTGAAATGAATGGACAGTCGCAGCTAAATGTTTAGTTATAATTTTCTTGAAGTGTTTTTTGTAGTGGTTCATCGAAAGAAATGTTCTGGACGTATCTTTTTATTAGTTTTCTCATGTCATCTTTCGCTTATGCCTAAATATGATCCTCATAATTTGGTTTCAGATTTATGATTCATCTCATGTGTCATGTTAAATACACCTTTTCATTTAATTTCAGGTATTGCTTTTTGAAAGGAAGACAATGCTTTGTCCTTGTTATGTTCAACTTACTGGATAGGGCCCATTTTTGATGGCCTTTTCTTTAAAAGGCACCAACTATGAGAACCTTTCGGTTATGAAGAAATAGTAGTTTAAACTACCACTGTAATCGGGTAGAGCCGAAACGCTATTCTGGCACTGTTTATTTTTTGTAATAATTATACATTGTAAATATAAAAAGCTACAGCTAATGAACCATTGTTTCATTGTATCAGTTATAAATTACACATGTAAAACAATGATTAATTCTGTGCTCAGATGGCAAAATGTTCTAAGTCACTTTTCCAAAAAAATTGAGTGGCACATTCTGGAGTCTGGTTTGTTAATGTTTAGAAGGTGGCAAAATGTCATAAGTCTTTTTCTTTCAGTTTATGAGAAAACAAAGGTGGGAGAATTGTAATAAATCAAAAACCACAGAACCACATGTTGAATCTTAAAATTGCTGTCCCAAAAAATTAAAAAATGACTTACAACATTTTGCCATCTGAGCACAGAATTATGCTATGAACAATTTGAGTAAATGTTAATAAATTAGTGATTTGTGAAAAAAATCTTATTACATTTGAAAAAAATTTCTCAACACTGAATGGCCGATTTGACCCTCCCCAACCCTCTTGGTTACGCATATGTGTTCACACAGCTACTGTACCACTGTTTCATTGATGTCATTTACCAAAAAAAAAAGTAAAACGGATGAATTTTACTATGCATAATTTCAGTAATTTTTAATGTAGTGATTTAAAAAAAAACTCCATTATAATTTGCAAAGTTTTTCTTAGCTGATGGGGGGTTGAACCCCCAAGCCTCCTGGTTACGCTTATGTCGGGAAGTGGTGAAGTTCGACCATGAGGAAGCTTCACGTTTACAACTTAAGTTTTATAATGACCTTCTCAAAGAGTCATTTTGTGTAATACCCCCCAAAGGGATGTAGGTGTCTGCAAACTAATAACTGTTTACAAGATGTTTAAAAAGCTAATATGTACCATTGTTTCATTGATATCATTAATTAATTACGCAAGTAACACAATGATTAATTGTTCGAGGTACAGTCAATAAATTCGGGGACTTTATTTACTACAACAACCAATACACTTACAAAGTAATCGAAACACAAACACCTTCAAAATAATGTCCTTCCGCAACTATACACTTCTGCCAGCGTTGATACAGCTTCTGGAAATAGTCCTGGAAACGGTTGCGCGAGATCTGTCGTAAAGCGGCTGTCGTTGTTGCCATCACTTCTGCATTGGCAAACCGCTTGCCCTTGATGTGATCTTTAAGTTTCGGGAACAGGTAAAAATCGCAGGGAGCCAGGTCTGGAGAATACGACGGATGTGACAAAACTGTGGTGCCGTGTTTAGCGAGGGCTCGGTGCACCATCAGGGATCGGTGTCCCGGGGCATTGTCATGCAACAACATCCACGTGTTTGATTTCCAAACGTCGACGCTTACAACGGATTGCCTCCCTGAGACGACAAAGAACCTGTACATGTACGTACCTTTGTTGACGGTGGCACCTTGGGGTATAAACTCGTAGTGTACGATGCCCTTCATGTCAAAAAACAGCTTCAGCATAACTTTCCCCTTCGAGCGATCCTTTCGAAACTTTTTCGACCGCGGTGACTGGCGATTTCCTGGTGGACGTCTGGTGCTTGGTCTGGGGATCGTACAGGAAACACCATGTTTCATCCCCGTTGATGATTCGGGACAAAAATATCACGTCATTGTCGGCTGCTCTGATTAGGTCGCCCGCAATTGTGCAACGCTCAGCCCGTTGATCATAGGTGAGATTGCGAGGAACAATGTGCGCTGAAGAGGGATGCATATGCAAATCCAAAGAAAGGATCGTGTGACATGTTCCGTGCGAAATGTTAGTCTGTTCGGCCACTGCATCGACTGTTTGCCGGCGAGCACTTTTGATCACTGCTCCTACCCGTTTGATGTTCCGCCTCCGTTCGTGCGGTCACTGGCCGCCCGCTTCGCGGATCACATGAAACAGTGTATCTCCTATTTTTAAACAAGCTGTACCATTTGAAAAATTTCGATCTGCACATAGCTTCGTTTCCATACGTTTGTTGTTGTCACACCTCACCCTTTCTCTCTGTCTATATCTCTGGTGAGTGTGACTGTGGTTCGTTTCATCTACTGGAGAGGGCAACACTTCATAGATATATATCATCTATTTTTATTCATCATTCTAGGCTAGATAAGAATACATTTCAATATAGTGGAAAACAGCAGCAGAGAGCTCCTCATGTCCGTTCTCTCCGGTCTCCGTGGGTCCAATCCCCTCTTCCTTTTCGCTCTCCCCTTTTTCTCCTCCTGACCCGGTTGACCTTAGACAGACACCCCAGTCAAGGTCCCTAGGTGATGTCTCGTCCCCCCCCTGCCAGACATTCCTCCCTGCGTTGGCCGGAGAACCTCCACGAATATCGCTACTATGTTGTGTGCAGCGTAACTAAAGATCAAATGAACCTAAAACATTCATTTATTTTTTTTATAATCTTAACAATTGTAGGTTTTTAATATACTATAAGTTTTTTAAATTTATAAGAAAATTAAGACAGTTTGAGAACATTAAAAAAAAGTATAATTTTTCTCGGCAAATATTTTTTTTAAATTTGCAAAACAAATAATTTGTAAGATTTTTTTTAAAAACAATAGTATATTAAAAGCCTACAATTGTTTAGATAACTAGGGGGCTCCGCCCCCTGCTCGCTTACGCTCGCCAACCCCCGGGGATTGCTGCGCAATCCCATTTGGTTTGCTTCGCAAACCAACACTCCTGTCACAGATACCATTTGGTTTGCTTCGCAAACCAACATTACTTTCACAGAGTGAAACTATCTGAATAATTCGTATTATGCTGATTTCACTTTCCGGTTCATGACGTCACAGCGAGGGCTTCGCTGCGTCTCGCTTACGCTCGCCGACCCCGGGGATTGCTACGCAATCCGTTTGGTTTGCTTTCTCAAACCAATACTTCTTTCGCAAGTGATTTAACTTTTTTTTTGCTTTAACACTTAATGCACCCTAAACTAATAGCCGCATCAGTAAAAAATCTTCTGCATCTTGTTCCCTGTACAATTTTAACTAAACATTGTTAATATCCAAACTTTACGATCTGTACTTTGTCGGTAAACTGTCTTGAAAACAGAGGGAAAAAAGCGAGCCTTTTTCCTCGCCAAATAAAAAGAAATCGTTTTTATGGCAATTGTTGCTACGATAAATTTGATATCTGGCAAACCCGATAGTCAAAAGTGTAACCCACTACTGCTTTCGGAAGCAGCTATGCGAACTGAAAAATACGAAATTTGTGTCACCAACTTTTGATTGCATCGAATTTATTTATGAACCAATTTTAAAAATAATTGTACCGTAAGAAAGAGTATATTCTGAGGTATACTGCAATATTTTTAAAATTAAAAATTAACAGTAATACTATACAGATATGGCCATTTTAGTTTTGTATCGGAAGTTACGATCTGAAAGTTCCGAAAATTGTATGACCCACTTTTATTTGCATCGATTTTATTTATTAACCAATTTGAAAAATAATTGTACCATAAGAAAGAGTGTAATGTAATGTATTCAGTGATGTTTTCAAATTTAAAAAATAATGGCTTTTGCCGTAGACAAAACGGTTTTAACAATAAGTAGCGAAAATATCCAAAGATTCCGAATTTTGTATGACGAACTTTTGATCGCATCCAATTTAATTATTAACCGATTTCAAAAATAATAGTACCGTAAGAAAGAGTATATTCTGAGGTATACTGCTATATTTTAAAAATTAAAAACTAATAGTAATTAGATATAGATACGGCAGTTTTAAAAAAAAGTAACAAAAATGTCCCGATTTTTCCCGAATTTCAAAAAAATATTATCAAGAACCACATTTAAATTTCAAAAAAAACTCGACGAGCTGCAAAAATTTACGTTGAGAGGTACTCTTAAAAAAAAACTCACGACTAAAGACTGAAATTTTGAATGTGTTTTGCTCACTCGCGGAAGAAATTTCACTTCTTCAACTTTAACACTTAATAAAACCTAAACTAATAGCTGCATCAGAAAAAAATCTTAATAATTATCCAGGGAATACGATGAAGAACAAAGCATGTTAATTTCATATTTTTCCGATCAGTACTTTCTGGGGAAACCGTCTAAGAATGGAGCTAAACAACAAAAATTTCAATTCTTCGGCGGCGGCGGCGGCGGCGGCGGTAACTTTTTTTAATATAGAGAGATATAAAAAATGTTAAGTGAAGGTTTTAGGTTCATCTGATCTTTAGTTATGCTGCTCACAACATAGTAGCAATATTCGTGTCGGCCGAAGGCTTATATTTATTGATCCTCCCTCGTTTAGTTGAAATATTTTATTTATTACTTTTTTTAACATTGCTTGAAAATGAGCTCAAAAGCGATTTTAAGGGTTCTCAGACCCCTTAAGTCAAAAGCCTCAAGGGACATAAATTGGAGAAAAGATCCCCCGTATTACTTATTGTTCAAAAATATTCTAGGAGAGCATCAAGTTAATTCAGAGTTACCGCGACAAGTCAAGCAGAATGTATCCTCGCCTTATTGTACACTTTAAGTTATTACGAAGGCTCAAAAAGAACAATAAATGAAAGAGAAAATTAGATATTCTTTATTTTATGTATATTGTATGGCTTGCTTATTTATGAATAACTGGAATAATTATAATTTATTTAGCTTTATTTTAATATTTAGAGCGTATATGTTGCAAAACAAATTTATTACAATACTCAACCATGACCTCTTTGGCACTACAAAGGGCAAATTGTCATTTATGGATGAGGTGTAATTGATCAGTTGCCACAATTATATATAACAGAGACAGTGACTGATCATCTTAGCCTTACAGACCGGGATTCGAACGGCAGATTTGTTAGGTGGCAGAAAAAACGCTACGATCACAGTACCTAATAGTACGTCACATCTTATTAAAAAAAATTTAATTTTTACGTTGCGACGCTTAGATTTTTTTTCAATCGTCTCACTGATCCTGCATGTCCGACCACCCTTACTTAATTACCTTACTTGAACGATAGAACCTTGAGTGGCATTTACGACTGACGCTTTCCTTTCATAGTATTGTGTGGAGTATCGTTTGGCGTGAGATAGATATAACCGAAGCGACCTTCTGCTTTTCCCCAAAAGTGTTCACACCTCACGGTCGACAGGGTGGGTACCGAACAAAAAAGGGAGATCAGACGCTTACAGATCGTAACTGGTGATCGAAGCCAGCGGTCGCTTAAAAGGGGGATAACATCCACTGTACACAGATCTATACCATGACGCTGGTGTAAACGAAATTGTAGTGGTAACCATTCTCTACCTGCCGCTGCGTAAAGGTTAAACAAAACTAGAAGGATAACTAGAAAATAAAGCATGTACGTCCCAAATGAGGTACAGAAATAGGATTTTCATTTAAAAATAGAAATAGGTAAGTGGGGAGCCAGAGGTTCAAAATACTGCTTTCTGCTCTTGAATGTTCTCTCTCTCTCTCTTCTATTAGAACTAAATTTAGAAGGTAAAAATAGCATATGACCGTATTGAAAATCAAAAATACAAATACAAACTATTCACCACTGAGTAATGGAAGAAAAGCCCAAAGTAAGTATCATTGCTGTTTTCTGGGAAATATTTTTTTACAAGTGCATGCATAATAGAAAAATTTCAATCCCTCCTATTATCAACATAAATAAGCTCTCTGTAAAAGCCTTCAAAGGAAGAAATTAGTTTTAAAAATAGATCGTAATATCAAAACTAAGTGGGAAAATCTCCAGTTGTTATTTTGCAAACTTTTTGCATCCAAACGAGAAAATTTCATGCCATTGATATATTCTAGGAAACACACTCCTATGTAATCGTAAATTAATAAAGTCTTGTTGAATCTAACCACCCGTCTATTATAAAAATACGAAAAATAGCTGAATTTGTGTTAGTACGAATAAACCAGGAATATTTCACTTTAATATATATATGTGTATATATATATCCAGTCCTCGGCGTTTGTATTAATATTGATTTGTCACTTTCCAAAGATCTCATTTTGCGCGTTTAATAATATTCTTTTCGAAAATGTGGAGAAGCGAAATATTTTTGTATGTTTTTAATAAGCAATTATAATTTCGTCTTTCGACTCAAACAGATAGAGTTCAGAGAAGATAAACATTTTTTTTTCTCCTCTTTCACTTCTGAGAACTTTTCGATTAATGCAACCATACATAAATGCCATTATTTTCTTGTTAGATTTTCATGTATCTTTACATTAATTCTCAGACTTTTTATTACATTCGAAATAATTAAGGTTCTAAGCATTTATACAAGGTTACGTTTAGTTGTTGTGAGTTGGCAATTGAGAAAAAAAAAGATTATTCCAAAAACTATAACAATAAATCTTTTCTTTTCACGAAATAAGATTTGCATTCACAAGAATCTTAATTTCTTCTGACAGTGATGGAAGCATGTAATAATCGACTGAGATAAAGCAAAAAACATGCTCCAAAAAAAGCTATAGATACAGTTCGTGAGGTTTGATTTGTCGCTGTGTTAATTTTTTGCTGCAAGAGTGCTAATTAATCCGGTACTTACGACTTAAAGCAGATCCCAACGCACTACGAAAACCGCTCGTACTGGGATTCGAACGCAAGGTACTGTCATATTTTTGACAAGGCCGTGATCGTGGTGGTAATCATGCAAGCAAATTAAAATCATTTAAAAAATCTGAACATATCTAGTAATCAAAAAAGGAATATATTCTCACAGAATTCAAGAAAATGTTACATAATCAGTCAAATAAAAAATAGAAATAATTACTGCAATTTTTAATTAAACAAAAATAAGATTAAAATTGATTTCAATAAATTTGTCTGGTGTCCAATCCGTCCCTCAGCACTTCGGTGGTGAGTACAAAAAATCTCGTTCGTTACTTCCAGACACTCAGAGTCAACTCCATCCGAAAAAAAGTTATCTTCTCATCACTTGCCACACACTTGTTGACATATCTCACCGATTTGCCTTGCATCCCTCGGCACGCTCCAGCCCGAGCAATGTTTTCAGTATTTTTCTATTGGACCCCAAGGATAGCGCCACCCCTGCATGTAAGTTTCGATATCATGTTCTCCTTAAGGTCCAGGTTCGATGCGTGGAGTCGTCTCTGTTGTGCAGCTGCGGATCAGTTGGACACTCTTCCCTTTGACCTGAAAAGTTAGCTGTAGTCGTGAACATTCACCTGGCACCTGGAGGTATCAGTTCACAGTTCATCCGTGAAAGTAGTGCATCACAGTAAAAAGTCCTTGCGATGCGGCTTGAATTGTGTGATTTGAGCTGCACTGTATATTGGACACAGAAATGGAGCTAGGGATGGATTATAGAAAAAATATCTAAAACCGTTTAATAAAATAATAATAACAAATATAGCACAGGTAAACACAATAATCTTAAAATAGACAGTGGTGTCATGAGCAATTGTACACAACCATGAGCTCTGAAATGAGGTGTAAATTTATCATGAAAAATATAACAATGGAAAATGAGCACAACACTAGACTTACACAAAAACACAAATAGAATAAAATATGTAATGTTGTAAAAAACATTTTATAGATTCATGAGGATTGTAAATTGTAAACACAAAACTATTGTGTCCTTTGTGGCACTGAATTTCACAATTGTTCAATGCATCATGAATTGATGAGGACAAGACAATTCCCAATATGACAGACATTTACTTGTGAGGACTTGACAGGTTTGGATACAAACCATTATGAACTTTTAAAGAATAAATATAAAAATAAAATGACCTAATTGGTATGACAAAAACATTTGAGCAACTACTTTCGGCCGAAACTACATAAAGAGTAGTATACTAGGCTTCGTAGTACTCAAACCAATACACTTGATAAGGCAGTGTAATGTAAACAATTTGTAATACCAGTCTAGAAGTGTTCACATAGGTGATCAGGTTATGAAGAAAAAATCCAAACAGGCATTATCAAAATGTTTACATGAAAGGTGAGCTGGACCTGGGGGTCTGAAAATAAACAAACAAACGTGACAGCAACATTTTCAACCAAAAAAATTGTTCCACTGTTCAACAAGTCTGAAATCAAACATAACTTTTTGACTAAGAACAACGAAGAACAACTAAAGAATCAGTCATACTCACCCAGACGAAGCAACGGGGGATAGATGATTAATAAATAAAAATGCATGCAGTAATTGACTAACACGAAAAAATACTTTAATGATATAAATGGTAATTGACGACACAAGCAAAGTATAATCATAAGTTTCAATACGTATCATAATTTGTTTAACTAAACATGAATGTTATGATCTGTTTCTCCAACAATATGCTGGTAAAAGTTGTTGTCGTTGTGTGTTAGTTGTATGTGAAGGTGTGTTCTCTGTTGTGAGAAAATCTCTTAGCTGACAGTTTAAGTCGATACACATTGACCTTGATTGGTTCAGAAAATGGATTGTCAAGTTCTTTAATACAGCAGTTATGAGGATTTGGTTTGTTAACAACTTCATAGGGTCCGAGGAACTTCGGTTTAAATGTATCAGTTGATATTAGATACACAATATCTCCAGTTTTGATGTTTCTTTAAGAAGACTTGGTTAATTTTTGTTCAGTTTCTTGATCTTGAGTGTTTTGTAAGTTATGCTGAACTTTAGCATAAAGTTGTTTGAGGCATGGCAGCATTCTATAAGTATATTGATCCATTGGTAAAGTAGGTATTTCTTCGTCATGTGTCACAGATTAATTTCTTCCAAAGTGTAACAAATAGGAGTTATTTCATGGGCAGAGTGCTTAGATGGATTGTCAATATGTTTATGAGCAGCAACTGCTTATCAAAGTCTATTTGATTGCTGGTAAGGGCTAGAAGAGTAGTCTTCAGAGCAGAGTTAATTCGTTCAGATTGGCCATTAGCTTTTGGGTTATGGGATGTTGCATGCATCACTTTAATTCCTAATGTGCTTGTAAGTTTTTCAAATATTTCAGAAGTAAACTGAGTACCGAGATCAGATAATATCATTGATGATGTACCAAAGGTGGTTATATACTGTATCATATTGTAGAAGTTTGTACTGTAGAAGCTTGTATGTTAGTTATTGCATAAAGTTCAACGTGTTTAGAAAAGTGTAAAGATGTATTTGTTTTGAATGGGCCCAGCGATGTTGATAGTTTCAAATTCATTTTGTCTGTTATGTGTTGGAGTTTTTCCAAATGACGGTGATTTCCCATACTTGCGTTTATGTTTTCAGCACTCCTTGCATGATGAGACATAGTTGTTAACAGAATCGGAAAACATTCTCTTCCAAAAATATCGTTCTTTTAACAATAGGTAGATTTTGTCTAGTGTGTAAGGAATATATTTTGTTAAGCACATCTTTTCTATTTGTGGGGCATGACTATTGTTTTTAAGCATACTTTTTCTTTAAGTTCATAATGTTTGATGTGTAAGTGCATAAGGAGCTGAGTATTTGGGTCAATGTAAAAGTGTTCAAAATTTTTGTGTTTACAGTATTCTTGCTTCGTGAGTTCTTCTTTATCGTTACGAATCCACCCATCTTAATCTTGGTGTTTACGTATGTTTTGAGTGGTTAGTTCTTCTTTAACAAGAGTGGTGGCATCAAGAATTTCAGTATTTGCAGGGAGAATAGTGTACAGGAGGAGGTTAGCCCTCTGTTCCATATAAAAGTTCGTGAAAATATTTTACACTGTTCTGTATTGCCATAAGTTCTTAGTTGTTAGTAGGACACTTACCTTCTGTTTTGGGACAGTGAACGAGAAAAATATGCTACTGCGCTTAATTAATCGCTGTCTTTCTGTATTAATATTCCTGAGATAACGACATTAAAAGCATCAGTATAAGGTAGAAGGGTTGATTCCATTAAGGTTTTTTGATGAAAGGTACTTCAAAGAATACTTGTTGTATATGTGCGAATGTTTCTTGATGTTGTTTAATCCATTTAGTCTTTGGGGCATGCTAAGTCGTTTAAAATTGTGATTTTATGTGCCTAGTTAAAAATTAGTTGGCGGTTTATATCCGCAAAGTCCGATAAATCTTTTTAGGTGTTTCTGATTCTTTGGTGTTGAAAATTCTATAGTCTTATGAATGTTATTAGTCCCGGTCATCAAGCCATCTTTATTTATCTTAAATCCTAGATAGTCAATTTCTCTCTTAGAGCGAACTTGCATTTATGCGGTGCTAGTGTGAGGTTATTGTCTTGGAGCCCTTGCAGAACATCTTTCAATTTGTAATTAAGATCTTCGATTGAATTAGCGCCTATAACAATGTGGTCTTGGTAGTCTTCTATATTCCTGTGTGTTTAACTTTCTTTATGATAGAATCAATAAGTTTTTTGGAAATAAGCACTGGCTGATTTAAGGTCAAAAACCTTTCTGTTAAACTGATATGTTCCCCATTGGGTAATAAATGGCAGATATTTCCTATATTGTTGTGGGAGTGAAATTTGACAGTAAGCATAGTAGATATCAAGCACTATGAAATATTGATATCCAGATAAAGATCGGGTGATATCGTTAATTTTGGGTAATAGGTATGTGTAACCTTCAACAATTTGGTTTAACAGGCGTAAGTCCAATGCTAATCTGATAGATGGTTTGTCATTAGAGTGGTCTTTCTTCTTAACTAGAATCATAGAACAAGCCCATTCGGATGTTGCTTCTTGGATAATTCCAGCATGAATGAGGCCCCCAGGGGCATTCCTTCTTTAGGTTTGTACGGGCTTCACAACCCCGGGGTACCTGAGTGACCTTTTCTCCCTTTCGTTTTTCTCCTCCTCTACGCTTCTGCTTTTTGCTTTTTCTTCCTCCCTCATTGTGGTTGCCTTTTCGGAGGTGAGGGCTCACCTTGAGAAGCTGTTCGCCAGTCTGTGCTTTCAGCTCCTCTTGGGGATTATATCACCCACGTGTTTGCCGTGCGTGGAGACCTGTGTCTTCGGAAAGGGTGATCCTGGTGATTGAGGGACAACATAACGCCCCAATACATTGCTTCGGCTCCTGCTTCGAACAAACAGGAAGTGTACTTTGGTCCCAGTACATTAATCGGCTGGTGGGTATACCCTGCTTGGGCTAAGGACCCGCTCACCAACTAGCTCCTTAGTGCAGTCATAGAGGTGAGTGGGTTCGTATAGTCCCTGGTTAGCACCGGTACATTAACCTGTATCCCCTCGTTGGACTCCATGGTGGGTGGTGCCGCCGGGGACTGAATATTTAATTATTAAACATGGAAAATCAAAATTCAACTTCTCCTTCAGTGGAGCACCTTACAAACGAAAACAATGAACAAAATACATCAGTACAAAATTTTTTTATTATTAAAAGTAATGAAGGAAATCTGAAAACAATATCAGCAATTTTACTTCACAAAACTATATTAGGTATGATTGGGGAAACAAAAAACATTAAAAAAACTCTAGCAGGAGATATACTTGTAGAAGTTTCAAATAGAACGCAGGCTTCAAATATACAAAAAATAAAATTCATTGGCCCAATAGCAGTGACTGTTGCACCACATAAAACATTGAACTCATCAAGAGGCGTTATATCCGAATCTGATTTAGTACATGACACCGAACAAGATATTTTAGAATCCCTGTCCAATCAATCTGTAATCAATGTTAGACGAATCACAATTCAAAGAAACGGTCAAAGAATACCCACCAAGCACTTAATACTAACTTTCAATACACCAAGTCTACCTAAACATGTTAAAATAGCTTATATTAATTGCCCAGTTCGACCTTTCATACCTAACCCAGTTCGTTGTTTCAAATGCCAAAGATTCGGTCATTCTTTCATGGCTTGCCGTGGCAAAGAGACCTGTGCAAAATGCTCCAGTACTGATCATAAGACCGATATCTGTACATCATCTGTACATCATCCCTTTGCTGTGTAAACTGCAAAGGTGACCATCCAGCTTTTGCCAGGTCTTGCCCTAAATTTATGACCGAAAAAGAAATCCAAACTATTAAAGTACAGCAAAATATTTCATTTCCTGAGGCCCGAAAAATTGTAAATGATCGCACCCCGAAACCTGGAATATCGCGTACTCTCTTCAATAGTAAAAAAAACTTTCAAAACTAACGGAACGCAAACCGATGCAACTATTTTTAAGCCTTCTGCCCAACATAAAACTTCAACGAACCAACCTATAACGCCTCTTTTTTCTAAAGCATCAGCTACAACCTCAACAAATACAAAACACATAAATCAACCAAATCGATCTACAAATACTTCTTTAAAAAGAGCCATATCATCTGAACAAAACAATATTAAAATAGCTAAAAGTACTTCTCAAACCTCTCTTCAACCTGACGTTTCATCCAGAAATATATTAACTAATCCTTCTACGAGTGACCTTATTAATCTTTACAACACCGAAAGTGATATTTCCTCTGTAGAGAGTGATGACTTGGATACTTCTCCACCCAAGTCCAAGAAGGATCTTCGGCAAGACAGATCTCGTCCTAGAACGAGAAAACACAAGTAGTTTTCTCTTTTCTTTTATCCTTTATTTTTATGGCTTCCTTTCTTTCCTGGAACTGCCGGGGTTTTCGACAAAAAATTGACGATTTAAAAGATATTATAAATAAACACAAGCCAGCTGCAATCGCACTACAAGAGACATATTTAAGAAACAATGATTCCACCAACATACGTCATTTCAGTATATTTAGAAAAGATTACGATGAAGGCCAAAGAGCATGTGGAGGTGTTGCATTGCTTACCTCCCATGACTTACCAGTCACCCAAATTAAACTTAGAACAAATCTCCAAACTGTTGCTGTAAGACTTCATGTCAATATTCTAATAACGATATGTAATTTATACTTACCTCCTAACACCCGTATTGCCACTTCTGACTTAAATAATTTAATAGATCAACTTCCGCAACCATTCATCATACTTGGTGACCTAAATGGCCATCATATTCTCTGGGGCAGTTCAGATATTAATCCTAGAGGCAAGCAAATTGAAAAAATAATTACAGACAATGATTTATGTATTATGAATAACGGCCAACCTACTTACTTTCACTCACCTTCACTTACTTACCAATCAATAGATCTGGCAATTTGCACTCCTTCAATTTTACCATTTTGGACCTTTTCTGTGGATCCCTACCTTTACAATAGTGACCATTATCCTATAAAACTAAAATATGCAGGCCAATACCAACCTCCCTCAGTCAGCCAACCTAACTATATATTCGAAACTGCCAACTGGCCACTCTTTACTAGCCTCGCAGATATTACTAACACGGGAGAAACTGATGACATCGATGCAGTTACTAATAAAATAACAGATATAATTATAGCTAGTGCTGACGCTTCCATTAAAAAAGTTATTAATGCCCCTAAAAAACAGAAGAAGCCTTGGTGGTGTTGAGATCGGTATATGGTTGCAGAAAGGAAGCACTTCAGGAACAGGAACAACAAGAACTTTAATAAACAATAATAGGTTAGTTACATGGTTCGTCTCGCCTTCAGTACGAGTGCGTCTGCTGGTGTTAGTATTCAAAGACCGACTTTATATACAACTCTGCGCTACGGCAGAGTGGAGCGCCATCTACTGGGTGAATACTACAGAGTATCCCTCCAGTGACGAAGGAACGATAAACATAGGTAATAATACAGCACAGATAAGCAAGACAAAATAAGAAAATGAGTACACATACAATTGAAGATATTTACAATTTTAAATAGTAATGTAGCTATTCACAATTCAATGAAGTACACACAATGAGGGAAAAAAATGTTAGTTATTTCTCCATGACAAGTCTATCGGGAAAATGTACACACCGTCCCGATCGTGTAATTACAGGTGTTTTAGATTGTGGCTTAGGTGTGACCGATTTAAGTTTGTCAATGTGGGAAGATAGCTTTGGGGATTCCATGGTATCCGAAAAATAAAAAGCTGGCTTTACTCTGTCGATGGAAACAGTGTTTTTCTTACCATTTAACTCAATGACAAAATTTTTGTCTGTACGGTTAACAACCAGATGTGGTCCAGAATAAGGAGGTGTGAGAGGAGGAGAGCTCTAGCAGTGGTTTCTGCTGTCATATCCGTGGTGGGAATGGCCTCAGTCCATCGGGTGAATCTATCAATGATGGTTAAGCAATATCGGTAGCCATCGGAAGGTGGATAAGGTCCGATAAAATCAACGTGAATATGCGCAAAACGCGCGTCGGGTAAAGCAAATGTGCTAAGTGGAGCTTTGGTATGCTGAAATACTTTTGCTCTCTGACATTTATTACAACCACGTACTTTGTCTTTGATGAACTTTTTCATACCAGGCCACACAAATCGGCCAGAGATTAAATTAGTTGTAGCTAAAATACCTGGATAGGAGAGATAATGAAGGTTTTCAAAAACAGTAAGTCGCAGAGATTTCGGAACAAATGGGCGAGGGTTTTCAGTGGATTTATCACAATAAAAGTGTATATCTTCAAGTGGAAAGTAGTGTTTTTCCAATTTTAGTGATGTTTCTGAGTTGAGTAAGTTTGAAAGTTCCTCATCGTGCAGTTGTTCCTCTGCAAACATTTTATAGTCAAGTGAAGGAGTTTTTGTTAGGAACCATTCCTTTACGTTGACGATCTGCAAATTTCATGCGCAGCTAAAGACATTCTTTTAGTAGAGAGACAACTTCAACAGGCAGTAAATAAAATCACACATTGGACTAATGAAAATGGTTTCAGTTTTTCATCTTCTAAAACCGCTTGTGTTCATTTTTGCAAAAAGCGTAATTTTCATCTTGACCCTGAAATATTTTTCAAAGATATTTTAATTAATGTTGTGGACAATTTTAAATTTTTAGGCATCATATTTGACAAGAAGTTGACTTTTCAACCGCATATTTTAAATCTACGCAAACGTTGCGAAAAGGCACTTAACATTTTACGCGTTTTATCAAAATTATCATGGGGATCCGATCGAGCTTGTCTTTTAAAAATATATGGATCATTAATACGTTCAAAATTAGATTACGGCTGCGTGGTGTATGGTTCAGCAAGAAAAACTGCTCTTCAAACTCTGAACACCATCCACCACACAGCTTTGCGCTTATGTACTGGTGCATTTAGAACTTCACCTGTAAAAAGCTTGTATGTGGACGCTGTTGAACCTTCTCTTGACTTAAGGCGACAGTTGTTGTCCTTAGAATATTATTTTAGAATTTCTTCATTCCCTCATCACCCATTGCATACCATTCATCACAGTCCATATCTCTAATACGTCTCTATCAAGCTAAAACATCCTTCATCCCTACATTCCACTTGAGAATGCTGGATTTGTTGAACGGATCCGAAATTTCTTCACTTGTCGTCACCCAGAAAAAACTGTATTATTTTTCTCCTTGGTTTAATCATGATTTTGTATTTCAAAACCCCTTCAAAGATTTTTATAAGGCAGATACTTCTGATATTATTTACAACCAACTCTTTCAAAACCATATGGAAAAATACTCTAATTTCATACATATTTATACGGACGGGTCTAAAAGGGCAAACTATGTTGGAGCTGCGTTCACTATTAATAATTTTGTTCAAAGTTTTAAACTTCATTCTTCATGTTCTGTTTTTACCTCTGAAATCATGGCAATATATAAAGCATTAGAATATATATCCGATCATGTTCATAAAAAATATATCATTTTCACTGATTCATTAAGCGTTTTAGAGTCATTGAAACATCCTGATCATGACAGTTGTTTTAGAGTCACTGAAAAAAATTTATCATCTTTCATCCAAAAATTTTAACTTGTTATTCTGTTGGATCCCATCTCATGTTGGGATATTAGGAAATGAAATTGCTGACAAAGCCGCCAAATCGGCCGTAAATAATTTTAATCATACTATCCCTTATCGTGACATAAAACCTAGCATTTACACATTTTTAGAAGACAAATGGCAGAAAGAATGGAACGAACAGTCGGAGAATAAACTTCACGCTATCAAACCAAGTATATCTAACTGGAAATCGCTACCTTTAAGAAGGCAGCAAGTAATAATGACGCGCCTCCGTATTGGACATACTAGGATCACCCACAGACACCTCCTCCTCGGAGAAGATCATCCTATTTGTAATCATTGTATTTGTCCACTAACTGTAAAACACATTTTAATAGAGTGTTCTCATTTCAATAGGCAACGACTTAAACATTTTAATTCTTATACCTTGGTTTTAGATGACATGATCGGAGAGAATCCTCATCCAAATATTTTTAGCTTTTTACATGACATTGGTTTTATCTATCACATATAATTTTATGTAGTATTCATTCATTATGTTTTGACTCATTTCACTTTTTTATTATATTATATATTTGTTTTTTATCTTGAGTTTGGCATAATATGTCCCAAGAGGACCCAATGCCATAAAATCATATCCAATCCAATCCAATCCAGCATGAATGAGTTCGTCTATATACTGTTTAGCATGATGTTGCAAGGCTTGAGGAATTGGATATGGTACTGAAGAAATTGTGTTTTCATGTAGTAGCTGTATTTTTGGTGAGACCAAGTCAGAATGACCAATGTTTGAAACCGATTTTGGAAACACTTGTTTAAATTTTGAAACAGTTTGGAGAATTTTATTCTAATGGTCTTTATCAAGATTCTGAATTTGGAAGTCCTTCACATTTGAAGTCATGTATTCTTTGTTAACAAACCCTGTCATCAGCAGTAATGTTGTTGACATGATTATTGGAATTGTATTGATAATTCTGCTGTTGATTTTAGATATGAAAGACTGTGTCAAGATCTCCTATTTTTGTTCCTTTTTTGACATGAATGTTCTTAGTACAAATGTTCCTTACAAAGGTGTGAATTATTCCATGTTTCTCTGTAGTGTGTACGTTAGTATGATTTTTAAGCAGTTCTTTTGGATCTTGGGTGTGTATAAGACTTCTCGGCCCTGAAAATTGGTATTTTTCTATTTGAAATTTCAACGACTTGTATTTGATTAGGTTTCAGCATAAGTTTTGTTTGGGTGAAACCACAAATATTTTAATTATCAGGTGTCTCTTTGTAGGTGTTTCTGAGGACAAATGAGCAGATTTTTCACCAAATTTCAGTCTGTTGTTGTTGGTGTCCAAGGTCATCTTGTTACTTCTAAGAAAGTCATACCCCAAAAAGACATCAAAATTTGCACCAGTTATTTCATTGGACACAAAGAAGGTTTGCTTGAATTTCTGTCTGTGAATTGTAATTGTAATTTCTTCACAGCATTTAAAGTTAATCGTTTGATTGTTGACGACTTTGATTGTGTCTTGTCTCGATAGATATTTGCACCTAGTTAGGTTTTTTACTGTTAGATGTCGAAGCAGGCGAGAGGACAGATTGAACTACCACTGTCAATCATACAGGTTAAGTTTAGCCCAGCATACTGTGCAAAATGATGGGAAGAGAGTTATTTGTGTACGCATTAAAAATGTGAGTTTCTATATGTGGTGACTTTACTGTCATATATAGTTTGTTATTGTGGTGACTTGGTAAGTCTTGCAGGTCACCGCCTGATTGTTTAACTGTTGTTGAATGGGAATAGTCCTGTAATAATTCTTCCTGAAAGGGATGTCGAGGCATAAAATTTTGTTGTGGTCTGTTCCGCTGTCGTTGATTTTGATATACGTCCTGTGGTGGCATTGTCTGATAACTACCCTGGAACCGCGGGGGTTGGTGTTGGATTTGGTTGTGTCAAGGCCCAAAGGCACGAGGAACCAAAAAGTGTTTCTGCATTTGTGGACGGTGTGCTTGATACCCATATTGATAGTGGTTTTGTCGTGGTCTATAGGGTCTTGGCATGTTCTGGCTCATGTTGACTCTTTTAAAACTGTAGCAGTCTCTCAGGAAATGGCCTTTTCGCCCACAGTATGAGCACGTGATGTCACTGGGAGCACCTGCAAGTTGTATTTCGAGTTGCTCTTGTTGTGATTTTGCTCCAACTTAGATCTCGCTGATGTGAGCAATGTTCTTATCAAGCTTACCGGTTAAGACATCATCTTTTTGGGAAGGAATTTGGTGAATCGTTTGGAGTAACATTGCTTGGGCTTCTCTCCCTGCTCGACAACCCCCGTTGATTGCTACGTAATCCCATTTTGTTTTGCTTCGCAAACCAACACTTCTTTCGCAAGTGATTTTGCATTTTTTTACTTTAACACTTAATGCACCCTAAACTAATAGTCGCATCAGTATAAAACCTTCTCCATCTTGTTCCCTCTACAATTTCGAATAAACAATATCAATCAAGCAATTTTCTGATCTGTACTTTGTCGAGAATAGAGCGAAAAGGGGGTGACTTCCACTCCATGACGTCACAGCGAGTTTCAACGGCTAGATAAAAAACCCGTTGCTGTGGTAACTCTTTCTGCTTGGAATTTTATATCGGGCAAAACCGTTTGTAAGAAATGTAAAATTTCCTTTCCGGGAGGAAAAATGTACGCCAACGCTCACGATATAAGAAATACGAAATTTGTATGACCAACTTTTAATCGCATCGAATTCATTTATGAACCGGTTTCAAAAATAAATGTATCGTAAGAAAGAGCACACTCAAAAGTTTCACGTGATGTTTTCAAAGTTGAAAACTAACAGTAATAAGCTATAGATATGATAGTTTTAACAAAAAAATAACGAAAATGTCGAATTTTCTCCGACATTTAAAAAAATGTTATCAGGAACCAAATTGAAATTTCTAAAAAAAATCGAAGAGTTAAAAAAACACGTTTAGGGGTACTCTAGAAAAGAAAACTCACTGCTGAAGACTGAAATTTTGTATTTGTTTAGCTCACTCGTGTTAGAAATTTGGCTTTTTTCGGTTTTGACACTTAATACACCCTAAACTAATAGCCGCATAGGAAAGAATATTCTTCATCTTCTTCCCTGTACAATTGTGAACAAACAATGTTAATTTCGTAATTTTCTGATCTGTACTTTCTTGAGAAATCGTCTGAGAATTGAGTGAAAAAAGCTAATTTTTTGTTGAGCGGCTGCGGCGGCAAGGCTTTTATTAATATAGAGAGATACATAAACTTAAAAACAGTTTTAACAAAACAATAACGATAATGTCCTATTTTTCCCGGGTTTCAAAAAATATATTATCAGGAACCAAATTGAAATTTTTTTTTTAAATTGATGAGCTAAAAAAAACACGTTTAGAGTCACTCTAGAAAAAAAACTCACGGCTGAAAACTGAAATTTTGCATGTGTTTGCTCACTCGCGATAGAAATTTCGCTTTTTTTTATTTTGGCACTTAATACACCCAAAACTAATGGCTGAATCGGAAAAAATATTCTTCATTTTGTACCTTGTACAATTTTGAGCAAACCATGTTAATTTCGTAAATTTCTCATCCGTACTTTCTCGATCAACCGTCTAAGAATCGAGCGAAAAAAGAGAGTTTTTAATTCTGCGGCTGCGACGGCATCCCTTTTTTTAAAAGAGATAACTTGGATTTCGTATGGTTTCGTTCTCTTCTGATAATGGTGGATGTTTTGCTCCATAGAAACAGCCTTCGACAATCTTTTCTAACTTTTTTATCTTTATTAGTCATTGTATTTTGAAGGTTTCAAATTTTTCTTTTCAAGGTTTATGGTGATGTAGGGTTAAATGGAATACAGATGCTAATTTGAACATGAAAGTGTTATAATCGTGTACAATGCCACCTGAAACCATCCTGAATTACCATCACATCTACGAGAAAACTTCTATACTATTGAAATAAATGTTTGCTGAATCTAACTGTAAAAATAACTTTCAATTTATTATACATTTTTTAATCGATGAGATTGTAGTAACCTTCTAATGTTCAACTATTCACAGATATATTTATACAGTTTAAACACTGAAAGGGTGTTTCTGTATAATTGTGTAAAATAAACTATTTAACTGTAGGTATAGAAATATTTAACTAACATAAAATGTAATAAATATTTTCTATTTTCCATAAATCGCACGTTACATACGATTTCTTGTTAATTTGATTTTAAATTTGGAGGACTAGATTTTACCAATTGAGTCTACTTATTAGACAATGGGGTTAAATGCAATTTGATATTTATTTCGTGTATTTTGAAATAATTTTACGACTTTGTGTGATATAATCAGTGTAATATTTGTATTAGTTCAAAACGCTAGTTAACAGCTCCATTATTTCTTTATTACATTGTATTCTACTTTTATTCTTGTAATTTAATTAATAACAATATAAAAAATAATTTCATTCTTTAATCCAAACAATGATATTATTACAATGACAAACATGCACTATTGTAAATTCATTTTTATACAATAACAAAGCATTTCTTAGCTTAAAACAATCACACCGTTATGAGATTCCAAAGAGTAAGTACTTATAAAACCTCTTGCGAAACATATGAACAGCGAATTATCTAGAACACCTATCAACGAACTACTTTCAAGCTACGACATATCTTACTTTTGACACGTTATACGTAAGTTCCATTTTAGAACATTAACTTTGAAATTAACTCTGGTATTTTTACTTTCTGTACTCTGGAATTCTTACCTTCCATAATCATCTAACAGAAGGATAACAAATATAGTTGATAGGGGCAGAACAGAATAGTGACCCTATTCTGTTCTGCCCTATATGTGATAAAAATGGTTTAACATTATTGTAAACGAACAAATTTGATTAAAAGCAAGGTTTAAAATTTCATATAAATGGTCGCCCAGAGTCACCTAAGTTGTATGATTATACCAAAAAAATGAAATCCCTGCACCTTTTTTATAAGATTTTTATTAAGAAATTTCTCTTTCTTTAAAAGTTTTGCGATGTATGTCCAATTAGATACTTTGAAAACCACACTTCACGAAATTATCTGCTTTTATATGTTGGCACAAATAATTTACATGTTATTTTAAGAGTTCTTTATTTTGTGCAGATTAAATTACGGTTTAAAATAACAATTAACACTTGTTTTGGGAAAGGTTCCTGACAGTAAATCTTCAACTAGTTTGACATTTTTGCTTGAGTATAGCAAGGAATCTTCACACAGAAGGGTCATATTATCGAATTGTAGGGCAAAAATTTCTGATGTGTTCTACTTGTGTTGCGTTGTTTTTACACCACGACCAACTTAATAAAGGAATTATCACATCTTCCTGAAAAATCCATGGATTCTTTTCAACCTTAGAAAGATTTTATTAGTTCTTTCATTAGAGTACAATCTATGGAACTATTCTACTGATTCATCCCTCCTTATATAATCCTTTCGAACATTTCTATTTTTTCATCCTTGGAACATAATGCTTTGCAGTGATTCTATTCTGCGGAGTGAAATTTTTTGGATAAGTCTAATCAGTTTTTTCTTACATTATTATCCTATAGAAAGATCCTATAACTTCTTTCCTTGCTATATAATCCTTGGAAATATTATATTAGTCCAAGAAGGTAAAACTGGTTACAGTTCATTCAGGGATGATATCAATGGATATGTGCCTGTTAACCCTTCGGAGGTTAAATTATACACGAGAAGTTTTGAAACACCCTGTATAATTAAATCGAATTCAATTATTACATAATTGTTTAGTATGAGTATTTTAAATGAGATAGGGGACGGTTCCTAATTACTGTTCTAGTTTGTAAGAAACAAGAAAAAAACTCTCTATAAATTAGTTCTTTAGGTAGTAGAACTAGAAAATGAGTTATGACGTATCAGTTAATTTGAGAAACCAACCCTTTATTACAAATCCTTCAGAAAATTTTATTTTTATGGCATTTGGATTACATGGAAGAATCGAACAAGTCCATCACACATAACAAGAGTATATATTAAAAAAAGGTTTGGTAGAAAATTTCCCCAACATTTTACAATATTTTGTTCTCGGCCTTCATTTATTTTAGATTTGAGATTTTGCTTTAGGCTCTAAGTGTAATTATGTTTTAAAACTAAACAAGAGTCTTGTCAAAATTTTTCAAAGTTGGATTTAGGGCCTTGTTAAGTAAAATTTCAGGGTGATTGGGATGTAAAAAGCAATAACGAAATGTCATTTCTGTAAATGCAACTGATCTTGAATCTTGTCTTTCAATTTTACATTGTTATCAAGAAGCGAAAATTACTAAACTGAAAAAGAGCTTCATGTTTCAGCTTTTGAATAGACTTTATAATTTTAGTATCGTTGCTACAGTTCGCAATTTATTATTTCATCATTTTTCTTATAATATAATCAAAATTCAATGAACACTAAAAAGCATGCCATACATATAGTGTCTTTACTTAGAGTAAATTATGATTTTCTCATTTCTTAGATATTCCAGAATGACGCTCAACACTTTTTTCACCACAATAACAACAATAGCAGTGATCATCAATATCTTCAATATGTTTATGAATTCCAATATTTCAAGCACATTTAATCTAATTGCCATAGTATATTTGATAATGAAGCTTGCGATAGACAGTGCTAAAGAATCAGAAGTAATCAGAACATCAGTTGCAATAATCAAGTCAGTTAAAAAAGAATACAAAAATAGCACCATTCAAACGCAAACAATAACAACCAGCGATTCTTTAGATCAAACTGACTTTCAACTCATCAACAGCAGCACACAAACAGAACAAATCGAAGCTACAATATTTGAAATCCAGCCATTACAAGATACATCAATACTTCCTGCAGCCTTAGTTACTTCTAATTCACTTGACAGCTTAGAAATACTTATCAACGAAAACATCAATAAACTAGAAGGTGTAATAGAAAATACTCAAAATTTGAATAAACCAACACCAGAACGTACACAAGAAGCTACAATAGCAGATTCTCACCCGTTAAAAACCATGATCATTGATTTAAATAGACCATCATTACAACAATCACAAGAACCTACAATAGCCGATATATACCCATTAAAATGCATGACTACATCGAAATACCAAAGGCTACAATATGTCAAAAAATGGACATCAACCTCCAATAAATTACTATCATATCAACAGAAGCATTTGGCACTTTCAATTCCTCCAATTCCATCAGAAGACCTAACAAGACAACCAAAACAGACAAATTGGAAGCAAATAAAAAAACAATTCAGGAAAACAAAAATCGCATCCATATTCAAAAGGTATGGAGCAACTAGTCTTCCAAGCTTACACTAATATCTTAATTACATTTCAGTAAATAAAATATAAATTTATATATATATATATATATATATATATATATATATGTATATATAGCAGTACGTGGAATATCGTTTCAACTTCAGTCTCCCAAAATAAGACATACTTCATGGTTAGAATTTGTTTGCACTGCTGTTTATACTACAGTATTCAAATCTAATTATTTGGTTCTTGTTCCAACAATACACATCTAACATTTACCAGTGGAAAGGCAGAATTCGATAGATACAACCAGAAGATGACTAGCGAATTAGGGTCTTATGACACTTTCACACACCACGTTCATTAGTTAATTCATTGACAATTGCGTGAGACCAGCACAGCTAGCTATATTAAGATCACATATTTATTTCCGTATGCCGAGTGTAAGTACAGGCAGGCTGTTTCGAAATGAGGCAGCGTGAAAACTAGAAGGGAAGCTTTGACAGGCGTAGATGTACTGTCTGTTATCAAAGAGAGATAAGCATCGTAAGGGCAAATGAACTGTTGATCGTGCTTCATATATCGAAGCTTGTCGAAACCAGACCGTTAAAAGCACTACATGTTCAGTGCGCCTAAAAGCATTTTGTAATTGAAATTAGCGATTCTGCTTAAGGCTGATGATTTTTGGACAGATGTCCATAGCCCATTGTGTTGCTCCAATGCAATTGTAACCTTCCTGTCGATTATCTTCGCGTCTAAAACTTACCAATAGTTACCAGACACTGGTGCAAGAATCTGTACCAAAACCTTTCCAGTTCCGGGGAAGGGACAGCTGGTTCTCTTTACTTGGATTTTCACGACTCTTGGAACAATCAGGCAATTTTCTCTCAACGAGGTATTTCGCCATTAGAAAAATTAGCAGATTTTGGACAAGATGCCTGGTCCCAAGACTTAACGGTTAATTAAACCACCCTCTCCAGTTAGCTTCTTATCTCGTTTTGATTCGTCCACTAAAACTGTAAATTCTAACTAATCACTAAAGAAAGATACCCTTAGATTGTCTTAAATGGTATTATTTTAACTGCTCTTTTCATAATTATATACATCATTACGCTGTCAATGAAACATGCTGTAACATGAGTAATTTCTGTTTCAGGAAACCAGAGGAAACTAAATATACCAACAAGGAAGATCATACAAATGTTTCGAGAAAATAATTTAAATCCATAGGCAGAGCAGCAGTATTTAATACAATAGCATTTTTAATACAATAACATATTTAAGACAATAGCATATTTAATACAATAGCATATTTAATACAATAGCATATTTAATACAATAGCAGATTTAATACAATAGCAGATTAATTACAATAGCAGATTTAATACAATAGCATTGGTAATACAGTAGCATATTTAATACAATAACAGATTCAATACAATAGCAGATTTAATACAATAGCATTGGTAATACAATAGCATATTTAATACAATAGCAGATATAATACAATATCAGATTTAATACAATATCAGATTAAATACAGTAGCATATTTAATACAATAGCATTGGTAATACAGTAGCATATTTAATACAATAACAGATATAATACAATATCAGATTTAATACAATAACAGATATAATACAATATCAGATTTAATACAATATCAGATTAAATACAGTAGCATATTTAGTACAATAGCAGATTTAATACTATATTATAGGTAATACAATAGCACATTTAATACAATAGCATATATAATACAATATCATATTTAATACAGTAGCATATTTAATACAATATCAGATTTAATACATCATATTTAATACAATAGCATATTTAATACAGCAGATTTAATACAACAGCAGATTTAATACAATAGCATATTTAATACAATAACAGATTTAATACAATAGCATTTTTAATACAATAACAGATTTGATACAATAGCAGATTTAATACAATAGCAGATTTAATACAATAGCAAATTTAATACAATAGCATTTAATTCAGATTTTCCATTCCTAAATTTTCACTCTTTCAATGCTCATTTTAACATAAGCAGGTACTAAATTCAATAATTATTATTTACTTAATTTTAACTACAACTCAGATATAAATCAAAATATACAGAATAATCTTCTTTTCCAAAACCAACACTAAAATCACAATGGATAACGCAAGAAAAATGCTGCTAGAATGTACAAAAAGGTGGCTACATATTTTGTCATTTTCTCCTCTAAAGACTAAGTTGTGGTGAATTGTGCCCAGTCAATTCGCGTTCCCCTGCCACGTGACACGTAGGCCTGACACACACACGGAGTGCTTTATGCCACTTTTTAGGAATCTGTGTGCGTGTTTGTGTGTGCTCGTGTGTCTGTGTAGGTGTGCCTGTTTGTGTGTTAGAGTGTATTTGTTTCGTGTGGGCGTCGGTTTGTGTATTTGTTTGTGTTTTTGTTGTGCGCGTGTTTTTATGTTTTTGTGTATCGTATGTATTTTGTGTCCGTGTACGTCCCTATTTGTGTGTTCTCTTACGAATGAGTGCTTGTGTATGTGAGTATGTGTGTGAGTTTGAAAGAGAGCTTTGTTCATGTGAGTACTTGAATGAGTAATAGGGAGTGCTTGTGAGCATTAGATATGGATCTTAGTTTATCTATGCTGAAGTGTATCCGTTTGATTTCGGTGTGAATGTATGTGTTTTTTGGGTGTGAATGCGTTCATATGGTTTGTGTGCAAGGTCGAGACTGCATTTTCAACTGACGCTGAGTGTTTGAGTGACTGTATGTATATATGAATGTCTGCGTACGTTTGTGAATGCTTGCGTGCGTTTGTGATTGGATATGGTGTGTTTGTGAGTGACTGAATTGTGAGGGATATCGTGTGTTTGTGCGTGTTTGTAATTGATTGCATTTGTGAGTAACTGTGTTCATGTGTGCGTTTGTGAGTGCATGTGTGCGTATGTGAGTGCATGTGTGCGTTTGTGAGTGCATGTGTGCGTTTGTGATCGCATGTGTGCGTTTGTGAGTTCATGTGTGCGTTTGTGAGTGCATGTGTGCGTTTGTGAGTGCATGTGTACATTTGTGAGTGCATGTGTGCATTTGTGAGTACATGTGTGCGTTTGTGATTGCATGTGTGCGTTTGTGAGTGCATGTGTGCGTTTCTGAGTGCATGTGTGCGTTTCTGAGTGAATGTGTGCGTTTGTGAACGACTGTTTGCGTTTGTGATTGATTATAAGACTTTGTTTAATATTAGTTCTCTGTTATTTTGTTTATTTTCGTCATTTGTTATGTGTTTATATGTTTGTGTTCGTTTTATATGTTTATATGTTTGTGTTCGTTTATATGTATGTCTTTGTGTTTGTGTTTTTCGTTTGTGTGTGTTTGGCGCACATACGGAGCAAATACATTCTCGCATACAGGCAGGTGCACTAACACAGATGCAGGAACTCACACAACGCTCACACAGATTTCGAAAGGGGCACAAAGCACCTCGTGCATGTGTCATGTCTGCCTGTCATGTGATAAGGGAACTCAATGACTGCCACAGTTAGTCACAATTAACCACAACCTAGTTTTTAGAGGAGAACGTCAAAAAATTTGTGGCCAAGGTGCTTGAAGCAGTTTAAGCTTGCATTCCATACATAAATTTCATTTTTTTTTTCTTTTCAAAATTTCTCAATTATTAAGTTTAAAATATCTTTACATTAAAATATTTCTTTTGCATTCAATAGCTGTTTTATAACATAGTCTGTGTTGTAGTTTTAAACTAAAGTAATTCATTCTTAATAGTCTAAATTCTTAAACTTGCAATATAAATCTTAATTTTTATATAACAATTTAAATTAAATTTCATAGTTTCATTTTAATAGCAACAGAATTTGCCGTACAACTTTTCAAATTAATTTTTGACTTTTTAACTTTTTCATTTAATAAATTCTAATTTTTAAATATCCATTCAAAATACATTTCATATTCTAATTCAAAAATCAGTATCTACTTTATTATGTTTAAAATTTTCGAACTTTTAATAATAACTGTCTGCAGTTTAACTATATATGCTACACAAAATCATTATTTTTAAATGTTTCAAGAGAAATTCTATTTTATAGTTCCAAAGTTAGTACCTGCTCTTTTTTTTTATTTTAAACTTTTATAATTAATTTTTGAATGCTTCACTTTATATTATCTATTAAACTTTAATTTGCAATATAAATCTTAATTTTTGAATGCTTCACTGGAAAAATCTATTAAACCTTAATTTGCAATATACATCTTAATTTTTAAGTAGCAAATTAAAATAAATTTAATTTTTTATAGCTACAGTACCTGCTTTACATTTTTAAAAATACTTATGATTCAATAAATCCTAAATTTCCTTTTAGATTTTAATTCAATAATCAATACCTATACGTTATTATCTTTACTAATTTCACATATTATTAATTAATTTTTGACAGTTTAACTACATATGCTACGATAAACCTAATTTTTAAATGTTATTTCAAAAGAAATTCTATATTCCAATCAATAGCTTGTACCTGCCTCATTCTGTTTTTAAATTTTTATCTTACATTTTAGACTTTATTACTGTATACTACCTATTAAGCCCAAATTTTTAAACATCGTTTCAAGTTGCATTTCTTATCCTAATTCAATAGCTAATACATCTACTGCTGCTCTGTTCTATTTCATTTCTAAATAATCTAATTAATAGTCGATGAAATTCATATTATTCAATTAATAACTTAAAAACAGATATATTTAAAAAAAAATTGAAATTTATTTATTTTGTTTTGCTAATAGTCAATAATTTATATTATTCAATTACAATTTCAAAATTTATATACTTACAAAAAATGTTTTTTAATAGATTCATACTTTTGCATATCCAATAAATTATGATTTTACATTCATCAGCTTTTCTTGTAATGCATGGATAATTTTGTTTACTTAATTGTTTAATAGAAGATGTGGACCTATAACATGTCACACTGATTTTCAATTATGAGGAGATATGCAAGAAATCAGACGCTTTGCAGAGTTTTTCCTTGCTCTTTTCAAATGACGCTCGAATGATACATATCGTAGTTCCCTTAAAATGCAGTTTATCACCATTTTGGCTACTTATAGCATTTAATGTAATTTGTGTTACCAATCAAGTATTATGTATCAATTAGTCATTTCTTTGGAAGGTAAGAATTTAATTAACTTCACCCTGGAGCAACATAATGGGCAATTGGTTACGTTCCGGGATCAAACACGGAAGGAAAGATCCGTGGACAACACCACGTAATTTTGAACCACTTTCAGATGACGAGGTCACACCAGAGCTTGGACGTCACTTTCCAAACATCCACTTCACGCTAATAGAAATTTGGAGAATAGTGTGCCAAAGCAGATGTTAACTTCATCATCTGACCTTGGTTTAAAATATAAAAAAAAAGTTCTCTTTTTTCATTTTGGGATTGATATCGGATCGTTCTCAATACCAAGTTGTGTTTCTTCAGTGCAACGTTAATAAATTACCTACCTACCTTTTCCCTTTTCACATTCTTTGCGCAAACATTTTTTTAAAAAGTGTTTAAATTTCAGAAATTTCATAATTAAATATATCTTTTTGTTTTATGCGTGTTTGTTTGCAATGTGGCGCGAACGAAAGACGATTTCTGTCATTTAAATATAAGTTGTCATACTTTTGACAAGGCTGCGATCATGGTGGTAATCATGCAAGTAAATTAAAATCATGTAAAAAATCAGAACACACCAGGTAATCAAAAATAAATATATTCTCATTGAATTCAAGCGAATGAACATAATTGGTTTTCAGAACATAATTGGTGAAATACAAAATAGAAATATCTACTGCATTTTTAATTTTAACAAAATTAAAAACAAAATTAATTTTAATAAACCTGTCTGGTGTCCATTCTATAACCTGGCAATTCGTTGATGAGTGCAAAAAATCTCATCCGTTACCTCCAGACACTCAGAGTCAACTCCCCCGAAAAAAAAAATTATTTTCTTATCACTCTGCACACTTGTAAACTCTCGACGATCGACCTTATAGCTCTCGGCACGCTACAGTTCGCGTCATGTTTTCAGTATTTTCCAATGTACCCCAAGGATAGCGTCTCCACGGCAACCTGTTCATACCAGCGGACTCATTGCTCTGGCTTTTTCACACGCAACTTGCGCCAAACCCAAGCCGAGGAGCCACACTCGCTTGGAGGTTTTGCTATCATGCTCCCTTAAGTGGACACTTGCTGTGTGGCTGAACACTCTTCCCTTTGACCAGAAAAGTGAGCTGTAGTCGTGAACATTCACCTGGCACCTGGAGGTATCAGTTCATCTGTAAAAGTGGTACATCACAATAAAATGTCCTTGCGAGGCGGCTTGAATGGTGTGATTTAAGCTGCACTGTATATTGGACACAAAATGGAGCTAGGGATGGAATGGACATGGAAAGCTTCAAGTATTATGGAAAAAATATCTAATACCGATGGTTACTATAATAATAATATATATTGCACAGGTAAACACAAGAATCTTAAATTCGACAGTGCTGTCATGAGAAATTGTACACAACCATGAGCTCTGAAATGAGGTGTAAATTTGTCAAGAAAAATATAATATTGAATCCAACACTAGACTTACTCAAAAATAAAAATGAAATAAAATGTCTAGAATAAAATATGTAATTTTGTAAAAAAAAATAATAATAATAAAAAATAAAAAAACATTTTATAGATTCATGAGGATTGTAAATTTTAAACAGGATATTATTGTGTCCTTTGTGGTCCTGAATTGCACAGTTGTTCAATGTATCATGAATTGATGAAGACAAGACAATTGCCAATATGACAGACCTTCACTTGTGAGGAATTGACTCTTTTTGACGCAAACCACTAGAAACTTGAAAGGAATAAGTATTAAATACAATGACCTAATTGGTATGACAAAAAAATTTAAGCGGCAACGTTAGGCAGAAACTACATAAAGAGTAGAACACTAGGTTTCGTAGTACTTAAACCAAAACACTTGATAAAGCACTGTAATGTAAACAATTTATAATACCAATCTAAAAGTGTTCACATAGGTGATCAGACTATGGAGAAAATACCAAACAGGATTTATCAAAATGTTTTCATGAATGATGAGCTGGACCTGGGCATCTTAAAATAAACAAACAAACGTGAAAGTAAAGTTTTCAACCAAAACAATTGTTGCACTGTCCAACAAGTCTGAAATAAAACTTAACTTTTTGAGTAAGAATAACAAAAGAATGCCGTGTAGCAAGATGCAACCGCTATAAAGGTTGCAATTTAAAATGGCCAAAGAACAAATTGATCATGAAAGTGTTTGTACAAATACCTTAAAGGATTAAAACAATAAGCAGGTAAATCAGCATACATGCTGTTATCTGTGTTGACGAGTAGAAACGAAGTACCCAAAAACAAAATATCGTAACTTGATTAATGAAATAGTTATTTACATTTTGTGTTAAGCAATGGTAAGATGTGCATTTAGATTTTCTGAATCAAACGATCCTCACTATTATTATCTAATTACAACAAATAACTTTTGATAATAATCAGTAGCGCGACACATAATTAGTTCAATGACACATAATTAATTCAAACTTTGAATTACGAATTCACCTTTTAATCTTCTCTACTATTATAAAGTAAAGTTTTTTTTTTGTGTGTGTGTGTATGTTCGTGAAATGGTGCCCTGATGAATTTATGGCATTCACACTAATGAAATTTGGCACACATGTAGTACGAATTTTTTAGCAATTTTATAGACCAGCCCGATTTTTATAATTTAATCTTGAAAATTTTAAAATTAATTTAATGCGATGGTTAATTATTATTCCCTTTCCTCCGAATGGCAACAGTCATGATCGGTATTGAATGAATCCGTATTTTCTGCGCGTGTGTAGCCGCCCTATTACTGGATATCCTTTATGAAATTTATTGCCTTTTTAAAGGCATATTAACTTTTAGTTAGCGTCAACTTTTATATTTGAATTTTTTTTTTGTGCTAACTTAATTTTTGCAACTGGATAACAGTTGTGCAATACGTTTGTTATTGTTTCTTTTTTAGACTACCTTTTGTTTGGGATTTGATTTTCTTTAGTCATATTCACTTTCAGTATTATTGAATATCCTTTTTTAAATTTATTTTCTTTTTAAAAGCATTTTAACTTTTAGTTAGCGTTAACTTTTAATCTTTTATGTTTTTATTTTTATATTGTGCTTACTTCATTTTTTGAACTGGATAACGGTTGTACAATACGTTTGTTATTGTTTCTTTTTTAGACTACGATACTTTGGATTTTGATTTTTTAAGCATATTTACTTTTAGTTTCGATTATTTGGATATTTTTTTCAAAGTCTAGCGATATTTTTAAAAAAATCTTTTGTTTAATTTATGGTTTGTTTCATTTATGCAATCTTTTGTTGGTTTCTGTATAGTACTTCGGTTTTTATATAGTAAATTTTTATCATTTTTGTTTTGATGTCTTATGGAAAGAAAAGCGATGTTTAATGTACAACATTTAAAAATTAATTTATTATTATATTTTTGTTTTATTTCGTTTCCTAAAAATGTCCACAGTATTGAAAGGGTCTTTACTGCACTCACGCCAATCTTGGATTTCTATCATTTATGCAAACTAAGAACATTTCTTCTATGTAGCTCTACGCTCACAGGATCATGATATACTCTTTGAATTTCAACATTTTACTGAGAAGCCAAACACATGTTCCACCAATTTATTGTTGCCATGTAATCCGAGATTCAATCGGAGAAGGTGTTGTAGATACGACTGAATCAGGTCACTCAGAATGGAACAGTATGCACATTTGAGAGATGCGTTGATGAAGGATGGAAATGTTGCAAAACAAAAACACACAGAAATCGCTAAACTTCCAAAAAGATATCAAAACCAAAAGTTCAAGGTGATACTTTTCTACATTTTTATGTTGCATAAATTATCAAATTTAAGTATTGCTATTCTTAATTATTCCTATTCTTTCCTAAACACACTCAAACACAGAAACAAACAAAAAATTGCATAAAATAATAACTAAATTATGGCATTTCGCTAAAACGGCCTCTTTTAATTTACTCCCCACAATGTTTTGTTAAATGACCAAAACAAATGCTGTTTTTATGCTTTTGTTAAGTATCAGCTTCTCCCTTTAGGCGACACTGCTACATTTTGCCTCACGAAAATATCAGTAATGTTTGCATAACATTGACATAATCTTACTGCGTTGTCGCTATAGTGTACTTAGACCAACATCGACTTTATACAAAGCCCACGTCACAACTCAAAATCCTATCTCGAGAATACTTTTACACGCTACGATACGAACTGAAGTCGGTTCAGACTAATAGGTAACTTTTTCATATTCGTCTTACAATACAATCTACAGAAATAAGGAAGTATTAAAATGTATTACGTAACGGCCAATCACGGTTTTGTTTTTAGAAATATGCTAAAAATGCAGTCTTGGATTTAAACATTATTTTATTAATGACACCAATGCTCTGACCCTTCACAATACTGGCTTCTTATATCACTGCCTTTTTTGCATATTGGGGGCTGTAAATTAAAAAAATACTGTTATTACGAAATAATGTTATTTTGTTGATCTTTTATGATATTTTTGTTTGTTTCTGTGTTTGGGTGTCTTTTGGAAAGCATAGCAATATTTAATTATGTTCATTTATGTAACGTATAAATTTACAAAAGCATATACTTTAACTTTTGGTTTTTATATCTTTTTGGAAGTTAAGCAATTTTTGTGGAGTTTACGTTTAGCAACTTTTCCACCTTTCATCAAAGCATCTCTCAAATGTGCATAATGTTCCACTCTCCGAGTCCCTCTGATTCAACGATATTCAAAACAAAAGTTTATACTTTTTGTAAATTTATGTTGCCTAAATTATCATAATTAAATATTGCTATGTTTTCCAAAAGTCACCCAAACACAGAAACAAGCAAAAAATTGCCTAAAAGAGCAACAAAACTATGGCATTTCGCTATAACTGCCTTTTTTTTTTATTCACGGCCCACAATATTTCGTTATATGGCCAAAAAAAAACGCTGTTTTTATGTTTCTGTTTAATTTCCAGAAGCCAATCTTAATTTCAGAGGCTGCAATTTGCTGTACAGTAAGATGGAAGTATTCAAATGTGTTAGGTAACAGCCAATCACGGTTTCGTTTTTACAAATATGTAAAAAAATTTAGTCTTGGATTTAAACATCATTTTGCCAATGCTGGCTTGTTATATGACTACCTTTTTTGCATATTGGGGGCTGTAAATTAAAAAAAAAATGTTATTGCGAAATGCTGTTATTTTGTTCATCTTTAATGCTATTTTTTGTTTGTTTCTGTGTTTGGGTGTCTTTTGGAAAGCATAGCAATACTTAATTTTAATAATTTATGCAACACATGAATTTTTCAAAAGCATAAACTTTTACTTTTGGTTTTTATACCTTTTTGGAAGTTTAGTGATTTCTGTGTACTTCAGTTTTTTTATCGCAGCATTTCCAGCGTTCATCAACGCATCTCTCAAATGTGCATACTGTTCCACTCTGAGTGATCTCATTCAGTCGTATGTACAACACCTTCTCGGATTCAATCTCGGAATACATAGCGACAATAAATTGATGAAACAGGTCTCTGCTTTTGAAAAAGATATCCAAATAATCCAAACAAAAAGTTTATATGCTTTAAAAATGATAATCCAAACGATCGTACTCTAAAACAGAAGCAATAACAAATATCATATTGCACAACTGTCATCCAGTTCCAAAAATGGAGGAAACACAAAAATATATATACTTATATTATACATTATGATAATCCAAACTAAAAGTTTACGCTAACTAAAAGTTAATATGCTTTTAAAAAAGCAATAAATTTTTATAAAGTATATCCATTAATGGGGCAGCTACATACCCACTGTAAATACGTATTTAGTCAATACCAATTGAACATTTGCTATTCGGAGGAACACAATATTAATTAAATATCTCATTACATTACTTTTAAAATGTTCTGGATTAAATTTTAAAATTTGTGGTGGACTATAAAATTGTAAAATATTCACACTACCTATGTGCCAAATTTCATTATTGGAAGTACTATAGATTCGTCAGGACACGCCGAACAGACAACACACGTAGTACTTTATTTTATAATTGTCTACACTCGCTGGCAAAAGTTAAGCATATCGTGGAAAATGTTAATTTCTGGAAGCTAATCTAAATTTGAGAGGCTGCAATTTGCTGCAGAGTTAGATGGAACTATGCAAATGTGTTATGTAACAGCCAATCACAGTTTCGTGTCGACAAATATAAAAAAGGCAGTCGTATAAGAAGCCAGCATTTTGAAGGGTTAGAGGAGTTACATGTAAGTGCTGTAAAAAGTGTTTGCAACTTTTGTAGGATTAGTTTTCAAGACGGACGTGTTTCTGTCACTTCCACAACACATATAGCAAGCGCTGACGCTCTGTGGGATGCCTTCAAGTTTGGCAATCAATCACTCATGTTGCTCTTTTCTTTGGCGTTCATTCCGTCATTTCATCATTATGCTAACAACAGAAACAGTTGTCAAAACACCTGTGGCCCACACCCAAAAGGTTACAACCCCTGCGGTTCATCGATATATTGATGTTGTAACAAAGCACTCATCATGCATGACTGTGCCAAAGGGCAAATCTTTCCCAAATAAATAAAGATGTCAATGTAATCATAAAGCAAGTCTTGCGAGAACTACCCCATAGTTTTTAAATTTACAAATCTATAGACATTACGCATAACAGAAATGAGTCCTTAAAACACACGACACAGTTGTTTAACATATTGGAACCATCTGGACTACTCTCGCACATATTGGAGCACCGATTATGCTTCTCACAAATATCAATCCACCTTCACTATGCAATGGCACAACACTCTGTCAAGAAACTCATGCCAAATATTATTCAAGCCACCATCGTCACTACACATGCTGCAAGTTGAAACATATTCATTCTTAGAATACCAATCATCACTTCTGATATCCCATTCCAATTTAAAAAACTTCAATTCCCTGTTCGTTTAAGTTTCACTGTCAGCATCAACAAGGCACAATCACTTAAAGTCATACGACTCGGTCCCATTAAACCGTGTTTCTCCCACGGTCAAGTGTTCAACAGAATTTAATACCTTTTTACTTTTTATAAATAGATATCACTTCAATTTCTTGCCACATATGGTTATTTTAATAAGTGTACATGTATACTATCTCGGTTAAAAATAATCAAGTATAAAATGCTAATTTTTATAGTTTGTTTTCCTTTCCCACATGGCACAGACTTATTTCATTTCATTTAATTGTTTCTAAAGTTGCATTTCACATCTACAAACAATACAAAATTTAAAAATTCAGATAAAGAATAAAATAATTCACTTTGTACTCAAAAAAAAAAAATTACCTTTTATTTTGGTCTATTAATCTATTTTATTCAAAATTACCTCAACTTACAAAATTATTTCTAATTTTTCTGTCTCCCTATAATTTAAGTAATTTGGGGTTAAATTATACTGTATTGCCCAAATCAACAGATTTCATTGTTGTGTTAAAAATAAGATACACCACACATTCAAGTTGTAAAATTTAAAAAAGAAGAGACTCATTTTTTCGGTTTTGAGTACAAAAGCGTGTTTTCTATCTCCCTTCAATTTTCTCAACTGCCTTTTCCAAAAACTTAAAACTCTTAATTCTTAGAAAATACAATTTTTGGCATTACAGTAAAATGTGTAAAATATGCATGTGTATAAGACGGATTTTAAAAATAATACAACAATCAACAGAAATTCTACATGTTTTTACTAAAAATTTCAGCGAATTTGAAATCTGAGGAAATTTTTAATTAACATCACACAAAATCAACACAATTGGCTATTAACGAGGGTATGGGATTAATTCCCTAATTTAGAGCTCTGAGGTAATGTTTAATTAACGTCGTACTATAGCAACTCAACGGGCTCTTAACTATGGTCCGGGATCAATCGCCTAAGGAAAGTATCCGAGAAAATTGGGTAATTTTTAATTAACGTTCTCAAGCACCTCAACTACCTATTAAGTAGGGTCGAAGTTTTATCCAATAAGGCAACAGAATTATACGTGTACAACCACGGTCAAATTATAACATAACACCTCAGCTGGCACCCCACCCTCCAAGAAATTGTCACGTCACACCAATTGGATCTCTTCGCAATTCCAATTTCACAATAACGAGGTCATCACGGCGTTATCCGTGGTGTTGGTTTGCGAAGCAAACCAAATGGGAATGCGTAGCAAACACCGGTGGTTTACAAACGTTCACAATGGACACACCTAACCCCACAAAGTACAGCACGGGCAACGCCGTGCTAGCCACGCAGTGGCTAGTGTTCCTATAAGAGGAGACAGGAGCGAAAGAGATTGAACAAAGAGATAGAAGGGATGAAAAAATGGCTCCAGGAGCTCCATTACCAACTATCTGCAAACATCTCGTCAGTGTCCCCACATCCAGCAAAAAGACCCGTTAGCAGGTAATATTCGAATGTCTTATTCACGGCGTGCATAGCCGCGTCCAAAAGAAGAAAAAAAATCCTAGTTTTCTCCTTGTCACCCCTTTTTATAACCAAGGTCCCGCCTGTTGCCACCATCCTTCCAGAAATTTTCGGATGGAGTACATCTTGGCGACCAAATTTCCTCCGAGACGATCATCGTAAGGCTCTTTCTGAATCTGGCCGGTGTCCACCCGCTACTTGGGGGTGGGAGTTGGGGCGATGACCGATGTCGGACAATGAACTTGAGTGTGTTCAGCGTTGACTATATCTATTTTGCTCAGAAGGGGTGTCGGGAGGAATCACTCGAAGAAAACTGACAGTGAATGTGACAAGAAAATGACAAAACTGACAAGAAGACTGAGACAATGGCTGACCGAAGATAGTGAAGGAGAGCTGACGAATGTTCTCCCAATTTCACGTGTGCACGGTTTTACATGAATGGACTGACACGACCAGTCGCAGGGAGTTAATAAACATTCCAGCATACAGGGAGAAGTAACCGAGAAAAGGGGGCACTTTCAGACAGAAGCGCTTCCTAAAGGGGTGCTAAGCGTGGGCACTCGCACGAGGACTCGTTACAAGGGTAAGTCAGCCTTCGTTCCTCCCTTCATGAATTCTGTTCCGTCCCTCTTGTTAATTGTATAATTCCGTTAATTTAAATAAATATTAAGTTTAAATCTAGTGATTGTTGTCGTCATGCTTCATTAGTCATGAGTCGGAGCTGAAGATCTTAGCAAGTTAATTGCGACCTTAAATTAAGACGTACTGAATCTATACGATCACATCGATTAAACATCAGCTCCGGTTCATCTGGTGCCGTGACCTATTATGTGAGATATAACTTGTGAGATATTTTTTATGTTTAGTGTATTATATTTGTGTATAGTATTGCGTTGGAGAATTCATGCAGCATGTATTTATATCGGAAAGGAATTGGTTCTTATGACACATGTTCTTTGAGTTCGCTAATACATGTGATAAAGTAGAGGTTCTATTGTTTTATTATATCAAATATTGTGTCGTAAAATTGTACATTTGATTAGAAATAATGGCTCGCAGAGGTAATGGACGAAGACAACCTGATCCCGTTGAAAATGAGTTAAATCTGCCTGTTCGGCAGACAGCGGCTATGAATATGTCTTTTATTGATTTGATTCCAAAATTCTCGGGTGAAGGTGTTGTAACAATCAGAAGTTTTTTATCGAAATTAAATGAAGTAGCCAGACTGAGTGGTTGGACAGAAATAGAAATGGTCTGCATTGGTCTTATTACATGGTCTTATTACATAAAGGAGCTCTTGTGTACATTGACGATGTCATTTTGCACAGTAAAACTATTAACGAGCATTTTTTACTCTTGGACAAGGTACTGCAGCATTTTAAGGAGTACAATCTTAAATTTAATCCTCAAAAGTGTCAGTTTCTCACAAAATCATGCAAATTTTTGGGTTTTGTTATAACTCCTGAAGGTATGTGTATTGATCAGGATAAAACGTTCAGTATCAATCAATTCCCTGTTCCAGTCGATCAGAAACAAGTAAAATCATTTTTGGGCTGTTGTAACAATGTCTCTTTGTATATCTAAATATTGAGCTTTATTTTACATACTAACATAAACATAAAAACCATTGCTTACGCTATAAAAACTTTAAACTCCAAGAAACAAAATGTTTTTATTACAATTACTGGAATGCTGTTTCTTGTCTGGTTGCTGGCTCAGATAATTCCAAGCATAAAAAGGTTAAAATATTTATTAGTTAAAAAACGTAACAATATTAAAACAGGGTATCTACTAAATTTCTGTTGGTCCATTTAGGAACATTTTGGGGACCTTTTAGGGACTTTCTACAGTAAATGCATGATTTTACATGATTATGTGGGTCAGTTAGATGCAATTATGCTTTAAAATCACACTTTTATTTATTGCATACAGTCTAATCTCGAAAAAAGAGGACTAGTATCAAAATTCAGCTTTAATAAGCTGTTTTTAAATAAAATTTAAAAATAAAGACAAACTATAAATCGTGTCAAAGTAGATGAACATTGAACAAATACTCTATATTGTATTCATTATTTTTGTTTTCTGAATATTTGAAATTTTAAAATTAAAAAAAAAATGAAGAAATTAACAATTATTTAAAAACATTTCGTCATGTAAATTTTTCATGAAAATTTAAGCATCAAATGAAGTTGGTAAAAAAAAATTATATATCAATTTGTGTATTTAAGAAAACTGTCTCCGAATGTGGTTAAATTGGGGGAGTTACGCCATTTTAATTTTCTTTTCAGTTTTCATAATTTCTTTGTCTAATTGTTCAACTTCATCATTTACAATTTTCTTTTTTCATTTGTTTAAGTTCAACTGAAGTCACCTTTTGTTTTCGCCTTAAAAATTTTTGACAAATTTTCAGGACAAAATTTAGGATTTAGGGAGGACCAATTTTCCGTTTTCGGAATTTTCAGGACATTCAGGACTAATAGACACCTTGTAAAACCTAATGAGTAGAAGATAACATCACATAGCATGTTGATATTTATATACAATGTTTTGATGAGCACACACAGGTGTTATGACTGCTTGCTATTCTTCATAGTGGATCTGGCCACTTAAAATGATGTGGCTGGAATCCAGCAATGGCTCCTACATTCTCGTTTGGGAAATGTTTGATTAAAAGAAAGAAATATGGTAAGCTTCTTCTAACTTGCAACGTTAACATTAAAAAGAAAATACCAACTCTCTCTCTCTCTGAAGACTGCATTTGTTATGTTTTTGTTTATCTCTCTATATTAAAAAAAAAGTTATCGCCGACTCCGCCGCAGGATTGAAAACTGTGTTGTTTAGCTCGATTCTTAGACTATTTCCCGAGAAAGTACTGATCGGAAAAAAACGAAATTAACATGGTTTGTTCTTCATCGTATTCCCTGGACAATTATTAAGATTTTTTTTCCGATGCGGCTATTAGTTTAGGGTTTATTAAGTGTCAAAATTGAAGAAACGAAATTTCTTCCGCGAGTGAGCAAAACACATACAAATTTTCAGTCTTCAGCCGTGAGTTTTTTTTAAAGAGTACCTCTGAACGTAAATTTTTGCAGTTCGTCGAGTTTTTTTTTAAATTTCAATTTGGTTCTTGATAATGTTTTTTTGAAATTCGGGAAAAATCAAGACATTATTGTTACTTTTTTTTAAAACTGCCGTATCTATATCTTATTACTATTCGTTTTTAATTTTTAAAATATCGCAGTATACCTCAGAATGTACTCTTTCTTACGGTACTATTATTTTTGAAATCGGTTAAAAATTAAATTGGATGTGATCAAAAGTTGGTCAGACAAAATTCGGAATCTTTGGATATTTTCGCTACTTTCTGTTACAACCGTTATATCTACAGCAAAAACCATTATTTTTTAAATTTGAGAACATCACTGAATACATTATATTACATCCTTTCTTATGGTACAATTATTTTTCAAATTGGTTAATAAATAAAATCGATGCAATTAAAAGTTGGTCATACAATTTTCGGAACTTTCATATCGTAATTTCCGATACAAAACTAAAACTGTCATATCTATATCGTATTACTATTAGTTTTTAATTTTAAAAATATCGCAGTATACCTCAGAATGTACTCTTTCTTACGGTACAATTTATAAAATTTATCGTAGCAATAATTGCCATAAAAACTATTTCTTTTTATTTGGCGAGGAAAAAGGCTCGTTTTTTCCCGCTCTGTACTCGACGGTTTACCGAGAAAGTACAAAGTACGGATCGTAAAGTTTGGAGATTAATACGGTTTGCTTAAAATTGTACAGGGAACAAGACGCAGAAGATTTTTTACTGATGCGGCTATTAGTTTAGGGTGCATTAAGTGTTAAAGTAAAAAAAAGTGAAATCACTTGCTAAAGAAGTATTGGTTTGCGAAGCAAACCAAACGGGATTGCGTAGCAATCCCCGGGAGTCGGCGAGCGTAAGCGAGCAGGTGGCGAAGTCCTCGCTGTGACGTCATGGACTGGAAAGTGAAATCAGGATAATACGAATTATTCAGATAGTTTCACTCTGCGAAAGGAATGTTGGTTTGCGAAGCAAACCAAATGACATCTGTGAAAGAGTGTTGGTTTGCGAAGCAATCCCCGGGGGTTGGCCAGCGTAAGCGAGCAGGGGGCGGAGCCCCCTAGTAAATATAAAAATATCGGATATTTTAAGATTTATATCAAGGCTGCTATATATTAAGAATTTGATTATATCCCATGAAAGCTTAAGCAGGTATGGCACTGAATTCAGTTACAATTGCTAACTAGTAAGTTACTACCTTAGTGATTGTTTAGGATTGATAAAATCGTAGCTTTCAACTTGTATAAACATATTTGCTGGAACAAAAATATCTTTCTTTTCCAATTTTGTGAAATGGTTACTTAATTCAATAAGTGTGTTCGGAAGCGATGGTATTTTAAAAACTGTTGATGTAACGTTAAACGCAGCGTAAAAGAGGTAGGGTAAGGCGGGGTAATTGTAAACAAAATTTGTATGTTCACTTTCAATCCCTATTTTCAAACTCTTGATAAAGTAATTAAACATTGTTCACCCTACTAAACTAACTTGTCACTATTCTACTGTGATGTTTAATTAGTACGAAGTTTCCAGAAAAGAAATTTACTACTGTACTCGGCTATTTACAATTACCCCGCATGTTTACAATAACCCCTGAAAGTAGGGGTAATTGTGAACAACTATTTTCCTCGTGATATTGAATATTGAACAAGTGACAGCATGAGCAGTAGTCATGGCAGTAGAAGGAACTCCAATGGTATTTTTACCCTTCTTATACCATAATTACAATAACCCCGGTTGGATCTTTACATTTACCAATCCACCCTCCCCCCCCTCCCCCGCCAAAAAATATAGTGACACTTGAAAGTTGCATTGATCATGAGATTTAACTTCCAGGAATACATAAGAATAAATAACTCAAACATTTACTGAACAAAGAATGTATTTAGTGTAAAAAACAGAAAATTACACATTTAAAAATTAAAAAAAAAAACTAAAAATTGAAAAATATATACTTAGGAACAACAAAAAAAAACATTACATTTCTTACACATTAATAGTGCCCTCAAATTGGAAAATTTCTTTACGACCTTCTTTTCTACAGGTTGGAGTAGGTAAAGTTGCTTCGACATGGTCTAACACAGTTAGTTTTTTCAACCATAGGGAATTTAGTCCATGCATTATCGATGGATTTGAGTTCGGTGATCTCAAACTCCTCTTCTGAAACGACATACACCCTTCAAACATACTGTCGAAAACGGACAAGAAATTCGAGTACTAGTCTCACTGAACTACTACGCAACTGTGGATGGCAACACTGTTGCGATGTTGGAGGCAGATTAAATAAAAACTGATGATGCGAGCAGTTGGATTATCTTCTTTTTTCTGTCATTCTGCCAAATCGAAATTCTGTATACACATTAATACTTTAAATTATACAGGGTGGTCCCGAATTCATGGTACAAACTTTAATGGTAGGTACAGGACATTGTAACAATGATTTATTGTATAGGAATGTATAGTCGCAAGTGACGCGGTGAGGCGAAAACAGGGGAAATAACGGCCGAAAGGAAAAACAAAGATTTTATTGAAAGCGTTGTTGACAAGTGTCATGTTTACAGTAATTGTTCAAAATTGCGTCCACCAGTATCGATACATGCTTGACAGCGTCGGTGGAGCGATTGGCGTACACGTTCAAAGATGCCTGGTATTTCACGCACACCTGCAGCAGCTACAGATAAGCGAGCGACGAGATCCTCATCTGAGTCAACTGGAGTCTCATAAACAAGATGCTTTAGATGTCCCCATAAAAAGTAATCGAGGCTCGATAAATCGGGAGATCGGGGTGGCCAAGGGACTGGTCCACCACGCCCAATCCATCGAGTACCAAACGTGGCATTCAGGTAATTCCGTACATCAATGCTGAAGTGTGCTGGCGCCCCATCGTGCTGAAACCACATGCGGTTACGAATGGCGATCGGAACATCATGCAGCAGTTGTGGTAACACTTCTTTCAGAAAAATAAGATAGCTTCCGCCAGTGAGCCGCGTGGGTAGTAAGTATGGGCCAATCAAAAAGTCGTTCACAATACCAGCCCACACATTAATACTGAAACGTTGTTGAAACGCATGTCGACGCGTTGCATGTGGATTATCGGTTGCCCACACATGGGAATTGTGCGCATTAAAGACACCCTCGCGTGAAAATGTCGCTTCATCTGTAAATAGCACATAATCTACGAAATCCGGCTGCAACGCACATTGCTGCATCACCCACAGGCAGAAGTTCACGCGGCGAGGATAATCTGCCGGATTCAATGCTTGTACTTTCTGAAAATGGAAGGGGTGTAAGCGATTTTCGTTTAACACTCTGCATACAGTCTGATGACTCACACCTACGTCACGCGCAACAGTTCTTGTGCTTGACTCGGGTCTATCAGCCACAATGTTCAAGATGCTTTCTTCCAGCCTTGGAGTGCGTACAGCTCTTACTCGACCAGCGCCATGTCTGTTGACGTCGAACGCACCTGTTTCACAAAGTTGACGATGTAACCGTTGAAAAATTCTATGATCCGGCATTCGTCGATCAGGATACTCCGCGCGATACATTCGTAACGCAGCTCTGCCGTTACCATTTGCACGGCCGTACATGTAATGCATGTCTGCTTTTTCTGCATACGTAAAGTCACCCATCGTCTACGGCAGCACAATTGTGAATGGCGCTTTTCCCTACTGCGATGCATCATGTTCAACAGCGGCTAGACATCTACTGCCCTCTACCGGCAATGATACCAACCGATCACTCCATTTCTCTTTCCTTTTATTTCCCCTGTTTACGCCTCACCGCGTCACTTGCGACTATACATTCCTATACAATAAATCATTGTTACAATGTCCTGTACCTACCATTAAAGTTTGTACCATGAATTCGGGACCACCCTGTATTCTAATTTAACTTTTGATCGCTGTTCCTGTCTTCTTTGCGTTGGTCTAATTTCACGAACTGGAGTGTGTTCATAGTGTAGTGAACCAAGACCGGACTAATTCACCACTCAACCGGGATTTCGAATGAGGTAGGACATTAAGATTAATTTTTCTACCAAACACTTATCGTTGTAGGTGAACCCTTCAAACATTCAAAAAATAGGATTTCTTCCTCTTTCCCCCCTGAACATCTACAGGCAGAGACGTAGTCGTTTCAACGTCTTCCATGAATGGCGCCAAAATATTTAACTTCCCCTACAAGCTAGTCTTATATAATTTGCTTGGATATTTGGAAAACTTCAAACTCTTCACCGTAAATGTTAGTCAATTCTTTCAATAGTTCCTCATCCTCGCTGTCCTCGAGTTCTGGTTTCCTTTCCATTTGCTTCTTTCTTGATTTCTTGCTTACTCCTGGCTCTTTCACTTTCTTTTCATCTGGCTTCCTTTTGTTCTTTTTCTCTTCTGTCTCCTTTAAGCGTGACAGAACTTGGTCAGTTGTAAGAACTTCACCATATGTGTGACGTTTTAGTAAATTCGTCTTCCTGCTTCCTAATCCCCCAAAACACTAAAGATGCAATAAAACGCAATTGTACTAAATTCAATTAAATACAAAATTACACGGAAAAACACATTGGTTGACGTACAACAAATTGAGCAAAACTATTGGCAAAATTATGTTTCAATTACACGGTCCCTTGAAAAATATGGGGTAATTGTAAATATGCAATTGTAGGTGTATTAAAGTTACCAGAAGGAAAAGTAAATGATTTTCTGTTCAATAAAAACATACCTGACCTTAGTAAAGAATCGGAACAACATACCTTTCAATATATTATGGAGGGCAGTAGAAAATGCAGAACACAAAAACTTTAAAACCCAAACTTTTCAACCATAAATTTTTCAACTAAGCATATTGCTATCAGCTGTGGTTCAAAGAAATACGGGATCACCCTATTACATCCTCAGCGTTGCCAGCTTTCATATTTCATAACCTTTTAGTTTCTCGGAGTACCACGTGGGCGCCTATGTAGCTTGTTTACAATTACCCCGTCTGACTCTAAACAAATTTGTTTATATCTTTCTTTACTTAGTTGCTTATACACTCTAAAATCCAAAGTAGAGGATAAATAACGTCTCTTTTTTGAACCAATGAGAAGAGGTTAGCTCGATGGATCGAGCTGCCCTGAAACGTCTGTTTCTAGAGTGACTAGGAAGAAAAATAGCTCTTGTAATGGACAATTGTTCCGCATACCTTACGCTTGGACTCAGAGAACAGTGCTAAATTTAGCTCAATCGAGTTATCTCGTAAGATAAAGCTCCTTTCGGTAGTAGGGATGCGACATCGATGTCGATGTTTTCAAAACATCGATGTTTTTAAAAAACATCAATGTATTTAACATCGATGTATTGGGGTCGATGTTTTGGTATCATCGATGTTTATACTTGTCGATGTTTTATTTTTAAATGAAAAAGTACCGTTATAAAAGTTTAAAAAATAACCAAGTAGCATAATTTTCATAATCAGCAAATTGAACATACTTTTAGACCAAAGTGACCAAGGATGAAGGATCTGAAAGGTAGGGATGCGACATCGATGTCGATGTTTTCTAAACATTGTAGTTTTAGAAAAAAAACATCGATGTATTGGAGCCGATGTCGCATCACTAGTTACTAAACCAGTTTTAAGAAATGGGAAAACAATTTAAATGCACTGAATTTTAAAAACATCGATGGTTTGGGGTCTATGTATTATCAGCATTGATGTTTTAATTTTGAACATCGCTGTTTTGCTGTCGATGTAACATCACAAGTTGCTAAACTAGTTTTAAGAAATGGGGGAAAAAGTTTAAATACAATGAATTTTAAAAACATCAATGTTTAAAAACATCGATGTTTTTGTGTCGATGTATTATCAACATCGATGTTTTAATTTTGAACATCGATGTTTTTGGGTCGATGTATTATCAACATCGATGTTTTAATTTTGAACATCGATGTTTTGCTATCGATGTCGCATCCCTATTCGGCAGTAGAAACGATTGCAGTTGGCTGGAAATCTGTGAAAGTCGAAACGTTTGTTAATTGTTTAGCCAAAGCGAGATTCATCGCTTCATCTTCGTCATCATCAGCAGACAACACTTCCCCTATTTCCGCATTTTGTGAAATTGATGTTGAAAAGAACACAGAAGATTTCCAAGTTTTCGTCAGTGTTAACACGTCTGACCAGTTCCTTCCTTCAGAAAAATATATTGTTCAAGATGTTATAGCCAATCGGTCAGAAGAAACACATGAAACAAACTTCCTTTATGATTTTCTTGTACGACTAATCAGTGTACTGTTTATATATAGATGCAGTTATATAATCGGCGAGCGTTAGCCTTTCATAAAATATAATCGGACCAGTCCGTTAATGGGACTACTTTCATGTCGAACCAAAGTGGTCCGCTAAAGAGGAGAGCACTGTATTTGGGTTCACTTTGTTCTGTATGAAAGACATTTTCAGTCAAGCTGAATATAGGTGTTGGTAGTATTTCTGTGGCAGAACGTGTTTCCTGTATGTATTACAGATGTGGCATCCCTTGGCTTGTTTTTGGAATACAATTCCAACACGTTGTTAGTAAAAATTTCAAAAAATGAATTCTAAATCCATATAATTGTTTATCGGTCAACCTCAATTAGGAGTAAACACCAAACAACACTAATGGTGGCTTCACACCAACGGCGACAGCGACAAAATACATGTTTCTTCGCTATTGCTCATGCGTATTACAAACAAATTTTTTTCTCCCGGTTTGTCTCTGTCGCTGTCGCTGCGCTTTCAAGTCTTGGAAGAAGTTCAACTTTTGTCTCTGTCGCCATGCCAACAGCCAATCAGAATAAAGATTGTGACTCTCGCTACGTGCGTTTTTGTTGACGTTCCAGCTAAGCTTTCTCTATAGCTTTGGTTTCAGCGAATTATTTCAGTGAAATATACGGAAATACTATGGAAGGAATTTTAATTTCTTTGGTCCGTGAATGTCCGTGGATATATGACGTTTCAAGAGCCGATTTCAGGAACAGTGAAAAAAAAGGGAAATTCCTGTAAAAAAATAGTTACAGTTTTAAATTTGAATGGTAAGTTTTGCTTGTTTTTTTAAATTGGCCCTATTCTTGATTATTATTGTAATGTCGCTGTAAAAGGAGTTTTGTTCAATTCGGACGTGATCTGTCAGCCATCTTGCAAAAAGGAGAAATAATCAAATAAATATTTTGCTTTCGAAAAAGATTACGCGCATGCGCAAATAAATTCTTGTCGCTCGTGGTGTGAAGGCTTTTTTAACAGCGACAGAGACAAGCAACAAAATGTTGCCTGTCTTTGTTGCTGTCGCCGTTGGTGTGAAGCCACCATAAAATACATTTAAAGATAATCCTGATATATACACTGCTGGCCACCGTAAATGCGACACTCTGAAGGAAGCATGCAAATAATATGAAATTTACAACATGCATTAGCGGAGGTGAGATATGCAAATGATTAGAATTTCAGCGCAGACGCACATCACGCGCGCCTGTGGCGCCACTTCAAAGCGCTATTTACGGCTTGGAGATTTCGACAATTTCAAGTACGGCAATTGTGTTTTTCTTGTGGTTTAAAGAAAACGATCAATTATGCCTCGTAGAAAACAGCGATCATCTTTTGATCAAGTATCCGAGTTCGACAGAGGAAGGATAGTGGTCTACCGGGATTGTGGATTATCTTTCAGGGAAATCGGTAGTCGTGTTGGACGAAACCAAACAACTGTAATGCGGATATGTGATCGTTGGATGCAGGAGGGTACGACGGACCGACGTGTTCGATCGCATCCACCTCAGTGTACCACTTCACGTGATGACAGGCATATTGTGCGTATGGCAGTGACGTATCGCTCAGCCACATCACGAACCATAGCACAGCACATTCAGTCTGTAACGCATCATCTAGTGTCTGCGCATACCATTCGACACCGTTTACAGCAGAGTGGTCTGTCCGCAAGACGTCCATTGCTTCGTCTACTCTTGACGCAGAACCACAGACGTCTCCGCCGCCAATGGTGCGATGAAAGAAGGATGTGGACTGCAGAATGGAATGAAATTGTCTTTACTGACGAGTCACGCTTCTGTCTGCAACACCACGATGGTCGGATTCGAATCTGGAGACACCGTGGAGAGAGGATGCTGAACAGCTGCGTTATGCACCGCCACACTGGTCCTAAACCGGGTATTATGGTAAGGGGCGGTATTCGATATCACTCTCGCACTCCTCTAGTACCGGTACTTTAAACAGCCAGCGCTACATCTCCGAGGTGTTGGAGCCAGTTGTCCTTCCTTACCTTCAGGGCTTGCCCACTGCCATATTTCAACACGATAATGCGCGACCACACATGGCACACATTGTCCAAGGGTTCTTCGTCAATCGCCAGATTGAATTGCTTCCCTGGCCAGCTCGCTCTCCGGATCTTTCGCCGATAGAACACACCTGGTCAATTCATAATCTATTTTGCTTACATTCTCACTCAATTATTAGATTGGTAAATTAACTTACACATTCCAAATTTCAATTGTATAAATAGGGAATAGTTATGCTAGCAATGTAAAGAATTCCTAGGGATCAATGTACTTAAAATTTCCCCAAATAAATGACACAAAAGTTAATCATCATGTACACAAAACAAAATGAAAATATTAAAATTACCAACAATAAAGATTTATGTGAAAATTGGAATGCTTTCACGACATACACACATTACAGAAAACATTTTTACTGAGACTAAGTGTCCTTATTTTTTATAAACAGATTACTCAACTTATTTGTATGAAATGACATGCATCTTTTGTTCATAGTTATTTCATTTTCAATATTAAATTAACTTAATACAGAAATGGAAATCAAATTTAAAAGTGATTTAAATCGACATAGCCTGCACCAAAGTGACAAATGAACAGGACTTCCTGAAAAATTCCAGCTATTTCATTTTAAGTTATATGAACCCATTTGGGTTTTTAAAAAAATGAGGTGTATATCTGTAAGTTTTAAATAAAAAATATTGAACAAGAATAAATTTACTGGTTAAACAGCATCTAATAATATAATGCGATTTCATATTCGTTCGTTATGTTTTATTTATAAAATCAGTATCAAATACAGTCCATTGTTCATTACCATTGTTGGTCCATTTGAAATGAGCACAACTGTACAACATAAAGTACGGAAAAATAAATACTCTAAACATGAAAAGTACATCACAAATGAATGAAAAACTGGAACATGCTACCTCAAGTAGAATTCGCTGAAGTTACTTATAAAATAAAACAGGTATGACAAATTGTTTCCAAATTTGCAATGAAGTGCAGTGTATGCTTTTAAATTTATTTTGTTTTAATTTCATGTTTAATACAAAGTTGTAAAATTATTTCTTTGGGGCTGTGTAAAACAAATCAGTTTGTATTTGTAACAGAAGTGCGTATATCTTTGGGGTATGCAGTTAACTTTTTAAGTATGAAAAATGTTACTGTAATACTATGCTTTTTCCTACTTTAAAATATTACCTAGTTTGACTTGTATCGATTGTTAGCTTTATTTTCGCCTATCTTTTGGAAATTTATGTTCTTGAAATTTTTTATTTCAAATAGTATTCTAACTTTCTTAATTTTTTTTTTGCTGTCAAAAAGTAGAAAATGCAATTTTGTTTTGTAAAACTTCACACACACATGAATTGAAACCTTACAACAAAGTTTATAAATTGGAATTTTGAAACGTAATTTCCCTGGATCATTCTAAGCAATCAAGGTTTGTAATATTTGTTCGTTGGCCCAAATACTTTAAAATACAAAAAAAAATTATTTTGCATCATTTGACCTCTTGAATGCAAAGTAAAGAGTACATTTCCAGTGCTTTTGTAATTGACTTTTTTATACACTGTTTTGGAAGCTTTAATATATTGCACTTTTTGGCAATCGTTTTGGCGTAGTTGAAATTTCCAAAAAATTCCTAATTTAATACATATTTTGAAATGTTTTAGCATTTTAACTTTGTTTTATTTTTCTAGTACCTCATTTTAAGGCTAACTACCTGTATAGCTGTGTAATAAAAAGGTGATAAAAATGAAATACAAAAAGCTATAGATCCTGTTAAGTTTAGCGTCTTGAAATTTTGGCTTTATAACATACAATTTCCAATAAATGATGATCTATGATCTAATTACGAAATCTAATCCGTTTAAATTGAGCTTTCGTCTTGCTAAGTGTTTTTACAATGCATACTGTTTCAAGCTAAAGCAACCAAATTCAAAAAATAGATCAGCAGGTGTATAATGATTTTTGGCAGGTTGAAGCATAGCATATTTCAGAGGCAGGATTATTTTGAATGACATTTGTCCCCAAAACATAATGCGTGCGTGTTGCACTGGCGTGGATTTGCGTGAAGTTTTGGATTTCAAAATGATTTTGTAAAAAATAGCCTGTTCGCGTTCAATGGCTGTATGAAGCTCGGACAATTCCTCTACTGCAATCAAAGCTTGAAAAGATTGCACGCACCAGAAAATTTGAATGACATAAATGCATATTAAAGTTGTATTCTTATAAAGAGCTCTAGACACAGTAAACACTTATTTAAAACTAGGTTTGCTTGTTCCGTGGAAAGGTTTCTCAAGTTCGCTAAGATTAATTAGAATATATCTTATGTGTGCTGATAGTCAATCAGAAAGTTTATTTAAAATGAGCATTTCATCACAAGTTGTGTGTGGGTTAAGAGAATTCTCGAAAGTGCTGTTTCGGGAATTTTTTTGAAATAGTTTAGTGAAATTTTGAAATTATAGGCACAGTTATACTTGCAATTTATTATTAGTTAAGGTAGTTTTCTAGCGTGATGTGTTCTCAGAGGCACATCTTTAGGTGTGTATGACCATCACACACAGGAAAAAGGAGGCGCTGTGCCAAAAAAGTTCGAGAAACTGGTCTAATATTCATTCATATAAAATCAATAGCGATTGGCTTGCACTGATGACTGAGTTTTTTCATGTTTTTACATGTCCTCACAATTTTATACATATACAAAACATATTTTGGGATCGGTTTTCAGAGGATGTTAGAAACTTGAGAAACCCTGATCTAAGTGCAGACTGTTCTGGTTAATTAGGACACATCAGGACCAGGAGCCCAATTAAGTGCCTGTCCCCATTTTAATAGTTGATATGCTATGGGTTTTTCCCAAATAACAGTAGCCCAGAGAAAACGACCCAATCAACCAGAATCATTTGTATATTGAATGAGAGAAGTTAACTAGATATAGCCATTAATATGCTTGTGTTTGACACATGATTACATATGCAATGCCCTTTATAAAAGTTTTGAACAAATGTCTTTAGAAATAGCTCAACAAATAGAATAGAAAACAGCGAGTATGTTAGAATGAATTATTTATGCATCAGAAAGCTGTTGGATAATGCATTTTAGTTATGCTTAAGATAGGTTTAAGTTTGAAGACAGATTCCCTATCAATTCAACACCATTTTATGACATGCTTGGTGGTATATTAGATTTTAAGAAATTGCTTTCTTAAGTGGTCAGTATCTAAAATAACCTGAAGAGAGCCTTTTATCAATTTACCAATGATTTCACATGTAAATTGTCTCTTATCAATCTGAAATTTTTTCCTTTACTAGTACTTTGTCAAGCACAATACATGCCGCTTATGCAACGGAAACTTGAATCCATTCATTAAAACAGAATGTAAGTTCTTAAACAGAAGTTTAAAATTAACTGCAAGTTTCAACATGAGTTAATTTTATAATTGTTAAACATCCCATTTTGTTAAAAGCATTAATTCCTTTTGCCTGTGCTTGTTGTACTAATGGACTGTTCTTGATAAATGGTCAACTGTCAAGTTACCATTGTGATAACAGTACGATACTTCAATTAATTTTGCTTATTGAGGCATAAGATTTATACACAAAATTTCTACCAAAGACATAATAGATGGCTTTTGTTCATTTTGTAGCGATCTTTTTCTTATTTCTGCTATTTATATAACCTATCGCTTTATTCCGAGCTCGATTATTAAAAACGTTATGGCATCTATATATTTCTAACTTTTCTTCAGTTAGCACCCAATGTAAAATACTAAACGTTGTGCTACTGTGAATTATGTCTCAATAATTTAGTTTATGAACACAAATATATTATAAAAAAGGCATTTTATGTAGCATCAATGAATGTTTCTTACTCATATGATAACTATTATTTTGAAATGTAAAAACTACTTCATTTGCACACTCATGGTGTAACTATAGTTTTAAAAATACTATGTTTGTAAGATGACCTTGGAGCAAATACCTTAGTCTTCAATTACACGATATCGATTTCATAATGCTGCTTGCCCATTAATGTCAAAAATATTACTTAATCCAAACAATTTTTGAAAAAAAAACCTACTGAATGTAAAAATAATTCGCCTTAAAACTTTATTCGAAAAACGTATTGTGTCTAAACTTTAGTTTTGCTTGGATTTGTCTTTTTACAACTCAAGCACAGTATTATTTTAACTGTAAATATGTCTTCATTTTACAATTCTCATATAGAAAGACTTATATTTTAGTATTGTTTTAACCCGTCAAACTAAATTACATTTGATTAAGTTACATGGGAAATTATTATTGATAAAACTCGGGGGAATGGTTTGCTTGAAACAGTGCTCTCAACTGTTCGAATTATTTGAGTGATAATTTAGTAAGCCAATACTAGGTTATGGAGATTGTGAATATGAACAATAAGTTTTTGCAAAAATAATTGGCCCTAAAATATACAAATTATTCAATGATTTTGGCAACTTCATTCACAAATATTTTCTTAAAATAAAATCCGATGTATGCACATTTTTACTGTATAGTGTTAAGAATATATATAATTTCTGCGGCATAATATATATCTATTTCACATAAAATTCTGACTCAATGCCATAAATTTCTTACAGTATAAATTACCAAAGATACTTTTTCTATACGAATGATTGATTCTAGCCTCAGACTTAATGGTAATACAAAGGGATGTTGTTTCATTCAAATCATGATAATATAAAAGTCAATGCTTCTGTTTTGTCGGAAGTTTTAAAGTCATCTCTAAAACTAAATGCACAGTACAACGTCATCTCTCTCCCTTTCCAAAAATACTGAGAATTCATGAGAGACCTAGTTGTGTTTGAGGCAGTGCTATCTATTGGAAGGTTCGTAGTATGACATCGTCAAAGAGTAACACAGAAATATTGCACACAACATCATGCACGTGAAAGTTATGGAGTAAAAAATATATCCTCCTTCAACAGCTCTCGGCTATTTGGATATCATTCTGCCACTTACAAACTGTATGCTACAGAATGTTGCATACACATTTCCCCTCTTTCTTTCAGGTTTATATAAAAAGAAAATTAGTTCTTTGTGAGAATGGCCTCTAGGGAAAAACTAAACCACATACAGTGATTGAATTACCTTCATTCTGAAGTACCTACCATATGTGTACATCTCTAGAAAGATGTATCTTGTTAATGTAATTTATTGCATACAGTTTTTCAGCAGTTCTTTAATAGCTTTTGTTACAAAAAAATTGCTTCTCAAGTCGTGTCTTTCTTAAAGCTAATATAAACAAATCCGGAATAATTGTTTTTAGACTAAGATTCACGTTTACTCGAAATTCGTGCATTTCTTATGAAAAATCATAAGGTAAGCGGCGCATGTTCGATTTATTGTACTGTGTTTGGCACCTTTTTTGTCATTAAACGCAGCCCCCTATAAGATAGGCGGCACCTCCCTAAGTGTATTTCTGTAGCAGTAAAACTTCCTTTGTGTATGTCCATTACTTGCCGTTGTCTATCTTGTGTTTGGCTCAACATAGCCAAATGTGACCATTGCATCAAAAAAACCAACCCCTGTATAAGGTAAGTGATTGATGGAGTCGTTTATAAATACGTTTCTATTGCTCCTATCACACGGGGTCGCGCCACCTGTTAACCTGTTGTTTATTAACCCTTACAAGTGATTTCGACAAGATATCTCGTTCATCAAGATCTGACCAATTTTGCTAATGACGAGATATATAGTCAAAATATTGCCAATGACGACATCAAGATCTGATCAGTTTTCTTCTTATGACGTCCATCAAGATTTGCTAATGGTTTTTCTAAGGACTAAATACCTCATCAAGACAACCATGGGTTAAGTAGGTGAAAAGACGGGAAATGTGACCCGGGATCAGTTTTCCTTACCCAACCAGATAGCGTGATCAACTGAACCCCTCCGTTCGTGCTACCCGAGTTACTAGCCAAATCACGACGAAAAAAAGTAGCACGAACCATCTGTCACCGGCCTAATATTTGGATATTACGCACTACAATTCTAAACACGTTATATGATTTGCTTGTTTTGTGTGAGTCTCTTGCTTTTCGATTTCCTAGCCCTTGAGTGTGCCCATTAGTTTCTTTTTTGTAAAACAAATCTGGAATCAAACATTTGAAATCCTGTGACATGATTTTCGTCAATGTAAGCGCTCAACTTTTCGTGTTGGTAGGTACTTCAGATGCAGATTTTAAAATGGGGAAAGTAATCTTTCCCATCTACCTCATCTACAATAAAAGTATAAGCTCAACTAACAACAAATGAATAGTTTTTGCCCTCCTTCCTCACATCCTTCGAGTAGATCTCTAATAATCTTCACTCTCCCAGTCTCTAGAATAATTAGGACTTCCTCTCTCATGCGGTGGAATGTTCGCAGTAGTGCTCCCATCCTCCCAAGTGTCTCCATTTCGGAAGTTATACTGCACGGGATACATGGAAGTCTTCTCCATATCCTTCGGGACGAATTGCTCGTCGTTCAAGCACCTGAACCTTTCCTCCAGGTCTGCCAATCTCTGCATTGTCACTTGAAGCTCTCGCAGCATCTGGCTCGACGAGTCCTCCATCTCCAGCTGCTTGTTCTCACTCAGTTCCAGACATTCCTTCAGCTCCAGGTTCTCCATCTGGATTTCGTAGAGCGACTGTTTGATGCTACTCAGCTGCTCCTCCAGCTGCATAGCGTTCTCCGCCGACAGTTTCAGCTGCTTTTCCTTGTCGGTGAGCAGGACCTCGAACCTCAGCAGCCTGTCCTCGTTCTCCTTCAGCTTGTCCATCAGGGGGTTGGCGAACACCTGGTTCTCGTAGACGTGCTCCTCGGGAGTGTCGTTCGCCGTGACGTTGTTGCTGAAGGCCGACTTGAAGCTGTAGCTCTGGCTGGGGCTCTCGCCGGTACTGGTCTCCATCTTCTTGCACAGGTCGTCGATGCAGTGGTCGATGTCCTCCAGGTAGCCGTACACTGTCCGGTTGAGTTCGTGCTTGTTCATGATCTCGTTGCAGTGTCTGTCCTTGAGCTGGGAGTGCAGGTCTTTGATCATGTCCTGGCAGGACATCAGTGTGGCGTGGTAGCCTATGAGTTGGGAGTGGATGTCGGGGTTTTCGTACGCTTTTCTCTCGTCTGGGATGTTTGCCGCTTCGTCTATATACGGCGGAGAAACGGTTCTTTTGTTTTGATGTCGTTTCTGTTTCGGAGGGTGTCTGTTAGGCGTAGGTTTGGGTAAGGTGTTGTTGTCTAGTCCAGGTTTCTTCTGACCTATAATTCAATGCAGCACATGTTATTAAATAAAATGGTTATGTCCTTTCATGCAAGTATGTCAACTGTTTAACGCAGGCCTCGAAATAGATTTTTTAATACAGGTGCACCATGGGCACCCAAGTTTTTAAATTAGGAGCACAGATTACGTAATACAAGATAATTAATGTAATGTAAAATACTTTATTAGTTGGGTATGTTTATATAAGTTCGAAGTAGATAGTAAAAAAAAATATTTAAAAATCGAAATTCTCCCTTCTACGACGTACGGTTGTCGCGACAGTCACTTCAACAGAGCCATCTGGAAAAGGTTTCGATCATCGGAAAGTTCTGGTGACAGTGACACAAGTAAACCTTCCTCCTGTATAAACCCATTACGGCCTAGCGATTTTGTTTTCGCAGTGTGTAATTAGGAATTTTAACTACGTTTCTTTAGAGAGAGAGAGAGAGAGGTCGATACTAATATTTTGTTCAAACATAAAAATACCATAAAACACGTTCTACCTCTTCCCTTTTTTTAACGTTAGGTGTGCACCTAGCAAGAAAAAATTAGGTGCACAATTTTATTTTTATGTGCACCTGTGCACCCGGGTATTTCGAGCCTTGGTTTAACGTAATTCGTTTTTTAACTTTTGTTTTACCTTATTGATAGTTGGCTAGTGTCAATATAACAGGTGAGTTTTGTTATGGTTTTAGCGTTATAACTGCTTGGGAAGAAACTCACCCGGTCATTCACAACTTAACAAAACGGTTAATGGATTTAACTTTATACTGTTAATTAAAGCCTGGATTGCATTTTATATGAGTTACTTATAAAACTTTAAAGCAATAATATTTAACCTAATCCAGCTGTCGAATATCACATTTGCTTGATGTGGAAGTTTGTTGAGTAGTGTGCCAGTTTAAGTGTTGACCTCTTATCTTTCCGTTCGGAATTGATCACAGATCGTCGCCAAGAGCCCGATGTGTTGCTCCAGTGCGACATAAATTCCACTACTTACTTAATTGTCGAATAATAAATGGATTAAAAAAAGATTCTATTGCTACTTTAACTGCCTTCAATATATCTTAAGCGTTTTCACTACATCTTAGAGTGTTAGTAAATAAAAGTTGACACAAAAAACTTTCATATACTGTGTGTGTGGCCTTAAGGATACTTTTTTATGTTAATATGTAATGTAACACTTTTTTAAGTCGATTTATTTGTCTTGAAAGTAGTGTATTATAGCCTCTGCTATGATTTGAAACTTAGTTTTCCATTTTTTCATCTTTTAGTGAATTTTGCGAGCACGTTTCTTTTAGCTTTCAAAATTTCACATCTTTGTAACTAGGATTTTAAACACATTTTACACGAAATTGATGTTGGACTTTTGTTAATAGCAATATTGTATTTATGTACAGCCGTCAAAAGAAAAAACGACTCACCCGATCGCAATCGCACAATTTACATCATCATAGAACAAGACGGAAGGTAGCAATCGATAGGAATTAATGTTTTCTACAAATATCAATACTTCAAATTTGTCTAAGGGGCCGTCTTCACATTAAATTGGGTGCTTGCTCCGATAATTTCAATACGAACCAGGGTGTAAAAAAATCATGATTTTTTTTAAAGAATCAATTAATCAGATTTATTTGATTTAAATCGGATTTATTTGATTTAAATCGGATTTTTTTATTTAAATTTCTGTAGGGCATGTAAATTTGTTAAATAAAAAAATCTAGTTTCTGACATGACATGTAAACAAATGTTTATTTAAGTGAACAATCGGAATTTGTGATATGGTAAATTAATATTTATTTTACTAAAAATCATAGTGTGTTACATGGTAACACATTTAAAAAATGAATTTTCAAAACAAGAGCAAAAGATAAAACATTTGTTTAACTTTAAAACACAAGTTGACATCCAGCAGTTTTTCTTGAGTAAATTAGCATCATCATGTTAACAAATGTGTCTGTAAGTGTAAGTGAGACCTAAATTAGTCTGATTAAATAAATATTTGTTATGGGTCACTACTCTTAAAGTGAAAATGACTGTTTCAGGGTGCATTTTGCAAAATAAAAGATGTTCATAGTGTATAAACTTTCATCCTTTTAAATAGAAAGCTCAGTTGAACTTTTTATTTAATAAATTATTAATCACATTAATTGTGTTATTTTGTATTTATGTCTCAATTAAAAAAAAAGTAGTTGAAAAGTCACTATAGCTAAGCCATTGGTCAATCAATTAAAGGGATAACAAGAAGTTTAGGCCTACTTTGTGGGGATTTTCTTTGGCTGTCTTGACATTTACGTAGATGTAGGCCTACTGCTTTATTGTTTGTAAGATAAAATTATGCATGAACATTGTCAAAACTTTCAAATAGATGTCAACTTATTTTTTACTTTAGTCCATAGACACCTGAGATTATTTGCAAGTGTCCAGTTGCCAGACAAACATTTTTTAAAAGCTCATCAGTATGAGGCGTAGCCATTAGTGCTGGATTAGTGCAGAAAGTTCAAAGCATTTGACAAATTCTGTGATTTTTCTAGGGTGTATTTACTTAGTAAAAAATGCAAGATTGGTTGTGATTTAAATCAATGATTTAAAAAAAAATCATTTGATTAAAATCATGATTTTAATTGTTGATTTAAATCTTGACACCCTGATACGACACCCCATCTTTTATCACAGAATTGGATTCTACACATAATTTCAGGTGGATTTGATGAAAAAATAATGTAAAACGGCCTAAAATACACCGAGAAAATCTGTAAAACCCATTGAGGAAGCGTTAGTAGTTCAATCACATTATAAATATTAATAAAGATGTGTAGTGGCCGTCGCAGTCAAATGACCTGTTGCAGGCGCCTTGGTATGGAGTCCATTAAGATGGTGACAAAGTCAGATTCCATTCTGATAGAATCACAGGATCTGTTGGCAGAAATTTCTGTTTTCACTTTGTGAACAAGCCCCAATAACGATAATAATCATCGAATTTTGCAAACAGTCTCTCTGCGCTACTAATTATGCACGTAATGACCTGAAATTTTAAATTCCGATGTTTCAGTAACAGTTGAATCACATGGTGTCAAAATGTGCCCATGTTTCTATTCATAATTTTTATGAATATTAATTTCTAAATTGATAAAAAATAGTAGTAAATTTATTTTGATAATATAAATGTTTATAGATTGTGTTTGGGTTTTTGGGTAGTAAAGGATTAAAAAACAATTTCCAAGAAAAATTAATGTTTGTAGCAAGTATAACAAAAAACGTGAAACACCAATTTAACATTAGGAGATCTAATTTTCAAACACTTACAAATCGGTGAAAAATCAAATAAAATTAATGAACTTTTTTTATTTTCACCTTAAGTTGTGTATAGAATCCAAATTTTTGATAAAAGTTGGGGGTTCGTATTGAAATTATCGGAGCAGGCATCCAATTTAATATGAAGACGGCCCCTTAGACAAATTTTAAGCATTGATATTTGTAAAAAACATTTGTCCCTTTCGATTAACACCTTCCGCTTTGCTCTGCGATGTTAATTGTGCAATTGCGATCGGGCGAGTCGTTTTTTATTTTGACGGCTGTACCCATTACATATAAAACTAAACTTACATGATATATTTCTTTGGAAGACATCAATGAGCTGTCGGTTGAAATGAATAGATTTCTCCAATTTTTTCTGCATCAAGAAATTCAGTCTGATGTATTCAGCCAGGTCATACAATATCGCTTCTGAATTATCAATCTGCAAATTAATACAATGAATTATAAGTTATAATTATGTTTATCGTCTATATTGTAGCAATAGTTCCATTACTTGATTAGTGTAAGAAAAATCATGTATCGACTAAGCATATATAAAACTCTAAATAGGCATTTATGTCTTCCCAGATGATCACCTTGTAAAGAATCAGTCATGAATTATGTACTTATACTGGTATACAAAACGTAGGAAATACCATTAAAGCTTTTGGCGATTTGCATAATCAAGTATATTCTGTTGAAGACTGGTGTAAATTCAAATATTGGTATCTAACATAAGAAAGGATTCTGTTACCATATGAACTTCATCTGTTCCCTCATTCTCTGTATACAAAAACTGTACAAGGCTTACATCAGTGTTTGAGGTGTTCATACAGCCATACTCCTCTTTTTACCCCCAAATTTTCACAATTCGTTACATGAAATTGAATCTCAGGTAATAATTCACACACGGTTGAATATGCCTAAAGGTTCATTTATAGTTCTATGTCTGTCCGTTCCACTTTCCGTTTTCGTATTCGACGAACCAATGAGCATGGAGAACTCAAATGATTGATAGGTTTGATGAATTCCATTCTCGTTGAACTAATGAGCAACGAGAGTAAGATTGATTGACAGATTTAATTACTTCCGTTCTCGTAGCTCATTGGTTCGATGGACCCGAATACTGAGAGCGGATTCAGACAGCCGTACAAGTGTAAATGAGCCTTTACACTTGTACGTCTCTCCGAATCCACCTTCCGTTTTCCGATGTGTCAAACCAAGGAACAATGAGAGTGGGATGTTTGACAGGTTGAATTACTTTCGTTCTCATCGTTCATTGGTTCGACGGATCAGAATCGAAAAGAGTATTCAGACAGACCTATAAGTGTAAACGAGCCTTGATTTTAGTTTCCACGTCCATGGAAAGATAATTATACTGTTTTTTTCTCATTATAGGAACTGATAATTATCTCCATCAAGTTTATGTTTACATTTGGCGGAAACCACCTCAAGAACTTGTGGCCTCTTCCTATATCTGTCAGATCTTTAGTTGGTTGGGCAAATGGAAAATGAAAGAAAACGCAATATAGTATAGGAAAAGATGGCAGTGACAGCATTGAGTTAGCCCAGTTTTTTTCAACCGGCTTTCCTTACACATGGTGAAACAATTTGAATTATTTTAAAATTTATATAATTTCAATGGCTTGATTTTGAAATTGTAATAAGTGTATTAACAAATAATTTCGAGTAATATACCCGTCTAAATAATTTTATTATTATTTTTTTTATTAAAAGGTGTTAATAAATTATCCCAAAAAGACTTTTTTAGCCTTTGTGGAGCAAAAAAGGTACGTAATTACTATTTTTTTTTTGTAAATCAATCAAAATTATCCATTTTTCTGTCAGACCGGTAAAAAACTAATATATTTTTCGGTATGCGGCAGAGTTAGAGTAGTTTGTGTGTGTAATAAGATAGAAAAAAGGTTGAAAATCTCTAACATACACTACGACTTATAATGGAGCATATATTTCTAACCAGCACTTAAGTGGTTATGGCCACAGTGAAATCTTCGATTAGCATATTTCAATGGTGTGCGATAATCGAGTTGAAACTACGCAACCTTTTGACGGCTAAGTTCATAAGCCCACGTGATATACTCTTCAGAGATCTTACGACAGCAACTCCACTTACTTATATCATTAAAAGTTCGGTTGGTTTCAATACAAAATTTGGAAAGTTTCTTTCCCCATACCTTTCCTTCCGTATTCAGTACGGCCGTCATCTGGCTTCTAACATCGCACAAGTTGTTTATTTCATCATTCAAGTGAAAATTGGCCTCTTCGAACATGCGTAAATAGTTTTTCAACCTTTCCAGCCACCTTTTCACTTTGTTTGCTGAAAAAGAAGGACGCCATTAAATTTCGAGAATTTACCGACGCATTACATTGGAAATAAATATTTTCCCTTGACCATTCATTCCCTCTGTTGAATTTTAACGAAATTTATCAATCGTATTTTTTACATTCTACAGTCATATTTTTGCTACAAAGGGCTAATTAGACCGGAATCTGCGATTAGATGTATAATGCAATGTGTAGAAAATTCATTTAATTCTATCAAAATTTCATTACAACCTAAAATGTCCTCAAAAGTACTTTAAAATGTTGCTACTTCTGTTTCTTAAATCATGCATTTGCAGAAGAAAAAACTGAAACGTGTCAAAAAGTGTATTTGGCAAGTAAAAATTTAAAAATTTTATTTTTACAAGAGAAATGTATTATTCTCTATTATTTTTTTATTTTAAGACATTTGCTGTTTTTATGACTACTTAAGCTTTATGTCTTAAAAAAAAGTATGTAAACACAAGTTTTTTTAAACAAGTTTTGAAATTAAGAATTTCAAAACACTCATTATGTGTTAAACCACATTTTCAGCACATTAGAGGGTTAGAATAAAAGTAAAGTAAGTCATTACGATTAAACTTTTCAGAATGAAAATGCATTTTCTATGTTTTTTAGTCAAAACTATTCAAAACTCAAATGTTCTCAAAATCATTAAACTTTTATCTTCCGGATACACTTTATTTATATCGATGGATAACACAATATCAGTAGAAGAAAGAATTTTAACTTATTTTAGATTAGTAATTACTTATTAAATTTAATTCTAACGCTCTTACAGGAGATTTTTTTTCAATAATAACACACTATCGGAGCATATTCTTTCAGTTAAGAACTAATTTGATTTATCACCTTTTAACGTTCATTAGAGTTAATGTCCTCCAACACTAAATTATTCATGTGGAACGGTTACAACCTGATTTCATTTAGCACTCATTTGCAAGGTACAAACTGATTTTTCAATTCATGTCAACTGGTGGTTGTCCCGACGAGATATCTCGTAATTAGCAAAAACTGACCACATGCTGATGGCCATGATATCTCGCCATTAAAAGAAAACTGACCAGATCTTAGTTTCGTCACAATAGAAAAAATTGTCGATATCTTGACGTGGTATCTCGTCATTCGTAAAATCGGTTGGAGCTTGATAAATGAGATACCTCATTGAAACCACCTGAGGATTAAATCAAAAGGAAATCTCAAGAAATTATTAAATTCTATATCCGACATGCTGAATTTGCGTTAGAGTAACATGCCACGATACACCACTTTCTGAGCGAAACAGGTACGAAGCAGGAAGTGCGTGCATCCACAAAAACACTAGCGTCCTCTATGGTTTGTTACCAAAAGTGTCACTAAAATCATCAAGTTGGACCAGGGAAGAGACACTTTTTTTCACAGGGCATGGCCCATTCCCATCCTACCTAACGAGGTTTAAGAAAGTCCGAAAACTGCTCCTGTGGTGAAATTGGCACACCTCTACATTACATCACAGTTTGCCCCCTTACAGCCTCATGGCATATGAGAACACCTGCCGACCACCTTAAAATTGCATGGCTCAGGAACATTGCATGCAACAAGGACTCGAGGGTTAAAATTATTAACATGGCGAGATTCATTGAAAATCATCAGGACTTGATTATCCTAAGAGACTAAGAAAAACGAACTTTTTTCTCACCTTGCATGATGTATATATATATTTATAATGTAACCTAGTATAATGATTTAATGTATATACTGTATAGATGTAAGGATGTATAAATGTAATGTAATGTGCTCTAATATTCTGGGTAGACATGTCACCTTGGTGGCATGCTCTACTCATCCTTCCTTCCTTCGAATGGAAGCAGATCCCTCCGTACCGAGTTACTGAAAACCCACAGCGGATTAGCCGAAGCTAGGGAAAGCCTCTAATGAGAAAATTTAGAAGTGGGCCTAGTGACGCGCCGTCCGAAAAACCCTTATCTGCCCAGGATGAACACGATAGGGCGTGGACGTGGTCGACCCCGGAATGTGTGCGCTGAAGATATGTGGTCCGGCTCAATGATATCAGTCAACCATAGGTCCGTTTCGAGCCGGAAAAGTTTTCTTCATAGATTCGTGCCGAGGGGCGTCAGAGGCGCACACCCAGGCATCTCCTAGGAACCTATCGGCATCCCTGAGTAGCCCAACGGAACAGCAGGCTGCCCCAACATCCTGTTTATCCGGTACCGTGGGCAACCGATACCATCATCTATGGAGTCTTGCAGACCCTTGCCGTCCGCCAGATAGCCTTCTTTCGTTAGCGTACAGGTATTGGCCTAGGGCAGCCGGGGAGTAGTCCCGACACCGCTAGTTTCCGTGTGGCACCTAAGGAGGTTCCTGTCGCTACTTGATCGCAGGAACAGCGGCATCGCCCTGTGCCAGTTCCTACGACCCAAACCGATAGCCTGCTGGCTAGAGCGGCTTTGCCACTTAGAGACTGACATATTCCTCCTACACAGATAGGCCCATGATCTTCGGAGTTATGGAGTCCCCTTGCAACTCCAGAAAGAGTCGCGGTCCGAGTGGGGGGGCCATCACTCTTCATTCCTTGGAACCAACACGCGTTCACTTAGGGACCCCAAGCATTGTCTACGTAAACTGATAACAAGTTACTAACTGTTTATCAATTACTTGGTTTAGGATGCACACCGCCCCAAGTGCGCAGAGCCCTCCCCCGATCCTTTTGCCCGGATCTCGGGTCCTCGGCCCCTTCATCTTGCTATCATCCCTACGGACAGTCTTCCCAGACATTAAAAGCCACCACCAGCTTTCCGTCTGGGTTGACCCACGACTACTTCCCCAACGGACAGTAGCGTGTACACCTCGGATGGGTGTATAATGCCTAAGCGGCATTGAAGAGAACCACCGGGCATCTACTAGGAGAGTGCCCCCTCCTCAGTAGCCCAGCAGGACAGCAGACTGTTCTCTCACCCTAATGTCCGGCCCGGGGCGGTAGTACCGGGACCATCATCCACGGTGATATGTAGTCTTCTGCCGCCTACCAGATAGCCTAAATTCGTAAGCGTGCAGGTATTTGACTAAGGTAGGTCCGGAGAGCAATCAAAAACCCAGTAGGACAGTCTCCAGCCATCCTAGTAACCGGGTGGCACCTCTAGGAGGTTCCTGCCGCTACTTGACCGGAAGGATTGCGGCCTGCCCCTACCCGCCGGGTCACTACTCCCGACGAGCCTACAGCCTTACCCTTACCGGCCCGAACCGATAACCAGCCGTCGGAAAGTAATCCGAAATCGCCAGCCGCCTACCGGAAGCCCGCCAGCCCCGGCCAGGTACCTCCGAATAAAATCAATTAGCTCTCGGCCCCACGACAAGAGAAGCACCCACCGCCCACCATCGGCTATTCCGGTTACACGGAACCCGAGAGTACCGGTGAAAATAGCCTCGGCTCCAACCGGCATTCCGCTTGATCAAGTGAACTCACGGTCCAAGCGGCGGGTGTCTGCCGATATCAATTCCGGATCACGTTTGCGACACAGAAGCATGAGCACCTGGCCGACTTTCGACGTCCCCAGCCACAAGACGCCTTAGCGATCTCTGTTTAGAGCGGTTCAGCCTAAAACATCCGTACCAAGGGGTGAGCCTCGAGCCCACGGCTCTACCCCGCGCCTCTTATAAGGGGCGACTCTTCCAACAACTCCAAAAAACGACAGCCTTCTGCCCTGGTTACCAACCAGTGTCCTTACGGACAACTCCGGCAACCCTGGTGGGTTTAACCGGGTCTCCCTTCTCACTCCATCGAAGCGGAAGGGGCGTACCTAGGTACAAGGTTTAGGCATTCTTCCCTTCTTCGAACAAGGTTCTCAGTTGTGAAGCCTCGGTTCATCTGTGAGTTACAGTTATCTTAGGTCAGGGCGGCTTGGCAAGCGTTCCTTCTACCCTCAAGTATACCGGTTTAAACCACAGAGTCGCCTAAAGGAGCCATACGTAAACGAACAGGAGTTAGCTTGACTGACGTTAATCAGTCAATTACCAGACCGCACCACGAGGAGGTCCCTGCCGTTACTTGAGCGGAGGTACAAATGTGCCTCGGTGTATAATACGATTTGAAAAGTTTCCAAGACCATGATTTTTTTCTAAGTCCCGAGGGTCAAAGATTTTTTCAAAGTCAAGAAGGTTTCTCGTGTCAGTATATCCGCACTTGCATGAATCCCCCGCTCCGAAAGCCTTTTTTGGTCTTTGTCAAAATTTTCGAAATTTGGACTTAGCCGAATTTTCAGAATTTCTGGACTGACAAAATTTTCGAAATGTGGAGTTTTCCGAACATATCAAAAATCATGTCTTTTGCCATAGTTCCGAACACGGACTCTACCGAAATATCAAAAGATTTTCAACTTATCCTAAAATATTCGATGTTTGGACTCTGCCGAATTTTCGGAATTTTCTGGACTCTGCCGGATCTTTGAAATTTGGAATTTTCCGAAAATATCAAAGATTACCGGTTTCCCCAGAATTCCTATAAACGGTTTTATCCAATCATCAATGATTCTCGGACTTTGCCAGATTATCGATTTTCGGACTCTGCCTAAATATCGCTTTCCGCAGTCCGCTCTACTCATCCAACCACACTTATTGAAACTGGTACAGTGTCTCACGACACTAGGCACGGGAGTGTGTGTTGGTGTTAGTTAGTTAGTTTACAGAAAAACCCTTTCATCAAGCATAATTCAAAATCCCAACGACCTAAAAATAAATTATTAATTTTGTTGGTTATTTCTATATTCGACTTGTTGAAATAGCGCTCAAGTAACATGCCACGTTACGCCCCTTGCTGAACGAAACAGGAAGTTCCTGCTCCCCCAGAACACAAGTGTCCCCTAGAGTTAGTTTTGCAGAAAAACCCTTTCATCAAGTACAGAATCCCGACCCATCACAAAACATGCAGTTTCCCTCACCTGTCTTCTTCGTCGGCACGTGCAGGACAGTCTTGCTTCTCCTGGACTCGCATCTGCTTTGAGGGCACATCCTCTTCTTCTGCAGGTCGTCCGACACACAGGTGGTCGAGTAATCAGACGACTGAGTAGTCTCCTCGACGCACAGCCCCATCCTCTGGCGAGACAGGGTCGTGTCCGGCTCAGACCAGATATCGGAGTCGGACGACAAGAAGACGCCACCCTTCATCTCAGCATTGCCGACTGGAATGAGGTCCATCATGTCGATGGAGCGGACGCACCTGTTGTTGACCATCCCGCTGCTCTCGTCCGAAGCACCCCTCTCGGACTGCTCGTAGGACATCAGGACCGAGTCGCTGAAGCTGCCGAAGCTGACAGACCGCTCGATGACGTTGCCGCTGTTCTCCCTGGTGTTGATGCTGCCGTCCGATCCGTAGTTTTCCGTTATTTTCAAGCCTCTGGGGAAGGGTGGTGAGACCACGGCCGGTCGACTCATCTTCTTGCCCGGCTTAGTGGCCTCACTGGATGTGTTTTCGTGGTTCACTTCTCTGTCGTTCAACAGGAGGATGATCTCATCGCTGTCGGTGCTGGCGCCTTGGATTGACACCTGGAAATCGACGAACACATCAAGATTTACGGAAAATTTCAATACTGTTTTAGCATCCAGAGTTCCCACTCTTTAAGCAAAAGAAAATTCAGAGATTTGTTAAAGTATTTTCAAGGCATAAAAGACAAAATGTATTCTGTATAAATTCATCGTAGATCGAAGTGGAGTATACCGTGAAAGCACATTTGTTAAAAATGACGTGTAGGCGTATCAATGAATGAATACTGTTTTAGCATCCAGAGTTCCCACTCTTTAAGCAAAAGAAAATTCAGAGATTTGTTAAAGTATTTTGAAGGCATAAAATACAACATGTATTTTGTATAAATTCATCATAGATCAAAGTAGAGTATACCGTGAAAACACAGGTGCTAAAAATGACGTGTAGGCTGTGTTGGAGCACGTCGAAATGTTTTACGTGAAGAGTGTATTATTTAAAGACTAGTTTTAAAGTGACTACTCTCAATATTCCAATAGAAGCTGTATTTATTCAACCCTAGTAAATAAGTAATGACCAGTTCTTTCTTTCATTATCAATGAGTAAATATTAATTGACTATAAGGAAAAGATACCAAAACAAGTTTATACAAGATTTTTAACGAAGCAATCGCTGAATTAAATAAGAATATTTATTTTTATGTGGTCTTAGAGGGGCTTTAGCCCCCTTAATTCCCTTCGTAGGTGAGACTCTGACCAGCTCTAACTATAACCGATAACGAAATAATGGGTAGTCCTGAGATTCCAGGCCGAAGGCCTTCTATCTCCTTCAGACACGTGGCTGGAACTGAGCAGAAAATTAGTTTGCAGAGCTTTATATATTTTAGTGAGGTGCATGAGTATGATCCAATAGGAACGGTTGGATAAGTCGGTAGGAGGAGTCACTATAACCGATAGAGAATGAAGTAGGGATGCCAAGAAGGGAGACTTCCTGGTATCGAATAACGGAGATTAGACGCGCGATCCTCTGCTCTGTCAAATGATATCCACTTTCTTCTACGTAATCATGTTTCTGTTCATGTCCCGTGATGTCCTATTGTGTTAATAAAGAAATCTCAGTTTCGTAAAAAAAAACTCGCCTCATCACCTATCATTAATTCCAACGAATCTCTGTAGTCCCATATTTGTGGAGTTAGAAGTCCCATAGTTGTGAAGCATATAAACTATATATTAATTTTAAATGGCAAAAAATGTCTTATTTGATCTTACCAAATTTCAAGGAACCGGAGGTAAAATGATGCAGTTTCTAGACTTTGAATAAGTTCTCTGATTAGCTGGCTCAGAACAATCAAAAAGCAGATGCATATGATCCCCTCTGCCGTTGCTACATCGCTTAGCGCCAATCTAAATCTGTAAAGCTACGAGAACTGTTCAATAAAGAATGATCATAAATTTTTAAAGGTGATTAAAAAAATCAAGAAAAATAAAATTCATACTGAATGTGTACCGGGATAAGTGGAGAATAGACAGCGGAAGTTTCACGGTCGTGACGTCATTGCTGAGGCCTTGGCAGCCGGCCAAGAGCGCCTAGTTTTACTTTCGCCAACGGCAAAAATGTATGTGACACGCGAAGTGCACACTGCATTGAAATTTTGTTTTCGCCTTAAGAAATCGTTAGATAGTCAGATCTTTCAAACACCAATGCATGTGTGTTCCCCATTCTCCATTTTGTCCTGATGTAGCACCATGCGATTTTTTTTCGTTTCCCGAATTTGAAGAAACACCTCCGAAAAAGCGGTTTGCAACATCACAGGCAATGGTAAAAGTTGCATAGCTGATTTTGAAAGACCTGTCAAAAAATTACTTCCAGCATGTGTTTGAAGACTCTAAAAGAGGTGGGATAAGTGCATTGCATGTAATGGAGAGTATTTTGAGAAAGACCATAAAAATTTGGAGGATTAGTACAGAAAATTATTTTTTATTAATTTATGATCATTCTTTATTAAACAGCCCTCGCAGTTCCCTTACCCGATAAAAAAAATCATGAAATATTCAAATTCGGTATAAAAATGACGATTCTTCAACTTTAATTGCATCGAGGGAGAAATTTTTTGGATAATCGAGCTTGAGGCGATGCGAGGTAATCTTGGTTTCAACCATAAAATGTTTTTCCTTCATTTACTTAACCCTCCAAGTGATTTCGAGGAGATATCTCGTTCATAAAGATCCTATAAGACTTGCTAATGACGAGATATTTCGATAACAGCATATTGCCAATATTTTTATGAAGACTGTCACGGCATCTCGTCAATTAAAGAAAACTGACCAGATCAAAATTTGGTCAACATTGCGTCCATCAATATATGGTCAGTTTTGCAATGACGAAATACCTCACCGAGATAACCACCAGGAGGGTTAAATGTTTTCAATGGGAAGGTGGAACCGTGGCAATTAATCCGGAGACAATTTAAGGCTAGTGGGAGATTTAGAAAGGAGATTCACCTTTACATTAAAAACTGCCAATCGATTTGAAAATAGTTTATGTGGAATTGAAAATCTTTTTCCTTAAAGTTTATGGACAGAGGATATTTAAAGTCAAGCTACCTTAATATTTTACGTGACTTTGAACGTTTTAGATGTTGAATTTAGTGCAAAAGACAACTATCTAGCCCTTCAAATTGTTTCGACCATCAAGATCTGACCAATCTCTTATAGATGAGGTAACTCGTCGTCAAGATATTATTGATTTTTTTATGACAAAATCGAGATCTGGTCAGTATTTTTTCTGATGACAAATATCTTCTCCATCAAGATCTAGTCATTTTTTTTCTAGTGACTATAAGCCTCGTCCAGACAACCACCAGGAGAGTTAAGAGAACTATTTAGCCCTTCAAACTGCTTCGACGAAATTTCGACCATCAAGATCTGACTAGTCTCTTTCGACGAGATATCTCGTCATCAAGATATTATCGATTTTTTTTGTGATGACAAGATCGAGATCTGGTCAGTATTTTATCTGATGACAAATATCTCCTCCATCAAGATCTGGTCTTTTTTTCTAATGACTATAAGCTTCTTCCAGACAACCACCAGGGAGGGTAAAGAGTTATTGAACAGTGAACAGTAAGAAAGGTACTTATTACTTACCGATACCGGGACGACTTCCGAACCGTCTTTGTTTGAAACACCATTGTTCACAGCAGAGTCTGACTGTCCATTCGATTCCAGTATGTCCCCAGCAGACACGGAACGATGGCTGAAGTAGTACTGCCGAGGCTGTTGTTCATAATAACCTATGTCTTCGTAACTTCCATGGTGGGCCTCCATGCCATAATTAAATACAGATGACTCATTCACATTTGATTGGTTCCTGGAAATAGTTTAAGTAATAATTCTCAATTGAAAGATTGTACTCAGTCGTCGTTCAACTGTTTCTCACAAGTCCCTTGAATCGCTCCCATATTGGTAAAATACTTTCAATACTCTTTTTTGAGACTTATATAAAAGTCTAATATTTTTAAGCTACTGAATTTAAAATACAATTACATACAAGAAGATATATCCTATTGTAACTACTGACAATTTTTTTTTGCAATCTTACTATCATATTCAAGTAGTTTTTACAGCTATTTTCTGGCCATTGAGTCCATTTTATAAATGTCTGAATACTGAATTTAGTTATAGAAAATACAGGGGTTGGACAAAATAATATGAATACTTTTGAAAAAATAACACTCGAAAGAAACCTCTCGTATACACCTGCCCTCTAGCGGTGAAGAGTGCCACCTAGCGGATGAGAAAGACACACATCAGTCTGCTAATAGCAGTGATAGAAGTCGGATGCGAAATACATTTCTGTGTTAAAATTGCGTTATGGCTGACCTCTCTGATTTCGAAAGAGGCATGATCGTTGGGCCCCGTCTTGCTGGAGCCTCAGTAACGATAACGGCCACCATTCTAGGTGTTAGGAGAAGTACAGTGTCGACTGTAATGTCAGCATATTTTAAACAGGGAAAAACATCATCTAAAAAGCACAACTGTGGTCGAAAATCGAAACTGAATGACAGACAGAAGGGGTTTGAAGTGGATTATGGCAAAAAACACAAGACAACAGCATCACAGATAACATCTGAGATGAACACACATCTACAGGAAGCAGTTTCATCAAAAACTATCCTGCGTGAACTGCATATGGCAAATATTCATGGCAGAGCGGTTATTTCAAAATAATTGATTACACCATGCAATGCCTTGAAGCGACGAGTATGGTGTCGCGAGCATAAAAATTGGACACAACAACAATGGGAGAATGTAATATGGTCAGACGAATCGTCATTCACATTATTCCCGACAAATGGAAGTGTCTACGTTTGGAGAACGCCACCAGAAGTCTATCAAGTTGACTGTCTTCGGCCTACGGTTAAGCACGGCGGCGGTTCAGTGATGATCTGGGGTGCGATATCACATCGTGGTCTTGGCCCACTTGTTGTTCTGAATGGCCGTGTAACAGGAGATGATTATGTAAGTCTTCTGGCAGAACATTTTCACCCAATGGTGCAAACTGTGTCTCCTGATAAACGACCAGTCTTCCAAAATGATAATGCACCCATTCACACCTGTGGAATTGCCCGATACTGGTTTTATGAACACGACGATGAAATAGAGCACCTCATCTGGCCCCCTCAGTCCCCTGATCTCAATATAAACGAACCTTTGTGGGGTATTTTGGAAAACAAGCTGCGCAGTCGATTACCCCCTCCAAGGACACTTTCTGAATTTGGGACTTTTTTGCAATTTCAGTGGGAACGTATCCCTCTGAATGTTGTACGTGACTTGTATTTGTCAATTCCTCGTCGGATACAAGCTGTAATTCATGCAAAAAGAGGATCAATGGCCTATTAATAAAATAAAAAAATATTTTCACAGGTTTTCACATTATTTTGTTCAACCCCTGTACCTCTTATGCAGTTAATTGCGATGAATGTTTTCCTAAGAAAACAGAAAGGGACACGTAGCCTGGTTGGAAGAGTAACAGAGAATGATTAGCAACAGGAGGAATACGAGTTCGAAATTCGATCCAACGAAAGACCGTCATGTACTTGGAAGGTTGATGCACGTTAAATCTGTCGTAGCCTCAAATGTCTTGACATTAGAGTGGTGTGAATATTTGAAAGGTGAGGTGCCAATCAGGCATGAACTCGTCATCTGACCGTAGTTTGAAGAAGTAATGTGTCGTAGTCTGATTTTTTCCTTCGGGATTGATCCCGGACCGTCTTCAATTACCCGTTGAGTTGTTTCGATTTTAATTGAAGATACCTACCTAAGACAAAAATGGAATCAGTAAATACATTTATAGAACTTTTAATATTTCTCCTTGATTTGGTATCAATGTTACCGCTTTAGTCTGCGATACTCAGAAAGTTCATTAGCTTTCCTTGCTTTGAGAATTCAAATAGTGTCCCACAGGAAAGCATACAAGTTGAAAATGTTATGTTATCAGATAAAATTGCATGTTGTTGTCTGAACAAGAAATATTAAGTATGGTATAAGATTTTGGTAAAAGTTAAGATGGATTTTTTTTATGCCTGTTAAGTTACACAATAAGCAAAATGAACACTTAACAAAGTTTTCATTTCATTGATGGTTTTATAGTTCTGAAAAGATATCAAATGAAAACAAAGAAAATATTTCAATCACTATGAAATACAATATTAGAAGATGTTTCCGGAAGAGATTAAATTGGTTTGAAAGAAAATAATTTTTATATTACGTGAAGCCCAAAGTTTAAAACAGCTGTAATTTAATACATTTAATAGAATTTATACTCTTTTCATATGAAATTTTCAGTACTATTTTTCATTTTCTCGCAATTATTAGCATTCCATCTCATCACACTACAGTGCAAATCATTAACGAAACGAGACACTTGATATTGCGAAAGAAAGTACTTACATTCAGCCAACTATAATGAGAGAAAATTTTAATTGCTCTTGAGCAGACATTAATTTTATTTTCCTTAGATATAGAAAGACATTATACAATTCGGAGGGCTCCTAGTGGAAACTTCCGTTTCAAGCACCGAAGTTTAAATTAAATTCATTTTATTCTTAAGAGTCGTGTACTTAAAGAATAAGTGAAGTATATGAAAGGAGATAGCTGTCCCAAAATGTCTGAAGTCTGAAAATGCAATAAAAGCTAATTCAGTTCATTATTTCCACAACAACAATATCCAGACAAGTAGAATCGATCCAATTCGGCATCACAATAAATATTTTTCTTTGTCATATTTTGTAGCGAAACAATTCTGTAAACTTACGTTTGATCTTCTTCAAGGGTTCCTTGTCTTGAGAATTCCATGTCAAGTTGACTGTTTGATGACACACCATCGGGGGCAATTCTTTCTTTTGCTAATGCAGATAATATTCAATTAAGTTTAATTACACATAAGTAGTGATGTAAATTGTTTGTTATATATAAGAAAGTAATCAAAAGAGTGAAACATCTGTAGGAGATGTAACAAAGATACTTTTATTTAAGCCTCCTGGTAGTTGCTTCGAAGAGATATCTCATTATTAGCAAAAGTGACCAGATCTGTATGTACGATATACCTCGTCACCAAAAGTAAACAGACCAGATCTCGGACTTGTTATCGTAAAAAAATTGTCAAAATATATCTTGATGACGAGATTTCTCGTCATTAACAAAATTGGTCATATCTTAATGTACGAGATATCTCGTCGAAATCACTTGGAGAGTTAAGACTATGAGCTATTATTCTTTGTAATTTCATCAGCTTAGGTTCATACACGGTTCGTTCATGAACATAATGCAATTCATTGTGCGATTTTAATTTGTATTTGGTTCTTGTCTCTACTATTATAAAAGGAAGTGTTTGTTTGTTTCTTGCCCGCAAAGTTCTGACGAATCTATGGCACTTACAGAAATGGGATTTGGCACACAGATAGTCAATTTTTTTGCAATTTTTGGGTCGCAGTGAATTTTAAAATTCAATCTAGAACCTTTTTGAATGAAATGAACAGATTTTTTCACCGTTATTTCTTCTTTCGGGAAATGAAGAAACACCAAAAAACTTAGATTTTTCTCCCTCACGTCACTACCGACGTCAGTCTTTGGAATCATGAGACCTTCGTTTCATTCGAGATTCATTCATTTTGATTTCCTGAGAAACGGATTCGAGTGAAACAAAAGAAATTATTAAGTTATCACTGCTGTTTTTCAGTGCTTTTTTCTATCTCAGCGGTCGTTAAAGATGGAATAAAAATTTTAACGTACTTGAAATCTGCGGAAAATTTTACACCAGATAGATACCTTATACGTTTGATTTTCTTTAAAAAAATAATCCATCAAATAAATATTTATATCTTTTGGTTGTGTTGGCCTCTGGATCGGAAGGTTTACGGTTCGAATCCGGGGTCAGGGCATGGATGTAGATTTGTGCTGACCTGTAGAATTGTGGCAATGATGATCCTCCCATTGGGGGCCCCTTCACAAATGACCATCACTTCCGGCCTTGTAGTGGCCAAGAACAAGTCCTTAGTGCCCGCCATTGGAAGTAGTCGATCATCACTTCCGGCTTTGTAGTGGCCAAGGATAGAGTCCAGTGCCCGCCATGTGGAAAAAATCTTTTGGTTTGCGAAAAGAACTGTTACGGGTAACTCCGTTATGGCTGTTATCCAATGGGCTACAAATTCACAAACCAAACGGGAATCCGTGATGGCTGTTATCCAATAGGCTATATTAGTGCCCGCCATTGGAACCAAACGGGAATCCGTGATGGCTGTTATCCAATAGGCAATATTAGTGCCCGCCATTGGAAGTAGTCGATCATCACTTCCGGCTTTGTAGTGGCCAAGGATAGAGTCCAGTGCCCGCCATGTGGAAAAAATCTTTTGGTTTGCGAAAAGAACTGTTACGGGTAACTCCGTTATGGCTGTTATCCAATGGGCTACAAATTCACAAACCAAACGGGAATCCGTGATGGCTGTTATCCAATAGGCTATATTAGTGCCCGCCATTGGAACCAAACGGGAATCCGTGATGGCTGTTATCCAATAGGCAATATTAGTGCCCGCCATTGGAAGTAGTCGATCATCACTTCCGGCTTTGTAGTGGCCAAGGATAGAGTCCAGTGCCCGCCATGTGGAAAAAATCTTTTGGTTTGCGAAAAGAACTGTTACGGGTAACTCCGTTATGGCTGTTATCCAATGGGCTACAAATTCACAAACCAAACGGGAATCCGTGATGGCTGTTATCCAATAGGCTATATTAGTGCCCGCCATTGGAACCAAACGGGAATCCGTGATGGCTGTTATCCAATAGGCAATATTAGTGCCCGCCATTGGAAGTAGTCGATCATCACTTCCGGCTTTGTAGTGGCCAAGGATAGAGTCCAGTGCCCGCCATGTGGAAAAAATCTTTTGGTTTGCGAAAAGAACTGTTACGGGTAACTCCGTTATGGCTGTTATCCAATGGGCTACAAATTCACAAACCAAACGGGAATCCGTGATGGCTGTTATCCAATAGGCTGTCCATAATAGTTATCCATTTGGTCTGCTAAGCAAACCAACTCCACGGGCAACTCCGTTATGGCTGTTATCCAAAAGGCTACGAATTCCCATTTGGTTTGCGAAGCAAACCTATAACCCCTCAAAAGCAACTGGCACGGGCAATGCTGGGCTAGCCACGCAGTGGATAGTCTTTTATAACGGCGTTGAACCACTTTTATATTTGGATGACTATTTATTTGCATTCAATGAACAAATTTAAAAATATCTTCATATAATTGACTTACATCACATTTAAATACTTTTACTTAATAAATACTTAGTATCATATTGATTGGTGATAGTTATCAAAAATTTAATAAGTTTCAATTCAAATAGTTAAAATATATTTCAAAATTCATTCAATGTTATGTCAATGCAAGAGTAATTTTTCATATTGCCGCCAAATGCAGCAGTTATATATTTTTTAGAATAAGTGTTATAAATTTCCTATTCGTAGTTTCACATAAAATTTTAAACATACTCTGATTTTCAAATAAATTTTCAGTCTCCTTTCAAAATTTTTAAGTTCTTACAAATTCAGGAAATTATTGATGAGATATTTCGCCGAAAACATACCAGTCGGAGATATCTCAAATGATATCCATGACCTGATCTCACAAGAAAAACTAAATGTGTTTTTGTTAAATATATTCAATACATTTATGGACACAACAATATTCGCCTCATCGGGAAATCAATCGACATTCTCGACGGCGAGATATCTCGTCATTATCAAAATTTATCAGAACTTGATGGACGAGGTACATCGGTGAAATTGCTTGGAGGTTAAAGACGAATTTACTTACACATATCATTTGAAGGATTTTTTAAGTGCTTCCCATAATGCTTGATAAGCGACAGAGCAGGCAGATTTTTGGGAGAGATGTCTATGTGAAGAAGCTGATCTAAGAAGTCGGTAACTTCTTTCAATTGTTCTTGAAGAATGCTACACACGGCCTGAGAATCATTCACTTGTTGCTGCAACTCTGCGAGCTGCTGCTTGTGAATCTGAATGAAAAACACAAAAAAGGAAATACAGTAATGAGGTCGGTGAAAGTCATACTGGAATTGCAATTTATCTGAAGCATTAATCGCAGAGTTGCATAGAATTGTAATGTAATATGTATTTGTAATGAAAATCAGTAAAAAAAATATTATTTAGATTTATTTACCTGTTGGTTTGAGACTCCAATAGACCCATATTTCCCTTTGTTCTCATTTCTAAGATAATGGCGTCTCGTTCGAGGGTGCAGAACTTTTTCTATTACATCTTCTTCCGATAATACTTTTCTTCCTGTACACTAATTGAAGATAGAATAATATTTCTGAGTTTTAACAATAGCTGAATTAAAAGTAAAACACTGAAACGCAAACTTTAGTGCAGAGAAACGGAAAGTATTTTTATAAAAGATAACCTTTCAACAAATCTCACTTGCCATGCTTACAAAATTATTACAGGCGCTCCAGCTATCCAGCGCGAGGAATCCCCTTTCAAACAAACGTAATTTTAAACCACGGTTATAGATAACGATATAAACAATTAGATGTTAATAAAAAAAAGATTAAAGGCAACCCCAAAAAACCCCAAATTTCGGAATTTTTTTTCAAAAAGTGTTTCTATTTTTATTGGATAAAACAATGTATCAGATTTTCAAGAACAAGTGGAAAAAATTTCAGAGTCGAAGGAAATTTCGAAACAGCTGCTTTTTAACTTTTATTTGACCTTCCAACTACAAAATTGACTGCCAACCATTTTATCATCTGCAACCTCCATTAGTTTCGGTTTCCATAAAAACCTCAATTTATGCAACATTATATAACAGTACATCTACCGATGATAATCTCACGCATATTAAATGACCTAAAGGTGTAGACTCCTGTTGTTTCTATCCATCAGCAAAAGCTAATGGGAAAAATCCAGGTCCTCATGTATAACTAGTGGAGACACAATAATTGAAGGAAATACATTGAAAAGAAGTAGACTAAATTTCGTTGCATGCGTATCTCTATAAAAAAGGCTCGTTTATAGAAAAAAAATACATGTGGAAAAAAAGGTGTTACATATAGTGCTGGTTTATTTAAAATAGTACCGATTCAATAAAATATTTTATTTCAGTTTACAAAACAAGAAATGGATAACTTTTTTATGAATTATCACAAATCAATCAGTCATAATAAGAGATAAAATTGGCCTTAAAAAATACGAGTTTACTGTAAGAACTCTTGTTTTGATAAGAGTATATATTACAAATTACTAAAAATAACTGTATTTGCCAAAAGTAAATTGTTTTCTTTTAGCTTTGTTGTATTTTGTACTTAAAATGCAATTTTTTTTCAAAATCAGTTTTTACAATTCTGCCTAAATTCAAAGTACTAAAGCTTTGTGATATTTGCACTTAGAGTTAAACTGTTTATATTTTTGAAATTTTGAATAACTATTTAACAGACACATGGAGAGCGTTTTTGCATAAATAGTTCAGAAAAATTAATACATAAAATAATTGGAAATTTTTATAGAAATTTAACATTTAATGAGTAAAATATTTTTTTTCTGAAAACTCAAAAATAAATTTTAAAAATTCGTTCCCTAAGTCTTTTACTTATACTATAACGCTATTGTATAAATTTATTTTATACAAAAATATTGAAAATTGACAGAGGAGTAGGGTTTATAATAAGTGTGTATATCGGCTTAAACATATCAAAATCGTAATATAAAATTAACTTTTTTATTGATTATTACTTAAAAACATGTGCTTAATTATCACTAAAAATAGGTTATATTGAAGGAATAATAAGAAATTTTCGATTTTTCTTACAGGTCTCCCATAACCTTCTCGCTAATCGTCCGATTCGCTTAACACCTAATCGTTAAAACGAATCAACGAAGTATCGAATCAAGCAAACTTGAAAGAAAAACTTTCTAGTTGATTTGATTTTAACAAACAACAATAATTTTATGTCGATACACTTTTTGTTACAAATGCTATGAAAAAAAATATTCAAAATATCCCAACGATACCTCTCTCCTCGTTTTGTACACCTCCTGCAACTTTTCTGTTACGTCTTGGTCACTCAGAAACATTATGTACATTTCTTGTATTTTGTTCTGCGTGTGCTTCAGCCTCTCGTCTTTCTTTTGATACTCCATCTTAGTGACTTCCATCTCCTCGACTGCGGTGGTCAACTTGTCCACCAGGGAATTGATCTCTTCGGACATCTTGTTCAGACTGCATTTCTCTTGGTTCAACTCCATCTTAAGAGACTCTCCTTCCATCTGACTCCTGGGGAAAAAAATGGTTGAAGTTGTAGTTTATAATGTACTGGATTTGATAAACAAAGTAGATAGAATTAAACGCTCTTTGAGATCTCTATAGAAAGGGTAATTGGACCAAATTCATCTTACTTTTGTGTAATGTGCTTTCCTATAGGATAGGGCATCGTGACTTAGTGAGTTGGCTCACTGCCGTTTGTGGTTGTCATAGCCCATACACGCAAAATACAAGCACACCGAGATCTCTGTAGAAAGAGTTATTGGACCAAATTCATCTTACTTTTGTGTACATATATGCTTTCCTATAGGATAGGGCGTCGTGGCCTAGTGAGTTGGCTCACTGCCGTTTTTGGTTGTCATAGCCCATACACGTAAAATACAAGCAGATTGAACATTATTATTGAGAGGAATTTAAAAAAGAATGAACATCATGTGGACTAGAAGTCACGTGACTGCTCTATGAAAATGGACTTCTTTAGCCGATCTATTACCTTATAACTTTGTTGACGATATAACATCTTATGACAGGGTATCTGTTTCTATGTGCATTTTCTATAGAGTGTAGACAAAAGTGATCAATGGATCAATCAGTTTATGAATCAATGGAAGGATGACTTCACCCGTTCCATAGACCAATCATATCATGATTCTTAAGTTCCATACAGCAGACGAAAGTTGTCGTTGTTACAAGCTGTTTTGGTCATATGATCCTTGGCACATATAAAGGTTACCCATTGCTCACTTTACTTTTATACTTCCTCAATGTAGCAACTTGTGAGTTGCAGGCAGAGCAGATTTGATTCCACCCTGGGTTTATTTCTTTCTTTTGTGTCAGTAAACCATTTTTACGTGTATGTTCATTACTTAACGTTGTCTGCCTTGTATTTGACGCATAATGATCAAGTATTGCACTTGCGTCATGAAACCCATCCAATCTGACTTTGGGGATTCTATTTCTCAACTAAAAAAGATATTCATAAATTTCTCGCTAGGGTGAAATCTTATGCTAATGTCAATTCAACATGTATTCATATTGTGTACGTCACAAAACTTTGGGTTTTACAGGCTATTTGAAAACTTTTTGTACAAACTTAACGTTAAGGTGAGGAAAACTAAATTATACCGTATTGTAAATGGGTGTATCAATTTGGATTAGTTACAAGTACGTGATTAACATTTCCTGATCCTGCCATTAAACTTTATCAAAGAATCAACACCAGTATGATGCATTTCAGCACTTCGACGTTAAAGGCCCTGGTGAAATATGTAAGTTGTTAAGTTATGCAAGTTGTATTGACGTTGCACAAGAACAACACAATGGACAATTGGAGACGGGTCGAGATACATTCCGAAGCTAAAGATCCAAGGGCAACTCCTTCTAATTTTTGTTGTTGTTGTTTCTAATCCTCCAATGTCTGTCGAAGTCAGACAAGGTCCATAAGTCCATTGACTCCCAGAAAATTAATCATAATAAAGGTGTCTCTAGAGAGGCCCATGAAGTCCAAGATTTGCTCAGCAGTTGCCGGCTGGGAAAAGCACGGAACCACGGCACACGGTTACCCTCCCAAGTCCTGCTGATTGTATCACCGTGGAGGGAGGGTGCCCCTGGGCGGAATTTGCGAAGTACGTCGGGAAATACTCTTGGTAGGGTCACCCTAGGCATGAAGGCCATTCCATATACCCAGCTAAACATCAGCAGGCGAATGGAGCCAACACAGTCTTCTACCTCCGAGTGCTCCGATCTTCGGATTAGCAAGCTGCATATCCCCTCTACCTATGAATTCTAATTTTTAAACACGGTCAAATGACGAGAACACCTGAGTTGACTTCCTATACCAAATCAATACCTCTGGGGGTACCTGATCACTGGGTTATCGGCCTCTGATTGGGATCTAAATTACGATATGTGTGAGTGAATGGATGTGTGAAATATTATATATTATATCATTGATTCTCTAAATTTAGCATACAATTTCAAACTTTCCAGCTACAGCAATGGAAATCGACATAACAGAAGTTTCGCAAACAATAAACTTATTTTGAGTGTAAAAATGATAAGTTTATTGTTACTTAAACATCGAAATTACTACTTCATTATTACTCAAACATTGTTCTATGTAAGCAATAGTGTTTAAATATACGCCCCCTAGTATATATAATTATCTTACGTGGCACGCAAAAAAGACGTTATTTGTTATCACGTTTTGGCAACACTGTACGATGATTTGTTTATCAGGAAGCCTCGCGCCTCAATTGAATTTATAGCTTTATCGGATAAAATTATCTTACAAAAAATCTTCCCGTTACCTAACTAAAGTCATTGCAGAGAAAGATAAAATCCCAAGTAGTATGGAATTCGAATTTTTCAATTTTAACCGAGATTATGTTGTTGTAGGGAAGAACACAGGCATGAGATGCATTTTTCTTTTCTATTCTTTTTTGATATTAGAAATGAAAACAGAGGAAGAATTACACTAGTCATGGAAAGAAGGTCCATAACTAACAGTTTATGTACTCCAAATCTATGTCTACTATTATAAAAGGAAGTGTTTCTCTGTGTCTCTGCGATCAGAGTCCTGATGAATCTATGGCACTTACAAAAATGAAACTTCGAACATAGTTAGTTAGTCCTAATTTTTTGCGATTTTTGTGTAACGCCCGAATTTTAAAATTTAATCTCGAACATTTTAAAATTAATTTATTAGTTTTTTCACCTTTCGTCCTTCTTTCCGGAATGTGACGTCATTGCTAACTCGAATGAAGAAAGATCTAATTTTTGGGATTTTTGACAGCAGACGTCACAAGCATTTTTCGCCTTTGAAACATGCAAATGCCTTTGGAAATTTTGTCAAATTTTCCGATTCTAGCGGGTTTTGATTTACGTTGTTTATAATAGCCTTTTCAAGGCCATCACGCATTGCCTGTGGAGTTCGTTTACGAAGTAAACCAAATGGGAAAAGGTAGCAATCACCGGGGGTTGGCGAGCGTCAGTGAGACCCCACGAAAAGAACTGTCACGGACAACGCCACTGTCACGGATACTAGCAACTGATACTAACAACTGTCACGGATACTAGCCACTGCGTGGCCGTGCTGGCCACGTAGTGGCTAGAATATGAATAAGAATCAACAAACCTATGTTAATGTTACAATATTCTACAGAAACTGCATACATAACTTTCTTTAGAGCACACAAAGCATTCTCGTCTGGTAGCCATTATCACGTTATTAAGCGTTTTACAAGACTTTCAAGAATCCAATAGATATACTGTTAAACATTCACTGATAACCATCTGATTCTTTATACCCATTTAACGCAATGCGAACGCCACGACATTATTGCGGCCTATGCGACTGGTTACATAATGCTTATATTCCACTAGAGTAAAGAGGAATAATGAAACCTGGGTAATACCCAATAATCTGCAATTACTCATAATGCAATTGCAGATAATTACTCACTCTGTTTAAAAATGTATAACTAGGAATAGGTTGTTAAGCTATCATCAGTAGGTCAAATTATCATAAGGTAGTATATGCTCTACTTGGCCAGGCAGTTATCAATACTTTAAAACCCAACCATTTAAATCATTTACTTAAAAGCAACTGCATCATACATTTGTCGTTTCATCGAATTAGAAACATTAATTAAAAGTGAGGCCTTTCTGTATGAATTCAGTACCCTACTACTTATTTTCTTTTATTTTAGTTTATTCAAATTTCAGAGTGCGATAGAATGATCTGAATCTCTTTTGTTAAACTCATTGCTTAAACCATATCCAGGAACTGATGTCACAGCGAAACCGCGCCTTAAACATTCCTAGGCTAATTGTATAGCAATTTTTTGGGTAATCAAACTACACAGGTATCGACCTTCTATTGAAATAGACAGAGCATGTGGACTGAGTCGCTGTCGTAAGATCCTCAAAAGGGCAAGACTTGTGCCGATTGAATGTGGAAGCACAGACTGGAGAGTGAGTATATATATATTATATACTACCCTGCAATAATGGACCAGACGCCAGCGGATTTGCATAAAATCCGACTACTTGTTTGGGGGTGTTTGGTGCTTGTAATTTTCGTTGTATGGCCTGGGACCTTTGCTTGATTTTCCTGGTAAATAGAACGCCGACGCCTACATGAACATTTTGGACAATCATGTTCTTCCTACGTTCTGGCAATTTTATGGAATGGACGAATGTTACTTCCGGGACGACAACGCTTCATGTCATGTTGCAGCCTCTGTCAAGCAGTGGTATCGAGATATAGATGTAAAACGTCTACCCTGGCCTGTTCAGAGTCCCAACCTAAACCCCATAGTACATTTGTGGGTCGAGTTAGAGTGACGCTTACGGACCAGGGATCCCCGTCCGAAATCTACAGCTGAGCTGGCGACATTCTTGCAGCAGGAATGGACACAAACACCCATAGTTGTGTATCACAACCTTGTTGAAAGTATGCCCAGAAGAGTTGCTAGTGTGATTGCAACACGAGCGGGGACCATCCACCATTAAAGCATGTATTATTTCCCTTATGCCCCCACATCTTGCTGTCCGGTCCATTATTGTAGGGTAGCGTATATATTTCCGTGTGACAGGTCAAGCTTAGCGAAGGAAGTTGCGCACACCACTCCGTTAATTTCATTAGAAGGTCGAAGGCGATAAATGATCTATAGTCCTGTCTGCCAATAGCGTAAAATTTGCATAAATACATTCAGCGGTTAATGTAATAAAAATTTTAGCCGATACTTCATCAAGTTAATTGAATCGAAGTTTAATTGAAAGAGTTGAAAAATTACTCAAATGCATTTTGGCTTTACTCAAATTGATGAATATTTTGTAATATATAATTCACGAAATATTTACTTTCTTTACTTCTTATCTTATATGTATCCTTTATTAATTCGCTGATAAAAAACAACTCCGTCACTATCATCTATGAATAATACAGGGTGATTCATAAGAATGTGTATACAGTTTACAGATGCTGTAAAGCAGGAGCAGTTTAAGACACGGTCCCCCATATGCGAACTGTTAACTAGTTATACTTATAAAGTTTGTGTCCCCCCTCCCGAGCAAAGTGACGTGAGTGATAGTGAGCGTGACACGTGACTAATAAGTGGAAATGGCCGATTTTGCAGTGGAGAAGACGTTTTGTGTTCTTGAATTGAGTTAAACAGAATCTGTCAATGTTGTGAAACGGCATTTTCGATCACGATTTGGAAAAGATCCAACCAGAAAATTAAATTACGATTGGTTTTAAATATTTGAAACTAAAGGCTGTTTGTGCAAATTTCCAAAGTCCGGACGACCGAGCGTGTATCGGCAGATGTCTTCAAAAACTTTATTCATCCAATTGGACAATAAAGTCGAAAACTTTATTCTCCAATTGGATGGTGCACACCGTCACTGGTGAGGTGACGTGAAATTACTTCTATTAACATCTTCTTCATCGATTGATTGGACAAAGCGCTGACTACAGTATGCCACTAACCTAATGGCCACGCCCTGATTTAACACCATGTGACTTTTATTTGGGGCTACATAAATGATTACGTATTTAACCCTCCTCTTCCTGTTGATCAAGCGGAGTTGAAACAGCGTATCTCAACCACTATCATTGTACTTGCTTCAGATACCTTAACACGCGTCTGGGCAGAAATGGGTTACCGGTACTTAGGGTGCACACATAGAACATCTGTGACACACTGTCTCTAAAAAAACTTTAAACATTCACCTACACTTCTGTTTCAGGTTACATAAAATATCTTACATTGTCACTGTTATATAGTACGTTGAAATTGTATACTTTCTTATGAATCACCCTATATAACAAGATAGTTAATCGTAATTGGTAAAGAGAAGTAAAAATAATTCCGATTTATTATAACTGATCATGTAAATCTTAAAGTGTTGCATACCCCTCAACTACTTATAAGATAAATTACTTCTTTTTTGACAACGCCAAAGCTGTGCAAAATGCACTCGGCGATATCTGACTCGGAAAATAGACTCTACAACTTCCAATTCCTTGAAATATCATCATAATAATATCTGTATTTTAAATAGTATGAAATAAGACGCACCGATGTTATAGTATTTACTTATTTTGTGGATAGAAACACCTGGTTTGTTCTATCCACATGTTTTATCAGAATTACATCACGAAGTAGCTTTAAAATTTATTAAACATTTAATTAACGTCTATTCCGATGGATTTATACTCAACATACTTTTTTAAATTATAAAACAAAATGAATCCTTTTTCAGGTCGAATTGGTATTGAAAACCTTTGCTAAATTTACATACATAAAGTAATTTTTGTAAACATTCTCTATTATACTCTATTATTGAATCCTAATGGAAAACATTTGATACATAAAGCAATTGTTAATGCATACTCAATTAAAGTAATGAATAATAATGAATTCATTAACAATCTTTATTATTTAATAAGCAGGAGACAAAGATCGGATTACATGAAGCAATTACATACTATAAGGAAATTCCGAACACGAACTTGAACATCTCAAAAAACCAATTTAGCTAAAAACCATATAACAAGCGTTTCGAGAATGTGTTTATAAAGATTCATGCTGATTGTTGCTGTCATTTGCATATCAGTATAATTGCAAATGATGCAGATTAGTTTGCTTGGGAGTGAAAACCCCAGACGGGGAAATTTCCTTTCTCCATCGATTAGCTTAATAACGTTTCAGCTAAAAAAAACCAGATTCCTTATTTATTCACTGATTCTTTGATATTTTGTTTCTGAGATAAGGCAATCGTCGAGATTTATTGGAGCGTAGTATCATAAAGTGGTTTGATTTGTTTCCAATAAATAGGATGTCCTAGGCTAGAATTATAAATGTTGAAAATAATGTATAAAATCTTTCTCACTATCCCTCATGCAAATTATGACAAAAACAATTTGGAAATAATAACAAACAAATTTTGCAAATTCTCCCGCAAATTCAAGTAGCGATGCAAGTAGCGTGAATATCAAATTTCAGTTCAACTATTAGGCCCGGTGCACACATCCGATTTTTCAACGTCCAGCGCAGCTTCCGTAACGCAAGTGCGGTCTGAAATACATTAGGTCCAATGGATTAGTGCACATATGCCTCCGGCACTTTCAGCGGCGCCGCACGTTCAACTTGCGTGCAATTTGCACCGTAGTTCCCCACGGCGCCGCAGCTCGCCGCACGTGCTTCTCCAGTCTGAAGTATTTTGTTTTTATAAATAAATGGTATATGAATAATAAATAATAAATGGTTGTATTCAGTAACGTCTATTTTGTTTCAAAATATACTTTTTTTACACCAAGTGAGCGAAATAAACACGTTTTCTTCGATATTTATCGCAAATGGCACGAAATGAGTATACGCGTCATTTCACGGTTTCATAATCGGGCTTCGGTGCCGCAGCGGCGCTGCACGTTGAAAAACCGGATGTGTGCACCGTGCCTTAAACTACAAAACCTCAGTCTAACATAAAATTACATTGGCGATCTTTTAATAATCCTCTCTTAATCCTCCAGGTGGTATCGACGATATTTCTCGTCTTTCAACAGGGTGGTAACAAAACCTGGAAAACCGGGAAATCATAGAACTTTTTAATTCTGGAATAGTCAAAGAAATTTCAGTGAAAATTTCCAGCTTTCACAAAAAATCAAGGAAATTTTGATAACCGGGTGCACACATCTGATTTTTCAACGTGCGGCGCCACTGCGGCACCGAAGCCCAACTATGCACACATAACCGTGAAATGACGCAAGTACTCATTTCGCGCCATTTGCGAAAAATATTCTTTCGAAGAAAACGTGTTTATTTCGCTTACTTGGTGTAAAAAAGTATGTGTTGAAACAAATTAGACGTTACTGGATACAACAATTTACTAATTATTATTTATATTCCATTTATTTATGAAAACAAGGTACTTTAGACCTGAGAAGCGTGTGCGGCGATCTTCGTTGCCGTGGGGAACTCTGGTACAAATTGCATGCAAGTTGGACTTGCGTCGCCGAAGCGGCGTCGGCAGCATGTGTGCACTACTCCATTGGATCTAATGTATCTCTGACCGCACTTGCGTTGCCGCAGCAGCCACGCACGTTGAAAATCAGGATGTGTTCACCGTGCCTTAGACGGCTACTATTATCGTTTTTCCTATTCAGAGATACGCGATTACGAGAACTTTTGAGAATCGAATAAATCATATTGTAATTCAAATAAAGAATACTGCCGTCATAATTTTTGAACACCGCGAAAACCGTCGCCGCCGTTTTCTCGTTGCCGCGAGGTCTGCGATACAACAAGTGGAATACAATTTGAAATTTGTGAAACTAATGTTTTTTTATGCAGTAAATTTTAATATTTTTTTGCTTGCAGTAACATTTTTGTAGAATTTTTTTTATGTATATTTGATTATGATGTATTGTATGATAATGTAGGGTCAGGTGTAACAGCTTCATAATCAAAATGTTTTGTATTTTCAATTGCTATTGGAAGAGTTCCATTAAGGAAAAACAAATGCAATCCTTACAATAACAATTAAAATATATGAAGAGAAAACATACAAAATACTCGTGGAGAAGTATCCTTTCACTACATCTAGATATTTAAAAATAATGTGTGGATACTGTATATCGATACCAATCATGGATGACAACATTTATTTAAGAAATTGTAAATTCAGTGAAATTTTTGTGTGTTTTTCAGTTTGTGAAATCAGGGAAATATCAGGGAACTTTTTTTCGAGGATTTTGTTGTGCCTCCCTGTTTAAGATCTGATCAATTTTGCTAATGATGAGATACCTCGTCATCAAGTTATTGCCGAATCTTTTATTATGACGAGATCCGAGATCTGGTTAGTTATCTTCTAATGATGTGATATCTCGTCCAGCAAGGTTTGTCAGTTTTGTCAATGACGAGATACTTCATCGAAGCAAACCACCAGGAGGGGATTGACAAATTTTTACAATGAAACGTTTAAAAAAATAATTCGTAACCTCAAATGACCTCACATTGGCTTGGTGTGGAAGTTTGGAGAATGGAGTGACAGCTCAGAGGTTAATCTCATCATCTGACCGCGTATCCATAAAGTGATGTGCTATGATCGCATCTTTTCCATCGGGATTGATCCCGGACCGTGACCAATAGCACATTGGTTGCTCCGATCCAACTTTAATTCAACTACCTACCCTTAACATTATAGTCTCCTTTAATCAAATTCAATTTTTAAAGATGAAAATGAATATGTCTCAAGTACACTAACCCAACAATAATGGACTGAACAACAAGATGTGATAGTATAAGGGAAATAATACATGCTTTAATAGGGATATAGTCCCCACTAGCTTTGCTATTACACTAGCAACCCTTCTGGGCATACTTTTACTAAGGTTTTGATACACAGCTATGGGTATTTTTATCTCCATTCCTGATGCAAGAATGTCTACAGCTCAACTGTAGATTTCGGACGTGGCTCCCTGGTCCGTAAGCGTCACTCTACCTCGTCCCGCAAATGTTCTATGGGGTTTAGGACGGGACTCTGAGCAGGCCAGGGAAGGCATTTTACATCCATATCTTGATACCACTGCTTCACAGAGGCTGGAACATGGCATAGAGCGTTGTAGTCCCGGAAGTAACATTCGTCCATTCCATAAAATTGCCAGAGCGTTGGAAGAACCTGATTGTCCAAAATGTTCACGTAGTTGCCAGCGTTCAATTTACCAGGAACAACATGCAAAGGTGACAGGCCATACCACGAAAAACACCCCCAAACAAGTAGTCGGATTTTATGCAAATCCGCTGGCGTCCGGTCCATTATGGTAGGGTAAGTGTATTTTGTTTCAAAGTATCCAAATACGTTAATTCCCTAAGTATCTAAATAGTGTTTTCATTTTTTAATCTATGTTTCTGATATCTATTTCGTTCAACTAGGGTATTTTTCGTTGAGATGTATGTATACAAGTACTTCCAACAAAAAGCATCAAAACTTGAGTTAATGAATATTTCCAATGCTTCACATATTCCGAAAATATACCACTAACAATCACCAGGTAAGATATTCCCTTCTTTGCAAGGTTAGATACTTTGCTTTTGTTTTAGAGCAGCCCGGGAGCATCTTCATTGGTATGCATGAGTACTCAAATTCAATCTTCTCTTTCTTGATTAAGTCTTTGATTAGAAAGTCTGGTCTTCCGGCGATTCTTAGGTTTCCCAAATTAGCATTGTGGAACGCCGGACAGAATACTTTAGCAGAACTAAATGAAAGCAGCTGCACACATCAACATGAAAAATGAATATTGGATTTTTAGGTTTTTAATCATTGAGCAACAACAAACATGTGAAGTCGCGTAATCTTTTATATACAAATGCAGATTCTGTTTTCTTACTTGTGTGACACAATACATTTTTGACAGTCCACAAAACATTTTTGAGTTTATTAAACGATAAATTTAAAGAAAACATATCAATTGTTCAAAAAATTAAATATTTGATTTGCGCTTTAAAAACAAACGACAAACCAATAGTAAATTGAATTTACGTGATCATTTTTTTCAACTCCTTTCCGCAAATTGCATATGAGGGTAAGAAATTTTGTTCAATATTCATTATGATTTCGATATTTTCTTGAAACATAAGGAACCACGGTAGCCCAGTTGGAAGAATAAGGGACTGGCAACCGGATGGTTGCGAGTTCGAATCCAACTGAAGACCGTATTGTATAAAGGGGGCTGGTGCACGTTAAGTCTATCGTGGCCTCAAATGTCCTCACGTTGGCGTGGTGTGGAAGTTTGGAGAGTAGAGTGCCAGCTCAGGTGTGACCTCGTTATCTCGTAATGTGGTTAGTTATGGGTGACCTCGTTATGTGGTTCAAAATTACGTGGTTTTGTCCTTGGTTCTTTCGCTCGGGATTTCTAATTGACCATCGCCAATAGCCCGTTTTGTCGCTCCAGTGGGACATTAATTAAATACCTATCTATCTCTTAAAACATAAATGACATTTTAACAGGTAATCATAATGTGCATACCTTTTCAACTCCATTGTGTTTTCTTGCTTTTCTTTGGAATTCGATGCAAAAAAATTAAACTACCATCTAAAGAATGTTAGTGGAATTTTGACATAAGAAATTCATATACTAATTCGTGTTTTTAGTACAAAGTGATAGTATGATTTACCTCTAAGTGGAATCTATCTAAGATTAACGAAATTAGTTTGAGATAGTGTAGAAAAGAAACATCAGTACTGGATTTTTTCACTAAACGATGCAATTTACTAAATTAATATAAATTCGCTTTGCAAAAATTCTATTTCACATTCAAAACAAAACTTTCCTAGATATTTTAGTAAAAATTATACATCTAGACTTAATATATGATAACTTTGGTGGCACAAGGAAACTTTTCAACACAAAACAAGATCAATTTATTAATTGTTTTTGTAATTCTGAATTTGAAAATATATAGTATTTTCCCAAGTACCTTCAGGCACGTTTATTTCATGTTAAATAAAGAAACACACTAGAATGCGCTTTCTGTGGTTAAAAGAATACGAGTTGAATCTCATGGAATTTTGTGAATAGTTACTAGTTTTTAAACTGGTAGTTATATTAGCTTAGTAAACGAAGTTATTGTTGACAAATATGATGGCCAATTTTAATTGTTCACCAAAAGTGCGTCATAATGAATAAACATGGTCTAACAAGAGAATATTTGACACATATTTTAATTATAGATTGTTATTTTGCTCGAATTGAACGTAACTTACTTTAGAAATATAAAATTCCACTTTCATTACTAACGAAAAATCATAAAATCTCTAGGTGAAAATTTTAAAGGCATGTCACTTTCTTCTATGAGTGAGAAACGTGTTTTTTAATGGAAGTTGTTTAATTCAGCAGCCATGACGGTTTTCGATATTACTAGCACGATTTTCTTCAAGATAAGTTGTATTTTTCTAAGCGTCCTTTCTAAGATCGGTGCTGGTTTCGTGATGTTTTGATAGGGTTTCATTGGGAAATAAACCAGCTCCCGTTTCTCTTTTTATCAAGAACAAATTTCAATTTCTAACAAGATATGTTGATTCAAAAATTTTTTTCTTCTGTAAAGTCCCGCATTACATACGATAAATGAAAGTTCAGAAAGACGGGTCTCTCATTCATGTGTCCATATTAATCGAAATTAAAAGAAAAGAATATTATTCGATCACAACTTTAATTTCTTCGCTCAAACGGCTCTGCAATAGATAGAACATCAAATAGAGAATTGTAACGGTTCGTCGAAAAGCCTTAATTTTATCCAGATAGAAACTTGTGAGGTATATTGATCTCTACTATTATAAGAGGAAGTGTTTGTCTGTGTCTCTGTATACGGTGTGCAATGTCCTGACGAATCTATGGCACTTACAATAATGAAATTTGGCACACAAGTAGTCCGAATTTTTTGTAACTTTTGTGTCCAGCCCGAATTTTAAAATTTAATCTAGAATTTTTTAAATTAATGTATTAGTTTTTTCACCTTTCTTTCTTCTGTCCGGAATGTGACGTCGTTGAAGAAAGGGGAGGATTTTGCGATTTTCGTCCGCTGTCGTCACATACGTTTTTCGTCTTAATGCCTTTGGAACCATTTCAAGTTTTCTGATTCTATCGTGTTTTGATTTACGTTGTTGTTAATAGACACTTTGAGGCCATCACGCGTTGCCTGTGGAGTTCTTTCCCAAATGGGAACACGTAGCAATCACCGGGGGTTGGCGAGTGTCACAACTGACCACACGAATAGAACTGTCACGGGCAACACCGTGCTGGCCACACAGATGGCTTGTATGCGATATAATAAAAAATGGCAAAATATGTAAACTCTAAACTATTCTTCCTATAACCTGCCAGAAAGAAGATTCAGTAAAGAAATTTAAAAAATGGAACGATTGATAAAATAAACGAGATTTGGTGTTAACTTTGAGGAATAAATTTACTTTTGATCATAATCTATTTATTGCATAAATATTTATTAAACGTCATTTAAGTGTTTAATCCGATTTTTTGCAACATTTTAATATTTCTGTGGCTTGTACCTTATAAACAAAAATCCAAAAAATTTGAAAATGTCTAAATTTTTTCCAGAATTTACTGTCATTTTTGTACGAGTATAACTCCTTTGTTTAATAACCATGCAAAGATTTAACTTTCATGCTTTAAATCCTTTAATAACAGAGTAATCGACAAGATACTTTATGAAGATGTAGTTTATTTCATCCTCATTTGGTTTCTAACTTAGTACTTCTAGTTTACTGTTTCAAGTTTTCTCATATAACAGTACGTTGATATGAAAACACCACTTGCGAAGTAAAAACTTGATAAAAAGAAAATAATTTTTAAATATTTTGTTACTGACAAGTTTCTTGCTAGAGGGAGTACTTTAACATCAAAACATATGAATAAAAATTTCCTACAATCCTTTTTTTTTTTTTTAATTTTTTCAGCTACATTTATTAAGCATCTGAAAAAAAAGGCTCAGTTCTAACATAGAAATCTGTTTAGAGCATAGGAATGCAATTGGCAGATCGAGGAGCTGAAATAGCTAGTGGAGTATAGATTCAAAGAATTTATTTGTACAGCTCAACTACAAAATGTGTAAATATATTCGAACAGATTTCATCTAGAGCAGATTTCATCTAAAAATCTTGTCATTAACAAAACTAAACAGCTTTTTATAGACGCTATATCACGTCACTGGAAGAAAACTGACCAGATATTGATCACTTCATAATAAAAAAGGGGAATATATTTATGACGAGATATCTCGTCATTAGCAAAATTAGTTAGATCTTTGTTGACGAAATTTCTCATCAAAACCACTTGGAGGGTTGCTTTAAATTTGATGTTCCTGTATGAAATAAAAAAAAAGAACGAAAGATTCCTCCAGAACCCTTTCCTTGTTCACAAAGCACTTTTGGCGACTAACAAGAGCGAAAATGATTAACATTTCGAAAACGCTTTCGTCTTCAGCTAGAAAATTAAATGCCATTAAATTCCCAGCTACAATTGAATATTTCCTATATCTGAAAAGTTCTTCATTCGGCTCAGTTCTAACTTAGAAATCTGTTTAGAGCATAGGAATGCAATTGGCAGATCGAGGAGCTGAAATAGCTAGTGGAGTATAGATTCAAAGCATTTATTTGCACAGCTCAACTACAAAATGTGTAAATATATTTGAACAGATTTTATCTAGAGCAGATTTCAACTAAAAATCTTGTCATTAACAAAACTAAACAGCTTTTCATAGACGCTATATCACGTCATTGGAAGAAAACTGACCAGAAATTGATCACTTCATTATAAAAAAGAGGAATGTATTTATGACGAGATATCTCGTCATTAGTAAAATTAGTTAGATCTTTGTTGACGAAATATCTCATCAAAACCACTTGGAGGGCTACTATAAATTTGATGTTCATGTACGAAATACAAAAAAGAACGAAAGATTCTTCCAGAACCCTTTCCTTGTTCACAAAGCACTTTTGGCGACTAACAAGAGCGAAAATGATTAACATTTCGAAAACGCTTTCGTCTTCAGCTAGAAAATTAAATGCCATTAAATTCCCTGCTGCAATTGAAGATTTCCTGTACCTGAAAAGTTCTTCATTCGCCTCTTCCAAATCCCTCTGCTTGGAGTCCAGGTCCTTTTGTCGAACATCCAGCGCGTCTTTCAGCTGTTGGAGCTCAATTTCTTTTGTGTCCAGCGCCTCCTCCAGTTGACTCTGGATCCTTTTGATCTTCAGGTCTTTCTGTTGGATGATTTCTTGCAGCTCCTGGATCGTGTTCTCGCCTTCGATCACGACTTTGGTTTTTTCACTCAAGAGGCTCTGGAATAGATTCGAAGAGGAATTTTCTTTTGTTTTGGGTTATCACAATATGTCACCTCGTCTGCCACAAAGAATACCGCGAGGTTTACTGAAGTATGGTGAGTAACATAGAAAATAAAACAATTAAACAATGCAATACATGTGAGTTAGTTGGGCAAAACAAAATTGAGGCGATTGGTAAGATGAAAACAAGCAAAATCAGTGGGATATAAACAGTAATAGACTTCTTCACTTGGGGGCGAAATTAGAAAAAACCTCACTCCTTTTTCCCAAAAGAAAAAGTATTACTAAAGCATATTATTGTAAATATATATACACCGAATATACACGAAAGATTTACTACACAGTTAATACACCAAAGGTCTATAGAGTAGTAAAAATAGGTCTATAGAGTAATAATGTCAAACACAAACTCCCAATACTAAGTGCAATCCAGGAATTCTGTGTTCGATGTTTATTTATGATAACGAGATTGAGATCAGGTCAATTTAATTCCAATGACGAGATATATCATCGATCAAGATTTGATCAGTTTTGATCAGATTTGATCAGTTGCTGGTGGCGAGGTACTTCGTCGAGACAACTACCAGGATTTTAAAGGAGTAAAATTTAAACAAAACTTTAATTTGGGAGCAGACCTGTTGTTTTGTAGATAAATGCATCAATTAATCCCGCTAATATAACAATTATTCGTGCAAGTGAAATTTAAATGCATCTTCTCAAATCATTGCTCATATTGTACTTTTAAAACAAACTCAACGCTTCAGGGGCAGGTAAGTTATTTAACTACTTACTGCTATTCTAAACTATAGTTGGTTAGAATCTCTGAGGTGTGATTAAACAAGTCATTAAACTAACGAGTAATTAAGGGATAATAAATGTTTCGGAAGCATAAAAAGAAATTATGATTAATGCAACTGCATAAGTTCTAGTTTATGACTGCATTTTCTATTATACAAAAGCCACAGTTAGTTTCAAAACATTAGTTTTTAATCATTCCTTTTAGAGTAATATCGGATAATAATTTCGGAAAATGCATGGAATTTAATATTAAACGAATTAGTTGCCAAAGTCGCATAAAATAAAATCATTACAATATCATAAATCATCGTACCGACCTATTTTTATTGGAATCTCACTGAAGCGATAGTATCAATCATTAGAGAATGTAATTTGGAAGAATTAAGTGAAAATCGTTAAGATGTTTTGCTTACATCAGAAAATAAATGGAAATTAGTTAAAAGTTATTTTAATTGCAATGGGGCGCATATTCAGTCTGTGAGAAAATGAAAAACAGATCATATCAGAAAACTGAAAAGATATTCGTCAACATTTTTAGACAACAGCCTACTTAATATCCACTGATCATGAAAATCTCGTTCACATATTTTGTGTTGAAAAGTAACTATGAAACTATTATCTCGTGAAGATAAATCAAGCATTAAGCCTGTTTTTATAATTTTTAAATATTATTTCATAGTTAAATCATTACATTTATTAAAAATTGTGGAACTAATAAGTCGTTTACTAATTTTACAAATGTTGGTTCCGATTAATATTTCCATATTTGGATAATTAAGTTTTCCAATACTAAAATGGTACTCTTACTTTTACATGAAAAAGTGAAAAAACAATTATTCTTATCATTTCCAATCATGTTAAATTCAACTTGACCGACTCCCAATTCATGTATTAAGGTCAACAGTAATTAAGGTAAACGAATAAGTCTTTCTTTTGATGACAATTCTTTAAAAAAAATTAACGGAATAGACATTACATGAAACTGTGGGATTACACTCAAAATTATCTGCAAATTTTTAAAATGTTGAGTCGGAATGATAAATTAAATTTCCAAACATTTTAAAACGGTATTTACAACATTATGTGCAAAACGAGTTCTCTGATCCTCTTTCAATCCAGACAGCATTGATTCGACGAGTTCAACAATGATGAATTCGGTTAGTATACTATAATTTTGGTAACAAGGAATGTTTCAAAACAAAGCAAGTCGGAAATTTTCAATGAATGGATGAAACATTTTTACGGGTTCTGAATAAGTAAAATCGGAAGTATTTTCCCCTTGTTTAAATGCAAGCATCTCACGTTGCTTAAACGCTCCTGGTGGTTGAGTCTAGGAGGTATTTCGTCATTCGTAAAATTGACCAGATCTTGATGGACGAGATATCTTGTACGACGAAAGAGACCTGACCAGATTTTGATGTCGTGATCATAACAAAATTGGTAATATCCTGATGACGAGATACCTCATCCTAAGCAAATTAGTCAAATCTTTATGGATGGAATATCTCATCGAAACAAACTGAAGGATTAAACAATACGTAGTGAATCACACAGTCTATTGTTACCTGTACAGTGCTCTCAGATTCTTTCAACGAATGCTGCAATTGAGAAATCAAGTTGTCTTTCTCAACACAGACGCTGCTGTGATGCTGCGAGCTCTGAGTCAGCTGATCTTGTAGAACTTGGACACTCCTCTGGAGGATTTGAATTTTGTCCAATCTCCTGGTACATTCCTCTTGTAGACCCTGAGAAGCAGGATTTGATTTTTAGAAGTTGCAAGAATCTAAGTTTTCTCATGCCTTACGATTAAGGTGTACGAATACATTAGATTTTTTTTAATTGTGAGTTTGAAAATCTTATTATTATAATAAGTTATTAGTTTATGCTTAAAATAATATCAGTGTGAAAGAAATCAGATATATATCCAGTTATCAATCATATTGCGAAGTGATAGTTAGATAAACAGTTTTTCAGAAATTGAATTTTAAGTTTTGGAAACATGTTTCAACATGTAGACAGTACCTAAAGTAAATCCCTTGTTACTAGAAAACTATTATGAACATGGAAACATATTATTTGGAAACATGTTTCAACATGTAGACAGTACCTAAAGTAAATCCCTTGTTACTAGAAAACTATTATGAATATTTACAAGATCTAAAGGCGCGTTCTAACGAATCGAATTTAATTGACCGATTATACGTAGTTGGTCAATAAAAGTTGAATATGACTTGAATCAGTTTTTGTTCAAACATTTCAATAGAAACTGATCAACAGTTTCATTTTTAAAATGGCGTCGAAAGCAGCTGTCCATGAAATTGTAAGGATAGTAACAGTTTTGTTAGAACTGAAAACAATTTTATTTAACATGAGATGAAATCGTAAGAAACGTCGTTTTAGCTAGTATTACATATCAGATGGCTCCTACGAATCATCTCCGTATTGTTCTCTGTTGCATGATTCATTTGAAACCGACGACGACTATTGAGTTGTATGATGAGGAAGTGAAACCGCAGGTGATGTATTTAGGAGTTCTAATCACTTTTGTCTTAACCCTTCTTTGCATGATTTTTTTCTTTATTGGTGAAATAAATCAAGGTGATATAATTCATGTTCAAAATTAAAGGAAAAATGGTTAAAAAAATCTTAGTATATATTTATAGTATAAATTTAGCAAAAAAACAATATGATGGTATCATGTGGAATTTTTTAAATTAAACGCAAACTTTTTCAGAAATTGCTCTAAAAATAACATAAACACATGTTACAAACCTTTCTTCCACTCATTTTCACTTTTTTAGCAATAGAAACTCAAATATAATAAAACAAAATTAAAAACGAAATCATACGTTTATTGCAACTACAACAAACAGCGAAATGACAACTTCAAGCTCGTTTTACTGATAGTGACACTTGCTTATTTTTGACAGCTATGTTTTTTTTTATGCAATGGACATTAAAAAGGTATCCAGACACGATCAACTTAAAGTGAACTTGTTCTTTTATATAATTTTTGGGCATTCAATGTTACGATGGAAATTTCCACCATTATGCAAAGAAGGGTTAATACAGTTTGAATTCGTTCCAGGCAGATGATTGCATCGTATACAGGCATCTGTTTTAGCAGAACAGCTGCAGATTTAGCAAATATGTCAAATCAATCTAATTTTTATTACTTTGCACAACTTTATCTTTATCAATTGTAACCCTTGCATCTATATTTTTATATTCATCCAGTCGGTGGTTATGGTACAGTTCGAAAAATATTATCATCACACTTTCAGACCACTTAAGGCTCATTTTTTTAACTTTTTCTTATACCTAAAAACAAAACATAGGCACGCGTGACGTGTCCTGTTGAAGGCGAACTTGACAGTCAACTGAAGTTTACACGTTTCAAGACAAGCTTCAACTTAAAAGCAGATGGTAGATGATTCATCGCTTGAACGATAAAGTTTGAATGGGTCTAATTTTTCTTGATCCACTAAAAAGCTGATCAACTCTATTGAAACAAATTTTCTCCCTCTACTTTTCATTCAACTTTTGTTGATCAGCTATAATCGGTCAACTAAACTTGAATCGTGAGAACGCGCCTTTAGCCTCGTTTGAAAGCTAAGGAGTTGGAAAATATCCTTGTGACGGTTCTTTCTTTCATCGACGGTTATGAGGATTTCCTAATCCTCTGCCTTGTCATCCCCTAAACATTAATGCTAGTCCAGGAGCATATTTCAATATTTATTTACACCATTTCTTGACTAATTATCATACAGACGATACATCGAATATTTACAGGAACATTAAGTCTTCCATAATCCCCATCGATCTCCAGTGCAAAACAACGCATCTCGCTTCCTCGCTGGCATTCGTGCAAGTCCTCTTTTTTCACCCTTCTCCAAACGGGTTTCTTTTCCCATACCAGAGGGGGGACCCCCATGGAGTCCGACTCCGTGGCCATAGGCCCGGCCCAAATCTGGTGAGGCTACGGGGAACTTCACGATAAAACAAAATCGATACTTGTGGTCCATTTTAGTGTTTTCTAGTTTATGCATACACCTTGTACAAAATACAGAGCTCGAACTTACTTTGATTGCTTCATCTTTTATTTTTAAACCATCAATTAGAGAATGGACTTCTTTCAGCATTTTGTCTACGGATGAGGACGATAAGCTTGGGCAATCAGTGTGATCACTTGTGGAAGAACTCTGCAGTTTAAATGAGAGTAAATAACAGAAAACAAAAGAAAATTATGTCAACAAAAGTGAATAAGAAATTAATAATTATCTTTATTGCATAATATTTATTGACACAGAATGGTAGCAGATAAAACTTTTTTTAACACTTGAACAGGAAAATCGTTTTTTTTAACAATAAAATTGTAAAAGTTTAGAAAGTATCAAATAATTTTAAATTTATTGAAAAGCTTTGAATTCGTCTTCAATATGGAGCTAATAAAATATTGTATTTTTAAATACCATTTGAATAAACAATAATTGTTTGAAATATTGATGACATGATATCAGTGTTTCTCTAATTTGATTTCATTTTCATTTTTTATTTTATATATTTATTCTAATACATTAGTAAATTACATATGTTCAAGAATGTATCATATATTTTACCTCAGTAATAAAATTTTTTGTATTATTTTGGTTTAAGTTTGTGTATGATAAATTTGTGAAAGTAAACTTGAAAGTACAAAATAATGTTATAATTCCTAGTCTTAAGTGTTGCTCAAAACTCAAAACTATTAAATTAGTAAATAAAACATTGAAAACGAATACCATTTAAGCACTAACATTTATTACACTCGGTTAAATAGAAGATAGTAGGTAACCGGAATAATACAAATTGTTTATTGTTACAATTAAACAAAAATGTGTAAATCGTGTTAAATATAGCAAATATGACTTACAAAATACTTACGATTTTAATTTAAGAAGCTATGAATGTCATATTCAATTTTATACGAAAAAGGAAAAACGACAATTCAAACTCGTTTGCACTTTAAAAGAAGGATGAAAGTAACAAACTATAATACTCGTAATTTTAAAATAATGCAATTTTATACCATCACATAAAAACATTTTCAAACATAACAATGAATTTTAATAAAACTATTTTTTATGTACTGTATTGGCAGTTATAAAAATATACCGGATTCCTTAAAAATAGATTCCGGCATTTATTATAAATTATTATTTTTCAATCATGTGTTTTTAATCGAAAATCAATAACATCATCCGAAGTATTTTTAGAACAAAAAAATCCGCTATCCTTTTTAAGCTATTAAAAGGATCACTTTCAGTCCAAGTAAACCGAAGTAAATCAAAGATTGTATATACGTGCTGGCACTGACAAATCATCTATCATGAAATATTTAATCTCCTTCTTTCCCTTTCCTTTATAGCTGACGGTTTCAATCGATATAAAGTGCTAGTTTTGATTTTGCTACCACCCGACAAATTATCGCTAAGCGATATTTGTGGAATGTTATCGCTTACCTATGAATTATAAATTTGGTTTTGTGCGAAGATTACTTACGCTATTGTTTTCCTTAATTATTAAACCTATAACTTTTTATTCCGTTTAATGTGAAACCCATACAACTATTCATTTTTGGGATTTATGAGCTAAGCTTTTGTGAGTAATATAATATTTAAAAATATTTAAATCTCAGACATTTTTGTGAGATTCTTATTTTATCTCACATTCGTGTTTAAATATTTTGTAAAAATAAAAATGGAATGACCCTGTAGTACTATTTCATGAAGAGACGGCATATAAAAGAGTTAGGAAAATGAGACACTGAGTCGTTAAAAACCTAGTGTATGGTAGTGTTGATAACTGTTTTTAACCTAGTGCGGATAACTAAAATAAATAAAATAGTTGTATTCAACATCTGATGCATGTGTTTTTAGGGAAGCTTTTTACTACAGAAGGTCAAAAGTTACGAAGGGATTTCAAATTTTTGGTGACTCCTTTATATTTGTATTCCAATTTACAACACCTGTACAGTTTACAGTAGCTATAAATTTGTACTAGGTGCGAAAAATGGAATATTTCAAATGGTACCTACACTCTACACAAAAATCGACGCACCAAGACGGGGTTGTACGATTTCAATACAAATTGGTGGACGTGACGACCATACAAATAGAAAAACAAACGATTAAAATTTCAGAACTATTGAATGATTTATTTCAGAGTTTGACAGTTTCATAGTAGGAAGTCAATAAGGAGTTGGTCCACCTCTGGCTTGTATGCAAGCTGTCACCCGGCGTAGCTCAGACTGAAAATGTTCCTGGACGGTGTCCTGCAGAATTTTTTGCCAAATTGTATTGGGGCTAAATGGTCAACATTCTGGGATAGTTGCAATCGCCTTTCCATAACGTCCAAAATGTGCTCTATGGGAGAGAGATAAGGACACCTAGCTGGCCAAGGAAGTGTTGTGAAAGCTTGAAGACAATTCATAGAAACAAGCGTCGTGTGCGGTCTGGCATTATCTTGTTGAAAAGTAAGTCCGGGGTGCCGCAAAAGGAACAGTAACACAACCGGTTGTAGAATGTCGTCTACGTACCGCTGGGCTATAATGGTGGCTTCACACCAACGGCGACAGCGACAAAATACATGTTACTTCGCTATTGCGCATGCGTATTACAAACAAATTTTGTTTCTCCCGGTTTGTCTCTGTCGCTGCGCTTTCCAGTCTTGGAAGAAGCTCAACTTTTGTCTCTGTCGCCATGCCAACAGCCAATCAGAATAAAGATTGTGACTCTCGCTACGTGCGTTTTTTTGACGTTCCAGCTAAGCTTTCTCTATAGCTTTAGTTTCAGCGAACTATTTCAGTGAAATATACGGAAATACTATGGAAAAAATTTTAACATCGCATAAATTTTAAAATAGAAACCTTCAACATCGCTCAATCACATCTCAGCGATTACGTTTTGTTGAACACCTTGACTAATTCGATTTAGGTTAATGTTTCTTATCCACTGTGTTCTTTCATAGTCAGCCAAACGCTTTAAAAGCAATCGTCTTCGCTGTAAAATGAGTTTTGTTAAATGCGGACGTGATCTGTCTTCCATCTTGCAAAAGAAGAAGTAATCAAATTAATATTTTGCTTTCGAAAAAGATTATGCGCATGCGCAAATGAATTCTTGTCGCTCGCGGTGTAAAGGCTTTTTTAACAGCGACAGAGACGAGCAACAAAATGTTGCCTGTCTTTGTTGCTGTCGCCGTTGGTGCGAAGCCACCATAAGTGTGCCACAAATGACTACCAAAGGGGACCGGATATCAAAGGAGATGGCATCCCAGACCATAACGCATTGTTGTGGGCATGTGTAGCCTGAGATAATAAGGACAGGATCCCCACACTGTCCTGGACGTCTCATAACGCGTCTACGGTTGTCGTTATGGCACAGTTGAAACGGGACTCGTCACTAAAGATTATACGTGCCCAGTCAGTGCCGTTCCAAGTTGTTCGAGCCCGGCACCACTATCGGACAACTCCTTCTTGGTGAGTCGATTTTTTTTGTTTTAAAGTGTATTTTCTACTTTACTCAATTGTTTTTTTTTCAACGCGTTTTTAATGACATGTTTTAGTGTTTTATCCTCCTGGTGGTTGTCTCGATGAGGTATCTCGTTATTAGAAATATACTGGCCAGATATTGATGGACGAGAAATCTCCTCAACAGAAAAATCTAACCAAATCTTGATCTCGTCATCATATCAAATCTGTAATATGATGGTGACGATATATTAGCAAAATTCGTCAGATTTTTGTTGGTAAGGAAAACCAATTGGAGAGTTAAGTTCCAGTTCTCTGACTTAAATCCGAACAGTACTTTTCATCTGCTGCAGAGTCTGAGGCTTTTAACATAAACTTTGTCTTCAAGATAGGCCAATAGAAAAGAAATAATTAAAAGATATGGTTACTGCGTTATATGTTTAACTGTGCCTTAACAGATAGAAGCCTGCCTTTTCGTGAAAGTACCCTTGCACGAAACCCTGTTCCTCAAAACGACCAATTAAACGTCTAATCATAGATTATATAGGATAATCTTTCAAGCCATAGTAGCAACGACATGATCGTTGTGTCAGAATTACTTATCCTAGATCTGGTTACTGCGTTATATGTTTAACTGTGCCTTTGTTCTTAACAGATAGAAGTCTGCCTTTTCGTGAAAGGACCCTTCCACGAAACCCTGTTCCTCAAAACGACCAATTAAACGTCTAATCATAGATTATATAGGAGAATCTTTCAAGCCATAGTAGCAACGACATGATCGTTGTGTCAGAATTACTTATCCTAGATCTGGTTACTGCGTTATATGTTTAACTGTGCCTTTGTTCTTAACAGATAGAAGTCTGCCTTTTCGTGAAAGGACCCTTCCACGAAACCCTGTTCCTCAAAACGACCAATTAAACGTCTAATCATAGATTATATAGGAGAATCTTTCAAGCCATAGTAGCAACGACATGATCGTTGTGTCAGAATTACTTATCCTAGATCTGGTTACTGCGTTATATGTTTAACTGTGTCTTCGTTCTTACCAGAGAGAAGTCTGCTTTTTCGTGAAAGGACCCTTGCACGAAACCCTGTTCCTCAAAACGACCAATTAAACGTCTAATCATAGATTATATAGGAGAATCTTTCAAGTCATAGTAGCAACGACATGATCGTTGTGTCAGAATTACCGATCCTCGAGTTTGATAAGAAGATTTCACTATTTATTGTTCGCTGTTCGTTAGTGGATTCTTCCATGGTGAATCACTTAGGTCTTCTCTATAAAATATCCAAAGAAAAACTTAAAAAATATTCAAAAAAGTTATTCAAGCTTCAGACAAGTTCTCCCTCACACCTTATACTATTTATGAAATTAAAGATAAATTTTACTTCTTATTAGCAGCCAAAGATAAAAATTTAATGCGTTTAAGGACGTTAAAACGTTTTTAATTGGATAATTTCATTATGTACTGCTTATTCAGTAACTTGGGGGTACTTTTACTGATAGAATACTAATCGAAAGAAATTCGTGGAGCATATTAGAAACTTCCTTCTGAACACAACTTGAAAGTGGCACCTGCATACTGCGATTTAACCCTTCAAGTGGTTTTGACGAAACACCATGAAGATCTGATCAAATTCGTTCATTATTAGATATCTCGTCATCAGTACATTGCCGATTTGTTGATGACTATATCAAGATCTGGTCTGTTTTCTTATGACGAGATATCTTGTCCATTAAGGTCTGATCAATTTTGTTAATAACGAGATTCCTCTTCGAGACAGTCACCAGGAAGATTCAAATTCAAAGATGAGTGGGCCGATTTTTCGGCTTATAGAGATAACGATGCCTTCATAACCCATAGTTCTTATGACATTACTTCAAATTATTTGTTACAAAATTCCTTGAGAAAGTCTTAGAAAGCTAAAATTATTGGTATTACGATAATAGAAGTTCTAATGTTTGCTTTTTTAATGTTAAATAATAGGGATATAGGGCATTCATTCGTATAGCTTAATTCCATGGAGCATTTCGTTTTCATTTGTTGCTAGTAGATTATTAATGTTAGATTTTACAATATACTAAGCGTTGATTTACACAACAATAGTTTTATTGAATTTATAATTTATGCAGTCCAATGACGTAACAAAATCCATGTTTATATAATTATCTCAAACAACTCGGTTCACTGTCTATTTTTAGAAAAGACTGTAAGGTTTCATGAAATAATTTAGTCATTGTCCTAAACAGTCCCAAACAGTCTTTTTAGTAAAAACTTCTTCCTTTTGACTCAGGTCCCTGATTACGTGAACAAGGTTATCTTATGTTATGCATTTAGGAAGTTCATATTTACATATCCGTTCTATAAATTAGTCTTCCCTGAAACTCACCAGTATCTACCTTCTTGACCAATATAATCTTTCTTGTGATTCATTCAACCAATAGGTGAGGTTATTTAGTCATGTGTAAATTATTTCGTAGCAGACAAAATTTGCTCAGTACAAAATTTGCAAAGTACAGTCCAGGGAAAATCTTGGCTACTTTGCCAGGTAAAATTCTAGTATTTTTTTCAACTACTTTACAGGTACCAGAAATAGAAAAGTAAAATTCAAGTACTCTTCAATAACCTTGGGAACTCTGACATTAAAATAATGTAAAAATTACAGAGATAAGCAAAAATTGTGCCAAATAAAGGTTTTGTAAGCAGACAAATTTTGTTTGAAATAGTCTTCGAGGTGAATTTTAGTACTTTTCCAGCTAAAATTCTAATATTTTTCCATGGCTCTGAGATGAAAAAGTGGAACTCAAGTACTCTTCAAGGATAATAAGAACTCTGATTATAAAGACGCCCAGTAAATGTGTGCGTACTTACCCTTCTCATGGAGCCGTGGAAGTCGTCCTTGGACGTGGACCTCCGTCTGTCGGACTGTCTGGATGCCTTGAGCATGGCCGCCTGGACAGCAGTCTCGGTGAGGTTCTTCGTGTCCGAACGCTTGTTGAGGAGGTTCTTGAGCGTCCTGATCTCCTGCTCTCTGTCGTAGATGATGCGACCCAATTGTTCGGAAAGGTTCCTGGCGTTCTTCAGCTGACGTTCCATAATTTCAGACATGCGTCTTTCTCGCACAAGTTGAGACTTCGTGTCCTGAAACACACACATAGATTAATACATTGCAAGCGTTTATTTCTTAGATCATGGTATAATGACCAAAGATGGTACAATTACTTGGAGTTTTGTTTCCTTATCACAGAATGCTTCCTGAAGCTTTTCAATAGCAGCTTGCATTTTAGCCTTTTCCTTTTCGTGCTTGGTGCAGACCAGGTTTGCCTGAAAATACAATATCTTCGTATAGAATTTACTTATCGTTGTAGACTGTAATGGAATGTGTATACCCAGTGGGCTTTTCATGATACCAATTTTCATGCAAGCAATTTTTTTTAATGTAGATGACGTCATCTAATAAAAAAAACCAACTTGATGTGAAGATGAATAAAAAGATAACAAAGAAGATGTTCTTCATCTTGGAATATTACATACGAATCTGGTACTTAAGTCACTGCCCCCCCCCCAGGAGTATTTATAAAACGATAGTTTCAATCAAAAGAAGCAGTTAATAATTCTAGCGTGTTTGGTTAAAACGGTATTTCAAAAACATTTTTTAAAGGAAAGTCTTTTTATTGAATGTTTTTTTTTTTTTTTACCTATCTAAATTATAAATCAAAGAATCGCTTCAACCAGGATTTATATCTGCTTTAATTCATAATTTACATGCTAATTTAACCAAATGAAAGGTACTACTTTTACCCGTATTTATTTACTTTTCTCAGTATGAATTTTTTTTATTTATACTGTTTTATCCAAACACGATAGAATTGCATTTACTGCAATTTTATCACAAGTGGACTTGCTTCAGTACAAAGGTTCTTTGTACTTACTGCCATTTAAATTAAACTCGTTTCTAAAATATAAAACACCATGACTATTCAATTCTAAATCAACGAAATTTAGGATATTTCCTTGACAATCTGATAGAGATATTTAGACAGTTACTATATTAACTTTCAGTTTTGAAACTGCAAAATTGAAAAGTGTTTTAAGTATCCGAATTCTGCAGCTAAATATTTTCTCTATGCTCTATATTGAAAGCTACCTTCTTTTCAGTGAAGGAAAATATACTGTTTAAAATTTTACTCGAATGTTTTATTTTGGATCGATATACGAAATCTGAAATCACACATACAAATAGTAATAAAATATTCAAGACTAATTGTATGCAATTCGAAGAGGAAACCATATTTAGTCATTTTAAAAAGTAGAGAATAAAAACTTTTTACAAGCTAAGAAAGTGTCCTCCTTCTGCTGATAAATACAAATTATAAAAATCTGGGTCTTGGAGGTAAAAAAAGCTTAATTTTTTTCAATGTTACAATTTACTTTGATGTTTTTAGCTATAAATAGTTGCATATTGAAAACAGAAAGGTTTTAATTTTTATCTAATATAACTTTATCTTGAACTGTTCCCTGTTTAACGGTTTTGAAACCCTTTCTTCAACCTTAAAATAAATAACAAGAAAATGTTACTTTAAATTACAACATGAGTTGTATCTAATTCCAATGAACTAATCTAATCTATCTAGACTAATCTATGAGCCTGCAATTAAATAATTTTTATGAGGTTGGTATTCGTGAAACATTCCCATAAATACATCTACTTTTCCTATTTCTCCTTTTTATTTACAGAACCTCCTGAATATGCATGATACGTATTGAATATGTATAAGAAAGGGAAATTCTATTAAGGAGAATCATATATCCACTAAGCGCATAATAAGAAATCTTGAAATAAGAGGCAATTTATTTGCTTATTTCATTTTGAACAATCCAAGGAGAAATTATAATAGCAAATGTGTTGTTTTAACTAAATAAATTACTTAGATAATGCATTTGTTTTACGATTTATACTTATCTGGAGAAAAGTACACCAACAATAAAAAATTTTAACTATGCAGTAATAAGATTATTTAAAATCTTTAATCGAGCATTGGAATTCGATAGCATGTCTTTTAATAATCACGTAGATGTATTTCAGTTTTCCATCATCCTTCCAAATTAATAGCACGAACAACAATTTGTTTATAAAACAAATGTGTACTATGTTGAGCTAAACAATTATTCTATTTATTTTACAATGTTAATATTTTAACAAAAATTTCATTTTATTTTGGATTAACATTTCAAAAAATATTCTGTTTTATTTTAGACTGTTAATGTTTAAAAAAATACTCTATTTAATTCTAGACTGTTAATATATATATATATATATATATATATATATATATATATACCAACAAATATTCCATTTTGTTTTAAACTGTTGACCCCTTGGGCACATTTGACGACTGAGACTCGTCATGCACTTGTTTTAATTAAGTTACGGATGACGAGTCTAATTCGTCATTCAAACAAAGACAAAATTAAACACGTACATTCTTGTTAGTGGCAAGAGTGATTGGTGTTTGGAGACTCTTTAAATCAAATTATTCAATCGTTCTCTACAAAAATACACTTTTTTTTCTGACTCCATACATATAAATATTTACACGGAGTTCAGAAGCTGTGCGATCTCTCTCATATTGTTGCCATTCTTATCAAACGAAATGATACGAAAATATAACAATAACTAGTGTGCAAACGATAATCTGAACTACTCAAAATATTCAATCTGAATACTCAATCAAATAAATTTGTTCCCAAGGGGTTAATATTTAAACAAATATTTTATTTTATTTTACATTAATTGTGTGCGTGTGTTTCAACAAATATTCTATTTTATTTTAGACTGTTAATTTTTTTACAACTATTCTATTTTATTTGTATAAAGTAAAAATGTTTACTGTTTGAAGCCCATATTGAAAAGTTTATTTGTTGAATACGTTCCAAATAATAATGAGTCATTTTCAGTATACTATTGTCTGCAATGTATAAAATAATTTCTAGTTATGAATAAAATGGCTAATTTATGGTGCTGTGTCTGTTTCCAAGTGTCAAGTTCGAATCTTAATGTAAAACCCTATCTCAGAAATCTTAGCACTGAAAAGGTAGAATTCAAAATATTCAGACGATATAACACTTCAAATAAGCAAAATGGCCGTCGATCTCCAAACGTGACAATTAAGATCAAAATTTTTAAACTTGAACAAGAAACCTGAAGAGATTTAAGCTATATATGGCTATAAAACCTTCACGTTCCACCCGATACTTTTGAGACGTGGCATTCTCAAGAAATAAAAGACATTCTTTCATAGCTGGAAATGGCCATTTTCCTGCACCGCTTATCTTTTGCTTGGAGTAATAGACTATTAAAAGATATTTCGCTATCTTGCTCTGCCGATTTCGTTTCGCAGAAAAGTGTCGGTTGCTCAGGGTTGGGTGTTCTATTTCGAATTGTTTTGTTCGGGGCAAAAGAGAGCTTATCAGACGAATAATAGAAATGATGTCAGCGTAAAATTGCCGGTTCGCTCACTCGATTGCGGTTTTACAAAAATTAATAATTTACAGAATTAACCCAGAATTAAGACACATTTGCTGTGGTTTGTGTTTAAACTGTTTTTGACAGATTTTATAAGCACTGTAGTGTATTTTTTAAGGGAAAAACTCGGTAAATGAGATCAACTTGACTTCTATTTAATGAAACTCAAATTATATAGTAGAAATAAATTGCCACACGAGTGTGAATAATAATGTACATTTTGTAGCTTGGTACGAAGTATTTCTGTTATAAAATGTTTATACTGATGGAAGTAAAAGCTTGATTAGTGTTATAGTTTTTCGACTTAGTTTAAGTCCTAAGACTCACAATTTTATTAAAACATTGCGAAAATATTTCTCCGTTTTCTATTGAAACACTTGAAATTAGAATGAAATCATGCACGTAAAATGTATTGTTAACTTGGGTTTTGTTTACTTTATCGTTGGTAGTTTGATAACTTAATGTACCCTTTTTCAAATTATTCCTATAAAAATAAATTTTTAGATACGTAAAAAACCATGGTTTCCAACTTGAAAGTGCTTTTATTCATGTTTCGTATAATTTATTCTGCTTTATATCTTCTTCAAAGCTTTATATTAAATTACGATGCATACGTGTGTGAAATTTTTGATGAAACTACTAAGAATGAAGTATATTATAATAGAGAAAACATACAATAAATACAGTCGTGAGATATGAAATCGTAAATATGAAGAATTATATAGTACAGATTACAATTTCATCTGCTAAATTAGACATTGATCGAGAATTTCACGTTTTTTAGGTTAATTCACAAACTAAAATGAAGTTATCTTACTTTTGTATTACAAACTGTATACGTATTGAAAATATGCACTGTTAACAATAATTCAAACAATAATGATTCAGTGCTACAACTAACTAGAAGGTAAATTTATATTTAAAAAAAAAGGAATGTTAATAAATTGAATATTTTCATTCAATTTCAACTTATTTATCAATTTTGTGCCATTTAAGTCAATGTTTTCAAGTTTACTGTTTGCTACAGTCCGTCTTTGCGTGTGTGGCTATAGTAGACAGTGGGTATGCCCACTGTGCTGAGCATCAGCGAGCTGTAGGAATTGCAGGTTCGATTCTTCCCTGAGTGCATTTCATTTCTATCTTCTGTGTCTGTAAACCTTTTCTGGTGTGTACGTCCGTTACTTGATGTTGTTTGCAACCCAACTATATACTATGTGTGTATTATGTAACCTATAGTATATTATGTAAAACAATATTATTTTGGATTTATCATCTCATTGATTTATAAAATTTTACATGTTTTTTAAAACATTTTGTAATTAAGTAAGTAAATTGTTTAAAGTTTTTAATCTGTTTAATCTAAAGTTTTAATAATTTTAATTTTGATAACACAGAACTCATAAAACGTCTCAAAAAACTATTAATAATTTCTATATCTGAAAAAAAACCCACCAATACTTATAATGTTCTAGTTGTATTTAGAATTATTAATTGAGATGTAGTTTTCAGCTGTAAGTTTAATTCAATTCTGGGAGTTTTTGTGAGATTTTTGCTGAGAGATGCATTTTTGAATTGTGAGACGTCAATTATCTAAGTATTTTGATTTGACATTTATGAACAATGAAGCATATCATGAGTATGTTTCAAAGCGCGCTCTTCTCATTTACGATTACTGTGCAGAAGTTAATATTAAGCACTTCGAGAGCAATAAGTGATTTCTAGCGCCAATTGCATTCTTCATTCAACCGGCTTTACACAGCTAGTAAAACATAGTCGAGTTAAAAATATAATTTACTGAAAACACAGCAGAGGTATACACAAAGGCAATATAGGCATGAACATTCAGCATCTATCAATGACAGACAACACAGCTTTAAGGAAGCCAACAATTGTTCCGGTCTCGGGAACAATAGAATTGGGCTTTGTTTAACGGCTGACAAACAAACTTTTTCTTCTCGAGTGTGATTTTTGTCTAGTATTCACAATTATAACAATTTCTATTGATGACAAATGAAAAGATTAATAAGTGATTGAATTTACGTCGCACTGGAACAATACAACAGGTTATTGGCGAAACAAATGAAATGGAAAAAAAATCCTATGAAAATGAAAACCAGATTAGATAAGTTAGGTACATTTTAAGTACTTAAAGATTTCTAGCACTTGAAGAGTATTCTCTTAAATTTTGTTGGCAAATAAAAGTAAGCAATTATTTAACTAATTTTTATGGTATGCCGTAAAAAAAATACAGTATTGCCTATGCAATGTAATCTTCTGGCAATCTAAATGTGCTCCAATCAATGTAAACTACTATCATACATTGAAGAGTGGACGGTACATACGTTCCACCCGTCAAAGAACGTTAGAAGCCTACTTTTATTTTCAATAAATATGTGCTCTGGAACTTTAAGTTCCAAATGGTTCCACAATTGTCCAATAACGTTACATCTCTTTACAACAGGAGCTCATTACAACAGTATTAAGCTCATTACAACAGGAAATATAGAGCGTCTAAAGGTGCAGAATGCCTCTAACTTTAAACCAAGTGGTTTCGATGAGATATCTCGTCCATCAAGATATGAACGTTTTTGCTAACGACGAGATGGCTCGTCATCGAGATATTAACGACTTTTATGATGACGAGATAAATATCTAGTAATTTCTTCAAACGACGAGATATCTCGATCATCAAGGTCTGGACATTTTCTAACAACGAGATGACTCGTCAAGACAACCAGTAGAAGCGTTAATAAAAATGACCAACATTAACATTTCCCCAATGTTATTAAGTTTATACTTATTCAGTCTTTGTGTGTAGTTTCGTTTAGAGAATGCAATCTATATAAATAAAAAATATTATCTGCCCATTTTAAGTTATTTATCCTATTTCGGCTCTACTAGTGCAAAATCCGTGTCTTCGAGTTTGGTGTCTGTCTCTCCGTCTCTGTGTCTGTCTGTATGTGTATCTGTCTGTATGTGTATCTGTCTGTATGTGTATCTGACTGTATGTGTATCTGACTGTATGTGTATCGGTCTGTATGTGTTTCTGCCTGTATGTGTATCTGCATGTATGTGTATCTGTCTGTATGTGTTTCTGCCTGTAAGTTTATCTGTCTGTATGTGTATCTGTCTGTATGTGTATCTGTCTGTATGTGTATGCCCGTACTGCGTCCAACCGGTTGTATTTTCATGAAACTTTGCCAACTGTGAGTTCTTCCATTATTTTATTGACTGAACTTGATAGCTTTTGTCTGTCCGCCTTCCCGTTTTATGTCTATTTGAGTGTATGTGTGTTTGTACGAGTATGAAAAAACAAAATTTAAAAATCTTTTAATACAATATTCTGTTTTACAAATCATATTTTAGTTTAATGAATACATTATTTTAAATTTCCTTTGCTTGCATATTTAAACTAGATTCATGTTTTTCAAAACAAAATTCTGTTTTACAAATTATATTTTAGTTTAGTGAATACATTATTTAAATTTCCTTTGCTTGCATATTTAAACGAGTCTCATGCTAAAACATCTGAGTACTTATAAGGGGGAAGGTGGGGAACAATGTTACATTAAAGTTCTTTTTTTTTAAGTGGCGGCAACATTAGCTCCAATTTGTTTGCAATCTTGTCAGCCATATTGTTTTCCAGATGCCCATGTGTTTTGGAAGAATTTGCATCATTAGTTCTAATGCTGTAAGTAAATCTTTATTTTTGCATGTTAAAAGTAAAATTTTGTGTTTGTAATTAAATTCTCTTTATTCATGAGTGGTGATTATTTTATGATGAATAATATTTTAGTAGTAAATCTAATTGTGTTTAGGTTCTGTTGAGTTAAAATGGATGAAATAAATTCCCATTATGTAGTCATAAAATATTTTTGTTTCATGCTATGTCAGATGGGGTACTGTGTTACAGAATGAAATAGGGCACACTGTTACATACATAATTTGTCCAATTAACACATTACAAAGGAGCATATGTTTTATATGTAAATTTTTTTATTCATATAACTGTCTTCTTCATTTAAGGTACCCGGACACGCGTTCGAGACCCTTTATTTTTAAATGTGGCATAGAAACATTTTAATGATATTTTTATGTCTAGGGTAGCAATAACATTAACTAAGCAATAGCATTGGGCTATAAATATTTAAAATATATATTAATAATTTTGTAAAAACGATAATTATGCATGAAATTTTAAAGAAATTTGTCAAAAACATCAAATGTTCTAACTGAAAATCTATTAAAACAGTTTCAAAACTGCTGCTACCAAAATAAACTACATGCATTTTTCTAGGGAATGAACTAGAATCAAAATTATATTTAAGTAAACAAACATTTTACAAGCGATTGAAAAATGAATACAAGATTTTTGATAGTTTTACAGTACTATTTCTTAAATAAATGGCCATAATTAGAAAACGTTTCAACTCGGCATAGTTATTCTAGTTCATTCACTAGACAACATTATAATGAACGAGTTCTCAAATTTTACGAGAATCCATCAATAACATTTCGTATAATAACACTTAAAGTGTGGAAATAATGCATAAATATTAGTTTAGAGTAAAAGCAGTTTGAAGTGTATAGTTTGCTCTCTCTCTTGCTTTTACTGTTTGTGTAAACAATTTTGTTCTTCACTTCTCTTTAAAAATGTTCACACTATTTCCAAAAGAGAAACTATTTAAACATTTAAAAAACCTTTCTAAAATTATATTTGCAAAAAAAGTAAGTTTTAAATTTAAAATTTGACAGGTTTTTGGTCTTTTAATGGTCATTTCCGGTGTTTTACATACTTACATCCGGTTTTCCCGCCTTGATTAAAATCTTAATATCTCTGCAACTAATTAACTCAGAGAAAAAAAATCACATTTTAGGCTAACATATCCTAGGGCCTTTACACCTTCTAAAATCATTAGCGGGTTTCAATCAATTGGCCCTTTGTATGGAGACATCTACAGCCCTGATGTTTTTTAAGTTCTTTTGTCACTAATCGAGCTGGCCCCAATTAGACAGCTCAAAATAATTGCTTCTAGTTATCTCCATATGATTCTTTACAAACTCCCCCATTCACCTCTTATAGTAACCGACTTCACTGTTTACCTTCCACAGCTTCTCCGAAACATTCACAAGCTAGCGAAATCATGTCTCCGCAAGAAGTAAGACCTGTCCCTAAAGCCCTACCCAGAAAAACTGCACGAAATAGACGACGGGTGAAAAGTCGGATCTTGACTGATACGCCAGTTAAAAATATGATTACAAAGGAAATATTGAAGAGAAAAAAAACACCAAACCCTAAAAAGAACGAAATTTCCAAGAAGCGAACCAAAGTGAACCTGAACCATAAGCCTTAAGAGATATCATCAACAAAAGACGAAGATTCACCGTCTTAATCTTATTGTATCATCTACTCTGTAACTGTTGGCTACAATCATTGTTAATGTTTTGTTTTCTCAACTGTGTAGGTCATAACAATAGATTGTTAGAAAATTTTATTATTTATTCTCTATATTTACTCCAATTTACACAGCTGTTCAATTATATTTAAACTAATCAAAAGCAGTATTTTATTTTAAGCCTACTTAAGGAATTATTAGATATCTGTATATTTCAATTCAAAAATTAATTTTAATAAAAGTCCATTCTTTATATTAACTGTTTTTACTATAATGTAACATTGTACCCCACAGTGTTACAATGTACATCACTACCATAAACATTAAATACTGGAAATAAATGTTACTCTTTTTAATTTTAATGATATGTAACATGTATGTAAGAGATCAAATATCATGGGCTTTGTTTGCGTCATATAGATGCATATCTTGATGCCACAGCTGAAAACAAAAAACATGTAACCTAACTTCTCCTATTTAAATCAATCATAATTTGGTAGTTTTGGAGAAACTCGAAGGTTACATTGAGCATTACGATTACTTGGAATGTTTTACTAGTATTGCTAAAAAAGCAATCATTTTATGGAATTTAAATTCGAATATTTTATTTACTTTGAGGCTTGTGTTTTCTTTACGAAATATTAGTTATTAAAAAATGCAGAGAATATTTGGGACTGACGACGAAGAGAATAAAACATTTCAAATTAAATATACATCATAAAATCTTTTATTCTACATTAAGGGGACATAGTACCTTACGGGCCAAAAAGTGATCATTTTTCTGTACTATTTTCGACTCGTCATAAATCAATAACCTTTATTCATTTTTGAATGGAATTTTGATAAGTTCTATAATAAAGTATTAACTTTAAAAAATTGGTAAAATAATTGTAATTCAGATAAAATATTTTTTTAAACAACATAAAATACGAACACAAAAATAATAATAAGTAATTGGCTAATATTTTGCTTCCCGCAAGATAATTTTTGAAATATATATAGTAGAATCTAAATTTTTATGTCAAATTAAAGCTAAATAATACCTTTATACTGCAAACCTCAAAATTTAAAATTATCTAGTATTTTAATATTTAAAAAAAATTAAAATTTCATAAAAAAATTAAATTATTGAAATTTTTGTCTTTATCATGCTATATTTAAAAATGTATGCATCTCATTAATATATTGGAGGTTCACAGAATTAAGATCCATAAGTAGAACATACATGTGAAATATTATAGCTCTACAATCATAACTTTTTTTGTAAAATTGCGGGAAAGTGTAAAAATCAGAAACTGAGAAAATCAAGTTTAAAGATTGAATTTCTATTATGTATAATATCATAAATACCTTAGAGTTTAAAATGCTCCTGCTACATATGTAGGACCTTCTATTTCTAAGAAATGCTCATTTAAAGCTTTTTTTCTCATTCTGTGAGCCCTACGAGCCTCTAGTGTTGATGACCTACATTTAATTTCTGCACTTTTCAAACGCGCCAAATCAGATATTTTTGCAGAGGTGCATGCAAAATGTCCTACTTGCAGGCCAAGACATTTCATAATGCTCAGACGACCTGCCATTCCATCATTAAAAATTACTAACGCTTCGTTTACTGAAACGTCAACAACAGTTTTTGATGATCCGGATGTTTTCGGACAATACTTCCAAACAGTGGAATTAAAAGACTCATTAGCATTTTGTGTCTTGCCACCCAGACATTTTTTCAATAACTTGGGTGCTGATAGTTCTGCAAATGTAGGTTTAATTGCATCCATTACAGGTATTGGCACAGTTTTCTTGTGTATGTAGGAAACACTTGTGTCAAATTGGGATCTTTGATACTCACACCATGACGTGGGACCAAGAGGGCAGAAGTAGTGCATAGGTGTGGTATCTGAGGACTTATAGTGGCAATAAATTGCCCAGATCGCTTTTCGCATGTCTTCAACGGAACTATTGTTATCACGGATAGCATTTCCGTAATAAGTGGTAAATTTATCTATTAGTTTATCTGTTAATCGGTTTTTTCCGCTGATGCCTTTACCATCAGACAGTTTTTTGCCACGATTTAATAATTTTAGTTTCCGCAGTCTAGCACCCATACGCTTTTGAATATGTCCAACACATTCTACTTTTTCGACAGCATACGGTGCAGTACGTAGAAGCTCTGGAAAAGTTTTGGTATCCCCATCCCCGATATATTTGACATACTTCACGTCTCTTTCGGAGAGGGACCTTTGAAATATATTTTTCATACCATCCACTTCCATTTTACAAGATGACCCTGAATGGTTTTTAACACAGTGTTCTTGATGGTTCAATTTCCAATCTTCGTACGCTTTTCCACATTTCGAGCCTTCCCACTGATCACACCCCTTACAATACGACGAAAGTACTTCAACATCCAGTACCTTTCCGGTGACATCCCCTATTACACTACAAACACCGATTCGAGAGGTATGACCGCGTGTTTTCCATGTTCCGTCACCACTGATACATATTTCGTTACTGTCCGTAGCTGAAATTTCTTCATGAACCGCCTTCTTCATTGAATCAGTAGCCACTTCAAAACTGGCCAGTTTGATTTTTTGTAAAATCCTATCGTAGGACTTTTGGGATACAGGTGGAGGTAAATCCATTGCTGAGCAGAAATTTTTTATCCCACATAGACCTAAGCCTACTGTACGCATAGCATACACTATTCGAGTGTTTATCTCATAATCATTTTTCGTGCATTCAATTGCAGGCGAGCTTTTAAAAGTTGATGATGTGCTACATGATTCGCATTCAATGATGAACTCTGACACTAGTCCATACACAATTCTTTCCTTCAGAACTGCTTTACATCTGCAGTGGCAGCATGTCAAGAATTTTGAAAGTTCTGACGTTAAAATTTTCATATCCACAAGTCTGTATCCATCACTCTGTTTAGGAATAGTAATTCTTTTATCCTCACAGACTTCCAAACGTATTTTTTTCGCAGATGCACTCACACAAGAAACTTCTAGTTCAGATTGTTTCCCTTGGAAATGTTGATTCCCATTAAAACAGCCTTTCTTTCGGCGAAAATCACCAGATCTACGATTTGCTTTGCTAGACATTTTAGCAGGATTTATAAAAAGACTATTTATAATAACAAAAAAGGAACAAAAAATCGCAATATCTTTCGAAAGCTAAGACAGAAGAGAGCACATGAAAGCAGCAAATATAGCAAGTATAACAAGAATAACAATTGTAAACAAGCGTGGTGTAAAATAGAGTTGTGTGGAGATGAACAATTCCTTCTCCCTGTTGAATAAATATATTACATGGTTAGGCAGAGTGGCTGAATATAAAATAATTACAAGGATAATTTCATTTCCGAAACCGAAACTAACTACATTCGATTAACATCACAAGGTCAGTCAGTATTGACATTTACGTTTTTTATTGCTGTAAGCTTAATTTTCGACGGATTTCGATGCGGTTTGTTTTAAAATGCTCCCAACATTCCAAATTATTTTTTAAAAATACTTTTGAAAAATCGATTTTTTGAAGGGTGAAAGGTACTATGTCCCCTTAAGACCGGTAGCTAATATGGCAACCTTCAAATTTTTAGGAATTAATTGTACATGCGTATCTGAATTCATTTGAAATAGTCGTTTTTAATCGTTTGCTTTTATAAAATTCTGTATTCCGTTAGCTTATATTCCAGGAATTAATTTTGTAGTGAAAAAGCAGATCGGATTCCTTGCCTTTCGTTGTAAGTATTTTAAAATCTATGTTTTAAGATGTATCTCTAGATTTTCAATTCGATGTTTTTCGTTGAATATCTGTAATCAAAGTTGGTAAATGTTTAATTTGTTAAAAAAATTTTTGATCAGTTTTATGAGAATTTTGGGTAATTGGTAATTTTTTAGTTAACGTCGTACTAGAGCAACACAACGGGCTATTGACGACGGTCCGGGATCAGTCCCTTAAGGGAAAGATCCGAGGACAACACCTCGTAATTTTGAACCACGGTCAGATGACGAAGCAACACCTGAGCTGGCACCCCACTCTCCAAACTTCCACGCCAACCCAACGTGAGAGAATTTTGGGAAATGCTTTCAGTTTTTAATGATATAGTAGGCATATGTATCTACGTATACCTTCAATTATTCCATGCATTCTGGGTAACATTGACACGCTCTCGAGACTTCTCATTCTTACTAAAAACTTAAATTCTACCAAAATGCAAAATGGTAAATTTTACATTTATTTACATTTGTGAAACTGTTTTTAACAATTGTGTACCCGTATTAGAGTGCGATATTTGTTATATGTACTGACTAGGAATTAAAATTTTTTAACGAAAACAGAAGTTAGTTAACTAATTCAATACGATTAACGTTGGATGTAATTCTGCTAGTAAAAGATGATTTGCAATCTGTATATTTGTTCTTGTTTTAAGTTTGCATATTTTGAATAGATGGAATATGAATGCAAAAAGTTATTTTATCAGAGTTAGTTATACCAGATACGTTATTGGTAAAAATATACGTTTAAATTCGTCAGCAATCTGAAAACACCCGGAAAAATCACTAAACTCACTGCTCATTTAACACTACGGTTTAGAAGAACCGGTAGGAAGACTATACTATCGAAATTAAATTACGATTTCAGGCCTGATGAAGGCCCTTCTTTTACAAAATAGGAGTTGTGGTATCCCAGTTTAATGTCGAGGATTAACAACCGGAAAGTTGCGGAAAGTCGATCCAATCATACTATCATTGTACATTAAATCTGTCTTGGTCTAAAATGTCCTCACGATGGCGAGGAGTGAATGTTTGGAGAGAGGGTTACCAGCTCAAGTGTTGTCCTCGTCATCTGACCGTGGTTCAAATTTCGAGGTGTTACCTTCTTATCTTTCCCTTTAAAATTGGTCCCGGGCTGACACCAACAGACAGTTGTGTGTTGCTACAATGTAAACTCAACTGCCAACCTACCATGTCTTAGAAAATAAAATATTTTTGAAAAGAGGTGGCGGTTTGCTGAGGTTTGCACATGGGCACTTCATACCTCAGGAATGGCCCTCTGTATTTATATGATCTCTTGTTATGTTTCCCATGTAAATGAATAAAACTAATACGAGGCAATTTTATTTTCGCCATTTTCCATTTGGATTCCCAATACTTCTGTTCTTTATTACTAAAATTATTAAGTACAGTAAGCCCTCATAGTGTCTATAATTACTTAAAAATTATTCAGGGAAGTCATCAATATTCAAATAAAATAAGTGTGCACCCAAACAGTCAGGAAACGAAACTTAGCAACTGAAGCCCTCCCTGAAGAGTCTGGGACAATTTACTGAAGACATGGCTGAGGTGGTGGATTAGATGCAATAGACATAGACACCAAGCATCGATCAATGACAATCATCGCTTCCTGACGGAAGCATGCGTTCCGGTCTTAGGAACAATGGAGTCGGGCTTTGTTTACCTGCTGACAAACAAATTTTTTTCCCCAGGAGAGTGAGCAGTGACTTCACTCAATTGCAGAATGGAAAGGGGGACAGCAGCGTCGACTTTGTCGCATGGGGAATGCAATTGACGACTGGAACACCTATTGTTTTCAGAATTCCCTTACCACACCTTTCCGCTCACTACTTGAGACGTCTTTTCTCGTGCTTACTTTTAGAAAGTTCCTAGCAGGATGTCGTATAGCGAGGGTTCTGCGAATTCGGTGGGGATGTTGTTTTCTAAGTAAACATGTGGGTGTCCGTATATTTATGAAGATGCCTGTTCTTTCCTTGTTGATTTTGGCTGTTTATAAGGAAATAGACCTCAGTTGCTTCTCATTTCTTGGAGAACGTTCATGTGCTTTTCTTAATGCATTAAGGCTTGTTTTTTTTAATGTTTTTAAAAATTGAACATACATAGCTAAATAAAGTTTTTACTTCTAAAAACTCGCTTAAATTTTTTCACCAAAACAAATTTTTAAGTATTTCTGAAAATCATAATGCTGAAACTTTTAGTAATTTCTTGAATTTTTACATTTGAACGTGTGCACAGCATTTGAAGATTGTAACGGACTTCTGAAAAAGTTCTGGGTAGACAGGGAGTTAATATCATCATAGCCAAATGCTCAAAATTTCTCAATGGCATTTTTCTTGTTAAACTTGGGCATATCAATTTTTAATTCTTAGCCTACTGTTGACCGAGCGGTTAAGGGTGTCACTCTTAAGAGATTGGCAAACCGAAGCTCCTGGTGTCGAGTTCTTATCTCGATTGTCCCGAAGTCGGACTGTCTGTAGGTAGGTAGTTATTAAAAATCAGAGTGGGATATTGGCAACTGCCCGGGATCAACCACGAACGGAAAGATGCCAGGACAACACCTCGTAATTTTGAACCACGGTCAGGTGACAGGGTTTAACGCCACAGCTGGCTGCTTACTCACTACACCAACGAGAAGGTATTTGAATGTTATTTGAGGATTTTGAGCTGTGTTGAATTTTCTCTGTTTTTTCATGTCGACGTTTAAATACGGACCAACTTGTAATGTTCTCTAGATAGACCTTTCCCGATAATTCCCGGTAGGTGAGATGTGTCAACTCTTCCCAAGGTGGGTAAATCGTCACGTTCTCGAAGGATCAAACTATCCATAAGTTAATATTTGAAAAATACACTTCCTATATGTGAATTCCCATGATTCAGATTTCTAATTGTGATGCAAGAAGTCAATTAAAATCGAATCAGGAATATGGGTACTTGAATGTTCACGAGACCTTACAAAATCAACGACTGATAAACAAGAAGCGCGTTGTTATAAGCGCGAAAACTCCTGAAACGTAAAAATACTTCCCAAATAGTTTGGCGGAGTTTTTCGGTTGGGCGGTTTTGCTCAGATAAAAGATAATGACACAGAGGAAAAAGAATGACAAATCGGGCAGCTGACAGCACCACGATGCAACTGATCCTTGTCTTCCCTCTTTCTCTTTTTTATCCCGTCTTTTTTTTCTAATTCCCTCTCCCTTTCTTTCCTTCGGCCAAACGATCCAAGTTCCAGATAACTATGTCCTCAAGGTCTCAGAACGGAACAAATTGCAGAATTGACTTTCCGATTAAAAGTCATTCCGATTAAGGACGCTTATGAGTTCCATTTTCTATGTATTCCAGAGTTGATCGCTGGTGTTTAATTGGCGAGTAAAATTATGCCTTTGCTGAGTTTTGAAGTTTTGATTTTTGAAAAACGCTATACATTTCATGCTTGAAAACGCAGAGGTGCTTTTAAAAAATGGAAGATATCGACTTTTCCCAATTATTTTATGAACTTTCAGGATTAATCCTCCGATGGTTCCCTCGTCTTCAAAAGTGACCAGATCTTGATGAACGAGACATCTCGTCATGAGAAATAAACTGACCATATCTTGATCTACGAGATACCTCGTAATTAGAAATAAACTGACCAGATTTAGTTTTCATCATCTTAAAAAATTCGGCAACATTCTGAAGACAAGATAAGTCATCATTTGCAAAAGTGGGCAGCACTTGATGGACTAGATACTAGATAGCTCGTCTAAGTCACTTGAAGGGTAGAAGTTCGTCTCAATAGGAACATTTGGCAACACAGATTTACGCAATTAATGGAACACTTGAAAAGTTAAGGAAATAACAACAAATTATGACAAATCAAAGGAAATTTCCCCGAATGGTGATAGGTGGCTCTGTTGGGTTTGCCCACTGTACTATCAACCTACGAGTTGTAGGCCATATATAGCAAACACCTGAGTTCTTCTGAGTAAACAAGTAAACAAAAATGTTCTTTGTGTGCGTATGTTCATTACTAGACGTTGACCTTCTTGTGTTTGGATCAGCATGGTCAAATACTGCCCTTACGTCCTAAGATTCAACCAAAAGTTGATAAAATTTAGAATTGTTGAAAATAAATTTATTTTTCAGCTATTTCTGAGTTGAAGATTAGTTAAATGTAGGAATAGGGTTTGTATGTGGTTTTAGGAACGTTAAAAGGTGTCTAAAACTGTGTGCATTAAATAGCTAAGTAAGACTGAAAAAAAGGTATTGGTCACAGTGTCACCAAAAAAAAACGTTATGTTATGATATAAATATTACTAAGACATTATCCTAAAACATTATATTACGCTTTTAAGTAATTGTAAGAATCTTTTATTATACGTTTTCTAATATATAATAATATTATATTTCCTTTTTTCCTTTTACAATTTATAACCATTTAAATTATTCCTCTAATTTTTAGTAAAAGATATTGTGATGAAAAATTAGGTGTTTTTTTACATTGGTTTCCTGTTCTATATCCCCTATTTCGACTAAAACTGTGAGGAATGACGGGAGATTATACCAGTTTTAACCCTCCAAGTGTTTCGACGAGTTATCTGTTCTAAGATCAAATCAATTTTGTAAGGACGTGGTACGTCATATACCAGAGGATAATGAAGATCCAAGTAGAAAAAACAATTTATTCTTTACCCAAAACTGGTGACAGTTTGGAATATGTTTTTTGCACCAGGTGCTGAACACTGCATGGTAGTTTTCGACGCGAAGATTAAGATGGTTTAAGTTGGTTCATTTGGAATTTTATGGAGCATGGGTCATATTAGGCGTCATGCTGCGCCCAATACAAGATATACAACATCAAGTAATAGACGCACACACACTAAGAACGTCTTGCTACCACATCAGAGAGAAATTCACCCTGGGAGGGAATGCACACGATAGTTATCGAAAACATGCTCGGCTTACAACTCGTACTTCACATACGGCTGAAAATGGCAGAACAGCTCTTTATAATAGTAAATCTTACCTACATTGATCGTAAGAATCAATTAACCAAAGAGTAAAACAAATTCTAATTAGTTTTACCTGAAGCCGATAGTTAGAACAGGTTTTAAAATGGTCAAAACTAGTTTTAACAGATCTTGAGTTTTCGCTAAAACCCAGGATACAAAAATTAGTAACCGGTGCGTTAGAATCGAGTAAATGATCTGTAAAGTTTGCGTGTCTCAATTACGAGACCTGTTCTCTCCTGTTAGTGAAGACTCCATTTCCTATAGATGGAGAGAAGCAAGTACCACAGGAGATGAAATCGCATCCAAATATATTAGAGCCTCTAATTGACTTTCAGGCCAACATTCTTCAGGATATGCGGGGAAGAAAATTAAATTCTTAGATTGGAACTCTGCCAAATTAGCCTCATAAACTGAAGAGGTGGTTTAATAAGGGGGTACTTCTCTCCCGAGCAGTACGTCTCGAGTAATGAATTCCTTTTATTTTAAATGATAGTCATTTCATTTGCAGATTCGTCGTTTTTATCTTTTTGTTGCAAGAAAAACTTTATTATGATTACATTTTCAGTCAGTGCAAGTACAGTCAAATACAAAAAATAACTATATTGCTCAGACAGAAGCAAAAAAAACATCGAAAGAAATGTTTCAAATGGAACGTTTAATCACGAATAATAATTTATGATGCACGAAATTAAAACTACAAGAAAATGTTTAGTCTTGAATTTACATTTTAAGTCATATATGGACAAAAATTATCATGCTGATTTCCTTAAAATAAGTAACCAATCAAGAAGTAATAATCTTTGTATTAGCTTATTGATTTATCTTCATTTGTGCGTTTAAGTATTTGAACGTACTAGTCATATTAATCTTGTGAGGTGACTTCTTTCGTCTCCAAGCATGAAGAATCAATCCGTTTTGCCATTTTATAAAACCTTTTCAAATACATTAATTGAAATTTGGTGTATAAATTTGTTAGCTGAAAAGAACTAGTAACTCTCTGCAACCAAAATTGTGGCAAATATTTTACTGTTTAAAGTAATCTCTCTATCCCACTAATATAAAAGATTTTAACTCATGCACGGACAAAAAATTACAATGCTTTCTTTGATATAAGTAACTAATAAAGACAGAAGAATATTTCTATTGCCTTTGAGATTTATCCTTAATTGATGATGCAAGTGAATTTACGTATTTGAACGGGATAGTCATATAAAACTTATGATATGACTTCTTTTGTCGTATAATAATCGCATTAGCCATTTGATAAATCCTTTTTAAATTAATTGAAAGTGAATTCCCTCCATCTGTAATCTAAGTTTTGACAAGATTTGTCTTGTTTAAATACTTGATTTCATAAAATAAAAATAGCCCGTTGTGTTGATCCAGTGCAACATTAATTCAACTACCTACCTAACTACCCATCCAATACAAAAGGCTTTATAAATGAATTCCTCCAGAGTGTCCCTGACAACCTACGTTGACAGGTCAATTGCGGCTTTCCACCTGGTAACAGAACATGACTACTATTACGCTCATTTGCATCACTTGGGTATCTCAATTCAGCTTTACTGCTCCTTCTGCAATTCTGGAGCCACAATGGACAGGAATCCTCTATTTCGATGTTGAATCCTCCACGAACTTTCTGAAGTGTCTAGGTATTCTGAGGCAAGATGACTTTTCAGTCAATGACTTGGATCTTTTCATTGTTTCTCTTTGTGTGTTACATTATTTTTTTTATCGTCATCTGACCGTTGTGTTGTCTTCGGATCTTCTTTCCCTTGTGGATTGATCCTGGAACGTCGCCAATATCCTGTTGTGTTGTTCCAGTGCCCCGACGTTAATTAATTGCCATTACCATGTATTAATTTTTGTATCCCTTACTGCCATTTTTCGCTGTTTGTCTTTGTGTGTTTTACTTAATCTTTCTCGTGTTATTATCGTGCCCTAATCATAGGAAATTCAACAACAAAAAAATCCATCTCACAGGAAATCATTCCTGATGAGGATTTAACTGAATACGAAATCATTCTTGGAAGTTTAATTAACGTCGAATCGGAGCAATACAACGATCCATTAACGTCATACAGGGATCAATCACAAAAGGAAAGAACCGAGTACAACCCATCGTAATTTTGACCCACGATCAGATGGCGAGGTCATACCTGAGCTAGCACACCGCTCTACAAACTTCCATATCACACCTACGTGAGTATATTTCAGGCCATGACTCATTTAACCAACTCCATGTACATGACTGTCTTTGGTTGTATCAGTTTCGAACATATAAACCTCCGTTTTCTAATCTGCAACTCTTACAACCGAGCAAACACGGCCCACTCATTTACGGTGTGTTGATCATTTGATTGCTCATAACAAATTTGGTTAGATACAATATTTGTTTATATTTTCATGCTAAAATAAATGCCCTACCTGCTTCGAGTGAACTGATAGCTCTCACAGTATAATTACAGATCCTCCTTTTAAGATTGTTTGAAAAACGCAGTGCGATCATTCCCGATGTGCTAGAATTACTTCTTGCAAATTAACGAGTTTCTCATTATACGTAATTCTCAATATAGGTTGAAGATCCAGTGTTTCCTTATTAGCTTCTGTTTTTATGTCCATTTTGCAATTGCCGTTTTGTGGCAATAAGACAACATTTTTGTTAAAATGTCAGTGCACACATTTGCTGTGCAGTTCAGTTCCTTCAAAGAATTCATTTCAAATAGGGAAGTAGCATTTGTTTCCAAACGAAAACACTGAAAGGATTAATTTAACTAGGGATTCCTAAAGTTATTGAGCGTAGTGCGATATATCAATATCGAAAGACCATAAAACAAGCATATATATGCTTCTATATTTGACAGTAAGTGCCGTTGCGTAAATCGATCCCTGAATCTATGATCTTAAAAACGAAGCTAAAGTAATAAAATATCATAGCTAAGAAAACTGGTTATTTATATGATATAGATTCTCCTACTGATATTGGAGAATGGAACTGGAATTTATCGTTTTTATAAGATATATACATACACTAAAAATCAGAAAAATTGACCAAAATATCGATTTTTTTATTGCTTCAAAATGTTTTCCTTCTCCTTATAGTCCGGGAGGCAGCGACATTTGGAGGGTGATTATTTTACACCGGCTGATTTTTTTACCAGTAATTGGTCTTGGATAGATGATTTAGGAAACGTAATTCAGCTAGTCCAGTTCTGGTGGGTGTAGGGGAAAAGCTTTCGTAACATGCAAAAACAACTGATTTTTTTTTTCAAAATATTTTACACCGGCTGAAAATTTGACACGAGATAGTCATTTAGGTATGAATGAAGACAATAATGTTCAGCTGGCTCGGTAGTGGTGGAAAGACCTTCAGCTGAGGCTATGAAGTGGTTGCGCGCTAAATTATATTTGAGCCTGAAGGTTTTTTCCACGACTACCGAGCCAGCGGAATAGGATTTTTTTAAACCTTACCTTCCATACTATAACATACTCGAGTTTTGTAAAATTAATTTAATTGGGAAAAGATTAACAAACAATTGCTGAAGACAAATTAAAGATATATATTTGAAAAGTAAATGTAGAATATTTCGTTCATTTTTGACCAATGGATTGATGTTACAAAGACGCCAAATCGCCCAGACCAACATGAGATCTTGACGATAAAATTAGAGCCGTTTCTCGGAATGTCTTCGATGTTTGGAGGGAGGGGGCGTGTTTGCAATTCCGGTGTAAACGCGGCTTAAGCTTTCGGCGTGGGTTGATGGCAAAGTAAGGAGCATATTCTCGTAAAGCAACTCTTCGCCCGCGCGAAAGTAAATCAATTTTAACGATCAAGAAAAAATTTATTTAATTTTCTCTAGTTTAATAAATAGTGAATTTACTTACGCAGAAGCAGCAGCAGATGATGTTCGATATTTAGGCAATAACTCTGTAAAACGCTGTTAACACTTGGAGTGATTTAGTTCAAAATCGTTCACTCTTGTTGGTAGTATCACATCTTTAAAAGCTAAATTGTTATCCGTGATGATTTTCAATGTATCCAAATATTTTTGCCACAAAACTTTTTTCTGTTAAAAACTTAAAGGCTCTGTTTTTTTTCACACAGTATGCGACATATGCTCACACGAACATTTTCGATGTGAGACGGTCCGATCATTTCGTTTCGCAACAACGTACTGGGACGCTAAGAGCAGATGCTCAAATTAGAGAAACAGCTGTCCCGAAATTTCGGCAAGCGAGCGAGGAGTTTGTATTAGCCTGATATGAAGTAGGGGTGGGGGGGGGAGGAGGGGGTGCGCGGTATCTTCACTCGTGCAGCTGAAGGTTTTTCCACTACTACCGAGCCAGCTGAACATTATTTTCTTCATTAATACCTAAATGACTATCTCTTGTCAAATTTTCAGCCGGTGTAAAATATTTTGAAAAAACAACTTTATTTTTGCATATTTTGAACGGCCCCCCGCCTACACTCACCGCGGTCGTGCCAGATGAATTCGATTTTTGACGTAACTTATAAAATAGCTAACTATTGTGACACAAATCAATCGGTGTAAAATGACTGACCCAAAAGTGTCGCTACCTCCCGGACTATTAGATTTTAAACGATACAAAGAATTTGTAGATATTCTGAATATTTATCTAATTGCAAGGATATTTCGTTAGGTTCTATCAACATGTATTATTGATCTATTATAATTACTTTTGTATAATTATAATCTATTGTAGATGTTTTGACTCTATCAGAGTTATTAATAATTGCATGAATTTTTAGTTAATTTGAAAATGTTAAAATTCATAAAAAAATTTATGTTTACTTGGTGAAAACAATTGTGAAAGCTTATTCTTTTTAGCAACTTGACTGATGGTAAAAAAATGAAGAATAATAATATAAATAATTTACAACAGCAATTGTGTTTCTGAACAAGTTAGAATTTGAGATGTCATAGCTTAAAAATATTTAGTTAGCTAATTATATCTAAATTAGATAGTTAATTATTAGCTTAATCCAATTTTATCACACTCAAATTAGTTTAAGCATAAATCAATGAGCTATTGTAAAAACTGTATTTTTAAATGAAAATTTTTTTAAATCTCCTAGTGGTATTGTAGGTCTTAAAGATATCTCAACTGAGAATAATCTCAACCATCTGCCGTCTTCAGAACCACTTGGTTGGCCTATTTCCCCCTCCCGTTTAAACGTAGCCTTGTTAGTTTGGATTTATTTTCCTATTTTAGATATCTTACAACTTCATTGTTTGAAAAATAGTTCTCCAATCCACCTGTTTTTCGTTTGTTCCCCTGACACTTTTTGCAGACTATTTATTTGTTATTGCATGCCGAAAAATTGAACATTTACTCTTATACATCAATGTCAGTGTTCTTTTTCTTTTTTTCCGAACTTGTAACGTATAAAATATGGGTTGCAACGTATAAAGTTGATCGATATCCAGTTCGTATCCTAGTTTCTATGAAATATATGCTTTCTGATGTAAAGTATGAATTGGTTATTTCCCCGTATTCTGTAAAATTAATTAAGATTCACACATTTAATCTAATTTTTAAATTAATATTAATTTTTAACCTAAATGTAATGCTAAACAATAAATGAGCTAATTAATAAGTGCTAATATATCATTGTGCAGTTTACTAACAATAAACCTGTACCAAAAGTTTACTAAATTCAGAATTCAAATCCATTTCGCCATCAAAAACAATATTAAAAACATCATAAATACAAATTGAAGTGTCTGCTACTATTGCTTGTTGTTACCAGTCCCCTTGGTCAAGATAGAAGCTAGAAATCAAGTTCAAAGGACCGTGATGTACAAGTTGCACAGTGACCAAACTCATGCTATTCCATGAACTGTCCAATAGACACTATCTATATAAATAAGAATGGAGTGTTTGTTTGTACATTCAATATTTTCGACCCATTTCAAGTTTTCTATCCGTTTTGGACCCTTCTGATGCCGAATCCGCCCTTTTCTCGTTTGGTGTCTGTCTGTCTGTCTGTATGTTGTGCCCTATACACGTCCACGCGGTTTGAGATATTTTCATGAAAATTTGCATACAGTGAGTACTTATCTTCATTTAGTGAGTGGCATTGGTTGCGAAAGTCTGTCTGTCCGTCTTTCTGTTCTATGCTCGATTTTGTGTTTGTGTGTTTGTGTAGACATCACATTAATTGTATTCCAGATATTTGATTGCATTGTATTTTATTTTATACATTATCTATTACTTTAGTGAATGCAATATTAAACATTTTTTTATTGTTATATTTAGTTGCGTTTCATGCTAAAACACCTGAGTAAGTATACTTAAATCAACCATAATTTGGTAGTTTTGGAAAAATTGGAATGTCTATTGAATATTACGATTAATTCGATTGCTTTACCAGTACTGCTGAAAAAGTAATTATTCTTCAAAAAATTATTATTTTTTTTATGGAATTTCAACTCTGATACTTCATTTATTTCGAGTCTTATTTTTATTCTTTGCGCAATGAAAACGATTTCCGAATATTTGGGACAGACGATATTTTTCAATGAAACAAGAATGAACAAGATTGCGCGAGCAGTGATATTTTTTCTGGTTCTTTCGCTCTGAATTAATTTCACATATCTAAATTTTATACACTTTTAGTTGTAAGTTGTGGCAACTGTGCGAGATCAAGAGATAAAATTGAATCACAAATTAATATCTTTAGAACAATTTTTTGCGACATCTTTTATTTTGTTTTACTTCGCTGTTTCCTGTTTTAAATATTTATTATTTTAATAAATGTGTTTTCCTTCTCTTCACACGCAACAGCACCACAAAGTATTAGACTTAAAAATGTTAGGTAAGTCAGTATAAATTTTCAGTAAATTTTAAGTGTAGTTATGCCATTATTGAAAGAATAATGCCGTTATTGAAAGAATAATGCCGTTATTGAAAGAATAATGCCGTTATTTAAAGAATAATGCCGTTATTTAAAGAATAATGCCGTTATTTAAAGAATAATGCCGTTATTTAAACAATAATGCCGTTATTTAAAGAATAATGTCGTTATTGAAAGAATAATAATGTTTAAAAATCCAAACTATAACTTTTTCCTACATTAAAAAATTCGTTGTAGTAATGACAGGAGAAGATTGCAAAATTTTACAATGTCGCATACCGGAGGCAAGAGTGCCACAAGTAAAAAAATATTGTTTGGTTGACTATGAGTGCGAGAGCAATCGCCGTAAATCGTAATTTTAATTAATTGAGTTGCACATGAAAAGAACTTAAGAAAGGGAATTCCAAATCTTCCTATAAATCGTCTTTTATAGTAGTAACCTTAGTACCACCTTTCGTCTTTTTGTAGCTTTGTCATACAGCAATTGTGAGATGTATGTGAAATGTATTACATGAATGGATATGCATGTGTAGGATTTGTATCCAAAGTAAGTTGTAGAAAATATAAAGATGGCGAAAGGTGTTAAAATAAATTTTTATTCTACAAAAAACGTAAGTCATTATATATTTTGATTATCTCTTCAATCTAGAGTAAACGAATTCAAACCGAGTAAGGTCGGGTATTTTGCTAGTCTTCTATATAAATAAGAATGTAGTGTTTGTTTGTACATTCAATATTTTCGACCCATTTCAAGTTTTCTATCCGTTTTGGACCCTTCTGATGCCGAATCCGCCTTTTTCTCGTTTGGTGTCTGTCTGTCTGTCTGTCTGTCTGTCTGTCTGTCCGTCTGTCTGTCTGTATGTTGTGCCCTATACACGTCCACACGGTTTAAGATATTTTCATGGAAATTTGCATACAGTGAGTTCTTATCTTCATTTAGTGAGTAGAATTGGTTGCGAAAGTTTGTCTGTCCGTCTTTCTGTTCTATGCTCGATTTTGTGTTTGTGTGTTTGTGTAGGCATCACATAAACTATATTCCAGATATTTAATTGCAGTGTATTTTATTTTATACATTATCTATTAATTTAGTGAAAGCAATATTAAACATGTCTTTATTGGTATATTTCGATGAGTTTCATGCTAAAACACCTGAGTAAGCATACCTAAATCAACCATAATTTGGTAGTTTCGGAAAAATTGGAATGTCTATTGAATATTACGATTACTTCGATTGTTTTACCAGTACTGCTGAAAAAGTAATTATTCTTCAAAAAATTATATTTTTTAATGGAATTTCAGCTCTGATACTTCATTTTTTTCGAGTCTTATTTTTGTTCTTTGCGCAATGAAAACGATTTCGGAATATTTGAGGCAGACGATATTTTTCAACGAAACGAGAATGAACAAGATCGCGTGAGCAGTGATATTTTCTGTTTTTTTCGTTCTGAATTAATTTCCCATTTCTAAATTTTGTGCACTTTTAGTTGTAAATTGTGGCAACTGTGCGAGATCAAGAGATAAAAATGAATCACAAATTAATATCTTTACAACAATTTTTTCCGACATCTTTTATTTTGTTCTATTTCACTGTTTTCTGTTTTAAATATTTATTATTTTAATAAATGTGTTTTCCTTCTCATCACACACAGCAGCACCACAAAGTATTAGACTTAAAAATGTTAGGTAAGTCAGTATAAAATTTTCAGTAAATTTTAAGTGTAATTATGCCATTATTGAAAGAATAATGCCGTTATTTAAAGAATAATGCTGTTATTTAAAGAATAATGCCGTTATTGAAAGAATAATGCCGTTATTGAAAGAATAATGCCGTTATTGAAAGAATAATAATATTTAAAAATCCGAACTAGAACTTTTTCCAACATTAAAAAATTCGTTGTAATAATGAAAGGAGAAGATTGCAAAATTTCACAATGTTGCATACCGGAGGCAAGAGTGCCACAAGTAAAAAAAAAATATTGTTTTGTTGACTATGAGTGCGAGAGCACTCGCCGTAAATCGTAATTTTAATTAATTGAGTTGTACATGAAAAGAGCTTAAGAAAGGGAATTCCAAATCTCCCTCAAAATCGTCTTTTATAGTAGCAACCTTAGTATCACCTTTCGTCATTTTGTAGCTTTGTCATACAACAATTGTGCGATGTATGTGAAATGTATTACATGAATGGATATGCATGTGTAGGATTTGTATCCAAAGTAAGTTGTAGAAAATATAAAGATGGCGAAAGGTGTTAAAATAAATTTTTATTCTACAAAAAACGTAAGTCATTATATATTTTGATTATCTCTTCAATCTAGAGTAAACCAATTCAAACCGAGTAAGATCGGGTATTTTGCTAGTTGGATAATAAAATGTGAGAGGGAGTTGTTTGGGTTATTGAGCATGGACAAGTTGGATAGTTTTTAACTCACCAGGTGGTTTCAAAGAGATATCTAATCCACCAAGATTAGATCAATTTTGCCAATAAACAAAATATCATGTCTTCAAGATTTTGATTGCCGATTTTTAGGATGACGAGACATAAAGATCTAGTACGTTTTGTTCTAATTTGAGATACATCTCGTTCATCAAGATCTGGTCAGTTGTGCTTATGACAAGACACCTGTTCGAGACAACCACCAGGAGGGTTAAATTAGCCCTAGTCGTGAACGTCAGTCCATATTACCAGTTAAATGCTAACAGGCAACGTCCTGGGTTTACCTTGCCTAAGCCCTCTAAATGGTTTCGACGAGATATCTCCATCAAGATATGACCAATACTGACAAAAGTTATCAAGTTATTGCCTATTTTTCACGATGACGAGGTAAGTTTTTTGTAATGACGAGATATCTCGCACATCAAGATCTAGTGCGTTTTGCTAATGACGAGATTCGTCGTCAAAATAATCACCTGGAGGGTCGTCAACGCAAGGCATGGATAGGCTTAGCGAAAAAAATGCGTCGATGCAACTCTATTCTAGAATAATGTATTTAAACTCGTGCTTTCCTCTTGTGATTTATTGAAAGTAAGTAAAATTGAAAATTCCAAAACAATGACCAATAAGAATTTAAAAACTTCTTCCAAATGCTTCGCCAATGGCCATTTCGGTGGAAGAAAAACTTCTATCATCATCAGAACAAAGGTAGTCCTTATTATGGTGGAAGCCACGAGAAGATCCTGATGGTGGTGGACTGTTAACTCCATCGAAATAGCCATTGACGATGATGTTTTTATAGGTTTTGCAATCCTTGTTGGTAGTTTTTTGAAGTTTTATATTCTTACATTCACTTTGTCTAAGGTTTTCGTCTGTCATTACGTGAGGTTGTCAGACTTTAGCCTGTATGGTATCTCTCTAAAATGAAACTGTAATTTTCTACCTATATTATGTAAACGCATCACGTTCATACGCAAACGCATACGCATCATACAAGTTGACGGTATCAAAAGTTTATTCAATTGGTTCCGTTTATTCTTAATTATTTTTATTTATAATCCAGCCATTTTTTACACTTTTACATGGAAATGATTCTCTGTCCGACTTCTTTCAGTATTTCTCGTTTTAATTTGATCTTTCAAACTTAAACATTGTAACTCCAGATCAAAAGGTTGCGTGTTCAAATCACGTCCGGGTTACCGCTGTGGACCTTAAAGGGGCACAACATTATAATACTATGAATAACATCAAATTGCTTTAATTGACACCTAGGACACATATATTTCACGAGACAAAACATACAGACAACAAGAACACGATAGTTCCGCTATGTTTGGGAGTCGAACAATTTCACGCATGCGGAGATACGCTGTGCAAAGTTTTCAGTTCGCACTTTGCCTGACGGAGGATGATGCCGCCAATGTTAAAATAAATATTATTATGCAATAAATAAACTAAAATGCAATCAACAATTCTGAATATTCTCATAGTATTTTCATTTTATATTTCCCATCGTAAACAAATGGATCCTGGTCTAAATAACCGTCATGTAAAAAAGAATGCAGGGAGACAAACCAAACCCAAATGCTTGGATGTAGAATCGGGAGCGACAGTTTAAAATAGTTTTTCACAGCAATAAATACTTTCCAGTTTTATTAATCATTCCTAAATTTTTGGGTGTGCTACCACTCAGAATTAGAAAATTATCACATAATATTTTCGCTTAGAAAACGTTTTGTTTTTAGATAGCTACGGAATGATTTGAGAAACTTCCTTGAATATATAACGTGAACTTTCTCGAAACTAATTGAGTCACGAAATTAATCCCCTGAACTCTTTTAGTTTGTTTCATAAACAGAAACTTTTTCACTGCAATGAGAAACAAGTATTAAATTTATTCAGCGTAGTGTTAGCTCCCTAAGCATTTCTGCTCTCAGAACCAACAAAAGTAAGACACTTTTACCAAAATTAGAAGCAGGAGTTAAATTTACTTAGCCACGTCTCCCCCTTAGTATTTCAGCTACGGTTTTACAAAAATAGAACTTCTCTTCTAAACTATAGAAAAACAAAAATAAAACCTATTAGTCGCACTTTCCTCTAAATGCGATTTTCGATTTTTGTTAAAGAACGAAGAAAAATGCATTTGAATGTGCACACGTAACATTTACTTATTGCAGTTTTTCAAAGAATTTTGTTGGTTGTGATAAAACCCCTTTCAATCAGACGAGAAATTTGTTTAACAAAAAGTATATTATATTTTTGCAGCAAAAAAAAATAATACTTTTTACCGTAATGAGAAGAGACGACGGTAATAGTGTGGTGCAATTTCCTCCCAAAAATTTCAGAGTTTTTCTCTCAAATAATGAATAGAACTTCATGGTTAAGACGAAAGGGAGAAATGTATTTTTTGCAAGATGTGATAAATATTGAAAAGAAAACGTTTTTAAAATAGAATAAATTAAAACACTTTCAATAAACAATTTTTAACTGATCAAATTAATTTACTTAATTTAAAATTCAGATGTAAATTGGTTGAATTTTCTGCTATATCCCCTATTAGACTAGCTATTTTTTGGTCTTCTGCTGATAACGACCATACACAAAAAGCGATCCATTGTGGACCATACACAAAAATCGATCCCTTGTGATCGACACAACATGTATTATTTTACCTATTTTTGAATCTTAAAGCATATTTATTTGTCACGTATCGTTATCCAACATCTTGAGCAGAGAGAAAATTAAATATTCTGTTGATGAGAGTCAGCGAATTACAAGCCATCAGAAAATTTAAATTTTATCATGCGCTCAAACGATATCCTAGATTTATTATATTTATCATACAGGTTCAAATAATCCAAGAACTATTATATTATTATATTTATTATTAAAATACGAACTAAAAACTATAAAATTTTAAACTGTAACAGTGATTGAAATGCGATTGAAAAAGGAATTTGGAATTTAGAACAATTACAGACGTTGGGAGAACGAGTGTTGATCGATGTTTGTTTAATTTTGTACCAATTTAGAGTTCTTAATAAACGTTAATTATTTTTCAAATCGATTCGCCTCCATACATGCAACCAAAAAGCCCATTTACAATTATTTAATACAATCGAATTGTGTGATTCTGGTAATCTAAAAGTAATGATATTCCCATCATCTGAAAAGGGAATAGAGAGAGAGTTTACATTTTCATATGCTCGGACCACCCAAAATCCCGACAGTAAGTTTAAAACTTTTACACAAGTTAAAAGTGATATTCCAATTCCAAAAAGGAATTCTGGATTTGTTCCCAATCTGAGCCTTTTGGAGTCAAACAGAAATAAACATTACTGCTTTGTCTTCCTTTCTATTCTTTTAAAAGTAAGAACTATTGGGCAGTTCTGAGCCAATATCAGACTGACGTACTTAGACAGACGTCTGTCACAATGCTTGTACTTTTCTGGTCTTAAATGGTTTCTCGGTCAATCAAATCAATTTCAGTGAAAGAGAAAAATTGTTAACGGGTCTCAAAGCGCATTTGCTGAAGCTTTGCTCTCTAAAAAAGCTTTTTTTTTCTCAAACGGAAGGAACTGATGTTCGTCAATTTTTTACTCTTGTAACTTCTTTAGCTATTTAATATATGATGCTTGTTCTATGTATGTAATACCAACCTTTTCTAGTAATAGTTTTATATATTCGTAGTAGTATTTTAATTTATGTTGTTTCCAGAAGCCTAGTGTATGTGCTTTATTTTTCCTGAGAAATTGTATGAGAAACGAAACCAACAGCATACAACGCATTTTGATGCTTTCTTAGAGTTTCGTAGTGTTTATTCCCTGTTTAATTAGAGAAAACTATTAACCAGAACTTATCTGAGGAATTTTGTAACATACACCCTATAAATGAAAAATATTGCGTTATGAATTATTAATTTTTATGAGGATAATATTATAATCCCGTAGTTAAATTATAGTTTTAAATTGTGTTTAAGCCACAAGAGATCATAGAAAACCATTACAAAATAAAATATTTCTTCAGATATCACGTAAATATCTCCAACTACCTTCAAAGTACTGCTTATTGGGATTTTGGTTGTTACAAAAAGTATTTTTATTCATTAATGTTCATAACTCAATAATGTTACAAATGTACATATTAATTTTCTATTTATGCAATATTAATTCGTTCTTTGAGTAAACGATTGTTTTTATAGCTTATATTCAGCGTCTTTGACAAATATATTGAGATAAAGATATCTAATATAAGTTAAAATATTGCACTACAGTATAAGTATAAAATCATATGAAGAGAATCATACAAAAAAAAATTTTATTACGTATTTAATATAAATAAATATACTTTAAATATTTTATTCGTTTTAGCATACATGCATCAATTTTTTGATTTAAAAATAAACACTACCCTTTATTGAAGCACTAGAAAAATATCTTTTGTGTGTATTTACTCTTAGATAGTGAATACCTTTTCTATTTTTGTCCATCTTACTACTGATATGGTACAAATAGTTTTAATTTGAAACACTTTCAAGCGGGGTTGATTCTTAAACGTTTTAAATATTTATGAATATGCATTAGAAAATAAATTTTGATTTTACACCAAAGAGAAAGCATTTAGAGGTAAAACACGCAAAAATGAAATCATTTACAACAAAAAATTTGGCTTTATACTTTTAAGAAACATTGCTTCCATTTTTTGTTGGTATTTTTTCATAAGATTAATGCACATTTGAAATAATTGATTCTAAATGTGAGTATTTTGAATCAACATTGAGATAATTACAACTCTATTTATAATTTTATTTTGCTTTTATTTTATCACACAAAAGTAAATTCTGGAAAAGCTTTGATTCAGATCGTTATTTTTCTTTAATTCGTTTCGAAGAGAAAATAATAAAATGAAATAAGGACTTAATGGTGAAACGGGCAAGTAACATTTTCAGATAGTTATAAATTGAATTTAGAAAAATTATAATAGAAGGTTGAAAGAAAAAAGCATTAGCCGAGATGAAATTTTCCAAATATATTTTTCATTCAATGAGACTTTTATAAAGTTCAAACGAACTGTACTTAATTTTTAATTTCTTAGTTTTGTTTACATAAAACACAGTTTTGCTTTTTAATCATTCTAACTTACATTTTTTTAAACATAATTTGCAGTTAAAATGAAAATTTGATACAAATTATAACTGTGATCTTATTATTTATATCTGTAATTTCCAATGATATTAGGGCCTTACACTTAAAAAAAGCAAACAGATCAAATCATAATGAAATTAACATTAATTTCTTAGTTGGAAGTTTGATATTTTTATATTTAATCAATCTTTATCACTAAACAAATATTGATATCTACTTAAAACATTTTAAAATATAATATTTGTTACTCCTACTTCATGCTCATCGAATTGATGAAAAATTTTAATAGTAAAAGTTTAACTTTGACTCATTGTTAGCACATATAAAAATCATAAACGTTTTAAGAAATGTTAATGTAATCCAACATTTACATATCCAGAAATATTTTGAAATGCAGAAATTCATGAAAATAAATTATTTTTTATGATCCATTTTAAACCTAGCTAGACATCGGAACGCTTATGTCATACCAGACATTTCACAGCCCAAGTTATTCCAAAATTGAGCAGAAAAAATCTAAAGATGTCATCTAAATTCCATTAAGAACATTTGAACGGAAGAAAGCGATGCCAAAATACGAGGGTAAAAATTTACTTGGAAAATGCATCCAATGACGTCAGAAGCGTGTGGGATTTCTTTAGAGTAAAACTACTCAATGAATGTTGTTCTCAGCGGTGCTTCACTAATTCTGACGGAACGTTTTCAAATGTTCTTTCAACCTTTTAAGTTCCATAGGTAACTTTTGAAACCGCTTGAATTGCATGCGTAAGAAAAGCAATCGTATTTCTTAAAGACCTGCATGGCAACTTTCCAAGCTCCTTTAAGTGTAGTGAGTCAACTTATTTCCACATTCACGTTCCAGTTATCTTTAACTTTATGACCAGTCGTCAGGGTCCTAACCAGGTGAAAAATAACATCAAATGGGTGAAAGAAAGAGAAAATGGACAGAAAACGTCTTATCACAAAAGAGGAAACTCTACACTTTAACCATTAAATAACGTTTGTGTAATACTGATATCTCTAAGCTTATGTTGACACAAAGGAAATTTTGAGTTGATTTTTTTAAATGAAGGCCTTGTATTTTGTATTATAGGTGCAGTGATCCTTGTGTTTGCTTCAGTAAATTCTGGGTTCCAATCCCTGTTTGTTATCATACGGATGTTGGTGATTGCTCCCTGTAATAGTAAGGCGGCTAACCCACTGAGTGTACAAATAGCTATTAGTTCGACTTTGTAGTGCCTAAGATCACACAGTGGTCGTCTATTTATAAAAAATCTAATTGATTACTAATATAAATTATTGCATGTTTTTTCATATAGATCCGCATAAATTACATTTCCTTTTCAACCATTCATTGATATTGCTGGTAGCCGAATAATTTGCACTTTATCTCGGCTCAATAAACTCTTAACTTAAATCTCGGTCTTGGAGTGGACGTACATACTCCACGCAAATCCATAGAAGGTCCATAGAAAGTTCGGAATCCATTTTAAGCCGTAGGTCCAGGTCAAATGTATACTAGTACCACAAAATATTTGCCTAGTGCGACAAACCAAGCCAATCTCTCATTGATGTTTATAATTTATTATAAAATTCTTGCATTCATAAGAATACATTGTGTTATGCATAGGTGCTCTAGGTCTGTAAAAAACACACAACCATTTATATTATTTAAGAACAGAAAAATTTTCTTACTAATTGAAGGTGGAGGTCATTTTTTAAAACTGCACTAATACCTCAATATATCACACATCTTGGTGGAAAAGAAAGCAGCCATATAGCGATGGCCAAAAAGATATAGAGAAATAAAAATAATACATTACACGTTAAATCACACGTTTTTTTTTAAATCAAAATTGCGTGAAACTAAAAGCTATACACAAAATTGATGGTATAACCTTTTGTAAGAGTGAATATTTTTTAAACACCTCAATCTCACTTTTGAGACACACAAATCCTTTTAACCCTCTAAGTGGTTTCAAGAGGATATATCGCATCCATTAATATCCGACCAAATGATGATACCTCATCCTTTAAGATCTGATCAGCTCTGTTAAAAACGAGATATATCTTCTAGAAAACTGCCAAGAGAGTTAATCCGTTCAGTTTAAGCTACTTGCTTGAAGCAAGTTCCGATTATACAGAAATAAATCGAGATTTCTTCTGCTTCCAGAAACAAGTCAAAATTCATTTGAGGGCAAATAAAAGGCAGCGATCTAACCTAATATGTGTTACATAGATATGCAATATAAGGAGTTATTGTAATTTAGGTGTCCAACCAGGTGTCCGAGGACCAGATTGGACCCCTGACAGCTAGCTATGCATCCTACAAGATCATAAGCTTTGAATGTTATTTCGTGATTTTCAGCGACATTTTTCACGGCTCGAAGAGAGCTCCTCCAAGAGAAAAATATCCCTCAGCTCACAAGCACGTCTTTTTCGTGTCATCGCTTTTCGGCTGTATATTCAGTTGGGAACAAGTTATTTTAACGACAGAGCACAAGTATAGGGAAAAATCTAAATCAAAAGTTTCTGATGAAAACTTTGAGAATTCACTAAGAATTACAACCATCTCCATCGAATCATTTGTCGTGGTGTGGAAGTTTGTAAAGTGGGGTGCCACTCAGGTGTTGACTTCGTCATCTGACTCTGATTTGCAATTGCGATGTCGTCGCCAATATACCGTTGTGTTGTTCCAGTAAGAAGTTAGTTAAACTTCCACCTTAATATCGAATCAGAAATTGATAAATTAATTTAACAAAAACAAAGTCGGGTATTCAATAGTTTCGTGGGGCAGCGGTGGACCAATTGCAAGACCACCGAAATAGCAACCGGTGTCTAAACTTGGTCCGACCAAAGACAGTCGAATACATGAGGGCTTGTGCACATTAAATCTGCCGTGGCATCAAATTCCCTAAAGTTAACGTGCTGTGGTAGTTTCGAGAGTGGAGTGCCATCTCAAGTGTTGTTCTCGTCATCAGACAGTGGTTCAAAATTATGAGGCGTTGCCCTTGATCTTTCCCTTAGGAATGGATCCCGGACCCTGGTCAATAGCCCTTTCTATTGCTCCAGTGCGATGTGAATTAACTACCATAGTTTTATGTTCATATCGCCCTCTTTTTATTTAATGTAAATATAAAAAAAGGAATTATTGTTACTTTTTTCATTAACTATATTATAATTTATATGCGGTTTAGGACATTTTCTCTGCATTGAATGCGGTCCAGGCAAGCCAAAAGGTTAGACGAGGCTGAATTCCTTACCTACACTTAAGTCAATGCTTAGTTCTATCCTCATTGATCTTAATATAAACTAATAGATAAATTTTAAATTATTATATTGGTAACTCCGTTATTGTGTTTAGAGAGAGGTAGCCTGATAGGAAAAGTAACCGGAAAGTTGTGTGTTCAAAACTCGATCCAACCAAAGGCCGTGGTGTACGAGGGGGGCTAGTGTACTTTAAATCTGTCGTGACCTCAAATCTCGTTATTTTGGAGTGGTGTGGAAGCTAGTAGAATGGGGTGCCAACTCAGGTGTTGACCGTGGTTCGAAATGACATGGTGCTGCACTCGAATTTTCCCCTTCGAGATTGATACAGGACCGTAGCCCGTTGTGTTGCTCCAGTGCGACGTTAATTGAACAAACTACCTACCCTTACTTATTCGATGTCGCGGTAGCTCAGTCAGTAGAGCGTCGGGCTCACATCAGAAGGGTTGTGGGTTCTGTCCCCGGCCGAGTCTGCAATTCTGATGATTGCGAGATCTGCGCTTCGACCTGGCTAAGGACCGTCGTGTTCACTAATGGTGACTGGGGCACGTTAAATAGGTCGTGGTCACAAAGTTCCCCATGTTCCCATACCAAATCAATACCTCTGAGGGTACCTGATCAGGGGGCTATCGGCCTCTGATTGGGATCTGAATTACGATATGTTTGAGTGAATGGATGTATTAAAGGGACCTTCCTGTAAAACGGATGTGTCATGTATGTCGAGCGAAGTCGGACTTCCTCCCAATGGGTCTCAATAACATGTAAGGCGCACCCCCCTCGTCTCTTGCCGTCTTCGACGGGCCTGGCACTCCTCTGGTCTGCCAGTGTAGGCATGAGAAACAACAACTCATTCTATGTAATTTGGACCGAGGCTACCTTAGATAATAAGGACGAGTAACACAAAACAACTTATACAAATACGGACAACTTTTTATTGTACTACTTGTTAATATTACTGCTACAGAAAGATACATAAAGGAAGGATATCATATTGTGACAGGCAGCATTCTGGCCACCAAACCAGCCAAGTACAAAGAGCGCACCAAATACGGCTTGTATAACACGGATACCTGATTAATCAGAGCTTGAATAATCAAGGTTCTGATATATTTCGATTTAAGCAGGAATACCTACGTATGTAAACATCTGATAGAAATTCATTGAGTTAACGTTTCGGAGCTGTTTCAACATTCGATTTAATAAATCTTTCTGAATTAAGTGCTTTATAAAAGATTTAGTATGACAATAAAAGTGACGAAAGAACGTAGTAATGCCCTTTAAAACTGTCAAGAACACTTCTTTAGTGTTATTGGGATTACTTTAAGAACTGGTATTTTAGATTCTAGTGTACTTGAAGTGTACTTATTCTAGTGAATAAAAACCCCTAAAATCCCATTCCAACCAATAATTACTAGCGTGTCCAAGAATTTGAACTGAATAATTGTGATGTGAGCGCTTCACACAAATAAACCTTTTTAAATATTTTCATAAGATATAAATGCAAATTCGCGCGTTCTCTCTATACCCATTTCTCATACTAGAACATTAAAATGCTTAACCTTTCGAATACATATTAAAGTTTGCATAAAGACTAACTTAAAAATAAGATATGTTGAAACTTTTGGATAATGAATACTCGTGAGAGAGTTTTTCAGTTTAAACCTGACAGAAAAAAATAAAAGTGGACTCAGCAATGATATCCTTCTTATGTGTCCAGGATCATAAGACCAAAATAGTAATACGTAACCATTAGAAAACTTTCTGCCGAATAAAACTTAATATTCATCATCTGAGTAGTCCTTGGAATGGAAGAAGACGCGCATCCTTTGAATCATCATCTGATTGATCCGCGTGACATAGTAGATCGACAATTTCACCATTTTATCACCACTCAATAGAAATGTGTATTTCACACATCTACCCTGTTATGAGATGTTATATCACCCAAAGAAGCGATTGGATACCAAATCGTCCAATCAAGTCTATTTTTCATTGAACAGTCTTGTGACTACTTACGACATGGTGGTCACACGTTCCCTGTCAATAGCTCAGACGTCTGTGGTTATCCCAGAGAAACCATTGAAGAAAAAATACTTCCATCGGTGATTTTACAATGATCGTCACCGTATTTTGCCTTAAAATCTGATTTACCGTTCTTTTGGTTACTTTGGGTGGAAATTCTCTTTATATTTTTCGTGTGAAATAATTAGACCGACTTAATGGAGCAGCCATTTACAACACATGTCTTGGTAATGTTTTGATTTAAAAACTCAGAAATTTACGAACGATATTTCTGTGCTCAGATGGCAGAATGTTATAAGTCACTTTTCCCAAAAAATTAAATAAGTCCCATCCTGGAGTCTGGTTTGTTAATGTTTAGAAGGTGGTAAATTGTCGTAAGTCTTTTTCTTTCAGTTTATAAGAAAACAAAGGTGGAAAATTGTAATTAATCAAAAACCACAGAACCACATGTTGAATCTTGAAATTGCTGTCACAAAAAATTAAAAAAAGTGACTTGTAACATTTGCCATCTGGCCACAGATTTTAAACAACGTGCTGAAATAAATAGGGAATAACTTGTCAAGTACCGACACTTCCGCAATCAAACGGGAAGTTTTTCATACCCCAGGAACACACACACACTCACGTCATCTATACTTAGTTTCACAGAAAACGCCCCTTCGCGTGGCTCTCTTATCTATTCGTGATCAGACTTCTCTAAACTTGATCGAATTCCAAAAAGCTCGACCTTGCTAATTTCACCTTTTCGGTAACGACGCTTCATTTGCATGATTTTCCAAACTCTCGCGACATTCCTCGAGACAGTTCATTGTGGCCTTTCGTACTCGTCTGACATTCTGGTGTGCTTTTAACTCGCCCACACACACCTTTCACCCACGGACATCTTTTGTTAGGAGAAAATGCTCCTGTGTGTGGCCGCATGTGTTGTTCCTTGTACCTTTCATAACTTTCTTATAGATTTCTAGTTTTTATTGTAATTTGCCGATACATTTTTTACATATATATAGTAACTTTGCCTGGATGTATTTGGTAAATTGTACTTGCTTGTATGCATATAATACTTTTATGATTCATTTTCATTATTTTCAGTGTACGTCTACAGTTTTAAATACTCCGTCTGCATGAAAACATTTCTGTCAGATGCCATGATTTATATAGTTTATCAACATATCTTAATCTCAACTACTGACCAAAGCGCTTGAGTTTTAGTTATTGGTTCAACAACTTGTTTTTAAATTTTATTGTTACCACTAGTTTGGTTTGTTGGGGCTTTATGGCGCGACGACCATATGTGGCCATGCTGCGACAAACACAAAAAAGACAATATCAATTAATAGACATATACACAACTAGCAGAAATACCCGGCTTTGCTCGGGTTGAATTAATAATATGTTGAATGAAAAGTCATCATCAATTCTTTTTCATAAAAGAATGTTAACATCATTTAAGTGTGCGGGGAAAAAATATAATACCAATTTAACTTCTCCATCGCCTTTACAATTTACTTCGGACACAAATATGTATATATATATATATATGTTGTATCCAACTATATAATCCATTTCATATTCGTCACACTTCTGCTAAAGTTGATTTTAAGTTTTGGAGTGACTGCGAATTTTCCCGTGCATTCAATTTCAGTAAAAATGGCGAATTTTTGGTGGATAGTCGTGCACCTAGTTTTCCTATGAACATGTTTTCATTGTGCCATTCTTTCACCTAGTATGCGACAGTTTCGAATTTCATCATCAATATGAGAAGATGGTAAATTAAACTGTTACAGCATTCGTTACTAATTTAGTTTGAAGCAAACGCAATTTTTCTTAAAAATTCCGTTCAGCGGCAGGTGGAATAAGGGAACTTCTGTTAGATATATAAAGCAGAGTTGACGTTTGTCTGTTCTCTACACTAATCCACCTATTGACCAATCCACACATTTGATACACTTATATTTTAGAACCCTGTGGATATGATAGGCTACATATTAACCTGCGTTCTATATGTCCAAGGGGGCTAAAAATTTACGGCATTCGTGAATAATTTAATTTGAAGCAAACGCACTTTTTTCCAGAAAATTACATTCAGTGGCATGTGAAATAACATTGCTTTTGTTAGAAATACATGTCATCATTAAACACAATCGATTAATTGATTTTACGTCGCTTTTACAAAAAGAAAATCATTTTCAACGAACGAATCACATGCATCTAAGTTGGGTAAGAACAGCTTCAATAAATTAGAGTAAGCAACCTCAACTTTCTGTCTCTTTTTTTTTTTTTCTAAGACGTAAAATTTCAGTTTTACAAAATTACTTAGTGTGATATTATTCCAAGATCAACAAAGTCTTGTTAAAAATTCCCTTTTCTCCAACACACATACAGTTTTAAATTGAACCCTTATGGGTTTTTTTTAAGATCAGAAATTTGGTTTCTAAATGGAAAGCACGTATCTATTTAGAATGATTGATGTAGTTACTTGACTATGGCGTAAACTTTCAATAACATCCATGAAACACGAAAAACAAATGAAATTTAGTTTATTTTAATCGGCTTTCAAAGAAAAGCTATATCAAAATTTTGAAATATATTTTGAACTACAAAGTATGACTACCCGTTTTAATTAAACGTAACCCATCTTGATTTAAAGTTAGTTTTGAAAATTTTCATGTCATTTAAAAATAATAAATTACATACTTACAAAAATATTTTTATTTGAAAATTTTTATTTTCTACACACTATTACGTATTCAACCAAAGATTTAAAGAAAGTTGGTGGAAATATACATATACCACCACGAAAGTACCCATGTCTAGTGATATTTTGCAGGAAATAAATAAAATCCAACTCCTAAATAATAATTCTGGAATAGGTAATATACCGCAATACATAAGCAAACAGAAACAAAATTCCGATCCTTAAAAAAGGCAGAATTCTAAAGAAAAAAAATCTGTTCTAGCGTGTTGAATTTCGACTTCCTGGATATATTCTAAAGTAAAACAATTCGACAAAAAACTGGAACAATGTTGATAAAGACAATGATTCGTAAGCAAAAAGAACACATATTTATAATACTTGGGAATCCCCAAATATGACCGCAATCATCTCGTTTTCAACTGAAATACCCAAAAAAGAATTATAAATCAAATTAAAAAATTAAAAATTAATTCTGAGGTTGCCAGATTACCGAGTAGCGAAATTACGCTTTTATGATCAATGATTTTATCGTTTGTGCTTTTCGTGCTCCATTATAAAATTTAAGTAAATATAAAATTAAATGTTCTAAATATTCTTTCTTCGTCAATCAAATATTTATAAATATTATTTTCATCATGAAAATAAGTAAAAATTCAGTTCAAACATGAACATTATAATTTAATTTATTTTAAGAAAATTGTTTTTCCATCAACACTGGTAAGGCAATCTGAGATGCGTGCAGCAATCGTTTTGCACTCAATGTTATTTCAATGGCGATTTCAAATTGATTTTGGCTTAGGCCTTAGGTCAATTTTAGGCATCTTAGGATTCGAATTTTTCAAAATCCTTTCTTAGTGCACCCCTACGGTATAAAAAGAATCCCCCTGCAAAATTTCAGCTTCCTAGGACTTGTAGTTCTTGAGATACAGTGATGAGTCAGTGAGTGAGTGGTATTTGAATTTTATAGATATAGATGACAGTTTCACTGACACAGAAGAGAGAAATACACCCATGGAGGAATGTACCTGACAGGACTCAAACCTGCGTCGTCTACAACTCGCAGGTTGCAAGCGCAGTTGGTATACCCTGTAAGACACGATGGCCCCTTTTGTGACCACATTTGATCGCGCTTGGGGACCGCGGTAGTTTGGTTGGAATAGTAGAGAATTGGTAACTGGAGGATTGATGGTTCGCTACTCGATCCAACCAAAGAGCGTCGTGTAAGTGGAGACTGGTGCACGTTAAGTCTGCCGTGTCCTCAAATGTCCTGACGTTGACGTGGTGTGAAAGTTTGGTGAGTGGAGTGCCACCTCAGGAGTTGACCTCGTCATCTGGTGGTTTCATCTGGTGGTTGTCATCGGATATTTCCCTTCGGAATTGATCCCGAACCGGCGTCAATAGCCTGTTGGGTTGCTTCCAGTGCAATGATAATGAACTACTTATCAAATAAACATTAGACATCCCGATTTTAAAACATACGAGAGGGCAAGGCGTAATTTATAGCAAAAAAGTAAACCCGATTTCAATTCAGAAATAACTTAAAAAGTATTGTATAAAATAATTAGTATTAGTTTTAAAACAATTACACCATCTTTATAAAGGAAATAATAAAACCTACACGGATATATGCAGAATCTGTCAAACAATTGCTAAAATATTGTGAAAATCTACTCTACTTATAATAATTTATTCTTTCTACACTACAATTATCATCTTCTGAAGGTAGTCACATAATGGAGTTTCAACACCACCATCAATTCCCGTTTACACAATGAATAGACACCAAACGCATAAAAGGTTATTTCTCCATTTAAGTATCTTGAAATATAAAGCAGAACACATACAAAAATGTTATGGCTTTCATATGGTAACACTGTACACTTCATGCTCAACAATCTTATTTTTCACTCTCTCTATGGTCAATTAATATCTTATATTCAATAGAGCACAATGAATCACGATACGCGCTAATGAAAGGTAAGACATTATGGAAACGCAGCTGTCGACAACAGTCCAGAATAAATTACTACATATTTGCACAAAGGACCCATTATAATTGTTGCATAGGGAGAGAACCTAAGGTAAATTATAATCTGAGTTAATTTATGCTTCCATTATCATTATATGCACGTTGCGTACTTGGAATTAGTACTTTTATCGTCATGTCCTTTGTAAATTTGAGAGCGTTCTCTTTAAAATTTGATTTTCTTTCATTGTTTACTGATTTATTAATAGTATAATATCGCGACGAAAATATGATCATTGTTTATTAATTAAAGTTGTACCTGAGTACCAATAATTTGTAGTTTATTTAAAGGCAAGGGAAATATAAGTATTGAAAACCAACCGTTTAAAGGTTTAGGAAACTTATATTACTTCTATTCTTACCCAAATTTATATACTTCAAGATAATCCCAATTTCAAACCTCTGTTAAAATAATCGTAATAATAATAAATAATATATATATAATTATATATATATATATATATATATATATATATATATATATATATATATATATATATATATATATATATATATATATATATACTGTATTAAGATCACTAGTTTACTTCCGTATGCCCGATTGCTATGCGATAGAGGAACGTGTGATCTTTGACGGTCCTGTGTTACCTTTAAAAAAAAAAGGTTGAGTCGCCATGTGAAGTGAAAGCTGAATAATGACAAAGAGCGAAGCTGTTCCAGACAGTGGTTTTAAGTAATTCAAATCGCGACTGCTATTAAACTGTTCGTCATGCATCATACATGGATAACGATTGTTCGAGCACCAACTGGAAATTGTCAGAAGAGCCATCAGGATTGTGATTGAAAGTGCGCTAGTTCGTATCATGTCTGCCAGTCATCATTTTAGCAAATGAAAAATAGTAAAATTTGTCAATAGAAAGTTTTTAGTTTGAACATTTATAATGACTTATATGCAAGACCATAACATCTGCACTTGGGTCCAAGAACTGTACAAATAATTTGCGATACAGCATAGAGGTCGACGTAAAGCTAGTCGAAAAATTCTAAAGTTAAGAAAAATTCTAGATATTTTTTTAATCTTTCTTCAACTAGCATTTAAAAGGTTAGGAACCTTTTAAATATTTTCTAAGAAAAATTAAAAAAAATAATTATTATCTAATTTTAATGCTCTGTTTCTTATCAACGTTTAAAAACAAACCTGGTGTAAAATTTCACTCTAGAACGAAAGATATGGTTAAAAGAGTGAAGCCCTTAATCAAACATTTAGAGCCGGATGGTTTGTTTACATTTTGTACTTCGTCGATATCAGCAATCACAAAAATGTATTTTGATTACGCTCTATGCTGCTAAAGCCATCTCCATGTGCATTGTTTTATTAATTTTATTTTTTATCTGGGAACAAGGCACTTTACTTCTACTTTCAGTTTTACTTCTTTCCTTCCTTTACAGCGAAAGAATTTCTCAAACGAATTGTTTTTAAACGACGATATCTCAAAACTGTGATTTTACCACTTGCGCACAAGATTTCTCTGGAATGGTTGGTTAGAATTACATGAAATTTTAATTCATTATGTAAACCATATATATGTTTAAAATGACCAACTTTTTGTCTATCCTGTTGAAAGTTTTTTGAAAAAAAAAACCCACAATTTTAATTTTTGTTAAAAAAAAAAATTGTAAGAAATTAAAAAAAAAATACAAGAGTTCGTCATTGTAATTATATTATATATTTTTAAGTATATAAAAAAGTTAAGCTCAGAATAATAATTATTTTGTCCAGAATACTGCGTGCAATGCACCATATAATATTCTAACAACAAAAACAATGCATTTCATTTTGATCCAATTTACAATATATTTAAGGAGTAGAAATTAAAAAAAAAATAGTTTACAAAAGATAAAGGTAGTTAAAATCTGCATACAAAATTTCATTTATGTAAATAATTTATTCATGGAGATATTAAGATTCGAAATGTAGTGATTTTTTTTACATATTTTGACATTTAAAAGGTACTTAACCCCTTAAAGGAAGGAACAAAATTTATTAACCCACCTGATGGTTTATATGACGAGGTATTCAGCCATTAATAAAATTGGCCAGATATTGATGGAGGAGATATCTCGTCCATCAATATATTTGGCCAATTTTGAGTAGGTTTTAAAAAGAATACGTGAATTTGTATTAGTTGGTAATTGCTACATTTCTGGGTTTATGGACAAAGTTCAGATAAATTCACATTAAGTGATATGGTATTTTGTATGTAGTACCTAAACTCTTACAAAATAGTTGAAAAGTTATTTAAAAAATTTTTTTATGGCACCCAAGCAAGTTTTGTAGCATTCTTGTTTTGCACAAAACAAGAAACTTAAGTAATTTCTGTTAAAATATGCAAACTGCCTAGAGCTGGGTTTGCTTTTCTAAAATATGTAATCTCAGAAGTTATAGTCTTAAAAGCAATCTTTGCAAAAAGAATAAACTTTCCAAAATTCAGAAATAACCATCTGTAATAAAGAAACAATTAAATATAAATTTATTTAATAGTTTAATTCAGCTTTCTTTTAAATAATTTAAGTTATCGTTTGCAAAACCTCAAGAAGTAATCAGAAATAAATTATCATTTGATACAAATTTCGGCATTGCAAGAAGTTTCACAACAAGAAAATTTCAACTTGTTGAATAGAATATTTCTGTAAACTTTGATACGTTTTTAATGCATGGCAAAAAAAAAATGAATGAGAATGTTTTTATTCTCTTTCATGGTTAACTACGATAGGATGGAAACACTTTCTCTTCATGCTTCTTTTCCCAGTTTGAGCAGTTTCAAGAACATTCTTTTGATCTCAAATACCTCGAGAACGTATACATTATATTTTCCCTCCTCATCAAACTTTTGCGATAAAATTCTTTCAAAGAACGATAAAGTTCACTATTAAAACTCCTTCCGAACTGTATAAATCCATGAAACTTTAGGTTCATTTTTTTCAGGATGCCTAGAAATTGTAAGTCTTCGTGTATCTGAAGACTTCTATACTGCAGTATGTGGTATTCCTCTCCTCTTACAGACTAGTTAAAGAATGAATAAATAAAATCTCAGAAAAGGACTTAGAAACTTTCTGTAAGAAAAAATTCGATAATATAGAACTTTGGCCATTTATATTGAAATGTTTTGAGAAAATGGAAGATAGATTTAGCTGTCTGTAATATATTACTAGTCTAAGTTAACAAGTGAGGGTATATTGAAAAGAGCAGTAAATAGGTAAAGTTAGATTTGATGCTTTACTTAAGATTTTAAAAAGGAAGTTAGATTTGATGCTTTATTTTAGATTTTAATAAGGATTTTTTTTAAGCAACTAAAAAGAAATTTCAGATGAAACAAAGTACTTTTTCTTTCATCATATAGTAATATCAAGTACCAGTAATTGGTAAACAATGTAAAGTACTATTCTGCAAAAACGTATAATAGTTGCTCAAAAGTTCAAAATATGAGGATAGATGGTAATTGAATTAACGTCGCCCTGGAACAATACAATGGGCAATTGGAGAAGTTTCGGGGTTAACCACAAAGAAAAGATACCAACACCTCGTCATTCTGAACCATGGTAAGATGAGTCGAGGTGAACACCCGAGCAGGCACCCCACTTTTCAAACCCCCATATCACGCCTACGTAAGGCCATGTGGAGTCACAACATAATTAACATGCATTAGCCCCCATGTACACGACAAACTTTGATTGGACATAGTTTCGAACTTGCCGGTTGCTAATCGGCTACTCTTCCAACTAGACTAACGTGCCCCCCCCAAGCAAATTAGAGGGTAATCAGTTTATGTTTCAATAGAATTATGTTTAGTTATCAAATTCAAACTTCTTCAATGCTTTTGCCTACATGATTTCCAAATAGATGGCTTAACAATTTTATATTCCGAAAGATTCTTGGAGTCTTACTAGAAAATTCATGGTTAACTTGAACTTGTTAAAGCATTTCGCAAACTGAGTACAGATCAAACCATAAAAATCAATATATATTAAACACAGTCCAAGGAAAGTTTTAGAAAAGAATAATTACAGAGTGAAGGAAAGCATTCTTTAATGATATTCAGAGAGCATTAATTACGTTTTAAATGTAATTAAGAACCAAGATAATGGGTTCTTTTATAACTTTACTTATAATATGTGTTTCTATTCCGTTTTCCATTACGTAAAAGTTTTGAAATTAATTATCCTAATAATAAATGATGTTACGAGTATTTTCGTCAGAAATTGTCATTTTCTGTCTTAATATAACTGCTGTATCGTATCTATCTACGTTTATCTCTTAAGTAGGAGAAGAAAGTTTCTAGGCAGTCTTAGAAGTTAGTACGATTATTAAATAGATTCCAAGTCTACTTGTTATTTTTGCAACTGCACTTTAATTCAGTTACCATATTATAAATTCATTCCAGTTGCAGTTTTGGAAGCTATAAAAATACTTATCAGTATTCTACTATAACTTCTTTATATATATTTCTATAACTTTGCATTTGTCTAAATTCATGATAAAAAATTCCAACGACATTCAAATAATTATGATTAATCAAAAAAATATATATAAATGCAATTATGTACTAAAAAATTATTTAAATATCATCCTGTACAAAGTAAGAGTAAGAGTTGTTAATAGAGTCTGTAATAGGAAAAATGAGAGCACAAGTTTTCAATCTAATGCAAGTACTTTTTTATAGCTAAAAAATTAAATTGAATATACACTAACGAGAAAGAAATTCTTTGATTTGCTTCAAAATTACATTTTGTTTAAAAAAAATAATTTTGTTCAATTTTGTATGATTTTTAACCAATTATCATTCTTAAATCCAAAATTTTTTAAGTGTGAACCCTAAGTCTAATGGTAATTGTATTATGTGCATAAAAACTTTGGTTTTTCAAAATAAAATGGTTTCTAAACTCAATTTTCATGTTATGTTCCAGAAATTTGAAAAATCAAAATTATATAATACTCAATTTACGTTTGAGAAGTATGAAAAATGACGTACGTGAACTTCGTAACACGGATTTCCAATCCTGAAAATTGTAAATACATTTAGGTAAAAAGAGGCTTCACCGGTACCATTTTAAGAAAAAAAGTTTGTTATGTCATTAAGTCACGACAACCTGACATTCATTAACCCTCCAAGTTTTTTTGGAGAGATATCTCGTCCATACAATTCTAACCAATTTTGTTAATGATCATTAAAAAAATTGGTCGGCAATTTAACCCTTCAGTATTACACATACATACATATTATTTGAGTTACCTAGATTCGTGATATTACTAAAGCTACACCGAAGAGCTCTAATGATATTCTTCAGCAGTATAATTACAAAAGGAAATAAGAAATCTGGAAAATAAAAACAACGAATGAAAGAAAAGAAAATGTGAAAGAACGTAAAAATATATTACGACGTCAAAAAATACCGAATTGACTTTGAACAATAGAATGCAAGCGAACTTTCAGAAGATAATTGTGGTGACATGATTCATTTGTGAATTTTTAGACATGCATTTAACTCTAAATAATAAGAATTATCACCAATAATTAAATGATGTTTTACTACATTTTCGGCCAAATTTATTTCATTTGTATGTAAAAAGTGTATTTCGATGCTTATATTCATTAGAAATGCATTTAGATAGGAAGGTAGTTAATTAAAGTTGCACTGGAACAACACAACATACTATTGGTGCGGTCCGGGATCAATCCCGTGAGGAAAGATCCGATGAGAGCACCACGTAATTATGAACCATGGTTATGTGACGAAGTGAATGCTAAAAATCTATTCTTCAGAGGTAGACACATCTTTTAGAAGTGAACCACTACGAGTCAGGTCATTATACATAGAGTTGGCCAGTATGAAAGTTTTCGTTCATTCGAGAAAGCCCATAAGTCACTGACTTATGGGTTTTCTCGAATAAACGAAAACTTTCATATAAGCCAACTCGATGTAGAATGACCTGACTCGTGGGGTTTCGCTTCTAAAAGATATCTCCTCTGAAGAATAGATTTTTACCGAAAACTAGATTTCGACAAAAAGTGACTTATGGGGTTTCTCAAACAACCGATTCAATTAGCATATGAATTTCTTATGTCAGAATTCCGCTAACATTCTTTAGATGGTAGTTTTATTTTTTTAAAATCAAATTCCAAAGAAAAGCAAGAAAACAGAATGGAGTTGAAAATATATGTACGTTATTATTACCTGCTAAAATGTCATTTATGTTTTAAGAGGTAGATAGGTATTTAATTGACATCCCACTGGAGCGACAAAACGGGCTGTTGGTGATGGTCCAGAATCAAACACGAAGGGAAAGAAGATAATTAGGTGTCACACCTGTGCTGACAACCCACTCTCCAAACTTCCACACCACGCCAACGTGTGGATATTTGAAGCCACTGAAGATTTAATGTGCACGAGCCCCTCATGTACACTTCGGTCCGTGGCTGAGCCTGGTTTCGAACTCGCAACCCTCAGTCTGTAAATCCGTTGCTCTTACAACTGTGCAATCTCGGCTTGTTGAGATGCATTTGAGTAAATTGAATAAGTATTAAATGTGAGTAACGACGCACCATCAATAAATGCTGTCAATTAAGAACCATTGGCGCGATTGTTATGCATGGGTTGGCTATGGCTTGGTACATTTCATAACAAAATGCTAAAATACTCCCTGGCACACTTCCATTGCAATAAGCAATTTTTTGTATGATGTTCCATTCGTCTATGAGTGGAATTTTCAGTACAGTACAAAGTCCAAAATCCGGAATCCTCTGGACCTCGGTCATTCAAGAATTTGGACTTTTCCGGATTTCTGATTATTTTCATTTTTGTCTAAAAAAACCTTAATATTTGCTTAACGTTTGCAATAGTAAAATTGCAGATATATAAATAAGAATAATTTTTAATAAAGGCAAAAAACCCTTTTTAATACAATGCAACAAATTTTACTTGTAAATCTTCTAATATTTCTGTGTGGTATTTACTATGAGCATGTCCGTTATTTTGCGTTATTTCATTGATTAGGTCCATGTTTAACTCCTTGTTCTTTAAAAAATGTCAAATAAGTGAGAAAAAAAAACACCGGTTAGCACAATGTCCGGATTTGGTACTTTGTATTGCATTAACAAAGAAACGGAAGACTAAGGTTTTTTCTTCCTGCTACGCAAAAACTCTCATGATATATGGAGTGATGACATGAAGATGTGTTTAATCGCCATTTTGGCGATATATGAAACTGAATCTAATTGGCTTTGGCCAATCAACTTTCATTTGTTCTACGTTCATTTTGAAATTTTTACTGTCGAATGAAATCAAATTTGAAAAACAAGGCCAGTGACGTAACCTTTGCAAACGTACACTTCCCTCCTCAAACCCATTAGCACCACCTATATTTAGCTTAGCAGAAAAGATCTGTTATATATACTACCACATAAAAATGTTATTTAATCAAAGGTACCGACATAATATCAGAGTTTCTACTTTGCTTTAAACGTGGCAAATGTACTAAATGAAGAAAACAATTTTTCAAATCACAAAATAATCGAAATTACGAGAGTGATAATGAGAAAATAAAAAGTTTTAATGTTACAGGATACGTAGAAAAATTAAAAATATTATAGGATAATCAAAACCGGTTCAATCCTGTTATTTATCAAAACGTACAAGATATTTTCAAATGCTACAGGAGCTCTAACTTCTTTTATCGATAGTGTTTGTTCGAACTTGCCAAGGCCACATAATCATCTTTTGCGAGGATGGAAAATGAGAAAGAGAGAGAGAGATTATCATTAGTGATTGATATCGTGACTTGTCGGGATTAAGATTCGTTTGCAGTTTTTATTTAAAAAATGTTTTTTTCTTATGGAGGGGCTCTAGTTGTCATAATATTTAATACAATGCTGCATTAAATGCAATATTAAAAAAAAAGGTATCTTTAGAATTTTTGTTCTTGTTATTCAGAACTATTCATGTTAAGAATTATTTGACTAGCTGTATGCTAATTGAACTTGATGCCTCAACTTGAAAATTTTGAACGGTCGCATGAAACGCTCCTCATGAAATCATTTTTTAAAAGTCACGTCTTCTGCTAATGTAAATAGTGTTAATAGTAAATATATTTTAATTGTAGTCCCTTTACTTGAACCTACTACATAGCACGGGACATATACACTACTGTGATCAAAAAGTATCCGGATGCTTCCTTTAAAATACATATATAGTAGATATCGTCTGCAAACATTTATAAAATACTTTTACGACCTATATAAAAATGTGGCAACAATCAGGGATTTTTTTTAAATTTTATCGTCTGAAAATAAATATGTTTTTAATAAGTGAAGAATTTCATTTCGTCGATTTTCCAAAATGTCGAACGTAATGAGCAAAGAACAAGTTTTAAATTTTGTTTCCACGAGGGAATTTCTACTACAAACACATTTGATATGTTGCAAAAAGCTTTTACAGACGACTGTTTATCAAAACAACAGTATTTGATTGGTATAAATAGTTTTAAAGAAGGTACAGAATCCGTCCTAGATGATTCGCGATCTGATAGACCATCCACTTCGACTAATGATCAACGTGTCAATTAGGTCAGATAATTGGTGCTTAGTGATCGTAGCTTAATAATGAGGTATTATTGAACAAGTTCCTCCTATGTCATTCGTCGAAACGTCAAGTCGAAAACGATCTGAATTGTCGCGAGATAACCCATGGGTTTTGCATCACGACAATGCGCCTTCTCGCAATGCCATTTTTATTCGTAATTTTTTGACAAAGCATTCAATAAATACGACTCCACGAGCTTTGTATTCACCTGATGATATGCACCGTATGACTTTTTCTTATTTATACGAGTGAAACTCCCTCTTCGTAGTCACCGTTTAGAGTCCATTGATGCAATAAAAAATTCTATACCAACCCTGAAGGGTTTCACAAAAATGACTTTAAAGCATGTTTTGAGAATTGGAAAAAACGTTGGCATAAGTGCATTGAAGTCGGAGGAGATTACTTTTAAGAAGATGTAATAAATTTTAACCAATAAATTGATATCTTTTGTTTTATGACAGTATTCCGGGTAATGTTTTATCACACTAGTAAGTATTCCTTCCTTATATTTCTTATGATAACACTTTTGATGAAGAATGAATTCACATTGCAAAGATTTCCTCGATTTATGGAATTTATAAACAAATGCAGGTTTAATTCCAAAAAATAACTTCTTAACATGCATTTGCTCAAATAAAATTAAAGTTTACTTTTGGTCTTTTTGTGATTTGAACATAAATATATTTTAACTATTTCTTAGTTTTAAAGAATAAAGAGATCAGCAATTATGCGTATGAAAACCAATTTATCCTCTGAAGAAATAATTATCTCTCTTGGTGAATTTCAATTAAGTTTTCTATTTCAAAAGAAATTAAAGTAGACATTTAATTCTTTTCGCGTTCATTTAAGCTGTAAAAGAAAATCCAAAAGGCTTTTTTCTATCAAATGTCCAAACCAATAAAGAAATCATTGACCATTCTTATCTCAACTTCACTATAAATCTTTGAGTGATTGCCTTCATTCTTAGATCCAAATCTTCAAATATCCTACAGTAAGATGTTGGTATTTGGATTTAATAATTTCCACCAACTAAAAGCTTGGAAAGATGCCAGAACTTTTTCCCACGTTTTATCGTAAATGTCCATTTTGTATTTTCATAATGAAAAGTTGTTCGAATTCTTCTAGACGGAAAACAATTGCTTTTTTATTATTATTAAGATAAAGGCTTAGAGACTCCTTTTCCCTAATCTTTAGTGAAACGTAACTAGTGCATAACGCCGCAGTTTTTCACCCAAAACAGGAACTTTCTATGAGTGCTTTTCTGTATGAGATTTTTTGGGTGGTGAATTTAATCTCTTTTTCATGTGGATAATAAATTTTGAGAAAATGGAATGTTTTTCTTAATAAACTATAAAAAACGCTTAGCATTGCAAAAAAAATTTAATATATTTTTTTAAATAACAGGTTTATGATACGTTTGATAGAGTGCAAAAGTGTTCGTATACTTACGAATTTTTAAAGAAATACTGTTCTATCCTTTAATAAAAATTAATTTTCAGAATGGGAATGTTTTAATAATAGCTATAACTTGTTCTTAACAAAACTAAATTACACTTTTTAAAAACATAGAAAAACGTGTTTTTTTTTGTGTGTGGAAAATCAATAGCCAAAATGCAACAAAAAATTACCTCACAACAGTCTTCCTACACTTAAAATAATCTCTACAAATTAGTAAATATTGTAATGATTCGGTAAATTAGTACTTAATAGGATATTCTATAGCATATATCCACAACACCTTTTAAAAGTCTGGGAAGATAATTTAATAAATTTTCTGCATCTATGTTTCTTCATTCTTCAATTATTACTATTTTAGTTCGCTTTTCGTTTTAATGTCGTATCTTCGAACTCTCACCTCCAGTTATCTCCAAATGTGTTCTATTGGGTTTAAATCTGGCGACTGAGGTGGTGTTTTCAGAACTTGTGGACAATTATAGACATCAGAGGCGAACGCTGAGAGCCGTGTGCTTAGGATTGTTATCTTGATTTAAAAAAAAACAGTTGCTTCCAATACCCAAATTTTGGGCTGATAATTTTAAATTGTCTATTAAAATATATAAATAAAGAGCATGATTCATTATGCCATCAATAAATACCAAATTACTTAGTCCTGATGCTGACATGCATCCCCACACAAGGACACACTCCACCGTCATGCTTTACTGTTCCAAATAAATTCTTATGATATTAAGTTCCTTATTTTTCTTCTCCATACAATTATACGCCCATAGGAACCAAAAATGTTAAATTTGCCTTCATCTGCAAATAAGACGTGATTCCAATATGTTTAGGGCTTATTTATCTTTGATTTTATGAAGGGAAACCCAAGCTTTCTATTTTTTGCACTTACAAAAAATTTCTTCGGGCAGAACGCTCATTTAATCCAGATGATCTGAGTACTCGTCGAACAGTTTCAGATGAAATTGAAGTAGAAAATAGTTTAGTAAATTCTGTAGAAATGTTAACAGCACTCAAACGTGTATTTTTCACAAATTTTCTAACTATAAATCTTTGATCACGTTGAGTTAAATTTGCCGGCCGACCTTTTCTTATCTTGTTTTCGATCCGATTTTCTTCTTTAAAACGTTTTATCACATACTACACCGTAGAATGCGATGAATGTACTAATTTAGCGATATTCCAAACTGATTTACCACTACTATGATGAAAACTAATCAATTTGCGAATACTATTAATTGTTTCCTTACGACTACAAGTCATTTTTAAATAATAAATATAGTAGTACGATGTAAGAAAGCAAAAATTGTAAAAAAAAAAGTATCACAGAAGATAATTTTATTTAAGAATTTATCTGAAAATGTTCCGGCGTAAGATCCCTTTTGTGGCGTCTTCTTTCTCTACCTCCTTGCGTTTTCATTTTCATAAAAAGAAAATGAGTCAATATTATTTTTTAAATATTAGGTTTTACTCGAAATTACATGGAGATGATATGAAAATATATTCAATTCCAGGCTACAATGTCTTTTCCACAAATTTTTAGTGTACGAACATATATATTTGGTTTATAGATATAAATATGGTTTTTATTCATTTAAATCAAAATTGCCCCAATATAATTGTAATTATTTAAAAAAAAGTGTAAAATAATTCTTGGAGTTCTTCAGATCTTCCCCAAAATAAAAATAACCATCCTATAATAAATATTGTTTCTTTTAATTGAGATTTATTTATGCGTTTTTTACGCTTTTCATGCCTTTAAATATTATTTTATCAGAAAATAATAACATGAGCACTATTTTCCTTGACTTTTTTAATACTTTTTTAACTTTTGAAATAAAGTAATTTAGATCTTTTCCCCCCCCCCCCAAAAAAAAAAAAAAAAAAACTGACGTGCAATAAATAAGTTTGTTTTAATCAAGATTTATTTATACTACGTTTATTGCTTTCATTCCTTTTAAAAATTATTTATCTGAAAATAATGACGTGTTCAAAGTTATAAGTGGAGCTGTTTAAATCTTCCCCAAAATAAAAAATCAATGTGTAATAAATATTGCTCGCTGTAATTGTATATTTATTTATGCTGCTTTTATCGATTAGGCTTTAAATTTTATTTTATATGGAAATAATAAAATGGGTAATATTTTCCCACACCTAATTATTTCAACATTGCGATTTGATAGAGTAACTACATAGAAGCTAATCGTGATTTTCGTGTAAGCGGGAATCCAACTTTGAATATAAAAATTGAAAGAATATCATGTAAAAATCGGAAAATCCTCGTAATTAAAAAAAAATTTCAGAATACTAGGTTTTTTAAAATTAAATCCTGATCATTGTCTGCAGATATTGAACCAATATTCTGGAGTTGACAAATAAATGATAAAATTCCAATGATCTAATTTAAAAAGTATTCCAATTACACACTTTTTTAATTCCAATAATACCAAGCCTATAACAACAGAATTTCAGCTTAAGACATCGATTAGATTATAAAAAGGATGATCACATTTCTAGTTAGTGTAGAAGACTGTTACTACTTTAATTTATTTTACAGCCGTTTTATTACAATGAAGGGGAAGGTAGGGCACAGTATTACACGTTTTTTATTTTCAGCTGTAGCACTAAGATATGCATTTATATGAAGCAAACAAAGCCCTTAAAATGATCTTTGATATCTTACATATCATTAAAATTGAAAAGAGTAACATTTATTTGCAGTGTTTAATGTTTTTGGAAGGGATGTACATTGTAACACTGTGCCCCACTGCATGGGTACAGTGGTACACACTGTGGCATACAGTGTTACGTTTTAGTATCAATGGAAATTCAAATAATGGTCTTTTATTAAAATTCCTTTGAATTGAAATATACAGATATCTAATTATTCCTTAAGCAGGTTTAAAATAAAACACCACTTTTGATAAGTTTACACAAAATTGAACAGCTTTAAATGTGAGGAAAACATTAGCAATGATTGTAGCCTACAGTTACAAAGTAGATGATAAAATAAGATAAAAGAAATTGTAAATTTATTTTATATTTTGATAGGAAGTTAAATTTACAGGGAAAATCAACATTTCTGCTTTTCTCGTTGTCCCTCCTGATGGAATTGAGAAAGGAAGTTTTGGCAATGATTTTTAAAATGAATAAACTTCATATGCTCGTAAAAATTTATAAGATGGAAAAAAATCTTTTGACGTACAACACTCCTAAATCAACATTGTTCTGATTCATAATTCCCCAATAGAGTGAATTTTGGGTTCTTTAAGGTGTCCTTCTTCAAATATAATGTAATATCAGAATTGTTAATTGTTGTCATCTGCAGCAATGTCTGATTGTAATTCTGAAAAAGAGATGTTATCACTATCAGCATAAGATGGTGAATCTTCATATTCTGTTGATGATATCTCGGTAGGCATAATCCTCAGGTTCACTTTGCCTCGCTTCTTGGGAATTTCTTTCTTTTTACGGCTTAGTGTTTTTCCCCTCTTCAATATTTCCTCTGTAATTATATTTTTAACTGAAGTATTAGTCAAGATCCAACAGTTCACCCGTCATCTATTTCGTGTAGTTTTTCGGGTTGGGGTGTAAATTTAATCATTCAAGTTCCATAGAAATAGATATAAGAGCTCGAATTAAACTCTGAGACAGCAAAATATTCCAGAAATGATTTATTTAACAAAATTGAGAAATTATACATTATGTTTAAGTTTCAATGTATTCTATTTAGTAAATGAATAAATTTATGAATTTTCAATATGAAAGCAGTTGTGTTGATCTCCAAATAGAAATTACAATTCATGCTTAAAAAATGCTACAAAATTAATTGAACGATGATTACATCAAAATTTTTTAAATCTTAAATATGCTCTTCTCAAACAGAAATTTAAAATTATATGTTGTAAGCCGAATAAGGCAAGAGAATCAGACTAAAATAACACTTTTTAGTAAATTGAAATGAATTGTAAACAAATTGAAGCATAATTTGTTCTTGTTACTAGAAATGGAAAGTTATACCGTCGTAAAGATCTTTTGAAATAACTAAAAATTTTTACAATAATTTAAAAATTTATTTCAGAAGTATAACAATTTATATTTTTAATATTGAACTTTTTAATACAAAATTCGATAAGAGTAACAGTTGAAATCACTTATAATTTCAGCAATTACTTATTGCTGAAATCTACTGTTATCACCATATTTTATAACAGTTAATAACAAATTAATTCACTTTCTATTTGCGTTAGGCTAAATCCATGCCAAAGTACACCATGACACAGAATTTTGAAGTTAGATTTTCATTCATTTTTTTCTAAAAAATTATGTACTTAATAGGTTAATTTTCTGTATTCAAAAGTGGACACAAAGTTTATGTTTCAGAATTTGGCAATACCCGGAATCAAAAGTAGAGTTTATATCCGCATGGAAGAAAGTACGTTCATATCAATCACACTCGCAATTAAATTTTTGCGCTTTGATAAAGACGCTTTAAAATTTTCTTGGCCTAAAACAAAGGACATATCTGAAATTGATTTTAGTGATCATTCAGTAAATAGACTCCCTGAGCCAGCATTTGATAAACGAATGCACTATACATTTTTAAATGTTAAGTTCAATGACTTAAACATGGGATAATATGTTTGCTATATTTTATCATGCAAGATTAAGAAAAATGTTTCTAATGTATGTTTTCTCAGTGTTTCAAGTGTCAATAAAAATGTTTCTAATATATGTTTTCTTAGTGTTTCAACTGTCAGTAAAAATGTTTTTCTGAAGTGTAGTGTGGGTCACATTTGCCATGTAGTGTGAGTCACAAACAAAATGTCATGTTATAAATTAATTATATATTTAATTAATCTATTAATAATATGCTATTAAAGTTCAATTATTGGAAGTAACAATAGTTTTAAAACAAAATTTTTTGATAATCAACAGAGGAAGAAACAAGAGTTTTTGTACTTCATCAAAGTATCATCACTTCCTTTACATGTAGTGTGGGTCACAGCTGAGTTTTCCCCATGTACAGAGAATACCCAGTAAGATAAATGAAATTTAGTAGCTAATATGTATAAATTAAACCTTTACTTAAATAAAACAAGTTGCAAATCTCATTTTATTGTAATAATAATTTTTTTATGGTAGTTTTAAGATTCAAGTTTAGCTCACTTGTAGTGTGAGTCACGTGTGGAACTAGCCGTTAGCTATCATGAACTAATCTGGCAATATTTTCAGAAAAAAAATAACGATGATTGAAAATAAGCAACAAATCACTAAAAGTCAAATAACAGTCTTGACTGAATATGATGTAGATATCACCAACCTTCTAACGAAATAGACACATTGCGTCTTAATATCTCAGAAGGGTAACGTGGGCCTACAAATCAATTTGGGAAGATTGGCCCCTGTAGCGCAGACTGGTGGTTTTGATCACACTGGATAATCATTTTAACCAATCGATAGTTTGCTCCCCATTAGGATTCATACTTTTTCCCACAACCACGTGACTGAGGTGACTGATGACGTGACGAAATAGCATGAAACTGCCCATATATACTACGCCAATTTCATTAGAGGGTCGATGGTAGATTTCATCGGCCTTCTAATGAAGCACACAAAGCATGTGAACGGAGTCGCTGTCATAAGATCTCTGAAGGATAAATCAAGTGAACTTGCGTATTGACAGCTTATAGTCTATTGAAGGGCAGAATATTGTTTTCCATCACGGGTAATAATCACTTTAATAATAAATAATTTATAAATCATGCTTTTTCTCTCAATCTCGTGACACATGTTCTAACCAATCTACCGGAAGGAAAAATATTAAACTGCGCGCACATACTTCATCCTTTTCATAAGGTTGCTGGTAGATTTATGCTTACATCACATGGGCGAATAAAATAAAAATAGCCAATAAGCAATCACTAGTCTATATTTCAGTTGAATTCATGGGAATTTGTGCATCTTCATATTCTAACAAGAATTATAGTTCCAGAAAAAAAACATTTTTTACTGCTTGTGAAAGACGTCTCAAACCACCGAACAAAATACAACAGACTGTCTCGGTCCATTCATCTCGCTGACTTCCGCGATATGATCTACATCACTTCTCAGCAGTCAACGTTGACTCAAAGTTCCGTTTTTTAAAAAGTCCGGAAGAGTTAATGCTTTGTGAGAATTAATCTGTGAACTCACCTGTCTTGCACTTCGGCTCGCGCTGTCGGCAGATATGCAGGACTGTCTCGAACTTGGCCTTCTCCCACTGCTGGCATGACGCCATTGCTGGAGGTCCTGAGAAAGCACGGAAAAGAAAACGAAAAGTAACGTACGAGTTGAAACAACGCACAAATTAAAAGATAAAAGAACACACTTCCAACTCGTTTCTCTCCTCTCGAGCTAATTAATTGTGGTGCGGTAGTTTTCAGCTTGATTAAAGCTAGAAAGAACGAGTGTGTTTCGCTGTAACGGCGGTCTCGAATGAGTAAAAGTTGCTTTTTGGTTTTTGTTTGCGGACGAGGAGGTATGATGCTTTTAAATATTAATGGTCCCATTAGTAATTGGTTAGTTTATTTACCTTTCCTTTTTTTTTCAATTTGGAAGTTGTTCGTTTGGAGTTTTTAACGCTTTTTGGTCATTGTTAAAAAGGTTTTTGTTGTTTCTAGCAAAAACATGGCTGAAGCGCTTTCCAAGCACATACACTTTGTTTAACAATTTGAGATGGTACAAACTAACGTATAAAACTGAATTTACTGGAGAGAAAAAATAAGAAGAATATTCAATCTTGTCAAAATTAGTAACAGGTAACCCTGGTAGAGAAAAGTAAAATATGCTCCAACGTTCCTGCAGTCTCTGAAAAACAAGGCACCTTCCTGAATCCACACGATCAAATTTATACAGATACACGTGAGTCATAAAGTGATCCGATATGCTCCAATCTTCAAAAGTTGTGACTGGTCGAGGGACACTCTCATGGTATACAAGATTATTAGGTTCCCTTAAAAGTTTAGAAACTTGACAGCTTAAGCCCTGTTACTCCAGATATTATATATCCAGATAAGACTGAACATAAAAATGTCTCTTTTAAGGCTCGGTGCACACATCCGGTTTTTAAACGTGCAGCACCACTGCGGCACCGAAGCCCAACTATGCACACATAACCATGAAATGACGTACGAAATCATTTCGCACCATTTACGATACATATTCTATCGAAGAAAACGTGTTTATTTCGCTTACTTGGTGTATAAATGTATATTTTGAAATAAAATAGACGTTATTGGATACAAGCATTTATTAATTATTATTTATATTCCATTTTTTTATGGAAACAAGGTATGTCAGAACGGAGACTCATGTGCGGCGACCGTGCGGCGCAATAGGTAACTGCGGTACAAATCGCACGCAAGTTGGACGTGCGTCGCCCCAACGTCGCTGGAGGCATGTGTGCACTACTCCATTGGATATAATGTTTATCAGACCGCACTTGCGTTGCGGCAGCGGCGCAGCACGTTGAAAAACCGTATGTGTGCACCGGGCGTAAAGTTAGCTGTACTTTAACTGAATGTTTGATCACGTAATTCCTCCACGTATATAAATTACATTTTCAATATTAATTCGAAAACATGATATTATTTCTTAATGTATATAATGTTTAATTGTAGATAGTTAATTTCTCAGTAATTAATATTTAAAAATACTGATTGTGGGAGTGAAAAAAATAAATTAAAGTAACAGCAAAAGTGAATTTTATTTAGAAGAACAAAGGTTAAGTACGTTTATCAAACAGAAGTCTATAAATCGTCATGCAAGGCGAACGGCGTGAACAGATATCGAACGAATTTATCATGGAGCAAATTCGGCGCACATCAGATTAAAACAATAGTTTTAAGAAGGTAATTAAAATGAAGCATTAATCTCGTGTTAGAAGTCGCAAACTCCTACAAATGCTAATCAGATCATGCGACATTATATAGTATTATTTCATATATATATATATATATATATATATATATATATATATATATATATATATATATATATATATATATATATATATATATATATATATATTACAGTAACTTTAATACATAAAGTTGATTCAGGATAAAGAAATTGCAGTATTTAAATATATTTGATCAACTCAAATCTTACTGTTTTGTTTAATAAGCAGCAACCTGACTAAAATTGCTATATTATATTTGTAAACTTGTTTTTACTATTTTAAATCCACAAGTAATCACCACATAGAATATAGCTACGTATATAGGGCAGTTATATACCCTGTGGCAATAACATTCCTTAATTTCTGCGTAATTCCTCGATTTGTCTGCATCTTTGAATTATTGTTAACAAATAACAATCGTTTGTTCACTAAGACATTAAATCAAGTGATTTCCAATATATTTACATGGTACAATTTAAAAACACACACCTTAGTGCAGATCACTGGTCCAAATATTTCTCCAGGTTTCTAAAAATTTGAATTTGTAAAAGGTACCTTTGGGTTTATCTGATATACATTTATTCAACAGTCTTTATGGTCCCATTTCATCCAAATAAAGCAGTGTTTTCTAAATCTAAAATGACCATTAAGACTTCCAAAGCCGTCATTTTTCAAACATACCCCTTCATGTCAAAACAAAACTCCAGAACAACATGAACCATGATAAATCGAAGCAGGATTGAATCTATTTTATTCCGTAATCGATTTTATTGAGCAAAAACTTGCTATTCAACGAGTTTGGTATGAGATACTCAGTTTATTTTATTTGGAAACGCAATTTATAAGTAAATGAATTTATGTTATTTTTATTTATCTATTTCTACCGATTCATAACAAACTATTTAAATAAGATGAAGTAATTGGATTTATATTTTAAGTATATCACTTCGATTGGGCATAAGTACAATAAATTTAATAACTATATTAGATAAAGTAATTAAATTTATATTTTATCTTCTTAATTACTTTAACACAGTACAACAAAGCTAATTATTATAAATCTGTGTAATGTAACACAGTGCAATTAATAAATAACTTTTGGAAATAATATTTTAAGGTAACAACGAATGTCAGAAATTAAAATTATAAGATTTTAGAAAAGGGAATATTAAGACTAAAGTATTAACAAAAATTCGTATTAAATTGTTAGCTTTCTTTTTCTTTTAATAATGATATAAAAACCTAATACCCTTAATTAAATTTAATTTCATACACAACAAAAAAAATTTCCGACAGCTGAACAAACTCAAAATTTCTACCATTTTCTTTGCTATATCACATCTGACTAACATACATCAAAAATCTGCAATGCTTCTTGAACTCCAGGTATGAATTTGAATTATTCTCTATCAACGATCTTTTAATTATTAATAATAATCTAATATTTATCAAATAATAATTTCGAACACCACGAGATGTGTTCTTAAATACTAGAACAAACCCCAAAAAAATTTTGATATTTCCTTTCGCTATAACATTCCACATTGTGATAGCCAGTTTCAATGCTCCTTAATTTAAAGTATAGTTTGAATTATTCTGTCCATCTTCCAATTAGTATTCACAATAACAAATCTTGTATTCATAAAATATTAATTTAAACACAGTAAGAAAGTTTTTAGAATAGGAAGACCCTCCAAAACGTTCCCATTTTCTTTCGCTATAGCACCTCACACTGCGATACGAGACTGTTTCATCGTTCTGGAATTCCTAGAATGAATCTTAATTACTCTGTCAACCATCTTCCAATAACAAAAATAAAGAACATAATATTCAGTAAAAATTAATTTTAAACGAAACAAAAGTGGTTTTTAAGGTTGCAGAAACAAATTCTAAAAATGTTGTCTTTTTCTATGACTATATGATCCTACATTTCGACATGCAACAGACTCATTGCACCTAACTTTCAAGAATATTTTGAGTTCTTTTCTAAAACATCTTCCGATAAATTAACCCTCCTGATTATTCTCTTGACGAGGTGTCTCGCCATTAGCAAAATAGACCAGATCTTGATGGACGAGATATCTCGTCATTAGAAATATTGACCTGATCTTGTCATCTTCATAAAACGGCAATATTCTTCATCGTCAGGATTTCAATAGGCATTATTTATGGCGAGATATTTTGTCTTCAGCAAAATTGACCAAATCTTGATGAACGAGATATCTCGTCTAAACTGCTTGGAGTGTTAATAACAATAATAAATTTCATATTTATTAACTATTTATTTCAAACACCATAAGAATGTTTCCTAAATAGCACAAGAAACCCTCAAAGAATGTCATTTTGCTTTACTATAACATTGCGACGTGCGACACCTTTAATGTTCTTGAATTTCTTATGAAGGAAATGAACCGAAAATCATTTATCCCTCTTATCATCGCCAACACCATAACAATTTATCACACCTTAACTACTGAGAGTTATGACTCTCCTCCCCTTTGAATTATAATGAGCATATCCGACAGAATTACAACCTTTCAGACAAAATAGCCTGTGTGGTGTGTCTGGAAAACAGATCGATACAAATTTCACCATATCTCTATAGTATTTTGTTGTGACAGTTCTAATAAATTTTGAAGCGATTCTTTGTTCGCATATATTCGTGTTTCCAAAACTTGTTCGGAAATAAACGAAACCATTCTAAATGTTAATTTTTGAAATTTGTGGCGTACTTTAACACACAACGTATGGAAAGAAACTACAATGGTTAAATATTTATTTTTGTCGGATATTAAATTGATGCTCTTCAATTGATTTATGAAAAAGCTTGCAGAAAATGAATTCTTGAAACAAGGTAGTATAGTCGTTTTGGGAGACACAAATTGGTAGTTTCTTTTATAAAACCTTCTTTTAAACAGTAATTTATGTTGAACGATCTAGTTTCTCTTGTAGAATCAATTTTCAAACAACATGTAAATATGAGAGCATTTCGTAAATATAAGGTTATACATCATGATAAATTGAAGTCTCAGAATTTAACAAGAAACTACCTGTTCTAAAACAATAACATTAATATAGTCTCGGAGAAAGAAAAACTACCATGAAATTTGGGAATTCTAATTTTAAAATAGTGCCCTAGCATTTTTTAAAATTTAAGTTTAAAGGGAATAAATAACAAAGTAAATTTAAATATTTACTAATCCCAAAAAACTGGCAAATGGAATTTTAGTAGAAAGAAATCCTGTTTAACGTTTATAAACAACTCAGAACATTATTGAAACTTAATTTTTAAAATTCATTAACAGTTCTACGAAATTTAAAATCGTTTGATGTCTGAAATTACCTATGAATAAAACAGAAATTCTTCAATTGAAAATTATGATTTAATTGTGAATACTTAAATAGTGTTTTACAAGAATTTTTAAACTGCTTTAGATGGTTCCAATTCATAGAAATAAATTCTAAGGGACGAAGAAAACATATTCTAAAATAAAAGCCATTCATATCACCTGCAAAAATTAAATAAATTGCAGTTATCAATAAATTATTCTTTTCTGACATCCACTTAATATGAATTGGAATATAGGGATCTTCAAATATGAAAAATCCGTCTGCCGAATTTACCTTTACAGTACCTCATTAATATTGAGCTTTCCCAGAGTGGAATAAATTGGTAGTTCTCAATAGGATAATTTTTTTGGGAAGTATAATATTGTTGAGACTATTCATGACAAATTCAAAAATCTAGAAAGCATAACAAGAACTTATCTATATATATATTTCTCTTACGTGGCACGCAAAAAAGACGTTATTTGTTACCGCGTTTTGGCAACATTGTGCGATTGTTTGTTTGCTAGGAGCCTCGCGAGACATTTGAATCTATAGCGTTATCGGATGAAATTTTATTGAAAAAAAATGAATTTTAGACGAGCTGTTGCGGTTTGTAATAGAAATCTAAGAAAGCGGAGGATCTTTTCAGGGCTATTTAAAAAACGGTCCTTTTCAAGGCTAACAATTATAGTACAACAAGACGCGTGCACTACAAATTTCGACAACAAACTCAGTCAAAAAGTGTATGGGTGGCTCGAGTTTTGGGGAAATGTACACAAACAACATGCTGGGTATTCAATTTCCAAAGCAGCGCTTACGTTGCGAGTAAAAATTTGCTCAAAGTTTTCATTTAAATTCTGAATCCAGAGGTACTGTATATATCTTTTATGTAATACAACAAATTTAGATTTGAAAAATATTTTTTTGGAATATATTTTGTAATCAATCCCTTCTGCTAGGACACGTGTCTTCATTGAAGCGAGCATAGGTTCGCGCAGCGAACCAATGAGAATTGCGAAGCAATCCTCCGGGGGTTGGCGAGCGTTAGCGAGCAGGGGGCAGGCCCCCTAGTTTTATTAAATTTTAAGTGAAAGAAAAATTAATGAATATTACAATTTCATCAAACAGAAAAAGCTTATATTTGAAAACAATTCCTCAATATCAATACGAATTTTTATTATGCAGAGAATAGATGACATGCAATGATCATATATAAGAGTCAAGTAAAGATATAAAGTAAAAAATTTTAGTTTTTATCTTAATTCCTTTCTTTCTACTTATACCACGACCATCTTGTACTCGGTGGCTGGTGCAAGTTAAATCTGTCGTGGCCTCAAACGTTCTAACGTTGGTGTGATGTGGAAGTTTGGAAGAATGGGGTACCATATCTCTAGTTGACCTCGTCATCTGAACTTTTTTCAAATTGCGTGTTTAAATTTCATTGTCCCTGGATTTTTCTCGAGGGGATTGATTCCTGATCGTCATCAATAGTCCATTGTGTTGCTCCAATGTGACGCTAATTAACTACCTACCTCTTATATTACAAGAAAAGTACGCATAATACAACTAAGCAAAAAACTTCACATGTTTTAAAAACATCTATCTTAATGCTGAAAAATGAAATGTACATAGTGGATAAAAACTATGCGTGTGAAATCCTAGTATTAGATTGGAGTTTTATCAATAAGATAAGAGGAAGATGATTCATGGTGCATGAATTCTACTCTCTATGAACATGCAACCAAATTTATTCAAATAATGTTACTTTATGTTAGAAGAGAGACGCGATGTTCAACAAATATGTAGACGTCAGCAAAAAGAAGTTTCAAAACCTCCCATTATAGCAAAGTTTTAAAAACTAAGTTCAGAAATAGCAGCACTCACTTTAAATTGTGCTTCTTTACTAAGTTAGATGAATCTAGAAGGATAGTAGTGAAAAGAATTTCTTATATTTATATTACTTATCTTAAAAGTGACGAAAATCCCCCATTGGAGTTCTCAAAGCGTTATTATCAAAACGTTATGCATCGATCAATGTAACTGAAGGTTATTTCAATTTGCCTAAAATCAGAATACATGAAAGAGCATGGTGTAGTCTGATATTAAAGCCGCTATTCTAACAAATAAATTCTAGCTTTAGTCTCTCGTTAGTCATCAGAAACACCTATCACAGTTCTGAATTATCTGCTTGAAAAGTCTGTGACGACAGACTTCTTGCCAACATTAGGTTTGTGGTAGTTTTATACTTAAATATTTCCTATGTAGGTAGTTAATTAACGTCGTAATAGAGTAACAAAACGGGCTATTAAAGAAGGTCCAGGATCGATCTCGAAGGGAAAGATTCAAAGACAAACGCCTCGTTATTTTGAACTACGGTCAGATGGCGAGACAACACCTGAGATGGAACCCCATTCTCTAAACTTACACACCACACCAACAGAAGGACGTTTGAGATAACGACAGATTTAACGTGCACCAGCCCCTGTGTACACGGCGATTTTTGGATTAACCTAGTTTTGAACTCTCATCCCTCCGGTTGATCTATTGCTCTTTCGAATGGACCGCTGACTCTTCCCTCAACTCAGATGCATAAACACAGAATTCTAAATCAAATTAAAAATTAGACAATTATTCTGGAATTTCCAGATACCAAGTTAGCAAAATCACACTTTTATTATTAATGGGTTTTTCTCTTGCGCTTTGCTTATTAAATAAAGATTCTTTTCCTCCAAAAAATAAAAGTAAAAGTGGTAATTTTATTTTTTACGAGTCGTTAAAATTAATTTACGTTACTACCAAGGAACGCGAATAAAAATTTTCAAAATTAAACGTTTTTAATCTTATTACACCATCTTCATATGTTTGGAAGATTTTTGTATTTTAGAAATAAATACAAGCATAAATATTCAAATTTAGATCACGTACAAATAATTTGGGGAAAATTGTTTTCCGCCATTACTGCTAAAGCAAACTGTGTTTGACTGACTGATGTCTCTCCTCATCCAGAAATAGCTTTTAAGGTTTTCGACGTGAATACGCCTTTAAATCTAGTATGGTATAGGAGGGACTAGATCATGGGTGGCCAACCTTTTACATACCATGCGTCAATTTTTTTTCACATACGAGTTCAGATGCGCCATACAACTCAAACACCTTTTCTACCTTACATTCATGGTCCTGCCATATCCTTAATAACTTTTTTAATAAAAGTATGTTTACTGATAGTTAACATTTTTAAATTATTTAACTATATTGTATGCAAAACAATGTCGATTACAGATAATTCTTCAAATTTGAATCATTCATTCGCTATCCCGTGTTCGTTTTAATAAATTTCATGGATGAGAATACTTGTTTACATATGTATGTCGTTCCAAAACGACATATATAGCTTTTGCAAATTTTCTTAGTTCCGGAAAATGTTCACAGGGTAATAGCCAGAAATTAATCAAGTCAGAAACATTTTGATCTGAATATAAAGCTCATCAAATTTCAATTTCAATAATGAATTTGTTCTGAATTCAATAAGTACCATTTGTATGTTGCTAGGCATCTTCATTACGTTTTGTTCACTAAGTGTAAATGGGTTTATTAATGCGAGCATGCAGTTTTCTTCTTTAGCCAATCAAGAAAACTACTTTCAAATGATCATTGCGATAACTAATTTTAATATATTTCGTCAAATTGTTATTATCCGCAGCACATACACTCTGCTCTTTCAAGTGTGGAAATTGACTCAAATCCTGATTTTCTAACTGAGAGATGAACAGTTTTAATTTCATTTGAAATGAAAAGCTAGGAAATAATTTCTTCTTCCTTGTAGCTTCGAATTTAGATAATTGAGATGGCTAGTAACATCAACTAAAAATATCTAATCAAATAGCCAGTTGCTATCAAATAATAGGATTCTTTCATCAGTTAGTTGAATTTCCTGTTCTAAAAAATTATAAATAGCATTTTTCACTTTCCAAAATCTACTCAGAACTTATCCTCTAGAAAGCCAGCGCACCTCGCAATAAAGAAAAGGTTCAAAATATTTCAAATATAATTATTCAATATTCTCTGAATTCTCGTCTGTTTAATGCTTTTGCTCTAATTTTAATCACACATTTAACAACTGGTAACATAACATGCTGCATTTTTAAAGTTATCCCACGCAGTGCCTCTTGGTGTATAATATTTTAGTACAGGACGATTTTAAAAAATTTCCAAGCAGAGTAGTAGTGCCATTGACGAAGTACCGTCAGTACACATTCTGATGAGTGCAATAATCTAATTAAGATTTTCTAGGTATGATTTTAAAGACTGGAAATTTCTTCAAAGACGTTAAAATTTTAATCAATTTAACTTACAAAAATGTTTATAACAGGACTACACCAAATATGTTCATTGATTCATCCAAAACTAGAGAAAAGAATAGAGAAGGTCTTTCATTTGTTGAAATCCATCCAGAGAGAGTTTCACGATATATCTCGTAACAGTCTGCCTTGGTATAGCAATTTCGTTTGATTTCCTTTGAATACCTTTTATAACCAAGATGGCGTGCAAATATTTGGAGACAAGGCTTCTCCATCAGAATAGGTTTTTTTTCGCCAATGCTAAAGTAATTTCATAGGATGCTTCTGTCATCGTCTCGTCTTCACAACTTACTTTAGCAAATATATTTTGTCTTCTGATTTATTCCTTTTTCTAAGTCACATATTCTTAACGTAACTCCGACCTCCGACCCAAGAACAGGCTTCATTTTTCATTCTATGTTAGCCTGATGCTGTGTTTTATAGTGTTGATTAAGATCATGTATTCTATTGTGTGAAAGAGTAGTTTCACAAACAATGCAAAACGGTTTTTCTGATGGACTTGCTATAAATAACAACTCATTTTCCTACTGTTCATTAAATTCACGTTTTCTGTCAATTTTTGCGCTTCTTTTGCTCATTTTCTTTTGCACAATGATAGATACCAGGAAAGTAAAAAAAAAAGCATTAAAAGTACAATAAATGTTGGAAAAGAACAAACGAGGGTTTGAGAGCATTAGCGAGCAGGGGGCGGGCCCCCTAGTTATCTATAAATTGTTGAATACAGTGTTTATGCCCGTATCTAATATGGTGAGTAGTTTTGTTGTACATTGGTGAGGGTAGTTTTGATGTGCAGTGGTGAGGTTAGTTTTGATGTGCAGTAGTGAGAGTAGTTTTGATGTGCAGTGGGGAGGGCAGTTTTGATGTGCAGTGGTGAGTGTAGTGCTCTTGCGCGTGAGAACTGGAAATGGCGACCCGCAGCTGTGTTTGGACATTGCAACTTCAGGCTTGTGTAGAAATGGAACGTTGAAATTGGTGTTGATTTGTAGAAAATGTCAAAATCTACAATAATATTTAGCAATATTAACCCTAAAGAATAAAATTTGCAAACTTACAATCAGAGAAGTGTGTTGAATTAAAGAACATTTTCATAATGTCGAAAAAGTTTAAAAGGAAATGTGAATATAAATGTCAGAAACGTATATCAATGGAATTAAAAATTTAAAAGGAATCAAACACCTCAAATTGACTGCTGCATAGCAATGGAAATAGAGAGAGCAAGAAAGCCTAGAGCATCAACGCTGGGGCGAGTTCTTCAAGTGTGCTTCGATGGCCATTGACTTTGAATGTGACAACTTTGAAAGATTCTATCAAGGAAATTGTCCCCAATATGATTCCACATACCAATGTACCCATGCTTATCAGTCGAGGTTTCTTAAAACAAATTGCTTATAGACTATGGAATGTGAGTTCAAAAGCACATTTCTACATCACCCACTACACTGGGGCCGACCAACCGGTATAGTGGTTACGGTGTTGGTCTCTAGAGCGGAAGGCTCCTGGTTCGAATCCGGGTGCTGGCATGAATGTTTGTAAGCGTAAGGTGTAGAGGCGGCTGGTGCACCTTAAATCTCTCGTGACCGAAAGTTCTCACTTTGTATTGGTGTGGAAGTTTGGAGAGTGGAGTGCCAGCTCAGGTGTTGCCTCGTCATCTGACCGTGGTTCAAAATTACGAGGTGTTGTCCTCGGATCTTTCCCTTAAGGGATTGATCCCGGACCGTCGTCAATAGCCCGTTGTGTTTCTCTAGTACTACGTTAACTAAAAATTACCTTATCTTACCCACTACAACACTACCCACTACACTGGGAAACAACATTTGAACGAAACATCGATGTAAATATATGGCATGTTTATGTTATTTCTCGTATCATCGGCTTTAAATAAGATTATACTTCACTGATATAACCCTCAAAACGTTATGCATTAACATCTTACCCTTCCTCTAATAACACAAAGACAGATTCACGCCTTAGGAAATTGCGATTGTGTTCCCGTGCACAATCCATCCCATTTTTTGCGTCATTTTTACGTCAACAAATCGTAACTGTACTTCTTAGTTGGGGGCTCAGCGTCTCCACCCCGACCAGCTGAGGTCATTACTGATATAGGGAAGCTTCTGAGAGAAATAGGAACGGTACTGAAGGAATCCATGAAAACTGGCGTTACAAAAAAGCATTACACTGTTTTGACTTATGATTTTAGAACTAGAAGAAAGTTCTATAAGATAAATCTCGGATCTTTCCCTCAAGGGACTGATCCCGGACCGTCGTCAATAGCCCGTTGTGTTGCTCTAGTACGACGTTAACTAAAATTACCATTACCATTACCTATAAGATAAATAGCGTCTTGCAGACGAATAAAGTCTACACCTAACGCACAGAGTGCGGGGAGGAAGTCCGCAATGTGTCGAAATTCTACGATTCGTGACTACCTTTGGGCCAGTGTAACTTTGGATTGCGTGAGTGGTGTCATTCAAAATCAACCCAACTACTGTAAATTAATAATGGACAACAACAATTGATATCAAGCTGCATTTTAAGCGTTCAAACTGTAAATTAATTGCTGAACACTCACAGAATCAACAATTGTTCAAACTTCCTGCTTCATTCGTTCCACAATGTAACATCAGATCCGAGTATCCGTCCTCGGCACACATTAACACAGCCTACTCACTTTTTTCACTACCTTTTTAAACACCTAAAACTGAAACATTCGAAACGAAGCAATTCTTCGAATAAGCTAATCTTTGGTATGCAAGCTACCTTCGGTGTCGTGTCTAGGTTGAGCAGTTTTTTTGTATTGAGGACACTTGCGCTTTGCTTCATCAACATAGATTTATAAAATTTATGAACACACTTGCATTCGTTTACATTCCATTTGTTCAGTTTAAGTTTTGTTTTCAACTTATCGCAGCTAAGTAAAATTTGGAATAAGTATGATTAACTGATGTATAAATTTTGTTTCATTATTGTAAAGTCGTGATTAATAAATGTTATCAATTCTAAAACTTTCTTCGATTCAGTTTTCTAAGGGTTTGAACCCGGACCGTCGCTGATAGCCTGTTGTATTTCTCCAGTGCGGCATTAATTAATGTCCCTACCTACCAATTCATTTTCCTTCAATGCCATCTATAAATAAATAACATTGAGCAGATGTTCTGTGAGGTAATGGATTAAGGATTATTACTGGGTTTTTTTTACAACCAGAACAAAATCTTTGGATCCATCTATCTCATACAATGTATAATATAAATATGACTGTTTCTTACAATTCGTTCTGCAAAGCGTTTTTTCTTCCTACGGCCAATAAAATAATGAATGTTGTTATTGATAGAAAGCAACCTGATTCAGGGACAATTATTTGATTGGGTCTTTCATTCAATCAAGCGATAAAAGAATCCGAAATTGGTTTATGTTCTCCAAGCCAATAAGTTATAGAATAATGAATGAATTGTTGATTATTTATAGGTTCTCGCGTGTGTGAATTAATAAACGTCAGTGAGTGTATTTACTGTACATATGAATGAAGATAGCAGACTTCTTTGTTATTATATCAAATAGACGCTAAAGATAAACCCCAACAATACTAGACCGGCACCACTCTCCTTTACTACACCACGAAATTTATCCCCTCCCATTGGTCCTTCCGTATTCAACATAATACCTTAAACACCAACCATTTTGAATATGTGCTCATCATCTATGAACTGACACGTCCTCATATAATTAGCATTAAGCACATGTACACAACCGAATGCTTGCATCCAATTTGTAATGAGCATGTAGATTTCTTAGAAATGTTCATTAGTTTCTTGAACACAACTAATTCAGAATTGGAAAATTATTACACATAATTATACTGTGGCGGATTCGAATGAAAATTTATAAGTTTGTTATTAGAAATAAGAGTAATACACATCAAAGTTTAACAGAAGGGGATTTTGGAATGAGAAATAAATACTAGTCAAAATTATACAAAATAATAAACATCGTTTAAGGGATTAGCTTTTAAATGTCAAAATATGCACACAAAAAATGACTACATTTCGAATCTTAATATCTCCATGAATAAATTATTTACATAAATGAAATTTTGTATGCAGATTTTAATTACCTTTATATTTTGTAAACTATTTTTTTTTTAATTTCTACCCCTGAAATATATTGTAAATTGGACCAAAATGAAATGCATTGTTTTTGTTGTTAGAATATTATATGGTGCATTGCGCGCAGTATTCTGGGCAAAATAATTCTTATTCTGAGCTGAATTTTTTTTATGTACTTAAAAATATCTAGTATAATTACAATGACGAACTCTTGTATTTTTTTTTTAAATTTCGTACTTAAATTTTTTAATAAAAAAAAACTGAAAGATTTTCTTTTTTTCAACACAAAATTTACCTTTTTTCAAAAACATTCAAAATGATAGACAAAAAAGTTGGTCATTTTAAACATATATATGGTTTACATAATCAATTAAAATTTCATGTAATTCTAACCAACCATTCCAGAGAAATCGTGCGCGCAAGTGGTAAAATCAGTTTTGAGATATCATCGTTTAAAAACAATTAGCTTGTGAAATTCTTTCTCAGTAAAGGAAGGAAAAATGAAACTAAAAGTAGAAGTCAAAGTACCTTGTTCCCAGATAAAAATAAAATTAATAAAACAATGTACATGGAGATGGCTTTAGCAATATAGAGCGTAGTCAAAATACATTTTTGTGATCGCTGATATCGACGAAGTACAAAATATAAACAAACCATCTGGCTCTAAATGTTTGATTAAGGCTTCACTCGTTTAACCATAACTTCCGTTCTAGAGTGAAATTTTACACCAGGTTTGTTTTAAAACGTTGCTAAGAAACAGAGCATTAAAATTAGATCGTAATAATTTTTTGATTTTTTTTGAAAATTTAAAAGGGACCTAACCCTTTAAAGTTTTATGATTCGTTACAAGTTGCTTCTTAAAATTCTACAATGCCATAAAAAATACGATCTTCAATAAAAATTATAGCTACGGGAAATTATCATCTGCCATCAAAGTCTAATCGCGTTTTTTAACTTGGAACTATTTGTTTACTTTTCAGTTATTTGTCATCAGCACATGACAATCTGATTGCTTCTATTAAAATTGTGATATCTTTTGCTTACCACATAAAATTAAACTAAAATTTACTCCACTATTTTTCTTCATAATAATCAAACCATGCATTCTTGTCAAAAATTATAAATTCTTTAAATTAAATTTGACATATCTGAATAAATTCGCAGTTGAACAAAATTTTATTTCACTGGTTTTAGAAATTTTACTTCCCAAATGCTATCATCTCACATCGAAATTGATAACAAAGAACAGTCAAAAGAAAAACCGGAAAAACTATTTTCATTAGAATCTCTTTTTCATCATTTATCCAAATCCCAAACACCAGTAAAATCAAAAACCGACACGAAGAATAAATTTCACATTATTTCAAAACTTTACTCAATCTCTCTGGTCCGGAGTCATTTATCTCATTACCGCAGGTTCGGCTTTTCCAAGAGAAAAAATTCCATACACACGCTTTTATAAATCTAGAGCGAAAATTAAATTACGTCGTGATCCACGGTATATATGATTGATTACTCTTTCCAGTTTAACGCTACATTTACGTAAAAAACTTTAACTGATAATCTCCGTAATGGTATACATGAACAGCATTACTCTTCGACAGCCAGTTGAAAATCGATGGCATAATTTGTTTCTGTTCCACATATATTGCGCCTGTATTTTAAAAGTATTCAAACTCTTGGCATTTGCCCGAGTGCTGTTTCATATCCTTATTGGTGTTGGAGTCATAATTAAAAGGAAAACATAGCTAACCGACTACTTAAAAATTTAACGCTAGGTTTGCCTCGAATAACTTTAATTAAAATCTCCTAGGTGGGCGTACAAAAGTTGTAATTGGACTCCAGAAGTTAGTCCAAGCTAAAGTTTTACAACCGGAAAAAAGTTAAACCGTTTGCACTTATAACACCTTGTGTTTCTGAAAAAGTAAGTTGCTCAAGAGTTCCACATCATGCACTTTTGTTTTTTTGTTTGGAATTAATGGTCTTTATGTGTTTTAAAATGCTCCTAACTATATTTGATTTTCTACTGTTGACTGTAGTAAACATCTATTTAAGCGCTTGTATATTAGTATGCATTCCAAAGCTCAGGTGGTACACACACAAGTAACTTGCGAATTGTTGATGACGCAGCAGCCATTTTCGATTCTTCACAGGGTGCGTTTCTCTCTTCTGTGTCATTAAAAACTTTCTTTGGAAGTGTATGTCTATTATTTGATATTGTCTATCTCGTGTCTGGCAAAACATAGCTAAATATGGCAATTGACCCATAAAATAATCCAAGCCATTACTAGAAGTATATATTTTTGGTATCGGTGGATATAATGATCTACTAAAATATAGATAATTATATCCACCGATTTATTCTCACGTTCTGCAAGGGAGATTTCTTTAGCCTAACTTTACAATTTTCGTTAAATACTCTAAACATACGTGATTACATACTTTGAACATAGTTCAAAATTTTCGTGAATTCTATAGTTCCTATATAAACTGGTTCACCGTATAACTTTATGTTACTTTACTCCTGGCTCGCCAGTTGGAATCAGTCTACTGCTATGAAGTAGGTAGGTAAGTAGTTAATTAATCTCTAACTGGAGCAACGCAACTGCTATTGACGACGATAAGGAATCATACCCGAAGGGAAATATATCCGTGGACAACACCTGTTAATTTCGATTCAAAAATCAGATGACGAGGTTACGCCTGAGCTGTCACCCCACTCTCCAAACTTCCACATCACGCCAGAGTGAGGATATCCGAGACCACAACAGATTTAACGTGCACCCCCACACGTTCGTGACGGATCACCGCTATGAGAGACGTCTTCTTTAAAGCTAAATGAAGGTGGTGGTGTTTTAATTGTTGGAACGTGTTTTCTGTAAGAACAATACATTTTTGGAAGTACATCAGGGAAAAAAACTTCAGAAATTCAACAGATACCCCAATTAACGCAGAACAAAAATAATAGAACGTATTAAATGTGTTGTACATAAGCTAATGCAGAGTGGTTTTGACAATTGTAGTAGTTTTTTTTCTAATTTCATGTATTGTAAATAGTATTTATAATTATGGTATTGCATGTTAAAAACTTGAAATTTGATTTTAAAAATCACGTGTGTCTTGACTGGACTGGGATTTAAAATATTCCTGTACGTACGTTGGTTGGTTTTGGATTTTATAGAGCAAGAGCCACATTTGGCCAAGTTGTGACAAACGTAAAACAACAATGAAGAAGGAAAATAAAATGCAGAAAAATAGACGCGAGTAAAAGAGAAGAGATCACAAGAGTAGACCTGGGATATGATGCCCGTACAAACCTAAAGATATATCCTGAGGGTTGTACGTATTTCGGATATGATTTCACTAGGCTTGATTTTCAAATATGTTCTCAGCCCGTCGCCAATATAAATTTCAAACAGTGAATTTATAATCGAAATATGAAAGTTAATTGGTCAATTAGATTATTTAATTATTAGTTTATATATTAGATTATTATATTATTTTATATTATTTGTATTATATATTAGATTATTAGATTATTATATGTTATTTATATTATATATTAGATTATTATACATTAGATTATTATATATTAGATTATTATACATTAGATTATTATATATTAGATTATTATATTATTTATATTACATATTAGATTATATATTAGATATTTATGTATTAGATTAGTCAATTGATTATTACCCTAACGCCGCCAAAATGGCGATGGACTTCATTTTAAGGTAATCCCAATATTAACCATGCGGGAGTCATTTACGATAACAAGTAATGAAATGCCTGTCTTCGTCTGGTTTGCTTGCACTTAAAATCCTTCATAGATTTAGAATTACTTGACAGTTGCAAGAAAAAATCTTTCTATAAAATGTTTTATACAGTGTTATAAAAATCTGTGGATTTTTTTCGAAAACCAGAGCGTGTTTCAAAAAGTTCAATAAATCCTTATAAACAAATTGACAACAAGAAGTGTTGCCTGTCTGTCATACTTCGTTTGCAAATAGTTGTTAGGGGAAGAGATCAAAACTACAGAAAGTTGCGACCGGTATTATACCCACCACAATTCTTTTACTCACGCATCACATTTTATTTATAATGTTTTTTATTAAACTATATATAACCCTTGTACCATATCGACGATAAAGAAAAACCACTTTCCAGGTTAAAATAGTTATATTGAGAATTATTTACAATTGTAAAAGTTGTCTTAAAGCTACAGTTTTAAAATTAAGGTCTATATCCATCAACGATATAATACAGCAGCCTAAAGCTAAATGTCCTAGCAATCTCTGAGGCTAGAAGAAAACCTCTGCCTCCTAAAGCATCTCCTCCTCCAGTCTTCACTTCCGCAGCCAGACCAGGGGGTGGACCGGGTGAACGCCTCACGTTGAGAGCTCTCACGATTCTGGGTAAGGGGATGCTACACCCTAGTATGTATGATCGTGGCAGTTCTTTCAGTTTTACAAATAGAACTACAAAACTTTTGTTTATTTCCCAGATTGCTGGTGACATTTGAAAAGCAAGATTTAAGAACACGGCACGCAGAAAGAAATAAAGTTGCGATGAGATACCTGATAGATATTCCAAACTATGACATTAGAAATGTTTCTAACAATGGTAGGTATGTAAGTAGTTGAGGTTAAGTCACACCGGTTGCAACACAACGGACTATTGCTGACGGTACGGGTTCAATTCCGTAGAGAAAAGTCATGAGACACCTCCAAATTTAGAACCACTGTCAGATGACGAGGTCTACGTCTAATCTGGTACACCACTCTCCAAACTTCCACACTCCGACAATGTGAGGAAATTTGAGGCCACAACAGGTAAAACATGACCTAACCCCGACGTCCACAACGGCCTTAGGTCGGATCGAGTTTCGAACTAGCAATCCCTGTTAATCCACGAATCTGCCATCTTGGATATCGCGGCTCCAGGAACCACTGGAAGAAGTGTGTGGGCGAATACATAGCAACTGACAAGGCTTATACTAAATATGTACTTTATAGCATATCTATTTTCTAGTCAAATGCTGGATGCTTTTTTTATCAGATCTCGTATCTTCCTAGCTATGAATTTTACATAAAATAATGTCAAGTAATAATGCAGTGTTCTGTTTTCCAACCTGCCATACGTGTATTTTGTGTGTGAATATCTTTATTTAACCCTCCGCTTAATATGAAGACATCGTGACTCAGAGATTTTGCCGACTGAGTCTTCAACCTGCCCGTTATATTTGGCATAGATTTGACTCCTGTAACTACCCTGGATGTATATCTGTTCTGTGTCAGTGAGGCTTTCTTTTCTTTCACTTTTTCCACATGCATTTCATATTCACCGATACGCGTACAAGAATCACCGTTTCGCTATTGATTTGAATGTATTATTTTAATTATATTAATTAATAATTGCGCTTCATAATATGTGTGCGTTCATTACTCGTTTGACCAAACCAAGTACCAAGAAACCACTTAATACGTTTGAGATCTCCGTTTAAGTTTACAAAATGTTTGTTAAAAATATAAATGAGTGAAACAATAACGCCTTAAAGATTAACTCAACTGACTTTATTCAAAATATGTAACTCACATCCACTTCGGCTTCAAAAGATGTTTGTGCATAATCCACCTCAATAGGGAACAAATTTACTCGCTACTCTCTTTCCTTATCAAACCACGCAAGATCGGTTTTCTTTCATTTTTTTTCGTCGAGCGCCTGATACTATTTTTATGTCTTTCAGAAGTACGAATACAGAAGGAAATAGAATGAGTACCTTCCCTTTATTCTTGAATAAATGCTTATTGGTTTCAATGTCAGGCCGCCTGGAATTGAAGAGACACAAAGGAACTACAATGTTGTTCGATGATTACTAGGGGTCTACAGTTCGCAAACATTCTGTTTTTTCTTTTGTCATTTATACCATTTAACTCATTTTTATGTTTTGTATCATACAAAGTTCAGACATTTGTTGGGTATCATACAACGTTGTGCGGTAATTTGACTTTGCTCTTTTCTGACCAGATTGTAATTCGTAACTGTTTCCAAATATTCTCTCTTTTCTGACCAGATTCTAATTCGTAACTGTTTACAAATATTCTCTCTTTTCTGACCAGTTTCTAATTCGTAACTGTTTGCAAATATTCTCTCTTTTTTTACCAGTTTCTAATTCGTAACGGTTTGCAAATATTCTCTCTTTTCTGACCAGTTTCTAATTCGTAACGGTTTGCAAATATTCTCTCTTTTCTGACCAGATTCTAATTCGTAACTGTTTGCAAATATTCTATTTGCTTTTATCATTTATGACATTTATCTCATATATAAAAACGCACCGATGCTGTTGTGAATCATACTAGGCGGTGCTATATTTGGTTTCGCTCATTTCTGATAACATTTTAGTTCATGGAACATCCAGAACTCGAATGTTATGTAGTTTAATTTAAATATTTACTATTTCTCTCAAAACAACCTTAAAGATTTAGATTTTAAACTCGTATTCTTCTTTTGAAGTTTTGGAATAAAGATTATTTTTAGTCATTATTCGATTTTTTTTTTATAGTTTTTTGTTTTCTATTATATTTGTTATATGAGTTAGCAAGTTCGTTTCAGTTAAATTGATTCAATTTGATTTTTTAAATTTTTAATTTGAATATTTATCTATTTTATGTTTCTTGTATGATACGCCCTACTTATTATAAAATTAGTAGGCCTGTAAGCCTACACCTGTACTTGTAACCCCATTATCTTTATTTAGTATTTTGTTCTTATTATAGATTTAATTAAATAAGATTGTATTCTTATTTCTTTAAATTTATTTCATAAATTTAAAGATATAGTCTTATGGAGGGTATTGGTGCGGTTTCAAATATGAAACTCTATTTTGAAACCCAAATCATAAGTTTGATCTAGTTTTTTATGCGTTACGATAAAAAAAAAAAAAAAAAAAAAAAAAAAAAAAAAACAATTAGCAAAACTTAAGTTTAAGGGACTGATGAAGACAAACCAATCCGTTCCACAAATTGCTTCATGATTTGTCAACGTTGCTCAGCTATATATACTACTAGGTAGGTACTATTGAAGTTAATTTTTGTAGTTATGGCTAAGTTACAATCATATAAAATAGGCAATGGGTCTCATAACCTGAACTTCAAACATCCTCGTACTTGTAAAACGCTGCTTTCCTGATAGACCGAAAGTTCTCATCCGGTGAAGAAACGGGTCTGTCAATTTCTTCATATCTCTCTAGATAGACAAGTCACTTAAAATACGGTTTAACTCAGTGTCTCTCCTTTGATTAAGAGAGACCAATTTATGTGCCTACAGATTCCTTAGAGACTCTTCAATGTCTCGGTCAGCAAAAACCGAGCAGCTATAGAACTAAAGGGCCCGGACAATACCTTTCAGTGGGTTTCCCGATCACAGTGGCACTCGTATAAAATTAATAGGTGAGATGTTTTTACAAGTTGTCTTTGTCTGGGTCCGTTCCTTTGGCATAGTTGAATTCACCGGTAGTTTCAGTAGGTCAATAATGACATCAGACGGACGTGTTAGGTATCATGGAACAACGCGGATTCAGGTAGTCACTCTTTTTAATTTTTAAGGGTACTTAATGTTTATGTATGCTTTAACATATCATATGGTTCGTTTTTTCCCTCAGGTTTTTCACATCGAAAAATGCACTGTAGTGTGTTTATAACCAGTCACCAGTTGTAACGCATATTTGAAAGGCAAAGCAGCTTCCAGTCCACCTAAAGATACTCCATGGTTGAGAATAATTGCATTGTTAGTTAATTATAATAGAGATGTCTATGTTCTAAAATAAAATGTTGCTCTTTTTTGTACTTCAGATGCTGTAGGAAGGAATTCTAGTACAATATAAGCGGTACATGTTGATCAAAATATTATAAATAATATAAATCTGAAGGACGTTAACGTATTAGAGGATTTCTTTAACCCTCCTGGGGGTTAATCTTTGCATCGAAAACTGCCCTGCAGTGGCCGTACTCTGGTTCAAAAATATATTACAAGATGTCACCAGTTTTGGGCAAACAACAATTTGGTTTTCCTTATAGGGCCTTCATTCTAATTCGAGTAATAACGTAGTTTTATATCTACGAGATATTTCGTCCTTAGCAAAATTTTCCAGATATTGATATCTGGCTGAAACACTTGTATGGATCTAAGAGGATCCCTTGGCATGTTATCAGTTTTGTAACCTGAGCCAGATTAGGCCACATTGTTACTCATGTGTATCTTTACAATTGGTATGACTAGTAGGAGAGTGGTTGGAGAATCTGGGCCCGAAAGCCCTACATCTCCTGAAAAGTTTGTAATTGAATTCAACAGAGGTGAGCTTATCAGAAACTTATATAGATTTGGCCTTGGAGATGAGGTGTGGGGTGTGAGGCACCAATCAGGAGTCTTTCTTCCTTTGTAGTGGGTGGAGATGGATGTATTTTTAGAGGTTTTATCTTGTGGACTTGAAATGTTTATTTGACCGCAGAGGAGACATATTGGAACATATCTTTTAAATTTCTTACTCGAGAGAACTTTATGCGTACGATCAAAACGACTTCTTTCCAGTCGATTGTTATAATTTTCTGGTGTTTATTTGATGACCATTGATTTTATATTGCATATAAGACATAGTGAAAACGATATATATATATATATATATATATATATATATATATATATATATATATATATATATATATATATATATATATATATATATATATATATATATATATATATATATATATATATATATATATATATATATATATATATATATATATATATATATATATATATATATATATATATATATATATATATATATATATATATATATATATATATATACAGGGTGGTCCCGAATTCATGGTACAAACTTTAATGGTAGGTACAGGACATTGTAACAATGATTTATTGTATAGGAATGTATAGTCGCAAGTGACGCGGTGAGGCGTAAACAGGGGAAATAAAAGGAAAGAGAAATGGAGTGATCGGTTGGTATCATTGCCGGTAGAGGGCAGTAGATGTCTAGCCGCTGTTGAACATCGACTTTTTGATTGGCCCATACTTACTACCCACGCGGCTCACTGGCGGAAGCTATCTTATTTTTCTGAAAGAAGTGTTACCACAACTGCTGCATGATGTTCCGATCGCCATTCGTAACCGCATGTGGTTTCAGCACGATGGGGCGCCAGCACACTTCAGCATTGATGTACGGAATTACCTGAATGCCACGTTTGGTACTCGATGGATTGGGCGTGGTGGACCAGTCCCTTGGCCACCCCGATCTCCCGATTTATCGAGCCTCGATTACTTTTTATGGGGACATCTAAAGCATCTTGTTTATGAGACTCCAGTTGACTCAGATGAGGATCTCGTCGCTCGCTTATCTGTAGCTGCTGCAGGTGTGCGTGAAATACCAGGCATCTTTGAACGTGTACGCCAATCGCTCCACCGACGCTGTCAAGCATGTATCGATACTGGTGGACGCAATTTTGAACAATTACTGTAAACATGACACTTGTCAACAACGCTTTCAATAAAATCTTTGTTTTTCCTTTCGGCCGTTATTTCCCCTGTTTTCGCCTCACCGCGTCACTTGCGACTATACATTCCTATACAATAAATCATTGTTACAATGTCCTGTACCTACCATTAAAGTTTGTACCATGAATTCGGGACCACCCTGTATACATACATATATATAACAATTAGGTACCAACTTGAACGTGAAATTTGAACAGTTATGTCAGATGTCATCATATGTACAAATCTATCGAAGTAGAATGAAAGAGAGTAAAATATTTTCTAAATAGAAATATTTAGATGTTCCCACAGGTAGAAGCAATTTTTAATATTTCAGACTCTATGTTCCACCTAGGAGTTCGAAAGAAAAATATTTTATACTCTAACTCTAAGAAATACTTAAAACCATTCTGTCACCTTCTCAAACAATCGGGAAATATTAAATCCCATGTGCCCACAACAGTTTAAAGACGAAACCTCTGTCAAATCGACCTGTTTGCAAAGACGGAAAGCTTTAAAAAATCCAAACTTTTCATTTCAGACATCAATCTAAACTGATATGCTAGGGCAGCGCAAATAAGGTTGCTCCCAGAAGTATACGCTGAAAATAAGCCGTGACTGCTGAAAGAGCTCTGAGGAAATTGCCTTTACCCGACCACATTTTTAAAACTGATGTTGCATAAATTATGTAAAAGACTTGCCACTGAAAAGGTTTGTATATATCAGTACTTTCGTGAAAGTTAATAATAAAACTTTTCAACTTTCATAGGCAGGGAAAACTTTTATTCACTTTCCTTCGCATCTTTTTCAGTAGACAGCTAAATAAGCAACCAAGATGAGCTTGCTTACCTGTTGTTTTTCCTGTGCTGTTCTTGTCTGTGCGGATTTGTCAGTCATGCTGGGTGGCATTTTCTTTTCTCCTTTCGTTCTGCTATCATTGTGACATCTGGAAAAAAAAGGCGAGATTATAGCACATGATGATTTTTTAAAAAGACGATGCTTTGAAAAAAAGTCTTTTAAAGATTAGTAAGCTTTTGTGTGGGTATGAATAAATTTCAATTATACACTACACTACAATAATAGAGCGGACGCCAGCGTATATGCATGCAATCCAACCAGTTGTTTGGGGGGGGGGGTGTTTTTCGGGGTATGGCCTGGGAACTTTGAATGCTGTTCCTGGCCAATTGAATGCCGACGCTTGCATGAACATTTTGGACAGTCTGGTTCTTCCAATTGTATGGAATGGAGGAATGTTACTTCCAGAACGACAACGCCCTATGTCACGTTACAGCCTCTCTCAAGCAGTGGTATCAAGAGATGGATGTAAAACTTCTTCCTTGGCCTGCTTAGAGTCCCGACCTAAACCCCATAGAACATTTGCGGGACGAGTTAGAGCGACGCTTACGGACCAGGGAACCACGTCCTAATCTACAGCTGAGCTGGTGACATTCTTGCAGCAGGAATGGACACAAATACCCATAGCTGTGTATCAAAACCGTGTTGAAAGTTTGCCCAGAAGGGTTACTAGTGTACTAGCAGCACGTGGGGGGACCACCCCCCCATTAAAGCATATATACTTTCCCTTAAATTATCACATCTGCTGCCCTGCCCATTATTGTAGAGTAGTGTATATATTTTCGTGTGACAGGTCAAGCCGAGCGAAGGAAGTTATCAAAGAAGCAGTGAGCACGTGCTCCGTTAATTTCATTAAAAGGTCAAAGGCGACAAATGATCTATAGTCCTGTCCACCAATAGCGTAAAATTTGTATAAATACATTCAGCGGTTTATCTAATAAAAATTTTAGCAGATACTTCATCAAGTTGATTGAATAGAAGTGGAATTGAAAGAGTTGAAAAATTACTCAAATGCATTTTGGCTTTATTCAAATTCATGAATATTTTGTAACATATAATTCACGAAATATTTACTTTCTTAACTTCTTTTCTTCCATATATCCTTTATTAATTCGCTGATAAAAACAACTCCGTCACTATCATCTATGAATAATACAGTGTGATTCATAAGTACGGGTATACAGTTTCCAGATGCTGTAAAACAGGAGCAGTTTAAGACACGGCCCCTTATACCATCACATCTGCTGTCCGATTCATTATTGTTGGGTAGTGTATCTTTCGTATCAGAGCAGTCTCACTTTTGATGCCTCCAAAAAAGCCAAGTGTATAATTAATTGAAAAAATCATATAATATGCTTAAAATCGAAACAAAATAAATCTACGAATCTAAACTACAATTATTTATTTCTTGCTAAGCTTCTTTTTTCGTCCTGAATATTTATGTTTGCGTGGTAGTAGTAACTCCAAGTAGCTCGGTGTTCTTCTCGCCATCTGACCATGGTTCAAAATTACGAGGCGTTGTCCTTTGATCTTCGGGATTGATCTTGGACCGCGACCTATAGCCCGTTAGGTTGCTCCAGAGCAACGTTAAAAACTACTTGTCGACTTGAACAATTGGGAGAAAGTGAAATATTCAACTTCGAATTCTGAAAAGTAGTCATTGTGACTTAAGCCTTTTTGCACCCCGACGCGTAAGATATTTTTATAACACAAAAAATCGATGCACCAACAAGGTACAGAATTACAGTGGTACCAGGCTCGATCAACTTGTAACGACGCTGACTGGGTATGTATAGTCTTTAGTGACGAGTCCTGTTTCCAACTACAACCACAGACGGGCAGGGAGACGTCCAGGGCAGCATGGAGATACTGCCCTTAATATCGCACGGCACACATGTCCACAACAGGGCGTTATGGTCAGGGGTGATAAGTCTTTTACAAGCCGGATCCTTTTGTTAGTTATTTCTGGCACACTTAGAGCACAGCGATACGTTGAGGACATTTTACGACCGGTTGTGTTACCGTTGCTTTTGCAACACCCCGGAATTACGTTTCAATAAGATAATACCCGGCCCCACATTGCACGTATTGCTATGGCTGCGAGAAGTTTTCAGAATGAAGAGATACTTCATCGAGACAAGGAGGTTAATGCAATAAAGTACATTAAAATGCATGATGAACAGGCAAGAGTTTAAGTACAACAAAATGCATGATGCATGATGACAAAGTAAATTTAAAAGTAGATAGCAAATGAAGGAATCCAAAATTAAGATATTCATAACTCATATCAAGGAATATAACGTTTTAATTGTAAACCAGTTTGTACTATAAATTTTAGATTAATTGGATAATGAAGATAAATATGTTACGTTACGTTTCAAAACAAGGTTTGAGATAAACTAGATCGGCTTTGCATAAATTGTACTATAATTCATGAAACTACTTGTGGAGTAGCATCGACCTTCTAATGAAATAGACGGGACATGTGGGTTAATACCGTAAGATCTTAGAAGTATTGGTCACGTGGGATTGGGAATCGACTTATGCCTAAGTGCAAACTACTGTTTTTCAACAAGCTCGATTATTGCATTAACCATCTAATTGATTTCGACGAGGTATCTTGTCCGTCAAGATATTAATATTTCTAATAACGAGAAATATCGTCATCAAGAAATTGCTGATTTTGTCGATGATGACGAGATCAAGGTGTTATCAGTTTTCTTGTAATCACAAGGTATCGCATCCTTCATGATCTGGTTAGTTTTGCTTATGGCAAAATTCATCGTTGAGAAAACCACTGTAAGGGTTAGCCAGGCAATACTTTGTATTATATTAGTACCTATTGGTACTTTCTCACAATAACACTTGACCTTCGCTCGAGGACATTCAAACTGAGTTATAGGGTGAAATAACATGAAGATGCACCGTCTATTTCGTTATAAGGTCGATGAGTATAAAAGTTCAGGATCCGAGGAAACCTCGGAGAAGAGAAAGATCCGAGGAAACCTCGTACTTTTGAATCACGGTCAGATGACGTGGATAACACACGAGCTAACACCCCACTCATCAAACTTTCTCTCCTTGTCAACGTAAGGATATTTGAAGCTATGACCAATCCTCAAGGTAATTGGTTTGGATGGAGTTTTGAACTCAAAACCCTGGTTCGCAATCTTCTATTCTACCAACCGAACCAATTATTAAGGGAAAATTTCACTTTTTTAAAAGCCAAACAGTAAGAGGGTACAATCCAAAATTCAGAGCATACATCAACCTCTCAACGGCCCATTTTAAACCCATTTAAAGCAGCCAGATGATTGTCAACATATATAACACATTAAACCTGCCAGTTATCAATTCAGCAATTTATCCTGTTAAAACGTTGGAGTAATATCGAGTACCACGATTCAAAAAGACGAAAGAGAGAGATTAAAGTACTTGATCGCGAGCTGTCATTAAACTCGAGGAGTATCCAGGACAGAAGAGGGTCTCTGAATAATTCATGACAGTAAGTATTAACAAATATTCACAGTCTGGTAAATCAAAACCAATTACTCATATTTAACCTCTCGCACTTAATCCTACTCTTAAATATTTAGAGGGATGAAGGACTTTTGCCACTTATTAGACGGGTTTGTAAAAATATCCCGTAAATTCAAGAACCCTCTTACTGTATAAAAAGATAAGTGGGATATAAAACACACTTTTTGAATTAAGTTGGGAAATGCTTATTCTGCAGTTCGAAAAATCTCAATATTGTCGGTCTCAATTAATTTAATATTTTTAAGGTTTAACGAGAGTATCAATCGTATAAATAAGGTAGGTGGAGAAATCTCTCGCAATCATCTCTTAATTTGATTAGTTTAAAAGTGGTAGTTAAAAAATAAGTTCCTAAGGGTTTGTAACCAACAATAATTACTTTTCTGCAGCGGTTTTGATGTATAATATGTCTTACATTTCGAAACCGGGGTATCACGGTTTTATTCTTGAGTGTCACAGAAAACGTTAATCGTGTAAATTTTAATAACTTGAGAAATATAAATAATACATAAATGGACGATATCGCGTTCAATAGAACATTAAACAAAGCATGCTGTAAATACTCATTGATCTTGCGATGACGTCATCGGTTAATGCAATCGCAACGCAAAGGCGAGTCACCAAATGTGTCCCACTGCCGCTCGCATAATTTAGTTTAGCTCCGGTTTCTTTTGTGCGATCACGAAGTTTGAAGCGTAATTTGTTTGGTCTTTTTGCGTTTTATAAATAGTAATAGGAAAAACCTAATTACTTAATACTTGTTTAGATATTGGACATCGATATGTGGAAAGTCGCACAAATTTCAATGCATCAAAATTTAGGTATTATAATCGCAAGAAGAATTATGAAAAACGTAAACAGGAAGAAAAATTGAGAGATGCGGAGTCCAAGAAGATCCGGACATCCGATGCTAAGTGTCGACGGGCTCGGAGGGGGTACTTGGAAGTATAGGCGTCACACCTTTAAGGTGAACAAATGCCTGATATGAGTACACCGAGTATCTCCACCGCTCAGTTCGACGCAAATAGCATATCTGACATGAATTTTTCATAATCGAATGATAGAGTTTCCATCCATGGAGGTCCGTAATGTACTACAACCTTCAACATCAACAGCGAGCACCAATTGAGATATATGTGCGGTGCGATGAACATTTGATGCGTGAAATGAAAACAGTGTAGCATTAAATTCCATCACTCTCATTTACCATATGACATCACTGACGTATTCTACACCTTAAACCTAGTGGCAAGGTCTTGACACAGCTCCGTCCGTTTTTTAACATTATTTTTCGATTCATTCACACGTCTATTTTTAGTACAGGCAACTCACTTTAAAGTGTTGAGTATGTCCCTATCTTAACCTTTAACTGCTGTCATGGGTCTCACAGACCCCGAGTCATTTTTGACGGGTCGTTTCCAGCCCTTAAAGTGAATATTGGTCCTTTTCCTATTCAGTACCTTCCTACTACGTCCAACAGAACCCACATTCCAAGACTGGTTTGGCTGTCCCAACTATTTTGTGTTTTACACTATTTGCATTTCCCGCGTGGTCTTTTAGACACCTTCACAGCATTTGCGATACGTTCTTGTTAAATGAAATCGTCTATGTTGGAGTAAGGAATTTCGGCAGAGAGCCTAAAATGGCAAAAATCTTTATTAAAAAAACGATATGAGTATCTTACACAAAAAGAAATTCAAGATATTGTTGATAATTGGTCGGAAATAGAGTACTGGGACAGTGAAATTTCGGATAATATTATTGCAAGCGAACACGACAGGCAGATGAAGACATTTCAAGTGCGTCTTCACAAGAAGAATATTTCTACGGAAAAAGTAACTTCAAATGGGATGTCCGGGGGGAAACCTAATCGTGCCGTTAGAACACCAAAACACACCATAGTTTTACAGTTTACAGGGTTGAAACGTCCTGCAAAATTAGGTCCGAAAAGCCTAAAGAGACATGGAATCTTCTTAACTTATACAGTAATATAAAATATATTTCATGTTAAGAATTGAATTTATCTGAATTTAAAATGTATAAATAATAATTATCTAAAGAATCTTTCATTAATGTATTATATTAATCAACTTTATACCCACTTTAGTGAGCGAGGTCTGAGAGACCCCTCCACACTAGTTATGAGATGGTTTGTGACACAGAAATTAAGGGTTAACTCTCGTGGTGGTTTATCGTTCCTGCCCTGTAGAAGCCCCTGGTGCAAAAATCTGTTTTAAACTGATACCAGTTCTGGGCAAGGGGGAATTTGTTATTCCTACTTGATCTTTCCCTCCTGGAGAAAAAGAACAGTTTTGTCTTGACGAAATATCTCGCCATAAGCAAAATTTACCAGATCTTTGACGAAATATGCCATCGAAACATTTGGAGTGTGGAAGTGATGTGATATGTGGAACACTTGGAGTGAACAAAAATGAATACCGTATGAGAGGTAAATTCTGTCAATCTAAATATTGGTTGTTTTGGTATTTTTGCTGTGATATCTGATTACTATACGTGATCCAAACATGACGTCACTTTTTCGAATAGGGGAAACCGGAGCTAGTTGGCATAGTTTTTGGGTTTTGATTTTTTTTTAGTTATACTTTCTGCTAATTTAACCGATGCTGCTGATTCTAGAACTCTTTGCTGCATATTAATGAAGAAAACATATAAAAAAATAGTATAGTTTACTCATTAAATATTGTTTACGAAAGTGTTCAAACTATGCCAACTTACCCCAGATGCAGGGCAGATTGGCATTACGCCTGGGGTAAGCTGGAATAGCATGCCATTGTTATAGGATCTAGGTCTCATCGTGATAAGTTTATTTGCATACCCTAAAAATCCCTTCATATTACATTCAGCGTAAATAAAGAAACCAGACGAAAAACGCAAGAAGACTATCACCCCGTACATTCAGCTTGACAGAAAAATCCTTCCATGCAGGGCATTTAAAAATGTCCACTAAAAACTTTAAGGGAAGTAGGTATGGTAGATAGGTAAATTAATTAACATTGCACTGGAGCAACACAACTTGCTATTGAAGATGGTCCTGGTCAAACCCGAAGAGAAAGATCTGTGAACAAAGCCACGTAATTTTAAACCACGGTCAGATGACGATTTCACACCTGAGCTGGCACCCCACTCTCCAAACTTCAATACCGAGCCAACGTGAGGACATTTGATCCCACGACAAATTTAACATGCGCCATCCTCTCTTTGTTCACGGCGGTCTTGGGAGGGATTCTAACACAAAACCCTCCTTTTGCTAATCCGTTACACTTCCAACCGTGGGGCCCAATTGAGAAAGAGAGGTAAGTAGGTATTTTAATTAACGTCGTACTGGAGCAACATAACGGGCTATTGACGACGGTCCTGGATCACCCCTAAAGGGAAAGATCACAGCTCAACGCCACGTAATTTTGAACCTCGGTCAGATGACGAAGCAACACCTGAGCTGTCACTCCACTGTCCAAGCTTCCACACCAACCCAGAGTGAGGACTTTCGGCCATCACAGATTTAAGGTGCACCAGCCGCATCTACACCATACGCTTACAAATATCCATGAACTGACCTGGATTACAACCATGACCTCTCGATCTAGTGGACCTTAACCACCAGACCGGGCGCAATTCAGAAAGAGGGAGGAAACAAAATTAAACCATATTCACGTAGAGAGGATTGTCCGAAAGTGCTACTCTGTTGTGCTTAGGGGATATGAGGTGCAAAAATGAAAGACAGTAAGTATATGTACAATAATTTTTTTAAATTTTATAATTTGACAATAGTTTTGATATAGTTCTTTTGGGGTTCCGGTTTTTCATAAACTGTGGTGCAAATATTCAAACTTATGGTGATTCAACATATGCCCGTCAACATACCGTTCACGATACAATTTCTAATAGCTCGTCCATCAGAGTATAAAAGGAATTTTTGAAGCACCTTGTACATTGTTCTCAGAGTAGCTGATTTTGTAAACTAACTTACTATTTACGCTTATAGTGTAGTGCGTTTGAATAAATTTTGTAGGAGTAGAGAGAGAGAGTTTTGATAACCGCTCGTTTATATATTTTATATTCTAAAATATTCTAAACCTATTGACACAAAAGAAGTGAATACTGTTTAATAAATGATAAATTATATTTTTTGGTTACAATTTGTTGTACTACGCATTATTCTAGAAGAAATCAATATTATTTTAGATTAATATAATTTAAAATATAGAAAAGTGTAGAATTATAAACTTACCGTATGAATTATATCTAATCATAAAGTATGCCGATTTTGAAAAGTATGGTATAAATACTTTTCAACTCAATTCAAATGCTAAATATTTTGTATATGTGAATGCGAAATAATTTATGTTTTTTGTTTCTCTATCTCAATAAAAGTATGTACTTTCCTCTATAAACTTACAGAAAATTAAAAAATTGTGCTTAAATTTATCGAATGTCTATTTATATATAATTTCGCTCGGATGCTTTATTTTTCAAAATTTCTGCACTCGGCAGTCTTTTCAATCTTTTGCAATCCTCACCTACAATGTGTAATAGTGCATCAATAGCAAAACACTATTTCTATGAAGTGAAGTTGAAACATGAATATTGTTTAAGTTTTTAACAGTCGATACGTTTTTCGCAAATCGACCAACAGAAACTCTTGTACCATGTATACAAACACTGTATTATACGAATTAATTGAGAATATAGAACAAATACTGTGTCGATAGTTAAGGTAAAATAATTTCTCTAATACGTTTAATATTTTTTAAATATCTCACTTAAATACAAAGGTAGGTAGGTAGGTAGGTATTTAATTAACGTTTCACTGGCTAGCAACACCAGTGGTCTATTCTTAAATACAAAGAAAGTTTTAAAATGTTTTCGTTTCTTGAACAAATTGAAATAAATAAATTGTTTACTAAGAAACAGGGTAATTGGTAATTTTTTAGCTATCGTCGTACTAAAGCAACACAACGGGCTATTGACGACGGTCAGTCCCTTAAGGGAAAGATCCGAGGACAACACCTCGTCATTTTGAACCACGGTCAGATGACGAAGCAACACCTGAGCTGTCACCCCACTCTCCAAACTTCCACGCCAACCCAACGTGAGGACTTTCGGCCACGACAGATTTAAGGTGCACCAGCCGCCTCTACACCATACGTTTACAAACATCCAGGATTCGAACCAGGAACCTTCCGATCTAGAGGATAACACCTTAACCACTATACCGGTTGGTCGGCAAAGAAACAGGGACTTCGCCCTAACACAAGATCGCTAGAACTTAATTTATAGTTACGGCCTTACTTATTAATATCTATATCGCTAAAATTTTTGTTCTTAAAACAAATTGTTTGAAAATTCTGAATCCAAGTTAATCTTATACCATAAATTGTGAGCGTTTTCCACCAGCTGTCATGCTAAACAAAACTACGAATAAATTATCTACGTATTTGGTAAATTTGCCTCCGACCAAACTTGTAGGAGATATAGCAGGAACTACACTCACACGTATATATATATATATATATATATATATATATATATATATATATATATATTATTTCTTTTGTGATAGCGAAAAATCTTTTAACCCTCTTTGCTACTTGATCACGTTCTTCTAAGCAGATAAACGGGGTCCACGAGTAAACTTATCTATTTACTTAACCCCAAAGTGGTTTCGACGACATATCTCGTCCAATATCTGGTCAATTTCGCAAATGACAAGGTATCCCGACGGAACAAAAATGTCCTACTGCTGAAAGAGAAATGAATATAATAGTAGACAAAACAAAATGTTCTATGCCTAGAACTGATGTCAGTTTGAAACAGGTTTTGCTTCAGATGCTGGCCTCAACAGGGCAGGTTTCGACGAGAAGAAACACCACCAGGCGAGTTAAAGAAAATCTTCCAATGCATTTAATGTCCTTCAAACTTTAGGGCCGCGGTTGCCCAGTCGGAAGAATAACTTATTAGCAACCGGAGGGGTTGTGAGTTTGAAACTCGATCCAACCAAAGACCGCTGTGAACGATGGTGCACGTTAAATCTGTCGGGGCGTCGAATGTTCTAACGTTGACGAGGTATGTCCAAGTTATCTTACATAGTTAAAAATTTCGAGGTGTTGTCGTCGATCATTCCCTTCAGTATTCAAGACCGTCGCGAACAGCCTGTTGTGTTCCTCTAATGCGACGTTGATTCAATTATCTGCAACCTACCCAAGAGATTTTGAAGATCAAAGTATGAAAAACAAACTGTTCCTTGCCTAGGGCTGATGATAGTTTGGAACAGGTTTATGAATCAGTTGCTGGCCACTACAGAGCAGTTTCGACTTGAAGGTAAACCTCCAGAAGGGGTAAATAAATCCTTTAATATATACCCTTACTGTACTTCAAATATTTTTAAAATATTTCATTTAATCTTCCCGGCTCATTGTAATTGAAAACTTTCATAAAGCATATGAAGTGCATAAAAAAGAAATATTTTGTTTTAGAACATAGGCATCGCTAATATAATTTACTAACAATGCAGTGATTCTCCACCATGGAGCCATTGTGTTTCTCCAGAACGGCTTTAATTAAAATACAATACAGTATAATTCTCCACCATGGAGTACTTTCGGTAGACTGAAATTGCTCTGTCTTTGCAAGGTTCACTACAATGAGGGACTTTTGCCGTGAGGACATACTCATTACGTTTGAAAATGATCTAGATGGTTATTATAAATTCCAGATGTTGTTTAATTGGCACATATTTTTATAAATGGTCAACGATGAATAGTTAAACTCGTAATTCGATATAAATCCCTTTCAAAAATTGGCTGAATAAGTGTAATCACACTTCAACTAATGTCTCAACAACTGTAAATCACTTTCGACAACTGACTGTCCCTTTTAATAACTGCCTGTGAAAACATGCACTGCTTCTCTTATCATGACATCATACGTCTTGCCAATAAGCCTGTTCATATAATACCTCACCTTTACTCGGTTGCTAACTTCAACATTGGACAATCAAACAGTCGTAATCGTACATTGCATGCATACACATATAGAAATACGGTTTGGTAGACCAAAGTTGCACTGTCTTAATATTGCATATTCTGATATAAGTGGTTTCGGCAAAATATCTCGTTCATCAAAATCTGACCTATTTTACCAACTTCATCAAAATATCGCCTTTTATATGATGACTAGATCAAGAAATGATCATTTTTCTTCAAATGACGAGAGACAATGTGCATGATGGACGAGATATTTTGTTCATCAAGAAATTTTACAATTCCATTTACACAGCCTCCCACAAAATTCCAACGTACCTTATTTAGAGAACAGCCTCCCCAACACCGCTTAAAACCATATTTTATTCTATGAAAAAATGTACTTCCTGACAACAAAATCTGTACTTTTTCATTTTACCTTATAATTATTATCTTTTGAAAATAAATTAAGTTATCGTTTGATGCAACACAAGAATTTAAAAATGCGAAGCGAAAAGCCTATAAGCTTTCCTTAATCCAGTGCTTTGCTCTGATTAGTTGATAAACTTTTTTACGTTATTATTATTATCGAAGAATCATAATAAGAATGAACTTACAACATAAACTGAGAACAGAGTAGCTTTTGGCTCAACGATTAAAGCTAGTGATGCAGTAATCTCACTTTTTGCCTTTTCCTTCAATTTATTAAAACCTTGCATTCCTTTATTGTAAACTCGATTTTATTCACTAATCTCATTTGATTTGGTACATTACCTAAACTCGTCTATTAATTCACAAATACGCCTTTCAATTTTTCTTAGTTTTCAGACAAGTATGAGAAAAGTCTTGCTTTAGATTCTATTTTTCAACTTGGTTGATTGGGAGAATAATTGATCATTAAAACTTGACTCGCCGCAAATCTTTCTTTTCTTCTGAAAGCTCAATATGTAAGCAAAGGAAGGTCGTAACACACACTTTAAAAGCTTTGAAGTTCATCTTTGCCTGGCAAAACTGCTCGGTAATTGATATTTTGTTTTAGTTGGTCTATTGAACATTAGTCTTCAAAAGATCGGAATCGAATATTTATCTGTTGTACCACAGGGGATGGATTCATATTACAACTCAGATTCATAACATATATTCTAGATACAACCCATTTGAAGAGAAGGTGCATCATAGAAGAAATATAAAAGTAGAGTTGGATATGGTAAACTTTTAACGTGCCCAGAATCATGTGATCAAAACCAGTTGTAACGTGACCCTTAGACTACTGTCGTCTACTGCGTGGAACATAAAATCCATCTTATGATTGGTCCATGAACGAGAGAAGACGTTCATCAACTAATTCATGATATGATTGGTCTGCTGATTGATTAGCTGATAGTAGATTGGTTATTTCATCCCTTCAGTAGCCACTCTGGAAATGATAGGTATATATGTATAGGTATATTTCATAATTGTGTACGATAATTTTGAGACATCATGTATCCCACATACGCTCCTAGATATTTTCGAAAGGAAATAAATAATTCCAACTCAAATTTTGGGATTTTAAATAAACTTTGCCTTTAAAAAGAAGTTTAGAACTTTGGGTTTTGTGTTCTTAAAAATTATTTAAATGAAAAAGGAGTTTTTAATTTTTTTGTTATTCATATGAATTTATTCATTCATCTTAAACTCTATTCTGTACACTACACGCCACGCCCTTTTATAAACCTAAAATTTACTATTATCTGATAGACTATAGCACTGATTTGTATAAAAGTTTGAGACACACTGCTGAAAATTTGTAAGACTTCAGATAATCAACAACTGATATTTGTACACAAATATTGGTTGGTTTTGAGTTTATATGGCACAAGGTTCATATTTGGCCACGATTTTACGCGTAAAATAGTTATTCTAGGTTAATTGTTCTAACATTGCGTCATTGTTATGACAGACTTCCTCAATATACATATCGCAAGATGAGTAATTAAAACCATTCAATTACGAGTGGTAAAAATCGGAGAGTTTTAGAACCTACGTATTAATACTACCCATTGCTTATATACAAGCAAAATTCCAAATGCAATCTGTCAAAGTTATAGTTGAATTACAAACACTTATAAAGTCTAACCTTTATGTATTAATAAAGGAATACAGTTTACACAATATGTCAATGAATAGAATATCTCTCAATCATTCCAATGAAATTGGATTTTATGTTTGTTTAGGGTTATATTAGGTTGATCATATGTACAGTTTCAAAGGGAACAATATCGGGGTTTTTTGACATTTCTGGGCCATCCCACTGTTTTAATAAAAATGTCAAATTTGTACCATTTTCAATAAATAACATAAATATAGTAGTTTAATACAGGCTAGTCGTAAATTTGTTATTCATAACCTCATTTATTGATATCCATGGATACCAGTAATTTGTATGACCACGAACTAGCAATATTCGATAGCTAGCATATGTGGTTACCTGCAGTGATTTATTCAGGTAGGTAGCTAATTAGCGTCGCATTGGAGTTTAACGGTCTGTTGGCGAGGTTTCAAGTGATTCCAAAGAGAAATATCTGTGGATAAACCTCGTAATTTTGAATCACGGTCAGAAGAACCATTAAAGTTCTAGGCTGGTATCCCATTCTCCAAACATCTACACCATGCCAAGGTGAGGACCTTTAAGGTCACCATATTTAAAGTGTATCACACACACACACACCCTTCCGTACACAGCGGTCTTTGGTTGGATCTAATTTCTAACTAGCAAACCACCGGTTGCCAATCCGTTACTCTACGAACAGTTGCCTGGGCTTTATTTAGTGAAAATACAGATTTTAATTTTTATTTTTTAAAGCTTTATGTCTGTATCTGCAATGTCAGAGTCTAAACTACACAATCTCAAGAAAGAGTTTATTGTCTTACTTTTTCATTGAATGCACAGCATAACATAACCCTAGTCTCTTTTTTATCCTTTTCCTAAGTCCCATTATTCTCTCAAGAAAATATGACTGGCCTATATTATACTCCAATCTCATTCTATAAAATTGGTATTGATATGAATTTACACATTGTATTATGGTCGTCATCAGCCACAAAAAATACTCCCTTTACAACTGCGATGTCGTAAAGCTTTCATCTGTGAATGAATGTATTAAAGAATGCAAATACGGTTTAATTCTTATTTTTTAAATCTTTATGTCTATCTCCGCAATGTCACAGGCTAAACTACATAATCTACAGAAAGAGTTCATCGTCTTACTTATTCATTGAATACACAATATAACACAACCCTCGTCCCTTTATTGTCATTTTCCTAAGTCCCGTTCATCTTTCAAGAAAATATGTCTAGCCTATACTATACTCCAATCTCATTCAATAAAATTGGTATTGCTATTAATTTACGCATTGTATTATGATTGTCAGCCACAAAGAGACTCTCTTTACTACTGTGTATTTATCTAAAGCTTTAATCCGTGAATGAATGTGTTTAAGAACACAAGAATTACCAGACAGAGGTAATCTCATTCGAGTGGTATTACAGGGCAATACAGGTTTCTGTGTGGACGTATGTTCACTAAAGCTAGGTAGACGTTTACACAGACTGTTAGTAGTTAAATCGATAGAGGAATAAACTAGTACATATACCTATGTGTTATAGATTGGCAGACACACCGCATAATCAAATGTCAGTGCTTTACAGATTCTAGGCATGCTATTTCATCCTATTATTTAAGTTATTTGCGTGTATTTAGGCTTCTCATTTTTAGCATCTGTTAAGTTTCTGTTTTTAGTATTCTCATTTTCAACAGGAAAGAATCTCTCGATTTTATTTATCTTTTATTTTTATTTAGCAACTGAAATTAAACAATTGAAAAGGTAATTGGAGAAATAAAACGAACTTTCCACGAGGATTTCTTATCATGCAATGTTGGATGGGTAGGAAAAAGTCAAAGGAAGCACTGTCTAAAACTTTCTCTCAATTTTTTTTTCTGAAATTTTTTATTTTAAATGAATTAAGCATTTCAAAGGGTAATTTCATCTGAAAATAATAACAAACTTAATTTTCTGTTTTATTTCAGAAATTGGTCTATAAATTTTAACTAGGTAATCTTATAATCATATACTATTAAGAAATTCAAGAAGTATATTATCAGGGGCGTTTATTTTTACCTTATAAAAAAGAGTGATTGGGTAAATAAGGTGCTAAAAAAAAAAATACATAACAAAATTACATTACAAAATCCCCATTACATCATAAAGCAATGAGTATTTTTTTTATATCAGCCGAGAAATGTTCAGCAACCCCTCAAACTTCTCTCGTAAGAAATATTTTAAAATGCCAATGTGCTTTTTATGGAGAATGCTACCTACTTTCCTAACAAAGATTACTAAGAGCAATACACCTACCATGCATAAAGTTATTTCAATTGAAAATATTTCTTTAAAAACCTAACAATATAGAAGAGCGTAGCGGCGTTTTTATCAAATTCAGAAGTGGATAAATTTAACAGGATAAAAAGACGGCAATGGAAATCAATATTTTAGATTTTCGTTTTCCATTTCAGAAAGGAAATTGTACGTCACCACTTGACAGAAAATATGATTTTCCATGTTGGAAGAATATCGAAAATATCTTGGAGAAATTAGTTTTCAGTCGTGGCCAAAGTATACCAAACAAAATAGGACACAAATTAATATGCTTCCCTGATGCATAAAATTGTGAAAGCCATCGACTACTTTAAAAACATTATTTAATGTTCGGGTTTACAATTTTTGAAAACATACATACTTTCTTATTTGGGAATATGGGTTTATTTGGATATTTCTTTTGTAGCTAAATGCAATTTCTCTGGATGGATTTAGTTTTCTAAATGCTTTTCTGCTTGCGTCAGAAAATCCATTTACGTTACACATTTCACAGAATTTAAAACATATTGGGACAGTTTTTAAACCCCGAATATTGCATTGATCATTACAGAGATCCATGTCTAAAATTGTAATATTTTACTAATTGATATTAAATAAAATATTCCACTTATTGCATCATAAATTGTGTTTTAAAGGGAGTGGAGATATCCCATTCCTAAAATTTGCCAATAGTTGTCAGCTAAAAATTGTAAATTTATATCTGTTACTATATTACCTTTTTAAATTAAAATGTAGAAAGCACAAGTAAGGAGACAGGGAGAGAATATTCTAACAGATATTTAAAATATTCAAACCACAAACAAAACTTCAGCAAATTTACTATCCCAATAATATTTGAAATGATGCATTCCTTTATTAAAGGTCAATTTATTTTCAAACATGTGATTATTCTATGCAAAGATCTATTGACATCTTTATAGTTTTTGATAGTAAAACAATAAGTACATGAAAATATTTTGGGGAAAATAAATCTTCAGAAATAACAAATCATATGAAAGCTGACATTTTATTCTTTATGTAATGCACTTTGTATCACAATTGGTATGACTTCTACAGTATCTTTGTAGCTAACATGCCGATTCTTTGAATTTGCTCACGCAACAAAGCAACCAATAAAATAGTTTTAAATTGATAGCTCGATTATAATATAATTTAATAAATATTATAGATTCTTTAATAACTTCAAATTTCTTATAATTGTAGTAATCTGTAACACCTTTCTGAACAGATAGTTTTAATATAATTAAAATGAGTCTAATTTTCTCACCACCCAAATTTATGATACCTCAGTTTTTACTATTAATCTACCTTTTTTCCGATTATGAACAATCTATTTTTGTTTCTTTGAAGTAAGAGAGAACACATTCAAAAGCACACTTATCTAAATTATGAAAAGATTAACATTAATAAATGAAAAATACCCTTTTGTTTTATACATAATTTTACGGTTATCCTGTTTGTGTTAATTTGAAATATATTTTTTAAATACAACAGATTCTCTACTTTCCTCATTAAATTTCTAATAGTTTGTTAAATGCTATGATTGCTAAGATTCTATTTGCCATTTTTGTTTTTAAAGAACACAATTCTCATACCGTTAGTTTGAAATATATTTTCAAAATATTAAAGAATTTTTATTTATCTCATCTTATAATAATAAATAGATTATTAAAATATGTTTATCTAATTAAATTTACAGTAATCTGTTCTCTTTTACGATTATAAACAATCTATATATGCTCATAGAATATTGAAAAAGCCAGTGGCGCATTTCTGAAGATAGGTACAACCTGATTGTGCTTAAATTGTGAACAGACTGTCATAAACGAACGAAAATTGCACCTTTGTATTTGTGGAAATAGTTGACTTTCCTCTTTCCTGTTTACGCCTATTTTATTTCGAAAATACTCATGGAGTTAGCTTGAAATATTTATATTTTAAGAATACTATAATTGATTTTTCTCATCGAATTTCAAGCAATCTGTTCACTTTTTTTTCAGTTTCTGTAACACAAAAGAGGCCCGTTACTCACTTATGAACACACAGCTTAATATAATAGAAACAAATTACCATTAAATGAAGAAAATTACATTTCATATCCATGCATCGGTCCACCTTCGTCCGGGTTGTTTTCAACCCACCTACTTGTTTCCAAATCACACGAACTCTCACGCGTTATTCGTGTCAACCACCCTCCACACTCGGATTCCAACACACCAACACACACACTCACTCGCACAAAAACACCCACCGATTGGTCAAAACTCCCCCTCTCTCCAATCATTCCTTACCTATCACAAGTGTGCAGGTCCTGTTCTTTGGATCTTTCTTTTCCTTTCGGAGGACTGAGGCTCCTGGAGGCCCGGTACTGCCGAGAAGAGCTCATCTTCGGCAGGGATGCTCAGGAGGACTCAGCTACAGCATCCCCATCAACGCGAATATTAAAAAAACACGTGGCCACATCCCACTCTTGCGAGTTGTCGTCGAAGACATGGTGTCCACACTAAGGAAGACTCTGCTCTCCTCTCCTCCGATCTAGGACTCGTTCGTTTCGGAAGAGGAGCTGCCCTCTGCGCATGCGCCGTGGATGGTGGAAGAGGAGAGAGTCAGAAATCCCCCAAGAGCTCCGGAGAGCAATCTCGGAAGCGCGGGAGTGAGAGCATCCATTCCTGCCGTAAAGGGTTGCTGGGTAGGTCTTGTGGGAGTGCGATGAATGCGCAGGGAATGTCGCCAATGTTGGCGATTTAGGGGATAATTACCTCTGGCATTGTTTGATTTTTTTTGGTTTATGAACTGGTGTGGGATTAGTTTTGGAAGAGGAGGGGAGATAAAAATAATTTGGCCCTTAACAAAAAATATCGCGAGAGGATAATTAACGTGTTTCGTATCTATGTATAGCTAGCTGTTTCATTAAGTGATATGGCTTTAGAATTTAAAAAAATTAGGTTGAAACGCATGCAAATATTTCATTAAGTGATATGGCACTAGATATTTTTAAAAAGTCGAGTTAAAAATACGTCATTAATTAAGGTACATAAAGCATGCTGATAGGTTAAGGGTTGGTGTTTTTGAAAAATTACATCCTAAAGTTCCAGAATTTAATGAGAAAACTAATTTTATTGGTTATAATTAAGTTCAGAGAAGACACGTTAATAATTTCATCTTGCTTATCTTTCTAGGAAGCTTAGATTTTTGTTATTTCAAACTTCTTGAACAAGCAATTTAGTTGAATCGCATAAGGCATATATGTGACACATTGTTCAGGTCAGAGTTTGTTAAAAAAAATGTTTAAGAACATTAAAACTACGAAACTAAAATAAAAACAACGAAAAGGACTTTAAAAAATTACGTTTTTAATCCAACAGGAATATTTGTTAGCTAAGTTAAATCGAGTCGAAAAAGAATTTATTAAAAAAAATACTTAATAGCTTTGTTAATAAAAAGGATTTCGAATACAAGAATATTGTAAGAATTCACTAAAGGTTTTAAAAGTGCTTAAAATTGCGACATACGTCGCAGAACAAAGTCTTTGCAGAACACTTTTTCTTTAATTTTATAAAAATTGTGGTCTATTTTTTTAAATCAAAAGTTACGATGTTCTGCGGTGCAAAGCGCGCTCCTTGACACACCTTTTTTCTTTACAAGCTATATTTAGTCGATAATTGTGTTTTATGTCTGTTTTTGATTTGACTGCAGTTTTCAAAATTCGGACAAAATGCCTGCAGAACAATTGCAATAGCTTGGAGTTGTGTTGCAAAACACTGAACATAATTCTGCTCCTGGGCATGTAAGGTACACCACCATACGCGTAAAATAAATAAGTTATAGTGGATAGATTGTTCAGGCCTAAAGAGATCAGATACGATTTTTCAAATTTTTTAAAAAGACCCGCAGACCGCATGCATTTGACCCACAGATCAGACACGCCCTTCAAGTATTTTTGATCAGGACCGCAGATGAGATACGGCCCTCTGACTAGATTTACCTGGTACGCAGACCAGAAGCGGATGCCAGGTATTCCTGGACGATACTCATTCATAAAAAATATTTAAATGAATAACAATTTGGAGCCTGGCATTATTTCTCAAATAGCTACGTTGAAGGTTTCGAAAGCAGTTTTATGTATACATTCTTGTTTCCATGTTTTCACCGATAGTTACTTTTGTTATCAATAATTGAGCGAGCTCTTACTGTTATTATAACAAGAGAACCATGTAACAAGGAACGAAATTTAAAGATTGAATTGTTTATCTCCTTGTTTTTTAATACATGTTACTGTAATGCAATAAGATACGCAACGACAAACAGAATGATTTAAAATCAATTTTCGATTCATTTTTAAGATTTTTCTCCGTTTTCATTGAATGTGTGAAGGATTATCTCATTACAAAGGCATTTAAGATAATCTAAGTTATTTACGAACAGCAAATTCAAAACATTTCTACTATGATAATCAGTGTACCAAATTATTAAAAAGAATTGTCAATAAGGGATATAGGCGTATTTTTATTTAATGAGTCTTTGTCATATAAAGGAAATTACAAGACTAAAAGTCAGATAATACGAGTAGGGTCAAGGCCCTATGGAAGGAGCTGCAAAATGAAGAAATGGTGAATTTCTCGTTCTTGAAGTGAGAGAAATAATTTTCGAAGACGCTGGTGGTTTGTAATGAGAGTGTTGTTTTTGTGCTTTTAAGAAACAGGAATCACTCATCTAAAGATGTACCTAAAAGTAGCATACATCAACAGTTTCCAATTTAGATGACTAAAATTCTACCGAAAGTAGAACATTTCGGTTTTTTCCAAGGTTTGTGTGAAGACCATCTTCTCCCCAGAGCTCACACACTATTACACGAACCACGGCCCGTTTCTGAAATGTTTATTTCGATTGAATATTCATTGCAGTGACCCCTGCATCTGTTGTATGGAAGCCCCATACCCAGTCCACTACGTTACCACCTGTCCTATCACAACTCTCCGCATTAAACACCCGGCAACACAGCTCTGCGACACCTGGGTTTATTAGACCAGGATCTAATGCTTAAAATGGACTCAGACCATATATGTCCTGACCAGGAATCACCCTGAATCCTCGTCGAGTCTGATTGGTTATTACTCAAGGTCCGCTGCTTAAAATTGAAGTAAATCACTCACATTCTTTTCTGAACTTAATTAACCCTCATGTAGCGCAAAATGGCCGTAGACTCATAATCCAAATTAAATAATCTCTTAATGTAATAAAAAAGTATTTTTTTTAATTAAATAGTTTCTTTGAGTTGGAATTGAGAATCAAGTATCAACAAAAGGGGAAATTTCAATATAATTTTTTTAATCAAATTCAAATTACTGTTTTTTTTTAAATAAATGGCTTGGAATTGGTAAACGTTTATTTCTTATCTGAACATCATGAGAAATTCTCAATGATACCAAATGCAAAATTTGAGTTATAATAGGAGTATCGAACTTGAGTGCATTTAGAAGTTCATCTTCCTGGATTCCACAGGACGTACTCAGTTAATACGACTGAGGTTGCCCTCAGGGTTAGTGACCACTGCATAAAGAGTTTTCCTCCGCTCTTACAGGGGACATTTCTATCCTCATTTCCTATGGTGTACACGTATCACCAAAAGAGATCATCCAATCACCAGAGAGAAAATCCATCACGTTGTAGCCAGCTCTGGAAGCGACAACTCCCTTCTTTTTCGGTGCTTCTTTTTGTTGTTTTTGAGCCAGTACTATTCATTTGGACCAAAAATCCATTACCGTTGTTAACGGTGATACAATAGGGGCCTCCAACTCCCAATTGGGAATGAAAGTAGATTAGAACTTTTTCCTAAATCTTTCACTATATCCACGTGCATGTGATAGTCATCGATACATGTACAGAAATCACAATGCTTCACGGTTAATTTTAACTTATTATCTTAGTTATATGGATTAACTATTGCTTTTATAATATACCCCCTCTCTGTGTGTGAGAGATAGTGTGAGTGAGTAGGAGTGCGAGATTGAGTGTAAGTGTGAGAGTGAGAGTGAGTGAGTGAGACCTAAGAAGCAATTTTATTTGTACATACATGTCTAAAAATATTAAGGATAATGTAATTTCAGATTAAAACCCTTGCCAAGTTTGAAATGCGCATAGTGAAATTTGTATTCATTATTAAAGCACTTTAATGGGGGTATGAAATGCGAGAAGCAAATTACCACAAATAGATATAAGCAATTAGAAAGCATTAGAGCATGTGTTATTTTCAAGTTTTCTGGTTTATTTTTAACAAGATATTACATTGCAAAAAAATGTTTGTAAAGCTTTATAAATAACTCAAAATGTATGTGTTTATTATAAATCTGTTTTGAAATAAATATTGCATAATTAATAATGTTTTTTAAAGTAATGCATAATTTTTGTACATTAAATATTGCATAATCGGCATAATTAATTTTATTTTTCTGCAATAATATAAAAACAATCCCCATTGGGAACAGATACTGAAATAAAATCCATATGGGAATACAATTCCCTATACATTATAGTATCTTAATCGCACATTGACAATAGACTGCAGTAGTTTCAATTCCCCACCCCTTCTGGTATTCACATATCATCAGTTTTAGTGGATAAACAATCAGAAATATCTTTAACCCTCCTGGTAGGTATCGTTACATTAACAAAACTGGTATCTTGCCATTAGCAAAATTGGTATCTAGACTAGGTATCTTGCCATTAGCAAAACTGGTATCTAGACTTGGTATATTGTCATTAGCAAACTTGGTATCTTGCCATTAGCAAAACTGGTATCTAGACTAGGTATCTTTCCATTAGCAAAACTGGTATCTACACTAGGTATCTTGCCATTAGCAAAACTGGTATCTAGACTAGGTATCTTGCCATTAGCAAAATTGGTATCTAGACTAGGTATCTTGCCATTAGCAAAACTGGTATCTAGACTAGGTATCTTGCCATTAGCAAAACTGGTATCTAGACTAGGTATCTTGCCATTAGCAAAACTGGTATCCAGATTTGGTATATTGTCATTAGCAAACTTGGTATCTTGCCATTAGCAAAACTGGTATCTAGACTAGGTATCTTGCCATTAGCAAAACTGGCTAGATCAAGATCTTATCATCATTCTTAATTGGAGAAATTGGTCATATGTTGATGGACGAGATATCTTGTCGAAACAACCTGGAGAGCTAAACTTGAAACCAAGACATCGCTTAATATCATGTATATACAAGACTATTGTTATTTGAAATCTACAGAACTATTCATTGAAATATTCTGCAAAAGTCAAAAACGAACTTTTTTTTATTGAAAGCTCTTTCTTTCAAAATACAATAGTAGTTAAACCCTACATGGTGGTCTCGCCATTAGCAAAATTGAGCAAATCGTTATGATATATCTTCATTAAAAACTAACCTAATCTAGATCCCGTCATTATTAAAAATAGCAATATCTTCATCATTCGGAATTCAGTTACCATCTTGCATGGTGAGATACCTCATCATTAGCAAAATTTTTCGGATCTTGATGAACGAGATATCTTGTCAAAACCACTTGGACGGTTGAAACATTTTAGTTATGTAAAATATAGAATTGGTGACCAAACAAATATGCACTGCGACGCTCAGTCTCTGGATTCGTATCCCGTATGCTCGTGTTTGTTCATAGTGGTTCTGAATTCACTTTAAGCAGTAGCCTTTAACCCTTAGCCCTCGTGTAACAATATATATACCTCGTAAATTTGAACTACATTCCTCTAGAGTAGACCCCGCACCTAGCCTTGTAAGGATATACCGGGTTATTAGCCTCCCTTGGGTGTTTATTAGTTTCTTATTTGCAGAGTTTCTGCTTGGTTATCTTGACGGTCATCTGATGGTCGTAGGGGAACTGTCTTTATGTCATTGCTATAAAATCCCTGCCGTGGGATGTCATAATATGAATGATTTTATCTGCACTTCCTATGCTTTAGTGCTAGGACTATTTGAACTTCCTCACTACGCCAACGTGAGAACGTGTGGTGCTACTACGGGCTTAACGTGCACCGTTCCCGCGAGTCTTTTGGATGAATCTAACTTTTAACTCGCATCCTTTCTGTTGCTTATCCACGATTCGACTAACAGAACTACCAGAGCCCAAATTTTAAAAGAATTAGGAAATAAGAAAGAAACTGCTTTAGGGTCCTTGTTGATGTTTTATAATGGGCTCGCGTTTGAGCTTAAATATGAAACGAGTTTCACAAATTGAAAAATGGAGCTTAATGCAAAATATTGTGCCTTGTAACGCATTCGAGGAAGTTTCAAATGTAAACATTTTCTTCTTGTTATGATTGATCATTAATTATTTTAAATTAATTGACTAGACAAATCACTTAAAAACTACGTTTACGTTTCCTATTTTAAGCATAATTAAGCATGATTAATGACCATAACTTGTTCTGTGAAACATAAGTTTTCGGAAAAATTCGGATTGCCGTGAAATATTTTATTTTTTACTTTCATTACTCGCTTCAGAATATTCTGCTTCAGGTCAAGAATGTATTAGAATGGAAGATAAATGTGTTTTCGCTACAAAATATTTAGATACTTTTTCTTTATACCGGGATTCGAACAGTACACTTCTTCTAAAGGGTTGCAAGTATAACCTTTACCAATACTATAACAGTGCTTTTAGTGTGATAGACGTGACGCATCCTCCAGAAGTCAGATTCAATAGAAAATTTACAATTTTCATCACAAAAAATTATTATTCATTTTAACAAAATTTATTACAACGAATGAAGTTTCATTCATGCATTTTCTTCCTCAATACTATGAAAATGAATAGTTAAATTTAATCAGCACAGTACAACACATGCGTGAAAATATTTTTTGTTTTTGTTTTGCCAAAGCATTTTTACATTTTCACTTTGATGTTGAGACGTGACATTAGAAATTGATAACAGAAAACATAGCAAGAAATTCATAATTATAATTATTCCTGGAAAAATAAGTAACATCAATCCCTTTTATTTTATATTGGTTTTATAATTCAGAAGAATATTCTGATTATAAGGATCTCTTGTTTTGCAAGAATAAGCTGTTTGAAATTAGCTATGGAATACAATATCTAAGAAATCATCTATGCAGAAATGCTTTTCGCTACAAAAAAGGTTGGATTGAATCAAATTATATTACATCAAGGGCACTCACAGTATGTGACTAAAGTGCACGTAGTTATTGTTTTTTTTTATTTGATAGCCATTTGAAGTCGTAACAACGGGAAAAGAATGCATCCCAAATTATCTTTTGAATTTAGAATACAAAAAAAATAGTTCGATTGGAAAATGGTTGGATTGTACAAATTTAAATTACATTAAAGATCCTCAAAGTGTATGTGACTATATTTTTCACATAATTCATTTGTTTGGTTACCATTTGAAGTCGAAACGATGGGGGAAAAAACATAGTTATATGCTGAATCTAAAATTTTAAAAAATGGTTCGATTGAAAATGGTTGGCTCCATAAAATATTGGCTAGATTGCATAAAGTTAAATTCCATCAGGAGTTAATCACAGTATACGTGACTAGACTAGATAAAACACATCACAAAGTTATCTGCTGAATTTAAAATAATAAGAATCAACCCCAAACTTTTCCCCCATTTCAAACATCAGTCACAATTTTTAAAAATTCCATATCACTCAAAATAAATTTATTTCCTAAAAACTAACATTATACTCAGCACGTATACCAATATATCCACCTACTGTGACCAATACTGCCCTACGTGAAAACATCCATTTTCCATTCCAATCAGCCTAAGCGCTTACCAGACATCGTTTTAATTGCGCAACTTCGTAGCTTTACGACGCAACTTCGAACGCTTTGAGGTTCCACGGCCGAATGCTATCAATGCACAGCATTCTCTCCCTCCCCTCCATCGAGAGAGAGATTCCTGACGATCTAACGATCCCTTCAAATGTAGAGACAAAAATAATAAATACAGGCAGTGGGGGAGAACTCGAGTATGAGGTGAGGAAGGTCGTTTGAAGCGTGATGACATATTTTCCAGACGTACTCGCGGATAATGAGGGCGAGGGGAGAAATGAAACTGATCAAGAATTGAACGGGTTGTGAGTTTTTTGTTCTGCGCGTTGGCTGTTGGTGAACGGTGATGATTTTGAGAAATGTCGATCTGATGGTTGTGAAGCCTCGCTTGTTTGAGTTGAGGAGTGGCTTTCAATTATGCTTGTTTTGATTTTTTAAATTCATTAAACCAATTTTATTTCTGTTTCGGTATCCGAACACGATAAAATATGTCATTTTTGACCAAAAATTCCAAAAATAGTTTTCGATCTTATTTGATAGAATATTTATTTTACCATCCAAAGTATATTTGATTTTTTCTCCAACTTAATTAGTTGAAGAGATATTAAAATTTTAATCAAGGTTCGGGAAAAAACGGAAGTAGGTTTGGAAACCACGATAAGTGGCCATTAAAAGACCAAAATCCTGTCAAAATTTAAATTTGAAACTTACTTTTTAATTTTTCAAACATAATTTTAGAAAGGTTTCTCAAGTGTTTAAATGGTTTCTCTTTTGGAAATCGTGTGATATTTTTACAAAAGAAGTGAAGAACAAAATTGTTTACACAAGCAGTTAAAGCAAGAGAGAGCAAACCATACACTTCAAACTGCTTTTACTTTAAACTAATATTTATGCATTATTTCCTCACTTCAAATGTTCTAACACAAAAGTTATTGATGTATTCTCGTAAAATTTTGAGAACTTGTTCTTTATACTGTTGTTTAGTGAATAAATTAGAATAATTATGTTGAGTTGAAAAGTTTTCAAACTATGAGCATTTATTTAAGAAATATGACTGTAAAACTATCACAAATCTTGCATTCATTTTTCGATTGCTTGTAAAATTTTTGTTGATTTAAATATCATTTTGATTCTAGTTCATTCCCAAGACAAATGCATTTAGTTTATTTTAGAAGCATCATTTTTCAAATGGGTTGAGTAGATTTTCTTGTAGCACATTTGAAGTTTTTTGGCAATTTTCCTTAAACTTTCATACATAATTATCAATTTTATAAAATTATTAATATATATTTTAAATATTTATAGCATATTTATAGCCCAATACTATATTGTAATAACACTAAACATAAAAATATCATTAAAATGATTCTATACCATATTTTTTAAAATAGGGCCTCCAACGTGTCCAGATACCTGTTATAATTACCAGATAATGCTATTTATTTATGAAACTTGTTTTACTCGTCTTAGGGCAAGTTCACACCAACAGAATTCAAGTCAACACGAATCAATCTGAATCAATTGAAAGGCTTTGTCCTTAAAAGACATTTTTAACCAATTTCTTTTTAATCGTTTAATACTATTTATAAAACTAGGGGGCTCCGCCCCCTGCTCGCTTACGCTCGCCAACCCCCGGGGATTGCTGCGCAATCCCATTTGGTTTGCTTCGCAAACCAACATTCCTTTCACAGAGTGAAACTATCTGAATAATTCGTATTATGCTGATTTCACTTTCCGGTACATGACGTCACAGCGAGGGCTTCGCGCCCTGCTCGCTTACGCTCGCCGACCCCACGGATTGCTACGCAATCCCGTTTGGTTTGCTTTCTCAAACCAATACTTCTTTCGCAATTGATTTCACTTTTTTTTGCTTTAACACTTAATGCACCCTAAACTAATAGCCGCATCAGTAAAAAATCTTCTGTATCTTGTTCCCTGTACAATTTTAAGTAAACAGTGTTAATACCCAAACTTTACGATCTGTACTTTGTACTTTGTAGGTAAACTGTCTTGAGAACAGAGGGAAAAAAGCGAGCCTTTTTCCTCGCCAAATAAAAAGAAATCGTTTTTATGGCAATTGTTGCTACGATAAATTTGATATCTGGCAAACCCGATAGTAGAAAATGCAACCCACTGCTGTTTGCGGAACCAGCTATGCGAACTGAAAAATACGAAATTTGTGTCACCAACTTTTGATTGCATCGAATTTATTTATGAACCGATTTTAAAAATAATTGTACCGTAAGAAAGAGTACATTGTGAGGTATACTGCAATATTTTTAAAATTAAAAACTAACAGTAATACTATATAGATATGACCATTTTAGTTTTGTATCGGAAGTTACGATCTGAAAGTTCCGAAAATTGTATGACCTACTTTTAATTGCATCGATTTTGTTTATTAACCAATTTGAAAAATAATTGTACCATAAGAAAGAGTGTAATGTAGTGTATTCAGTGATGTTCTCAAATTTAAAAAATAATGGTTTTTGCCGTAGACATAACGGTTTTAACAAAACGTAGCGAAAATATCCGAAGATTCCGAATTTTGTATCACGAACTTTTGATCGCATCCAATTTAATTATTAACCGATTTCAAAAATAATAGTACCGTAAGAAAGAGTATATTCTGAGGTATACTGCGATATTTTAAAAATTAAAAACTAATAGTAATTAGATATAGATACGGCAGTTTTAAAAAAAAGTAACAAAAATGTCCCGATTTTTCCCGAATTTCAAAAAAATATTATCAAGAACCACATTTAAATTTCAAAAAAAAACTCGACGAGCTGCAAAAATTTACGTTGAGAGGTACTCTTAAAAAAAAACTCACGACTAAAGACTGAAATTTTGAATGTGTTTTGCTCACTCGCGGAAGAAATTTCACTTCTTCAACTTTAACACTTAATAAAACCTAAACTAATAGCCGCGCATCGGAAAAAAATCTTAATAATTATCCAGGGAATACGATGAAGAACAAAGCATGTTAATTTCATATTTTTCCGATCAGTACTTTCTCGGGAAACCGTCTAAGAATGGAGCTAAACAACAAAAATTTCAATTCTGCGGCGGCGGCGGCGGCGGTAACTTTTTTTTAATATAGAGAGACTTGTTCGAGTTTTCTTAAGGCTGCTTCACACCAATAAAATTCGGTCAATATGAAACAGTATGAATCAATCTAGAGCAAGCATGTCAAACTCGTGTCTCGCGAGCCGCATGTGGCTCACAACGAATATATTTGCGGCCAAACCAACATATCAGTATTTAACAAATATTTTACTAAAATTTCGTAGCTGAATTTTTTAAATTTCGTATTATTAATAACCAACCACAACATTCCCAATGACCGATTATTAGTCATGTTCCACCGACGCACCAGTTTCCCACCAATGGCAGCGGATATTTTAGAGCAGCCGATAATTAAATAATACTTCCCACGCTATTAGTCTTCTACTGCCTTGCTTCTTGTGCCTAACAGTAAATACTTCGCTTTCAGAGAATAAGAAAAATTTACTAAAGCTGGAGTGTCTGAATTTTACAAATATTTTCCAGACAGATTTAAAAACACTCGAAAATTCGCATATGAGAATATTCCATATTTGGAAATAGTTATTGGGGCGAGCAATTACTTTCACATATTAAAGGAAATAAGTCTCCGGTCATATCCAGAATTACTGATTTCACCGTGGGTCAGTTTTGAAAGTTCACTGCAAACAAGATATCCCCCAAGTAGGAAAGATTGTAGCAGAGAAGAGATGCCAAGTATCAGGAAGAAAACACTAATTATTTACCGATGTCCTTGTACTTTTTTTATACTGTACTTTCCAAATAACTTTATGTTTCTATAAAAATTGAAGTTTTTGATTTAGTGATGCCCGTATAAACTAAGACCTTGTTTATCTGGCACGTGCTAGCATTTGAGTTTGACATGATTGATCTAAAAGCTTTGTTTTTGGAATACATTAACCGAATGTTATTTCTATAAAATCGTTTAAAGCTATCATTACTTCTCAAATGTTGTTTTTAAAGATTTCACCAAGTAATCTGCTGTAATGGAGTGTTTTGCTTTATCTCGCATATCTAACTGCATTTGTGCCTTTTTTCTTGCGTTTTTAGAATCATGTATTTTTTGGGCCTTTTACTGTAGAGAAACAACAATTTAATAAACCTTTCCCACTTCCTGAATGCGGAAGGTTCCGCTTCCACTCCACGCCACCGTGGGGAGATTTGAGCTCACACTCATTTAACGTGAACCAGTCCTCGCGTACACAACGGCATTTGATTTGATCCAGTATCTGACTCGTTACACTCCAGTTGCTAATCCGTGGTTATCAACTGGTCTAATGCAGCCCATCTGTTACATAGAGGAAAACAAGAACAACTTATGCATTTTGTACTAGCTATACAATAATAACATAGGATCTACACTACCCTACAATAATGGACCGGACGCCTGCAGATTTGCATAAAATCCGTCTACCTGTTTAGGGGTGTTTTTCGTGGTATGGCCTGGGACCTTTGCATGTTGTTCCTGGTCAATTAAACACCGACGCCAACATGAACATTTGAGACACTCAGGTTCTTTCTACGCTCTGGCAATTTTATGGAATGGATGAATGTTACTTCCAGGACAACAACGTTCCATGTCATGTTACAGCCTCTGACAAGCAGTGGTATCAAGATATGGATTTAAAACGTCTTCCCTGGCCTGCTCAGAGTTCCGACCTTAAACCCCAAAGAACATTTGTGGGACGAGAATGGGCGACGCTTACGGACCAGGTAACCACGTCCGAAATCTACAGCTGAGCTGGCGACATTTTTGCAGTAGGAATGGACACAAATACCCATAGCTGTGTATCAAAACCTTGTCGAAAGTATGCCCAGTAGGATTGCTAGTGTAATTGCAGGACGTGGGGGACCATCCTCGATGAAAGCATGTATTCTTTTCGCAGTCCCGTTCATTAGTGAAGGGTAGTGTATATTTTATTTCATAAGGAGCTAGTCATCTAAACTGTACTGGTCAACAAAATTAGTTCTGGGGTTGGAAAGCGTGTGCTTGACTAAGAAGAATTAAATTTTGTGACTCAGTGCTAAATGCCTGCCATTTCTAATTATTCCTATTCGTACATTTTATACAGATGAAGAAACTCGACTGGCAAGTAAAGCGAACTAAAACAGTCAAACATAGAGAAAACAGAAAATACCTTAATTTCTATAGTCACAAAATTAAGAGAATTGTAACCTCAATAAATCTCACTTAAGAAAAATACTCTAGAGATTGCATTACGTCATTGGATCCCCTCGCGTTTATGAAACTTAAAAGCAATCTTCAAGTGCTCAATACCTCATTTATTAAATTCCTACTCTTTTGTTTTGTTCAAAGAGCACCTTTAATTTCGCAGCAAGTTATTGCCGTAGTAAAGACTTTATGGTGTATTTACTCGTAATGGTCTTTGTGCTGATAAAATGAAAAACTACTTTTCTTATCCCTTCTTACCTTTCAAGCTTTAATGTCATTTAAGGAATAAATTCCTATCAATAACGAGATACTTTAGGACGCCTTAATTTTAGGGTATTCTTATATTGGCTGAGAGTAATTCGGGAAAAAAACGTTCTTAATTGAAACTCAGGTCTTTCGTTATTTTTTTGTACTGTTGAGAAAAGTTGTTACTATTCTAGGAATTGTAACTTCTTCGAAAGCATTTCGGTGACAGCTTTTTCTTGCTTCTTTTCGTTTTTGTTTCCGAGCATCTTTCAATATAATGGGGAGTGTAATAAAAAACGCCAGATTTAATTGAGCCTCTTAATTATGTTGTAGTGAACCCAGTATCCATAAGCACAATTTAACAGCTTTTGGTGTTTTCTCAAATATGACATTTCGTTGCATGTACTCAGGTAATTCATTTTTTTTTTCATAAGAATTAAAAAAAAAAAAAAAAACATATTTTTGTATTTTTTTTTTTTTTTTTTAATATTTAATTCATTCCAAAGTTATTTTTGGTTGTAAAATTAGGTCACGCTTCTGTTAAATAAATAATATGTAGCTCCCTATTACAAAATTTTTTTATTACATTAAACATTATTTGTGTTACCTGCATTATATATATATATATATATATATATATATATATATATATATATATATATATATATATATATATATATATATATATATTTATGTTATTAACATTATATAAAAGTAGAATAAAAATTAAAGCATGTATATATGGGTTATCATTCTCATTTCTATTTTTGCAGAAAACTGATCTTTAAGGAATTATTACCAATCTGTTTATTATATTATTGTTATACTGTGTTTGCTTATGTTTATATGATTATTATTCTGTTATTATAATTTACCAAACTGTGCCAGACATAAGACAAATATATGTAAATGTACTTACACACACACACAAGGAAAGTCTTGCTGGCATAAAAGAGAATTTAGTCAGGGTACTTCGAAACACTGCATATTCTAGCGATTGATATATATTTCAATGGAAATTCCACTAACACCCACATATTATCTCTATTACGTCATCGCAATATTAATATTATTTCAGTATGACTAATAAAACATATTAAAACAATTTAATAACTGACAAAATCTTCTTGATTTTAGTCACTTCTAAAATCATCTATCAAATTCGTATTTGCTAAAGTATCCCTTTGTAAGTTCTTCACAAATTTAAAACGTTTTTGGCACACTAAATTGGCATAAACTTTTTTGATTGTTTTTAATTTCTAAGAAAATAGTCCGTTTAAAGATAATACAGAAGGAGTACTGCTGACAAATATTCATCCTCTAGATAAAAAGTTTATTATCCTTCTTAATTTATTTTATTCTGGATCAATAAACTCTGATTCAATAAATTGAATGTCAATTGCTACATTAAATTCATGAACCCATTAATGATTGTAATAACCTCTTATGATATCATTTTCAAATTAATGTATACCATAACTTAAATTTAATCATAATGCAGCTGAGTAAATGATAGTAATTGGCTTAATTTAAGAGTCATTAATCCTGTGGTCAATCAGTTTAATAAATTATTATTAGCGCTTGGATTACACTCATTTGCAGACATGCTAAATATACAAACTATTTATACTAAAATGTAATGTATAATACTATATCGATCATTAGCTGCCATAGTACCACAACTCAAAAAATCCCATTTTGAAATAAAATTAATTTAAAAGTCTAATTAATGATATGAAAATGCATGCATAAAACACGTCTCCATCTAGCGATATTGTATCGAATTAAGATTTACCAATTTGCTGCTGGAAATTGGCAACTTTTACACAAGTACTCACTACAAAAATCTTGCTATGTTCGTTGTGTTACTATTGAAACCCATGAACATATATGTACCTTAAAAATATGACAATTTGCTGAAAATACTAAGTAAATTGGACTTCATACTGTTGTTTATGACAGACTTAACTTGATAAAAGTACTCTCAAGCACTTTGCAAGTTACAGTTCATCAAATCCGTATTGCTTAATCCACCACAACACAAAACGTCAGGGTATCTTGTCCATCAAAATCTGACCAATTTTGCTAATGACGATTTATCTCTTTCATTTAGTTTTGTTAATGACGAGATATCTCGTCAAAACAAACATCAGGAGGGTTACTTGAGAATGATGTCAGATTCTTTATTTTTCATACATTAATATAACCCGATTTAAAAGTATTTCTTGCGTGTTGAAAATAGAGTTTGTTTATAGATTTTTGCCCTTTTCAAATTGAATAATTCTGTATCTAATAGAGAAATAAATGGCCGTTGTCCGAATATGCGGAATTTGAGTTACGTCCGCCAATTACTTCGAGGAAATGATTTATAACAGAAAAAGTATCAATGTCTTCCTGTGTGAATGCATTCTAAAAGAATCAAAATATTGGAGAAAAAAAATTTTGTACGTCCTATATTAAAATTTTAAATACGTAATAGGATGTTACATAAACCCCACCAAAATGGACATTGGTCCCTTTTCAACCAAAGTACAGAATTAGAATTAAAAAGTATTAAAACAATTAAAGAATCTTTTTAAAAGAGTCAAAAATAAAGTTAAAAACAGAATTAAAAGGGAACTGACAGAATCTGACAAATAACGAGACAACATTTGTGAAATATGTCCCAGAAATAAATTATTCTTCACCTAAAAATAATTTATTACAAAAATAACAACACAAATTAACGCAAATATTTTTGTACGGAATATCATATATCAGCATTTTTCTGTTGACATGATGTTGCATATCGTTTGCGGTTCAATATTGTATTATTAACTCCGCGGAGTAACAGTTAAATGTAGTTTAATTTGTAAATTTAGAGTTGCGTCGATGGCATCATGTATTGTAGCGTGTGTTTTAGAATGTAAACAGTTTGAATAAAAAGAATTCTTGTAACGCACAATTCCGTGGATCAATTAAAAAAACGCTCTTTGTTTTCATTAATTTTTTAGTCATTTTGTTTTTTAAATTTAGATTTGGTTTATAATTTCTTATCGAACCTTGGTAACCGATGTGAGTTGCTCAATACAACGAATTCGAAAATGTCTGTTTTCTAAATGTTGCCTTACAGTTGCATCTAAATATTTAAAATATATTGTTTTATCATTTCACTTTAATTTTTTTTAATTCGTTTTCAGTTCAATCTTTGTGCGAATCCTAATTTGATATGATATATACACACATAAATATGCGTAAAAGGTAAAAAAAGTGATTTTCCAACGTGATGAAGTATGCAAACCTCACTATAACCTTATTGATATAGGTCGTCTAACTCGACTCTAGTGCATAAATGAACCCCAATATTCAGTAGAACAAAGCATACAAATTAAATTTAAAAATGTAAACCTTTAACTAAGACAGTAAGTCATAGGAGAATTTATATTAAGTTAATTAGTTTCGGCTAGAGGAAGACATATTCATCACCGTAACTGAACAGTACCTAAAGCGTTGCCATCCTCTGTCAGCATTTAACTCAAATTAATCTTCTGTTTAATTAATTCGTATAATCTCTTGCTTAAATGGAAGTAACCTTTTGAGTTTGGCATTTTAAAGGCAGTGCCTTGTTGTGATCATGTATAAACATACAAAAATTGTCAAGGATCGGTAGTGGAACAACTCGTTTAGAAATTTGTAACGTCCTCTAGTTTGATGTTAACTTTTCTGTTTCGGTTGATACTTAGAAAGTTTTCTTTAATGTAACATTAATAAATAACTTACAAATTATTGCTGTAATAAAAATAGTTATTAACCTGTTTATTTTGGTTCTTATCTATGTTAACAGACCATGTAAGCTTACTCGAAATATTTTGTGGCTTATATTATTTTGCTCAGTGTTGTAGAAGAATTAATTATCGTTACATGTAAGTTTATGTTAGCCTTGCATAATTTTGAACTACCTATTATAAACTCATGATGATTCATCTAAGGCAACGTAACCATCATTTTTCTTTACAAATAAAATATACCTTTAAGGGCACCGGGAAGTCATCAAAGGCCAGAAATCATGAAAATGTGACCAATATTCGAATACATATAAAATTTAAGCTATTGTAAGTACCAATATAAATTTTTATACACGTGTTTGTAATGCCTTTTAAAACTAATTCAAGCTAAAAAATAAAAAATTTTAAAGTAAAAATATTTTATAGAGAGCATTTATATAGAACTCTGTGAAAAAAAATTCAATACATTGAGTTCACTTTGGGTGCGCTCTGTAAAAAAAGTTTAATATATATTGAGTTGTAACTTTTTTCCCTATCATTAGAAATGTTTTTTGAATTCATTAAAGTATTTTTTGTTGAAAATAACCAGGAAAAAAAATTTTTTAGGCACAATTTAAATCTGTTTATGAAAATTTTGTGATTTTTTACCTACTAATCACCCATTTAAAAAAAATATGTTCATATTTCGTTAATAGTTTATATTTTAACATGATTGCCTAATATAAATACATGTGTACACAAAATTTCAGACTGATAGCTTTAATAGTTTTTTCACAGAGCACACCTGAAGTTAAAAATTTATCATTTGAGAAAACGACTAAAAACTACAAAATAGCATCTCCTTACCTTATCGATAAGAACTTTCCAAAGCACAAGTAAACAAAATTTGCGGTTAAATATAATTACAGTCGCAGTTAAACCTGTTACCAATCGATTGAAATGTATATTTGTACAAAAATATACTAAAAATATAAAATATTTAAAAAAATATATAATTCGTTGTCGGCAAAATCGAAACTTCAAACCTGAAACCGAAACCAAAAAGGATAATTTCAAAATTAAATTTTAGTAACTTAAAATGCATTTTACGTAATAAGTGATACATCAATCGATTCGTATTGGTGCCCTCTATTAAATGCAATTGAAATCAAAAATTCGATTTTTTGAAGAATTGTAACTTCCCAGTGCCCTTAAAAGAAGAAGGGAAGGAAGAGGCAGAAGGAAATGCTATTTCTTATTTTAATTTTGATATAAAGTTATTGTTTACTCTTTCTAATATATATAAACATTTTCCTCTTTTAGTGTCTAATTTTGTAAAACCTTTTGACAAATTTCTTTTACATATCATCCAAGTGAAGCATTAACAGGCCTTGTTGATTAAGGGATACATTACTTGTTTATCAACATATAATATAGTTCTGAACATAAATTATGAATTGCTGACCAAGGGATGAGACCATAGGAGTATAAGTAAACTGAGCATTGCTATCGATGGGAGCTTCCAAAAGTGTTGACTAATATGTTGACTAGAATTCGGATAACAGGTCTGTGAAACATTTGATTTGGTTGGTCTATTTGGCCTCTTATCGCCTTGTTTAGTGATATAACATTTTACGATACGGTAGATGTGTGAATACACCTTTCTATAGGGTTGTGACAATAATGGTGATGTCGCCAAAGTCTACTACTATGTTGCGTGGACCTATCATATGACGAATCAATGAATGATAGTTATCTCCCGTCCCGTGGATCAATCAGATGATGAATGGTCGTTTCTACTCGGCAGACGAAAGTAGTCTAAGGATCCCGTTACAACTAGTTTTGGTCATATGATACTGGGCATATATAAAAGTTACCATGGTTCACTTTACTTTTACATTTCCTCTTTGGATGAGACGTCAGATTTGCGTGTAATTTAGCAACAGTAGAGAGAGGATATTATGTGCTAAAAAAGGAAGAAGGCTAAAAAAGATCGAGATTGTTAAACAGTCCCGATTTTGAAAAAAAAATTATTAAACAATGCTAGTCAAAATTTTTTTTATTTGTTTTGCTTTGCTTTGTTTGAATTGTTTGAGCGCAGAGAACGGAATCTGTTGATTTCTCGACAGCGAAGGTCAAATTCGTATGGGAAAAATATAAAAGTTACAATATAAAAATTATTTTTCTAAACAAAATCATATTTTTATGTATCGATCTAATGTAAAATTTTCCGCAGATTTCAAATCCGTTGAAATTTTGAAAATTTTACTCTATCTTTAATTATCTAGGAGATAGAAAAAAGAACTACATAACTCCAGTTAAAACTTTATTTCTTTTTTTCGTCCGCTGAAAAAAATTCCTCGAAAAATAAAACGGAAGCACGGAAATAATAAATTCAGAATCTGTCATCTCTTTAAGGTGTTGCCATTCTAACGAAAACAATAATAATTGAATTCCACAAAATTCATTTTAGAATTTCCAGATTAAATTTTAAAGTTCGAGCTCGCACAAAAATTGCAATAAATTTGAACTACCTGTGTGCCAAATCTCATTACAGTAAGTGCCAGAGATTCGTCACGTACGAAATGCTCTCAAGCACACAAACACATCCTTTTATCATAGTAGAGAAGCTTTTACACTCGGTCTAAAATTATAAGTTAACAGTGGGTTGTGGCAATACTATTCCAGGTTGGTTGTGATTTATAGCACAAGACCCACCATGTTTGGCCTATCACTTTTCTATAACATATTTAAACATATGTTCTCCTGTTATGACTTATTTCCGTCCTGATAACGGTGGACGATTTGCTAAACCGATATGATCATTGACGATATTTTCAAAATCTTTAATTTTTAGTCGACTTTGTATTGAGGTTTTAGTTTTTTTTACTATAGTGTGTTTCACAAAAATGTTTCAGAAATTTGTTTTACTCACTTATAACTTATTATAGTTTAATTTCTGCTCGTATATAAGGAGGATACTGAAACCAGTATGTCCTCCTTTTTCAGAATTAAGATTGATGTAACGATAAAATATTTTCTATCGCATGACCCCCTGAGAATTATCTCCAGAATGAATTTTTTCCGAAAATGGAGGCCTGTCATCAAAGAAGGAAAGGAAATCGTTATCGTATATTTAAAAGAAAGAGAAAAATGAAAGCAGGATGTAACTTTGGAAACACTTGAAGTAACCTTCAGTGAACGTATTCTTCACTCTCTGTCCTCTAGTAGATCTAATTTGTTAAAACGAAAAAAATTTGCGTGGACTCTAGTATATTGCTAGCAAATAGCTTTCTTTAAAATATAGTCATGTTCATAAAAAGAAGATGTGGCACTGACTATGATGAGTTTGGTTGCTAAAGATCATGCAGCAGTCTTTTTACCAAGCTTTATAAGTAGCCTATATATATATATATATATATATATATATATATATATATATATATATATATATATATTATATATATATATATATATATATATATATAATCTGTAGTAAGGGTTAGCAGCTCCAAAATGGTTGAGTCTGATATTATTGAAATCAGACCCTTCACTTAAAATTAAAAATGCCGTGATAGCACAAATATTTGTAGTATCTTATTTACAAAAAGAAATAAAATAAATATAATTTAAAAACCTTTTCCAAAAGTAGACTTTGTTGCCAGGGATTGTTGATTTATTTAGCTTGCAAAAATCATTACTATCAGTTGTATTATGTTACCCTTAGGCCCCGTTCACATGAGGCGCGTAAAACGCGCGTTTGGCGAGGCTAGCGAGTTCCCGCTCTTCAAGGTCGCAAAGATTGAAACTTTAATTAGAGGAATACCAAAACATAATTTAATGACGGTACCTCGCTAGCCTCGCCAAACGCGCGTTGGAACGCCTCATGTGAACGTGGCCTCAACTTGAACATCTTTATTCCAGAGGTCCGCATAAAGTGACGTTGTTTTTGTCTCCTGAAACCCAACTAAAAACAAAATTTTTTCATGTAATCAAGAATTCGCGTATTAGCAACAATAAACATTCAAAACTCATTTGTAGTTTTACCTCTCGCTTATAAGAGCCAAAAATACGTACGAGGACCTTCAGAACGAATATCTTAGAAATACTTGTCAGCAGTGTTGACTTTTGCCTGTCTTAAATAATAGTTTTAGCCTCTGGGTTGTAAGAGGCAAAAATAAACATCCGTGATGCTTCATTATGAAATAAATTCGCCTCAATGGTAATTTTTGCCTCTCAGGGTTGTGAGTGGTAAAAACTAATGTCCGTGAACTTCTAAAACGATATATTAAAAATCTTCGTAATGTTTATTTTTGTCTCTCTTAAATAATAAATTTTGCCTCTCTGGGTTGTAAGAGTTAAAAATAAGCTTCTATAAACATTCAAAACAAAGATACCATTAAAAGTAAGAGCTAATTTTTTTTAATTAACGCTGGCAATTTTTACACAGCTACCATTATATTCAGATTGATCACCTGAATTCAGCACTTCAATTCTTTCTAAGCGCCTCCACATGTCTGATACTCCAAGCTCTGTCATTTGACTGCTAACATTGACGCACAGCTACAATTATATTCAGATCGATCTTGAGCCGAACACTTCAATTCTTTTTAAGAATTTCCTTGTCTAATACATCATGCTCTGTCATTCTAACACCAACTCGAACGCACCACTCGAACTTTACGATCGTGTTCGCAGAAAGTTCTTTCTTCCAAAAGAATGACATCCGAACTTAATGACCATGAACAACACCAGCAAAGATTCGCGAAATTCGGTATCACCCGTTCCACCGTAAACGAGTCCCCTGATGGTTTTTATCCCACTCCAAAGCGCCGTTGATAACAGAAACAACAAACTTTCCAGCCTGAAGTCCCGTGGGAGATTATACTCGAGAGCGAGTAGATGTACTTCCCTTCCGTAAGGCAAAGCTGTTGACGTGGGTTAATAGCAACTGCTACTTAAAGCGAGGGGTTAAGTAGTCATCTAATATTTACAGAGCGCGTAGTTGTCTTTTGTCTCATCCAGCGAATATATTCCAGTCTTCCAACGAGCTATTAGGAGCTGTGTGAAGTTTTCTTTTCTTGCAAACTATCTCGCCCGATCTTTCCTTTTGGACTTAAGTCTAATTAACCTAGTTAACAATTAACCTGGTGAATTTATTTCGCTCGCAAGAATTTGTGCTTTTGTTTGACTTTGCTTTTATCTGCTCGGGCAGAATGAGCACGGTTCAGAAATATGGAAATCGGTTAATGCGTTTTGGAGAGCGTTGGTCTTAAGTTAATCAAAAGCAGAGACCGTTTTAATTAACTTTAGAATGTTGTGACAGTAAATAAAGAATAATGAATGCGTTTGAAAAAAATATGATCCATTTTTCGAAATAAACTGCTTTTGAAGGTTTGGTCGCATCAGCGAGTATCTGATTGCGACTAAATAGCCATTTTTCCATACCATTGCTCAAGATGGGTAAAACATTTGAATTCATTTTTTTTATTCTAAAAATAAATAAATATGTCAACCCTCCAAATAGTTTCGACGAGATATCTCGTCCATCAAGACCTGGTTAATTATGCTTAACACGAGATATCTCATCATCAAGATATCGCCGATTTTCTTATGATGGTGAGATCAAGATCTGATTAGTTTTCTTTTTATGAGATATCTTGTACATAAATATTTCCTCAGTTTTGCTAATAGTAATGATGATGAGAGATACATCATCAAGCAACCACCAATAGGGTCAAATACAGTGTGGTTAGTATGAGAAAGCAGTCGACAGTGGGTCAGTTGATGTGTGAGAAGTTGCGAAACCTTGCAAGAGCAATACGTACTGATGTGGCTTTCGGCATCAAAATATAAACGTAGAACAAGAATATTGGTTAGTGAAGCCGATTGTGAAAGCGAGATTTACTTGCGTTACAACCAGTCACCTTATTTAGTTAACTAGCCACTGCGTGACTAGCTCGGCGTTGTCCGTGGCAGTTGCTTTTGAGGGGTTATTGATTTGCTTCGCAAACCAAATGGGAATTCGTAGCCTATTGGATAAAATCCATCACGGATTCCCATTTGGTTTGTGATTTTGCAGCCTATTGCATAACAACCATAACTGAGTTGCCAGTGACAGTTCTTTTCGTGTGGGTCACATTGCTTGTGATGTTGGTTTGCTTCGTAAACCAAAAGATTTAAATATTTAATTGATAAATCATTTATTAAAAGAAAATCAGACGTATAAGGTATATATCTCGTGCAAAATTTTCCGTATAGATTTCAAATCCGTTAAAATTTTTATTCTATCTTTAACGATCGCTGAGATAAAAAAAGCACTAAAAAACGTAAGTGATAACTTTGCTAATTTCTTTTGTTTTACTCGAATCCGTTTCTCAGGAAATCAAAATGAATGACTCTCGAATGAAACGAAGGTCATTCCAATCTGTTCGCTTCCATTCAAGACGGAAGGTGAAAAAAACCTCATGGTTCCAAAGTCTGACGTCAATAGTGACGTAAGGGAGAAAAGTCCAAATTTTGATGCTTCTTCCTTTCCCGAAAGAAGAAATAACGGTGAAAAAACTATGAAATTCATTTTAAAATGTTCTAGATTGAATTTTAAAATTCGCCGTGACCCAGAAATTGCAAAACATTCGGACAACCTGTGTGCCAAATCCCATTACTGTAAGTGCCATAGATTCGTCAGAACTTTTCGGGCAAGAAACAAACAAACACTTCCTTTTATAATAGTAGAGATAGACTCGTTCAAAATCATGTGATTCGAGTGCCAACTCCCGGGAGCTAAATAATACCATTCGTAGAAATGGCGAACCCCAGGTCGAAATTTTCATTGACCCCTGCCCTGATGGGTTACTTGGAGCTCCTGGTCTCGAGGAGGTACCTCGTCATTAGCAAGACTGGTCATATCTTTATGTCCGAGATGTCTTGTCCTTATGAAAACAACTGTCCAGATCTTTGTCTCGTCATTATAAAACATTGGTAATATCATGATGAAGAGATATCTCGTCATCAGCAAAATTTTTCTGATCTTTATTCACGTGATACATCGTTGTAATAACTTGGCTAAACTATTTCTTGACATTTTTTAAAGGAAAATTTTCTAATCGTATTTTCTATTTTCAAGATAAATTGGAAGATATATCAAGAATGTATAATTTGAGTTATAGAAAGGTAATAAAGAAAACCATGTAATTTATAGGGAAATCTACATCTAAAAAACCACGCCATGTCTAACTTAGGTGAAATGTAAAATCTTTATTAAAAACAGATTTTCGATATTCATTTATGTTCCCAAAATTTCCTTTTTTATCTACGAAGTATTTATAAAATGATCATATTCAAGCGCTAAAATAAAATTTTGTACACATATTTCTCCACTGTTCCCTTCATCTTGCTGAATGATCGTAAACATTTACACAGACTGAATAGAATGAAATTATTTCGATGTCATATTATCGAATGTGTCATTTTAGTTGAATGGAATATTTTAAAATTTCTCAAATACCAGACTGTTTCATTTATCTTCTTGTCTTCCTGTCCGTATTAGTTTATTTTAAGAGGATGCAATTTTACTGGGTATTTCTCCCTCGAAATCCTACGACATACATTTTGAAGAGTCGATATTTTGTTCTTCCATTTTAAACTTTGTTCTTCAACCTAAATGCAGAAATCAATTACAAAAATTTATCTTCAGAAGAATTTGCTATTGGACTACACACTACGAATCTTTAACATACAATATTGAATGTAATCTGATATCTCATATAATAAAAACATATAATAATACATATATTTCAACTTTATTTATTAATTATCAAATAAAGTAGTCAAGTTTTCTCTTTCTCCAATTTCCATGCTTCGAATATTCAGGTCATGGGAAAGTATTTTAAGGGGATCAGGGATTACACATTATTAGTAGTCATTAAAGTAGTCAAGTTTTCTCTTTCTCCAATTTCCATGCTTAGAATATTCAGGTCATGGGAAAGTATTTTAAGGGGATAATGGACTTTCAAACCGCCTTTTGCAGTTCTTATCGTGTTCTTATGAAATTTCCACAGACTGTTTATTTTCTATTAAAAAGCCTATGTATAAAGTTTGGTCAAAAATACTGAGTTGTAAGAATTTACAGCATAAAATATGGTAAAAAATTTCGAAAAATTGGCAACCAATTACAGGTCTTATGTTTATTAAATTTATTAGTGCCAAAATTTTAATTCACATAATTTGTATACTACTTATAACTCAAATTAACTCCATTCCACTGTTCCTTCAAATGTCTCAATTTTAAAAGATAATATTTATCAATTCATTAGAAACTTACTGCAACAATCTAACGGTTATTTAATATTCTAAGCCACTTAGTAGATATTAAATAAGTTTTAAGAAAGGTACCCTTAACTTTATATGTGCCAACGATACAAGTTATAAGCTTCATTAGTGTTAATTAAACTAGAATCGCATTATCGTCCAAGCATTAAATCTATCTTTCAAGAATCACTAAAATTCTTCATTACGCTTCGGGTACCCTTTTTGAACTTTTGGTTAATCTCTAGTTAACGGTAAGCCTTGAGCTTGACGTCAGTTTGACCTATATATAAATTATCTGACGATTGTGTTTTTTTATTCTGGTAACCTGTCGGCAAGACTTGACGACACTTCTTTTTACATTGGTGACGAAAGTCAATACCATTTTCAAGGATGTAGGCTCAACTAGAGATTTGACAAAGTTTTTACCACCTATAAGTACTTCCGAAAATCTTACACAGTAAAGAAATGTCGATAACCTATTCATGCAGTATTAAATTACCAAAATGGCCTTAAGTGTACATGAAGGTAATTGAATTTACTCAAGTTTACTCCATGCAGTGATACTGCCTAAATGCAGTTGTATTGACTACATACAGTGATACTGACTAAATGCAATGTGATATTGATTAAATAATTTCAGTGACTAAATAACTTTTAAATTCATGACCTCTATCTCACAACGCGTCCGGTCAAATCAATTATTGATGCTCAAAGGTATTCTGTAGCTTCTGTTTTCATCACATTAGAAGCATCGACCTTAAAAGGAAATAGCCGAGATGTTCCCGCAGCTACATGTTACTTTTTCCAATTGCTCGGTTTGAAGATATGTAACTTGGTTGTGGGTAAAAATATGAATCCTAAATTATTGATTGGTTAAAGTGATTATCCGCCGTCTGTGATTCTACAGCCAATCGGCTAATGCGATTCGTGAGTCCACGTGTTTTACCCTTCAGATATCTTACGACATCGACTCTGCCCACATGCTCCGTCTGTTTCATTTAAAGGTCGATGATTAGAAGTATGACGCAGAGACGGTGAGATAGCAAACAATATTGAAGAATTCAACAGTAAATAATAGAGAATAAATATATATTATCTCCAGAAAGTCAAAATATGTATATCTCACTCACTGTTAATGACATTTTAATAACAAGATCAGCACTCAATAAAAATATTGAATATTTAATAAATTTCAGAAGTTCGCTACTCGGACATGATAAGTAACGATAGCTAATAAAAAGAAGAAACTATAGCAGAAATTCTTTCACTTAAAACCTTTTGAAAAGGCTCTCATCATCTATTTAGAGGACAACGAAAACTTTTCACAATAATTTCATTTAATGTTTCAACATACTACCTTTCACAATAATTTCATTTCATGTTTCAACATACTACATTTCATATTGCTAGACGCATAAATTTTTAAACTGAATGACTGAATAATTTTGAATCTTCTCTAAGCGCATACACAGTTGTATTCAACTACAGTTCATTGCAAGTTCTATATTGATTAGTCTGCGAGTCATACTCCTCAATAAAACAAAATGCTTCTGGCATTTTCAAAGAATGTTTGACTAAATGAAATGTGAATAATTGAGCAATAGAATTTACATAAGCTTTGGAATGTTGATTAATAGGGAAGTCAATGTAACTGGGATGATAGTGAATTTTTGGAATGTAAATTAATATCAATAATTAGATTAATTGACAGATAGAAGTTTAAAGTTAAGCTTTTATTTCTTATCATACAGACAAGGATTTTTGTAAGATTTGTATATCTAATACACTTGAAGGAATAAGCATGCATGTGTTAATGTGTTTACTTTTCAATGGAGAAATCTATGTTAAGTTTATTCACCAGGTTTATTGCATTGTTTTCGCTTTTATAGCCATGTACACCTTACATATTTTAATACGAATTTTGATGCATGTAAAACAACTACAAATGTCGTATGAAATTTTTGTCAACCATTCTCATTTGGAATTCAATGAAAATCAAAGTTTATGAAAAACTATTTTTTAATTTTCATATCTATAAAAATATCTTTAACAATCGTCTAAACGGAACAATTAGATAGCAAAGTTTGAGTTGTTACTCTATTGTTATCTTAGCTACCCGGGGGCAAATTAGACGAAACAATTTCTTAAATTGGATTCCAAACCCATTACCAATATCCATGCTAGTAACAGGATTCGAACAAAAAACCTGTTGAACTGAGGAACAGAGCGGTAATTCGATACTTAGGACTTTTATATCGTCAGCTTACAAGTGAAACTAAGTTTAAAATCTTAATTCTAAGAAAACAAAAGAAGAAATTCTATTCTACGCCTCATTCCCTAAGTTTGTTTCTCCAGACGAAATTTAACCTTCATTGTAAGAAAAAAAGTGACGTAGTTGACAAATACTTCACCAGTCTACCAAGTACTGATTAATGTGTTTCACTTGTAAGTAGGGTGGCCAACTTTCTCTGAGACAGTTCCGGTACACATTGCGCAAAACAGAAATATTGATATTGTCACCTCAAAGTGCAAAAAAGTCGTATGTCTAAGAGTTGCATCTTTCAGGAGAGCAACAAAAAAAAACGAATTTTTTCTCATGATTTGATTCTATTACAATATACATTGGGTTTCGTTATTAATTTATTGGATCAGCTGATGACATAAGAGATTTTACCACCAGATTTAAAATCACAAAATGTCATATATAGCAATAATAAAAAAAAATAGAATTTTTAACATACGATCTTTTGCAATTAGAGTGACGATATATAGTATTGGCTTGGAATTGTAGGAGGAACAGACGTTTGAAGGACACGAAGTCATGTGCAATAGAAAGAATTACTCGTATTTTGGAGTGTCGGTGATATTGGTCGATAGCTTTCTCTGAAATTCCGGGACGTTTAACATTCAACGAAAATTTTCATTCACGAATTTAAAAACTACGCGTGTGTCATTGTACACACGTCAAAAAAAAACGACTCACCCGATTGCAATTCCACAATTTACATCGCAGAACAAAACGGAAGGTAGCAATTGATGAGGATGAATGTTTTCTATAAATATCAACAGTTAAAATTTGTCTGAGGGGCCGTCTTCATATTAAATTGGGTGCTTTCTCAGATAATTTCAATACGAACGCTCATCTTTTATCACAAATTTGGATTCTACACACAATTTCAAGCGGAAATGAAAAAAAGTTAATCAATTTTATTGGATTTTTCACCGATTTGTAAGTGTTTGAAAATTAGATTTCCTAATGTTAAATTGGCGTTTCACGTTTTTTGTTATATTTGCTACAAACATTACTTTTTTTTTCATCCTTTACTACCAAAAAACACAAACGCAATCTATAAACACTTTAATTATCAAACTAAATTTGCTATTTTTTATTAATTAAGAAAATAATATTCATAAAACTTATTAATAGAAACATGGACAAATTTTGACACCATGTGATTCAACTGTTACTGAAACATCGGAATTCCAAATTCCAGCTCATTACTTGCATAATTAGTAGCGCAGTGAGACTAATTATGCAAGAAATTCGATGATTGTTATCGTTATTGGGGATTGTTCACAAAGTGAAAACAGAAATTTCTGCTAGCGGATCCTGGGATTCATCAGAATGTATTCTGACTTAGTCACCATCTTAATGGACGGACTTCATACCAGGGAGCCTGCAACAGGTCATTGACTGCGACAGCCACTACACGTTTTTATTAGTATTTATAATGTGATTTAACTCCTAAAATTTACACGCTCCCTCAGTGGTTTTTATGAATTTTCTCGGTTCAATTTTAAGCCGGTTTACATACTTTTTTCATCAAATACGCCTGAAATTGTGTGTAGAATCCAAATTTGTGATAAAAGATGAGGGTTCGTATGGATATTGTCGGAGAAAGCACCCAATTTAATATAATGACGGCCCCTTAGATAAATATTAAGTATTGATATTTGTAGAAAACATTAATCCTCATCAATTGCTACCTTTCGTTTTGTTCTGCAATGCAAATTGTGCAACTGCGATCGGGGCAGTCGTTTTTTTTTTTTTTTTTTGACGGGTATACATTGTGAATCTTATCAGAATATCTTGAGTACCTAGAGTTTAGTATAATTTTTAAAGAACATTAATTCCAATTGGGATGGGCTTGTCTATTGCTGTAACAACCTGTGAGTTGTAGATGGCGCTGTTTGGTTCTATTCTTGTCAGATTCTATACCTTCCAAGGTATATTGCTCTCTACTGTCAGTAAAACTTTCATTGTGTGTGTGCATGTCTGTTCACTTGGCTTCATTTGGATCACCTTAGCCAAGTTGGCCTTGTGCCATCAAACTCAATGCAATGAACCAATGGATAGGTAGTTAATCAACGTCACACTGGAGAAAACACAACGAGCTATTGGTAACGAACAAATTGGGATTAATCCCGAAGAGAAAGAACCAAGGACAACGCCTCGTTATTTTGAACCTCGGTCCGATGACGACACCTGAGACGGCATCCAACTCTCCCCACTATAATACCATTCCAACGTGAGGACATTTGAAGTCACGACACATTTAACGTGCACCCTCCTCCGTATGTACGACTGTCTTTTGTTGGATTCAAACTCGCAGCCCTCCTGTTTCAAATACATTCTCTGCCAACTGGGCTACCACGGTGCACGTGTTACTGGGATTCAACACCTATAAGAACAATTATAATTCACTCACTCCATCAACTTAATCGGAAACGCACTCGTAAACACGCGAATCTTTTCTCATTACTGCAACATCTAATTAGCAATTAATTAAGTCACTGCGATAATAATCATAAGCATATGCATTTTTGATGCTTTGCGAAGACTTTCTACAACAAAAAGAGACAGGGGGTGAAACCATTTCGCAGCATATCTTCTTGCAGAAATTAACATTTACCGATCTTCCCGCCTAAAAACGCCTCCAACGCCAAGAGGAAAGGAACGAATTAATCTTCTCAATTGTTAACAGTCTGAAAAGCCGGCTGCAGTTTCTTTCCTCCAGCAACGAAAGCAGAGCATTAATTGCTAAATTGCTCATTAATGTTCACGGGAACAAAGCGGCCTCAACCATACCACTTTCTTTATCATCGTCATTCTTTCGCGAAATTTTCCCTTTCACTCTTCCCGGCAATGGCTGGCGATGCTTCCCAACAAAGGGAAGATTTGAATGGGAGAAATGTGTGCTTTTGTGGGGAGGAATATTAGGGAGGTAGTTTAGGGAGGCGAGACCAAAGAACTCGAGAAATCGTTTCGTAATTCTTCGTGATCAGTATAATCCTTGTATTAGCCTCGATCAATGAAGGAGGCAAAAAGAAGCTTAAAAGTATTATTTTCTGCGGTCCATTAATGAGCAGTTTAAAAAGGTTTTTTTTATCCTACGCCCGTCACCGGCACGTTGGCCTTCAATAGACCAGCAGCTCAATAGTTCTAAGATAAAAAAAATTGTGACTCAAAAACGCTATCTTCAGTATATGCAATTATATTATCAGGAATTTTAAAATAATCCTTGAGGTTGTCTCGAGTAATTTCTTAGGTGTAAATGTCTTTGTAGATAGTTCGGTAAGATTGAAGAGTAAATAGCCTATATTTTGATTTAAGGTAGGTTAATGGTCTTGAATACAATCATTGGTCAACTCAAACTGTAACTATAACACACATATTTTAACAACCTTTAACCCTAAAGACAAAAGTTGGTGGGACTGCCTTCGTGACTACTGGGTAGATGTAGCTGGTTGAATTTGCGTCTCACTGGAGCAACTCAACGGGCAATTGGCGACAGTCCGGAATCAGTTCCGAAGGAAAAAATCTGAGAGCATATCTTTAATAGCCCATATAGATCGATACCTTATACCATTTTCTTTTCTTTTAATAGATAATTTTTCAATTCAATATTTATATTTTCGCAAGAGATTGTGACCTGATTGACGCCGATTGGATCTCTTTACAATTCGAATTTGGCAGCATTTGACAATGATGAGGCCATCACAGCGTTTCTTGTGGTGTTCGCTTGCGAAGCCGGGAGTTGGCGAGCAATAGTCCCACCTACCACCTGACCCCACGAAAAGAACTATTACATGCAACCTCGTGCTGGCCACGCAGTAGCTAGTCTTAAATAACCCGTTGTGTTGCTCCACCTACCTACTGAGAACATCTCATAATTTTGAGCCAGTCAGATGACGAGGTCAACACCTAAGCTGGCACCCTACTCTCCAAACTTCTACACAATGTCAACGTGAGGACCTTCATGGCCACGGAAAATACGCGACTCTAAAAGAGCCGCGGAAGCTCTGTTGGAAGAGTAACGGAATAGCAACTGGATTATGAATTCCCAACTAGAACCTACCAAAGATCGTCGAGTACGCGGGGGCTAGTCCCCGTTAAATCTGTCTTGACCTCAAACGTTTTCACCTTGGCATATTGTGGAAGTTCAGAGAGTGGAATACGAGCTCAGGTATCAACCTCGTCATCTGACACTGCACCAAAATGTCCTCGTATCTTTCTCTTCAAGTTTGATCCCGAAGAGTCGCTAACAACCTAGGTTGTTGCACCACTGCTACGTTGATTCAACTATCTACCCACTCAGCCAATTGTGCATTATGTGTCTCCTCTTACTGTTACTGTAACACACATAATTTTAACATCTTTTAACCCCATACAAAAGGCCTTTAAGTATATGAATTTACGTCCTACTGAAGCAACACAACGGGATATTGGCGATCAATCCCAAAGTCAAAAATCCCATGAAAACTCGTAAATTCGAAACATGGTCAGATGACGAAGTCACCATCTGAACTGGCACCGTACTCTCCAAACTTCAACACCAAGCCAATGTGAGGATATTTGAGGCCATGACAGATTTAACGTGTACCAGTCTCCACTTACACGACTATCTTTGGTTGGGTTTGAGTTTCGGACTAGCACTCCTCCTGTTTCTAATCCGTAACTCCACCAACTGGGTTAAATCTTATCTTCTTATCTTCAGGCGAAAATATCGCGCTTACAATACTGTGTTGTTACTGTAAAGTTTTACATAAATTCAAAATTCGTCCACGCAATGGACAAGATAAGATATGGGAACGAAATATTCCAAGCGAAACGTTAACGAACAAAAGAAGCAAAGCACGTTTTATTTATTCGTTGCATCAAGAAAACTTTTTCATTTACCTTTTATGCATCTGGCTCTCTTATTGATAATGCTCCAAAGGTATTGGTTTTTGCATCCTCCCCCTCAAATAATTCACACGCCAAACGATTCTAATATAGACAGCCATTTTGTTCTTTTTGGCTAAAAGGGGGTCTGTCGAGAGGAAAAAGCATCGATTGTCGGCCGAGATAAGGAACAAAACCTGTTAAATTTTACCCCCGACGAAACAGGAAACATATGTGAGGGAGGAAACATTCATATTTACCTCATAAATCGTTCCCGGTATGACAGACATGAAGCTTCGCCGAATATAACCGCATATGCTTGCAACGGAAGAAGTGGGAATATGTTTTCCGTGTTTATTCGAGCATTTTTCGGAGCGTGCTCTTGTGTACGCCTACTCAATATGTTATGGTTGGAAATGCCGAGGTTTGGACATGAATTTTTCCGTTCAAACTTTTTTTACCACTTCATATAGAACGGAATGATAAAGTGAGTCGGGGATTGCAGTTGTTCGAGTAGTTAACGTTGAGACATGCGATTAGTTTTGTTTAAGGATTGCGTGGGTTCTAGTTTTAGAAATGGTGCGCTAGTTTAAGAATTTCTTGTCATTACTTGCTACAAACGGCTTGCCAATTTAGTTTTCGGAAGTTTCTTAAAATTTCATTCTTTTTAAAGCCTATCCGGAATGCAGATATGCAAAAACTTCGAGGTTCTAAAATGAGGTAACCGGTTAGTAATTTCAAAGTAGCTTTAAAATTGAAGTTAGTGGGGGTTGGTTTTGGGTTTATGGAGCAAGGGCCATACTTGGCTAATATGCGCCAAACACAAGACAGATCATGTCAAGTAATTGTTTAAAGAAAGGATATAGAGGAGCAAAAAGAGGAAAATCGATTTGACATCCTAAGATCACGATTCTCCCATGTTTACCAGAGACAGGAGACCTATGCGAAAGAATAGATTACGATGGTACTTCGGGTTCGTGAAGCCCGTTACACACCTAAAGATGTACCCCCGAGGGATACGTTAGTGGTAGCAATTTCTAAGTAGTTTTCAAATTGTTATTAGTGGTTAGTAGTTTGGAAGTAGGTTCTAAATTCAAGTTAGTGGTTAATAAGGGTTGAAGTAGGTTCTAAATTGAAGTTAGTAGTTTATAAGGGTTGAAGTAGGTTCCAAATTAAAGTCAATGGTACTTGTTTGAAAGTAGATTACCAATAGATGTAAGCTGTCGTAGTTTTAGAGTAAGTAGTAAACTTCAATGTGCAGTGGCGTATCATCCATGAAGGACCAGAAGATGTCCTCGCCAAACTTCAACTCTAAGACAATGCGCTGCTTCTGTCCGCTGAGCTTAGATCTTAAGATGGTAATGGTCATAATCCAGGCCTCGAAATAGATTTTTTAATACAGGTGCACCTTGTGCACCTAAGTTTTTAAATTAAGTGCACAGATTATATTTTAGGTGTATATTTAAAAAAAAGTAATATAGGAGCATTAATGTAATGCAAACTACTTTATTAGTTGGGTATGTTTGGATATGTTACTAGTAGATAGTAAATAAATATATTTAAACATTTTTTTTATCTGCGAAATTATTACTTACAAATATTCAGTCATCATCAAACATTGGTGGGTAATCAGAAACGTCTACGTTTTTGGCAGATCTTTACCTACAAGGTTTAGTGTCCCTCCTTCTTTTTGTATTTTTCCATCATAGCAACATAGCATTTTCTGGATTAAAGTTTTCGCATAGTGTGTATTAAGGAATTTTAATTACGTTCCTTTAGAGCGAGAGGGGTCGATACTAATAATTTGTTCAGGTATCAAAATAACATAAAATACATTTCTCCCGCTTTTTTAACGATAAGTGCACTTCGTGCACTTAGAGGGAAAAAATTAGGTGCACAATTTTATTTTCAGGTGCACGGGTATTTCGAGCCCTGTCATAGCCCCTGCTCGTTTGATAAATATTTCGCTGTCGAGTTGCTGACAATATTCTTTAATTCCTTGTGTTATATTTATCTAATGTGCCTTTTTATCCTTGATGAATGATATTTTGAGAAAATTTATTACATTTATGACGATTTTTGTGTGCGTCAGTTGTCCTACTACGAATTACGTTGGTTGAAAATCAAAAAACCCACTTCACTAGTATTTAACTTTGCGGAGGAAAATCTCGAAGCGTTTTTCCATAATGGTATGAAGTAGGAAGTTGAATTAACGTCGCACTGGAAAACACAACGAGATATTGGCAACGGTCTGTGATCAATCCAAAGAAGAATGTTCCGAGGACAACACCTCATAATTTTGAAACCATGGTCAGATGACGAGGTCAACACAACACTTGAGCTGGTACCCCACTCTCGAAACTTCCATACCACACCAATGTGAGGTCATTTCAGACTACGGCATGTTTAATATTCACCTGCTCCCACGAACACGACGATCTTTCGTATTGATCGAGTTTCATACTAGCAATCTGATTGCTAATCTGTACACTTCCTAACGTACTAACGCAGCTCCTAACGTACATAATAGTAAGAGAAGTTCCCTTTGCTCACCTGTCGTACATCTGTGGATATTTTTTATCTTGTCATCTCCATAGGTAAATTTTGCGCTATGTGTTGTCCATGAAATATCCAGAAGTTATGCTAAACGGACTCCTAAGGCCCCCTAGCTATTAATAAAATTTTAGTTGAGACATGTTGTCGTTTCTATAGTTATTTAAACTACCTACTTCATTTCTAACTGGATGTTTTAATATTTTGTACAACGGTATAATCCAGGGGTGGGCAAATGCGGGTCTTCGTTGAGTTAAGTGTGGCTCCCATTGAAAATTTAAATTCGTTTTTTTTTTAAATTATTTTCAAAAACATTTTTACGAATCTTGTTGATATGACTAAGTAATTGAAGCGTTAAGTCATACGTAGTCCACTTGAACCCTACATTTACATATTCTAAGATCTACATTTGCATAGTTTGAGAAAGTTGTTTTTGATGTTAGAGTAGCTGGATTTCCAATTTCAGAAATAATACTTGTTGAAAAGCGGCTGGGATAAAGACATGAAAGAGAAGGGCAGGCATTTCAAATGCAGCACAAATCGTATTTCTATAATTGAATTTTGGAAACTCGCAACATAATCAACATATTCACACTGAAAGAAAGCTGCTTGCCGTCTAATTTCAATTTTTGGTACAACATATTGCTGTGAAACTTTGTACTCCACAAAGAAGTTCGTGAAGTCAAAATATTATTCACTGTTGACCAATCATCATCTCACAGAATAGCTGCGGACGACTTTAACGAATTTTGCGCCAAATTTCTAATATTTGACTAAAGGTCTTCGTTAAATGTTATACTTTTTATTAATACATTTTTATTATATTTTATTTTAGTATTAAAATTTTGAAATAATTATTTTGTGTATTTTCATTCTCTTAATTATACTGTCTTATATATGTACTTTACATCGCACTTAAAACTTGTGTAGAATATGTAACCATATTAATTGAATTCAATTACATTTGTATGTTTAATACTGTACTTTACATAGCATTTAACTCGTGTAGAATATGTAATATTAATTAAATTCAATTAAAAATTTGTATTTAATACTATGAAACTATGGTGTGACTCTTTATAATATATAATCAACCGGAATGTAGCTCTCCTTGACCTCATGCGTGTTCACACGTGTTATAATCACTTAAAATGTATTCTAAACAGTCTCGATGAGATCCTTTTATTCATTGCTTAAAAGTTATTTGTTATGGCCTAACTATTACGATCTAATGTATCTACTAGTCTAGACATTAGTCTGGAAAAGTATTCTAACAGTACTAATTCTATTTTGCCTATTATAATGTAGCTATGCATCAGAACGGACCTGAGAAAATGAAGGGGAAACAATTCTACTCACGACCTTAACTCGCTCAGTGTGATTCTCGAGAATAAATCTACCTTCGTATTTTCAAAGAGAAAATAGCAGTGTAAACACTCACGCCTTCACCAGTCTAAAGAACACAGCATTTTGATCAAGAAACGCCAGAAAAACATTGCTCGTGTGATTCACTTGTAAGTCGACAAACCATCCTATTTAGAATTAATTCCATTGTCTTAAATACCATCGTTTTTTAACAGTATATTATTTGTACCTTCACTTGAGTTGCTGACTTCGATTCTCTGGTATCCGTTCGTAATTTAGTTCCTTCATCATTCATTCAGTCATCAATGGAAAGCAAAACAATGCCCATCCTTTCATTCGATGCTCTTGTCTTTCTTCCGATTCTTGGTCGATCGACCCACGTTCATTTCACACAGAAACCGAAGACATTTTTTTTTAAATAAAGTCATTAAATCATCTTCTAAATCGCCGAACATTTTTATCAGTTAATGAACATCTCCACTTTTCAACAAGATGAGTCAGTACGCATCTAACGAAATAACTTTAATGCACGACAGATTGAAATCCTGCCTGAATTGAATCTAGTTCGTGGTAGAAATACTTCACAACCCCACTCAAACAGAAAGAACTCTATTTCGAATAAATTACAGCTCATCGTTTTAATTAAATCCTCGCCTAATCTCTTTTTCGCATCGCCTATCTCTCAATTTCTTAACTCATCAAAAGAACTTGCAGTAACGAGAAAGGTGTTATGAAAGACCTACTCAGAAATTAAACGTCTCCACTGATAAGCAGACATCTCTCCGTATATTCTGATGCATACCTCGTTAAAGAGTCTTGCTGGTATCAGAGACGGGTAGCAATGGAAATATGGCCTCAGTCACCAAAAGTAATCACGTTAGACGCGATATCTGACGTACCATCGTTAACGATGAAACGGCAAAAAGAAACGCGACACACACCTATGGGAAACACGGAAATAAGAAAAAGGAGAGATATAAATGAACTTAAAGCATAATGCTTACAGAGTACGAGTGTTGCGCTGGGTATTACTACTATTGTTTTTTGACAAACATATCTGGAAGGTTTTCCGATGGATATTCTCTTGCGATTGTGTATAAGGGATCAACGATGAAACGTGTTCGATGGATTAAACGTGTTTGTAGAGTGAATGAATCACAAGAGATTGGAAAATCAATTTCCGTTTCCCTGGTTTCTTTTATTTCAACCTGTGTCAGAAATAATTGAACAATGAAACCTGTGAGAGATTTTCGGTTCAAACAAACAAAACCGATGGAAAGATTTTATTTCAGCTACACAAAGGCTCTCGCATGGTACATATTTGGTTTATTTTAAAATGTAGCTTATCGCTGATTGGTGTTGAATCTTACTGGCGGTACTCTATCAACCACCATATGTGTCAATTCGGAATTACTTTTTATGACCATGACCACACAGTCTACCCAGAGGGTGTAGAGATACACCAGAGGTTGACGGGAGGACCGTGGTCACGGCCTTTAGCCCAACCGGACAATCAATGCAATTATGAGTTCAATCAATACAATTTGCATTGAACGATTGATCTTGAACAAATACGAGTTGCAAAAATAAACAGGATCCAAAGACCATTCATAATTATAAAGCCGTCTATATAAAAAATACATAAGAAAGAATGTTTTAAATGATTGCAATGAACAAAAGTAATGGTATATAGACACTGTTTAATCTCTATATTGTAAAGGGCGCTGTGTGAGCTCGGGGAGTGTTGTCTCCCTCATACTGGAGAGGGTGCTGTGTGAGCGCGTGGGTGCGATTGAGGCTTGAGAGACGGAGGAGAGAGGTACTCTCCTAGAGCTTAAGAATGCGCGGCTTCCTTAGCCCTAATTTGTACTAGTCTTCCTTAGCCTAGATGAGCGTGGTCGATCCAAGACGTTGTTAAGGTTGCTATTAATAAAGATTGTTTTTGTTGCAATGATTTGCAAAAATTCTGATACAGTCTACTATAGAGCTATCGGACCAATTCAGACACTGTCTCCCTTATGGCAATATAGCTTCTTATATACTAGGAATGCGACACCGACATTAAAACATCGATGTACAAAATTAAAACATCGATGTTGATAATACATTGCCCAAAAAACATCGATGTTTCTAAACATCAGTGTATTTAAACTTTTCCCCCCATTTCTTAAAACTGGTTTAGCACCATCAAACATTAATGTTCGCTAAAGGGGAAATTTAATTTGTCATTTGCCGTGTTTATTAATTTATTAGTAAGACATTTTTTTTAACTGTCAAAACAAAGTAAAAATATAAGAAGAACAATTAACAAATATTTTATTTTCAAATTGAATAATATAAAAGAAAATAATATTTACAACAATTTGACATAGGTACTTCTAACTATAAGTATAATTAGGAAGGTACATAACAATAATTATTGTTAGTTATTATTAATTATTTATCAACTTATGGAAGGAAAACACAACATACTTATGCTTTATTTACTGTAAATAAAAAATATTGGAGCCTGTTATTATTATATGCTATGGCCCAATATTTGTTATTTACAGTTTGTAAAAAAAGAAGTTTGTTAACTTTCTCCACCTTAAGCTGACTTCTTTTTTTCCACCAGTTAGGGAAAAAGCTCTTTCTGATGTCTCCATCACTGACAAATACTTAGTTGCACGGCTATTTTCCTGAATTTGTACTGTGGTGTTTTTTCTATTCCAAAATAAAACATTCATAACCATTTAAGAACTGAAATTAAAATAGCAAAAATTAGCAAACCTTACCTTAAAACCTAGAAGATAGATCTTAATTCGTTTTACGTAAATAAACTAAAAATTACTCTACGTATATAAATAAAACAAGAAGGTGACCATCTATCAAATATTTTATTAAGAAAACAAATGATTGAGAAAGAGGATTTTGTGTTTAAGACATTTGAATATGAATGGCTGTTACCTTAAGAATACAATTTGAGTGTAACCATACGTTATAAAGTACTTGGAAAAAAAGTCAAGCAATAGAAAAAAATTCCAGAAAAAGACACTTTTCGTTTATTGAACAAAAAAAAAGTAATTTTTTTATATCCAGCTTTAATGAAAAAAATCTTTGAAAAAATTTCATATTCTTGTTAAGTCTCTTAAATTGTGTCTCAGAGCTGTACTTGTCATTTGTATACAAATTTATATTTAAAAAAAGTTTATTGTAGTTAATATTTTTAATGGTGTTGCTCACGACCTGGTTCCAACTCCTGTATTGAAAACTGTCTTCTTTCTAAGGACTTCTATAAGAAATATATGGAACTTTTTTGTCAAAAATCACAGTTGCTGATGTAAAAACGTTTTCCTAGATATGTCTTCATTTTAAATTAATTTATTGCATCTTTTTTTATGTAAATTTTTTATTAATATACAATCCCATGTTTGAAGTTCAATTGTAAAGTTACGTTGTTATTCTGCTTACATCACTTACGATTTAAGGTATAAAAATGATGATTTGAAACAAACTTTTTGTTAAATACTATATATCAAGAGATTTTTTGTATCTTGCTTTAACAACCGTCCTTTTTTATTCAGGCAAAATTAGCAAACACATTAATGATCCTCATTAAAGGAAACAACTCATCTTAAATACCAACAATACATAAAAACTTTTAAATGTGAAAAACATCTGTGCATCTTTCGATATTTGTATTTTGTAATAAAAAGTAATATGAACATACAAGTTAGGGGGCATTCTAAAATTATCCAAAATTTAACAAACATTGGGAGCAGTTTTGAGAGTTTATGAGAGATTTTTGGTTCTCTCTCAGATTTCTAGTTAGTTTCAGTAAGTGAAAAAGACTAAAGAAGCAACATAATTAAGACACTGAGTTTTTCTCTCAAAAACGAACTGTATTGTTGAACAGTTCGTTTTTGTCGCTCACCATAAACAATAGCACACAAGTACCACAAGTTGAAATGACTCACTGAGTGATAAAAATTTAAGTACGTGAATTGTTACTGTCTTTTGCAATCACCCTTGCATTTTCTCTCTATATCTAACGAAGGAAAAGGAAGGTTTTGTTAAGAGTGTAGTAGGTAGTAGTTGAATTTGCATAACACTGTAGCAACATCGTGGACTATTGGTAACGTCCGAGATCAATCCCAAAGGGAAAGATTCGAGACACCTCATATTTTTTAACCACGGGGCGATGAAGAGGACAAGACCTGAGCTGGCAACACACTCTCTAGACTTCCATACCAAGTCAACGCCAGGACATTTGGGGCCACGACAGGTATAACATGAACTAGCCCTTATGTGCCCGACGATCTTTGGTTGGATGGAATTTCATACTTTCAACCCTCCTATCGCTAATCCGGTACTCTCCCAACCGGATTACCTAATTTTCTGTGAATGATCACAATCATATATAACTATGTGTTAAGTACCCAGGTGCAGAATTATATTCAGTGTTCTTCAAAACAACTCCAAGCAATTGCAATTGTTCTACAGGCTATTTGTCCGAATTTTGAAAACTGCTGAAAAATCAAAAACAGACGTAAAACACAATTATCGGCTAAATATGTATTACATATTTATAATAAAACACACATCAAAATTAATTAACTTACTTTATTTAAAACCAATGCATACTTTCAGAATTTGCAATTCTGTCGATAACTTTTGAAGTTAAGTAGTTTGTCATTGACATAGAAGATATGTTATTTATAAAGTGTTTGTGGTAATTTGGGCGGTGTAGGGACGTTGTTCCGTAGCTAGTGAAGAAAAGAAAGGTGCGTCAAGGAGCGCGATTTGAACTGTAGAACATCGTAACTTGAAATTTTTTTTAAAAAATGGCCAAAATGTTGACAAAATTAATGAAAAATTGTTCTGCAGACTTTGTTCTGTGACTTACGTCGCAGTTTTAAGCACTTTCTACTCCAGGGGTTAAGTATTGGTACCATGTAGTATGCGCCTTCTTTAATGCATATAAAAATTCGTAGTGAGGTAGGGCAAGTACGAACCTAAAACTCCCATCCCACACCAACGTGAGGACATTTGAGGGCCCTATAAATTTAACATGCACTATCCCCCACGTACACGGCGGTAATTGGTTGGATCGAATTTCCAATTCGCTATCCTCCGACTTCGTAATTTTCGTAAGCATTAAATTGTGTCTTTTTATTCCTCCAATACAAGTTTCTATCTTTGCGATCGTTGAAGATAGTGAAAATTTCAACGGATTTGAAATCTGAGGGAAATTTTACACCAAATCGATACCTTAAATGTGATTTTCTTTATAATTTTCTTAATAATTAATTGTTTAATAAATAACTAAATAATCAAATGGTAAATAATTAAATACTAAATATGTTTTTGGTATCGATCTGGCGTAGAATTTTACGCTGATTTGAAATCCGTTGAAACTTTCACTCTATCTTCAACGTTCGCTAAGATAGAAACTTGAATTAAAGGAATAAAAAAACATAATTTAATTCTTACGAAAAGCGAGCCTCGCCAAACGCGCGTAGAAACGCCTCTTGTGAACATGGCCTTAGTTTTTTTGTGGGAAAATTGTCTTGAAGATGAATATATATATATATATTACACAGCGGCCCGGCAAGAGGGAAGTTATTATTTGATAAATAAATAATGCAAAATAAAATAATCCTTTACTTGAATACACCAACTTTCTCTTAATTAATTCAGTACGCATCCATTTATTTTAGTAATATTATGGTGTTGAAATATATACACCTACATACGAAGAGCAGAGATCAATGATCAGACCAGTGCTAATGCAGAGACCACGTCAGCAAGATAACAGATAACCGTAAGATGCAGTTAGCAACCTTAAGGGGGAGACGAGCCCAAAACGGATGTCTCGCTTCCTGACGGAAATAATAACTTACTGGAACTGTCTTCGATCGTGGTCATTTATTTTAGTCTGTCGCAGCTCAAGAAAATACTAAAGGAAAGTTGGAAAACGCACTTCCACATGTGTGTCAACCTTATCACTGTACTTAGTTTTTATTAATTCAGTAATTAAAGAATTTCAATATAGGTAATGAAAGGAATGTTTAGTCATAATTTTGTTTTAAACTCTACTTAGAAAGTGTAACAAGTAGTTTGGTCGTAAGAGGTTCAATAAGAAATGCATCAATGTTTATATGCGGGACCACACGGTTACCAGGATGACATAATAGTGAATCAACAATTGGGAAAGTTGGTAATAAAATTAAAGTCCCACTGGAACAACACAACTAGCAATTGACGAAGGTCAGGGATCAATCCAGGATGTGAACTCATCGTAATTTTGAATCAGGACGAGGATTACACCTTGGCATGCATCCCACCTCTTTAACCTTCCTCACCACACCAACGTGAGGAAATTTGAGTTCACGGTTGATTTATAATTCACCAGCTCCCATGTACATGACGGTCTTCGGTTTGATTGAGATCTTGAAATCTTCCGGTTGCAAAGCCGCTCCTTCTCCAACCAGGCTACCGTGGCCACCTTGAATAGGAGGGAAATCAGCTTAAGTTACAATTAGCGTTACGTTGAGTTGTCGAATTCAAACTTATTTAATGCTTTTCGCCTAAATGCTTTCGTGTATTAGACGAATTTTAATCGTTGCAATTAATCCATTGATAGTCAATTAATAAGAAAAATTAAGATTACTCACAGTTCGTAATGAATAATCATAAAACTTAAGCAACGGAAGGTTACATTGAATTTCGAACACGCAATCGTGTTTCGTAATCCGCGATTCTTTCAAACGGGGTCAAAATTAGCAACTTACTTTCTCCATACCATTCCTCTTTACTTGTTCATCTCTACTTTGTGAGAAAATTTTCACATCAAACCCTTTGTAGGGTCTGCATTGCATGATGAAGTTCCATTAATGTACTCATAACCGGAGCATCTGAAACTTAGTACAACCATCTATCTTTCAATGAAATAACACTCGATAACAAAAAAATCGACGCAGCAAGAAAGAGTTGTCCAATTACGATAAAATTTGGTGCATGTGAAGTACATACATAGACAAACAAACGCTTTAAATTTCAGAACTATTGAATGATTTATTTCAGAGTTTGACCGGTACAAGGGGAAGAAGTTAATAAGGCGTTGGTACACCTCTGGCCTGTATGCAAGCTGTCACCTGGCGTGGCATAGACTGAAAAGTTCCCGGATGGTGTCCTGCGTATTTCCTTTCCAAATTATTTCCAACTGTTGGGTTAAATGGTCAACATTCCGGGATGGTTTCAATCGCCTTCACATAACGTCCCAAATGTGCTACATGAGAGAGAGAGATCAGGAAACCTAGCTGGTCAAGGAAGTGTTGGGAAAGCTTGAAGACAATGCATAGCAACACGTGCCGTGTGCGGCCGGGCATTATCTTGTTGAAAAATAGGTCCGGGGTGTCGCAAAAGGAATGGTAACACAACCGGTAGTAGGCTACAGCGGCCTACGACCGGTGAATGTCGGTACGTAGAATGTCGTCTACGTACCTCTGTGCTGTAAGTGTGCCAGAAATGACTACCAAAGAGGTCCGGCTATCAAAGGAAATGAAACCCCAGACCATAACATCATGTTGTGGGCATGTGTGGCGTGCGATAGTTAGGCAGGTTCCCCATGCAGCCATGGACGTCTACAGACAAGCCTGCGGTTGTCGTCAGGACACAGTTGGAAAGCGGGACTCGTCACTTAAGACTATACGTCCCCAGTCAGCGCCGTTACAAGTGGATCGAGTCCGGCACAACTCCTTCTTAGTGTGTCGATTTTTTTTTGTTATAGAGTGTAGACGGAACATATGTGAGGAAGCTTCGTGTTATTTCCCCCGATCGCTCGGTTTGAGGATTTCTAAGCGAAACTCACGTGGTGTTGAAGAAAGCATGGATGCAGGACCAACTGACGTTCGTGATGAAAATCACTACTCCGGGCTTTGATAGGTGATCGGCCGAAATCGATTACCAAGAACACGTGACTTATACTTGCAAAATCTCACGGCAGCGACTCAGTCCACATACTCTGTTTCATTAGAAGGTCGATGAATATAACTCGATGGCGTCATTTTTTAATCGAAATAAATGTTTCGACACATTCTAAAGTCGTGTCAACCAAATTCCTTACAGTTGATTCATGCATGCCAAGTTTAATTAATTGCAGACATCCATCACTGTAAAACTCTGCATTTCTCCCCTTTTCCCAAAAAAACATCTTCTCATTGAAGTGTATATCTTCTTACAATGGAAATAAATAAGTTCAAATTATTTTTCAGAGCCGAAAACGGTTTGATAGCGTCAAAGCAAGTCTGTATGTAGGAATTTCAAATTCGTTCTTCAATATCATATCTGAAACTAAAGTACCGGTTTGAAGTCCGATGTTGCGTTTTCATTCCTTAAATTTTTCTCTCACGAACGGGATAAATTCTTTACTTTAACCTTTTTATTGAATAGAACTCTACATAATCCAGCCTAATTGGAACTCCGAGTCCTTTGGATATGTGGAATATTCGGATAACTAAATTTCTTTTTACAGAATGTCTCATGTTTACTCTAATTGGAGCAGATATTATGTTTTTCTTCTACGGATCTGTTCCCTGGCATATTTTGATTCACATATGGGGCTCAGTCACTAGTACTTGACAAATTTTTGCACATTATGAAAAAAATTCCCTGGAGATAATTTGTAATTGTATTTTAAAGATTCGTGTACTTAGTATCTGGTTGATTGAGTTTAATGGTGGAAGGGTCATATTTGGACAAGACAACGTAATGGACATACACACAAGGAAAGTGTTATTGACACAGGTAATGGTAATTTTTAATTAACGTCCTACTAGAGCAACATAGCGGGCTATTGACGACGGTCCGGGATCAATCCCCTAAGGAAAAGATCCGAGGACACCGCCACGTTGTTTTTAACCACAGTCAAATGACGAGGCAACACATGAGCTGGCACCCCATAAACTTCCACACCAACCTAACATAAAGACTTTCGGCCACGACTGATTTACGGTGCATCAGTCGGGCCTCTACACCACACGCTTAGAAACATCCATGCACTGACCCGAATTCGAACCAGGAACTTTCCGACCTAGAGGCTAACACCTTTACCACCAGTCAGATCTCTCCCTTAAGGGATTGATCCTGAACCGTCGTCAATAGCCAGTTGTGTTGCTCTAGTACGACGTTAATTACCAATAACGTAACCTACCTTTACCACCAGACCGGTTGGTCGTCTATTGACACAAGAAATAGAAATACAATCAAAGTAAGTTAGAGAAATTGGCTTGAGCTGACTACAACTTACAGATTGCTAACGCTGTGGGCGAACCCAATGAGGTACGTTAGTCCTCTTAGTGTCTGGTAAGGAAGTTCAATAAAATTTGCTCTTAAGTATAATTTGAAGCATTGGGTCTTTGATGGTAGTATTTTATGTAGATATTGAATGACTAGTTTAAATTGAAAAAACCATAAAGTTCCAGTTCCAACACCTTGGGTGGACCGTGGTGTCCCGATTAGAAGAGCGGTGGATTAGCAAGCAATGGTTTGGGAGTTCGAAAATAGAACCAACCAAATACCCTCGTGTACGTGGAGGCTTGTGCACGTTAAATCTGTCGTGATCTCAAATGTCCTCACGTTGGTGTGGTGTGAAAGTTTGGAGAGTAGAGTACCAGCTCAAGTGTCGACCTCGTTATCTTCAAAATAACGAGATGGTGTTCTCGGATTTTTCCCTACGGTATGAATCCAGGACCATCACCAATAGCCCATTGTGCTGATACAGAGCGACGTTAATTCAACTTCCCCAATACAGTAGGTTGGTTAGTCTTTATTCTTGGTTATTGATTACACAAATACTAAACTGATTGATTATTGGTGGCCTTAACTCATGTGCTTGCTTCAAATAGGATATATTAGAGAAAGAGCAATTACTGGTAAGTTGTCAGAGACTGTTTGGTTCCTTCTAGTACCATTTTTCCCAAATAAAAATAGTTTTTGACGCAGAAATTTTTTGTTCCTACCCACAAACATATAGCTTCCACACAAATGCATCACCATGATAAATTTGCAGTTTAGAGAAAAGTTCAAAATTTTAGTAAGTTTTACAACAATCTGCGGTTTTAGTCCAGTCACGTAATCGTTCAACTTAAAGCTGCACAAATTCTGACCATAAACACAAATTGCTGCAATAAATACTTTGCCAGCGACGTATTCCTACAAGTCTATAGAAATTCTAACAGCCAATCTAAAGGGCATTGTATAAATTGCAATATTTTAGTAGTTAACTCTAGACATGATTCTCTCTCCTGTGCTTCCTCTTTTTCAACCGGACACAAAGGCTCGTATAAAGTACTCTTAAAGTTTAAATCAATGAAAACATTCGTCGTAAAATATTATATGATCACCTGGATAACTGGAGCCTGGATAGGCTTAGCTTTACTACCGAAACTTAGCCTTGTTCTCATCGTTCTTGTTGGGATCATAACCACCACTACAAAATTTCTTCCATAATAATAGTGGGGCCACGTGCATTGTTGGAAAAGTTGCGGATTATCAACCAGAGGATTGCGTGCTCAAAACTCGTACCAGTCAAAAACTGTCGTATAGGTGGGAGATAGTGCACGTTTAAATCTGTCGTGGTCTCAAATATCCTCACGTTGATGTGGTGTGGAAGTTTGAAGATATACCAGGCATCAACGTCGTCATCTGACCGTGGTTCAAAATTACGAGGTGTTCACAGATCTTTCACTTCGGTATTTATCCCTGACCGTCATCAATAGCTCAGTGTGTTGCTCCATCGTCGGATAGTATCAGATATTGCATGTTCAACCCTTCAAGTGGTTTCGACGGGATATCTCGTCCATCAAGATCTGGTCAATTTTTTTAATTACGAGATAAATCGTCATCAGGATATTGACGATTTTTTTATGATGAACAAATCAAGATCTGGTCAGTTTTCTTCTAATGACAAGATATTTCATCCATCAAGATCTTCTGATGGCTATCTAATGAATAGATAACGTGTCAGTATATCTACCTGGAGAGTTCAGTTTCATAATTATTTTGTATTTGTGTGCGGTTCTTATATATTATGTACATCTTATGCAAAATTTGTTATTCGTGTCTAATCTCTACGTCTATTACTCTTAATATTTAAAAAGCATATAGACCATTATTTATACTTTTTTTTTTGTTCTTGGTAGATGTGAAAGTAACTAAACATTTTTAGTAGCAAGTAAAGCTAATTTTTAGTAGAAGCAGCATCTCGGTAAACTTACGTTGGGTATCTTTTTAGATAGCATTCTTTCTTTTTCCTTTAGTACTACTCTATGTTGGTGGTCTTGTTTTTAAGTAAACAAAATATCCGACTACCGAAGTAGTGAATCCAGCTTCAGCCTACGGCATTCCAATTCAATCAATCTTGATTTTAGACCTCTCAGAAAAGATTAAATTACAAAATGACTGCATTTTCCATTCCTCGATCATAACTCACCTTCATTTCCAAAATTTTCAAATGGCATTTTCAGATTTTCTTATAAATTGAGTTGAGATAGCCTTCAAATCGAAGTTAGTTTATCCGTTCAAATATTAGTTTGGAATGTCATATTGGTGAAAATAAATTATGGCTGTAAGACTTTTATCTTTGAAATCTTTCCAAACATTTTTCATAAAAAATACTATCTGAGCATTAACGTATTTTTTTCTTTTTGAAAGAGCTTCAGTAAAGAAATTGTCTTTAGAATTTGTTTCTTTCCGAAATCTTTTACGAATCTTTTCTTTTGCCGGAGCAAACTTGCAACCCATTGCACTTTAGCTCTTTAGTGTCTGTTGACTTCAGGTTACAACATAAACCCCGTAATAAAATCCAAGAATAAGATAGATTCGATTATTTTTCATTTTGTCTTTTTGCTTCCTTATTAGCAATTATAATAAGAGAAAAACTTTTTGTTACAAGTTGTCTTATGTAATTGCTCTTTCCATATTGGTTACATGTCACACTAAAAAAGGTACAACTAAAATATCTTAAAGGTACAACCACACAGCAAAAAGTGCATTTCCTCTAACTCAAATACCAAGATATATCCATCTTTCATACTATTCTTTCCACATTAAGGAAAGGGTATTAGTTTTCTGTATACTAACGAATTCAATTATTTTCCAATAGAACTAGTAATGTCGTATCTCCTGTTATCTTTGATGAATTTCTAAATCACGAGGTTCATTTTCTAAGTTTGCCTTTGCATTCTTACGTTCCTCATGTTCTCATGAAAAATACTCAACTCTATGAGAGGTTCATACGCAAAAAATCCAGCAATATGCAGTCTTCCTTGCGTAACTAATCAGTTTGGACCTTTTGACCAATAGAATTTTTCCCCTCGACCAGTCTGTGATTATTTAGCCATGTTGGATATAGAGATTATCACAAAAAGCAATGCTACACTATGAAATTTCCCGATCTTTAGGTTTAGTTTTAATGAGGATTTCCAAACACCTTTGTTGCATACTGCATTGGGATGGTGGAAGGCACTCAACTGATACCTCCTCATGAAAGATCTGGTATTGCTTGAAATTTCCTTTCTACGGTTTCCATGGAGGCTAAACACTAGGAAACTTTGAAGTTGCTTGCAGCTCGTAAAACCAAGATTCAATCCGTGTAGTATTACAAAGGAAGGCACCTCGTAATTTAGAATAACGGTCAGATGACGTGGTCAACACCAGAGTTGCACCTCATCTCCAAACTTCCACATCATGCCCAACGTTAGGACGTCAGTCTCGGCATAGTTAACGTGCACCAGTGCCTACGAACATGACGGAATAAGGTTGGTTCGAGTTTCGAACTCGTAACCCCCGGGGTTATCAATCCACTTTTCTCCCAACCTGACTATGGTTATCCCTGGTGAAACTAATAATAGGAAAAATAAAAGTTTTCAGGATGGTCAGAACCCCGGAATCAGAAAGTGCTTAACATTGCAAATTATGTAGCAGAACAAATTATTTGCAGAACCATTTTTCCTTAATTTTATCAAAATTGAGGTCGATTTTTTTTTTAAATCAGAAATTACGATGTTCTGCAGTGTAAAGCGCGCCCTTCGCCACACTTTTCATTTCTTTTCTGGCTACGGAACAACCTCTCTACACCGCCCAAATTACCACACCAACACTTTATAAATAACACATCTTCTATGTCAATGACAAAATATTTAACTTCAGAAGTTATCGACAGAATTGCAAATTATGAAAGTGTGCCTTGGATTTAAGGTAGCTGACTACGTTAACCCTTCTTTGCATAATGGTGGAAATTTCCATCATAACATTGAATGCACAAAAATTATATAAAAGAACAGGTTCACTTTAAGTTGATCGTGTCTGGATACCTTTTTAATGTCCATAGAATAAAAAAAACATAGCTGTGAAAAATAAGCAAGTGTCACTATCAGTAAAACGAGCTTGAAGTTGTCATTCCGCTGTTTGTTGTAGTTGCAATAAACGTATGATTTCGTTTTTAATTTTATTTTATTATATTTAAGTTTCTATTGCTAAAAAAGTGAAAATGAGTGGAAGAAAGGTTTGTAACATGTGTTTCTGTTATTTTTAGAGCAATTTCTGAAAAAGTTTGCGTTTAATTTAAAAAATACCCCATGATACCATCATATTTATTTTGCTAAATTTATGCTATAAATATATAATAAGATTTTTTTAACCATTTTTCCTTTAATTTTGAACATGAATTATATCACCTTGATTTATTTCACCAATAAACAAAAAATCATACAAAAAAGGGTTAAAAAGTCAATTTTCGACCAAAATTTCGAGTTTTTTAAATTCAATATTCTTAAAATATAAACTCTTCTCTTTCCAAAGCAATTTTTGTTTTGTTTCTAACGAAAACAGAAGTTGGGATATTTCAATTTGAAAAAACCTTGATGCAAGCTTTTCAAACCGGAAGTGGTGTTTGCCCGCCGGAAATTTGTTCAGGTTTCGGTTTCACGAAGAATTTTAAAATTTTAAATTGCAGTTTATGATTTTTAGTTGTGCTACGTTCCAGTCAACATTTATTTTTAAAGCAAATAGATAAAGATTATTATTCAAAAAATTGCTTTTCAATCTATAAATGCTTTTTTTTCTCTGAATGCTGTTTTCAACCAAATCATTGCACGGTAACAATTATAATTAAAAACGTAATTAATACATTTTTGGAAATTTGGTATTATGGTTTTTATATGTATATTTTAGTGCCTGAAGCTGTATTTTATGTGTATCTTTAATAGAACAGAATTGTCAGTCACTTCGTTGTTATGTTGCAGAGAAAAATTTCAGAAATTCAGAGAATTTTTACGTTTTCTTTATATCTCCAGATTATAATAAAATTTAGCTTATATCCAGCTTCAGACACTAGCTTTTTTTTAAGAGTCTTAGTGTAAAGTTTTATGTTAATATTGTGACGAGTAAAATAATTGGAGTGTTTTTCATAAACATCATTTTTTGACCAAAACAAGAGTTTTTGCATTTATAAAAATAAAAAATAAAAATAATAATTTAAAAGTTTTGCTGGGTTAGAATGTGTTTTTTTTTTTTTTTTTTTTTTTTTTTTTTAAATATTCATTTAACTTTGAAAAGAAAAAAAGTGCTATTGAATCACTTGAAAAAAGAAGTACTCCGAACGTAGTCAGATACCGTAAATAAAGTAAGTTAATTAATTTGGATGTTTTGTTATAAATATGTAATACATATTTAGCCGATAATTGTGTCGTACGTATGTTTTTGACTTTAAAGGGTTAAAAACCTTTTAAATTTTCAAAAAAATCAAAAAATTATTGCGATCTAATTTTAATGCTCTGTTTCTTAGCAACATTTTAAAACACCCTGGTGTATAATTTCACTCTAGAACGGAAGTTATGGTTCAAAGATTGAAGCCCTTAATCAAATATTTAGAGCCAGATGGTTTGTTTACATTTTGTACTTCGTCGATATCAGCGATCACAAAAATGTATTTTGACTACGCTCTATATTGCTAAAGCCATCTCCATGTACATTGTTTTATTAATTTTACTTTTTATCTGGGAACAAGGTACTTTTAATTCTACTTTTAGTTTCCTTCCTTTACTGCGAAAGAATTTCACAAGCGAATTGTTTTTAAACGACGATATCTCATAACTGTGATTTTACCACTTGCGCGCAAGATTTCTCTGAAATGGTTGGTTAGAATTACATGAAATTTTAATTGATTATGTAAACCATATATATGTTTAAAATCACCGACTTTTTTGTCTATTCTGTTGAAAGTTTTTGAAAAAAAGTTAATTTTGTGTTGAAAAAAAATCAGTTTTTTTTTTATTAAAAAATTTTAGTAAGAAAGTTTTAAAAAAAATATAAGAATTCGTCATTGTAATTATAATATATTTTGGTCCAATTTTCAATATATTTAAGGGGTAGAAATTAAAAAAAATAGTTTACAAAAGATAAAGTTAGTTAAAATCTGCATACAAAATTTCATTTATTTAAATAATTTATTTATGGAGATATTAAGATTCGAAATGTAGTGATTTTTTTTGCATATTTTGACATTTAAAAAATACCTAACCCCTTAATGCAATTTTCAAAATTCGTACAAAATGTCTGAGGAAAAATTGCAATTGCTTGGAGTTGTGTTGTGGAACACTGAATATAATTCTGCACCTAGGGTCAGAAGTGTTAATAAGAATTGCAGGTAATACTACATATATGCATGAACCTCTTCAGACGAATAAGCGTAGTTACATATATCCAAAAAAAAAATGTTTGAAATGCTAAAAGAAGTTTCACTAACACAAACTAGTATTAAGTATATGAGTGGAATGTGCTCACAAAATAACTAATTGCTCTCCAATAATAAAATGAAGTGCCCTTTTTTATTTTACGACCTGCTTCAAACCAGTTTTTTACGCGGTACTAACCGAAATTATTTCTATCATGGATCCTTAACAAATACTAAGCGAACCGGAAACGCATACCGTAGTGTCTGGTTTTATTTTTAAATCCAGTTAATTAAATCTCTGTAGACAGTTTCTTTTAATAAATGGATAGTTTAAGAATTCGCTGAAACGTTTGCCTTTCATCCTCAAAGAACTTCAGAAAATAATTATGTGCATGCTTTTTTTTTATATGAATGAAATAATCTTATGCCATGAACAGTTTTGTAAACAAAAAATCATTTCATGACGTTAATTAAAATGGGAAAAAATTAATCATGTACTCTTTTCTGTATCTCAAGAAAAAAATAATGTTGAAAAATGCTGAGAAGAAATTGGGATTGTGAATACCAAAACCACACACTTTGTCAAGCTCTTCATTAAAATATGATTCTTAGTTCACTCTATTTCAGATGAAGCAAAAGAAATATAAGTTATGCTTTATTGAGGTTTCTACTCTAAATTAACTATCATATTAAGATAGTTTTACGGGATTCTTTCAGTTTCATTGATATGAAATGTTTGGTAGTTAATCAGCTTAAAATTAAAGATGAAAAGTTGTTTTATTATGAAGAAACTTCGTTCGCTAAATTTCAAGAATGCAGAAGTTTTCTGTTTGAAAGAAAGCAAGCTTAAAGCATCAAATTTAAACTGAAAAAGTCATGGCGGGTATTCAAGACTAGCTGAATCTATAAATTCATAATTTGAGCTACAGACTATCAAATTTTCACTCAGTCACAGTCGGAATGCAGACATAAAAATTTCGCTCCGCCAGTTTGTTTTTATTTTTGTTTTGCTCAGAAAATATAATTTTTTTACGTATATTAAGAAATATACCAAAAAGACCACACACACAATCCTTTATTTTATTCCTTCACAACCATGGTAACTAATATTAGTGGGATGATACTGTCGTTATATGTCTACAATTTGCTTGAAATTATTTCTACTTCAATGTTGATATTGAAGGAATTTATTTATTTGAAAGATAATTCGAAAGTTTTACTTCTTAATACGTTTAACCGCCAGGTAAAGTTATCAAAGTTTTCCCAGTTGGCGGTTTGAAAATTCAAAACTTTCACTTTGTGTTCTAATTTGTTTTTTCCAATTAGATTTTTTTGTTTGTTTGGTTATAGTTCTAAAAATTGGTTATATTTATTGATCAGCACACATTTTTAAAGTTCTTAATTTGTTTTCTTTAAAGCTAGTTTTTAAATTTTAATTTTTTTAAACCTTTTTAAAGAATACTACTATTTTAACCCTGATGTATTTGCAAAATTGTAAGCTACACTCTACATCTCTTTTTTAGCCTTCAAATAATTTTAGTCACATATTTTTAATTACTCTGCTTCCATTCTAAAATTTCCAAATAATGTTTCTGTTATTACACATTTGATAATACTATTAGAGACAATTTATTCCAACACCCGTATATATTTCTTTCCCAAAAGCATGTGGCATAGAAATCGACATTATGTGTATATTGGTTGGTTGATTTCTTTTTTATGGCACAGTGACACTTTTTGGAAATGTTTTCTGATTTACATAACAAGATATTTGTGTTTTCTGATACTACTTTTCTGATGCCTTTGCTACAACAAAGTTGCTGACATTACGAAAACGCGTACAAAATTAACTGTTGTCTCTGGCTTTAAAGATGTAATGCAGAAGACTGTAGAGTTTCATAAGCTTTTAACCACATTTTTTCTCCGATATTTATTGATCTACAAAACAAAATGTGCGTTTTATTGCCTTCACTACAACAATCGTTATCATTGCTGAAATAAGTACAATAGAAACTGTCTTCGACTTCAAAATTAAATAAGCCCCTGGTAAAGACAAAACAATCAAACCACCATTCTTTAATTACAGTGATGTTTTATTCAATTTACTTAGCTCAAACAATCACTCACTGAGCTACCGAATTTACCCAAACAAAAGACAGCCATAACTACATATCAGTTTCCCAACTCAAACATCAAATGCTTAGCTTCTCAATTTATTCACCAATCGTTCAACTTCGAGGCATAATTGAGATCTCCGAGGGCTTCGAGTTAACCTTCAAGTAATTTTAGTCACATATTTTTAATTACTCTGCTTCCATTCTAAAATTTCCAGATAATGTTTCTGTTATTACACATTTGATAATACTATTAGAAACAATTTATTCTAACATCCTTATATATTTCTTTCCCAAAAGCATGTGGCATAGAAATCGACATTATGTGTATATTGGTTGGTTGATTTCTTTTTTATGGCACAATGACACTTTTTTGGAAATGTTTTCTGATTTAAATAACAAAATATGTGTGTTTTCTGATACTACTTTTCTGATGCCTTTACTACAACAAAGTTGCTGGCATTACGAAAACGCGTACAAAACTAATTGTTGTCTCTGGCTTTAAAGATGTAATGCAGAAGACTGTAGAGTTTCATAAGCCTTTAACCACATTTTTTCTCCTATATTTATTGATCTACAAAACAAAATGTGCGTTTCATTGCCTTCACTACAACAATCGTTATCATTGCTGAAATAAGTACAATAGAAACTGTCTTCGACTTCAAAATTAAATTGCCCCTGGTAAAGACAAAACAATCAAACCACCATTCTTTAATTACAGCGATGTTTTATTCAATTTACTTAGCTCAAACAATCACTCACTGAGCTACCGAATTTACCCAAACAAAAGACCGCCATAACTACATATCAGTTTCCCAACTCAAACATCAAATGCTTAGCTTCGCAATTTATTCACCAATCGTTCAACTTCGAGGCATAATTGAGATCTCCGAGGGCTCCCTCTTTCACACACATTCCGAGGATAATGCTGGTGCTTTGTATCGCCCTGAATACCACACTCCATTATATCGATTTATTGACAGGAAAATAATTTATCGGCCACCATTATAATCCGAAACACACGGGGGATAAAGACCCTTTGCAACCTCGCCATTGATTGAGCCCAGGAAGTTCATGGTTATGAGAGAAACACATTCCGAGGAATTTTCAGTAACAAGCGTCAGCACTTTCGCTAATAGCTTATATCACTCGTTGTTTGAATAAGCTTCGGTGAAATGGGATTGAAGGGTGGGATGGAAAAGAAGGGAACAAGAATCTAGACAGAATGTTAATGTAATAGCCTTTCATCGGAGCCTTTGTGTACCATGCAATTCTGGAACACTCAGACAGTTTATTTTTTAGCCATTTTTTTTTATTTGTATGTGCAAAAGTATGCATTTTGACATGCAACTTTATCTTGAAGGGTGCTACTAGTACGTGCGGACTGATCATTTATAATCCATTAATGAACTGTCTGGTTATAGTTAATTGTTTCTGTCGTGTATTTGCATTATTAATCTTGTCATCATATTATGAGTCAACTGTTACACTGGTCTCATTTTATATAGGTCTATATGACTGACTATAATGGTCTATATGACTTGTCCGTTTAACTGCATTATCAAAATAACGGGAGTAACTGTAACCGTGCTATGCGATGAATAATGTATAAATTAAATAGGAAACGATAGGATCTCAGATGTGATCAAATAGAATAAACAGTCCTATCTCAATTTGTTGTAGTTATCATTTCTGCGCAATACAGTCGTTACACAAATGTGAATTCCCTTTATCACAATAGAGTTAGACCTTACACTCTTAATGCTAGGAGTTCCTTGACAACAAATGCTTTTTTTCCAAGGCGTACTTTGGTCAAGTCATTTATTTTGATTCTTAAACCAATCGGTTACTTTAAAAGTACAATGTGGGTCTTGTATGAAAAGGAAATAAATTTCTTATCGATATTTTTTTCATAAAGTGTTACAGATTCGTTATTGTCACACTAACAAAATAGGGTAATTCGTATAGAAGCTCACAATTTCTCTCTTTTCTAGCAATAGTATTTTCCAGAGCTTAAACCAACTACTAGACAGTTTTAAAGATGTCATTATTTACAAGCCATTTTCTATGATTACTTAAGTCATTACATATAAATCGCAATTTAAATTATTCTTGTATAATAACTCCCCAGAAAATCAATGGTTCATAATTTTTTACTTCAGTTCAAGGTCTTCAATTTAGCATCAATCAATTAACGTTTTCAGGTTAGTAAGGAACGGTTAGTTTTGAGATTATGGCGCAAAGACTGTATTTGGACAAGCTGTGCCAAAAAGACAGTCAATGTCAACTAAATGGACATACATGCACACGTAACGTGTTACTGATACCCAGGATAGGTTACAGGAATCGAACCAACAACTTGCATGTTGGTAGCACAGTTGGTAAACACCCTGAGGCACATCATGGACTAAGGATATAAGTGTCGAGTGTCTCTATCGAGTGTCAACACTCCAAAAAGAAAATTATTAACATTAATTCTCAATGCCTTTGTAATTTTGTTAAATGCCAACTTATGGTTATTCAACAAAAAAAATTAATCAACGTCGCATTGGATAAACACAACGGGTTATTGGTGACAGTCAGGAATCAAACCCGATGTGAAAGACCAGAGAACAACGTCTGGTAATTTTGAGCAACGGTCAGATGACGAGGTCAACACCTGAACTATGCTTATTTATGGATCGTGTGAGCCTTCCAGTATTGTTTTGCAAAACGTCGTTGTCTCGGTGTTAATCTAGGGTATCAAGATGGTCATGAAGGGACGGAGAACTTTAGTTCTAACTGGATTAATCGTTTCTAAAATAACGTGTTTTCAAATACCTATTAAGAGGTCGTAGAAAAATCTGGTTTGCATTTACATGTCCTGAAAAAAAAACCTAGGGGTCTGGTGCACGTTAAATGTGTCGTGGCCTCAAATGTCCTCACGTTGGCGTGGTGTGGAAGTTTGGAGAGTGGGGTGCCAGCTCAGGTGTGACTTCGTCAGATGATCGTGGTTCAAAATTACGTAATGACCACTGATCTTTCCCTTCGGGTTAGATCCCGGTCCATCGCCAATAGCCGTTCCTGTTGCTCCAGAGTGGCGTTAATTAAAGACCTACATATCTGAAAAACCTGAACTCCATACAACCAGCCCGATATTAGTACATACTAGAGTTGAAGATCAGTTAAACAGCGATTTTAGCTAGCAACTTCATTTTAATACATTGGTGGTTTTTTTTTAAATGATTAGGTTAAACTTAAGATTATCTTTATTCTGTCATGAAGTTGTTGCAATAGTATGTATTTCTAAAGATAATATCTATACAAATAAAAAAGGAGTGTTTGTACATTGAATATTTTCAATCCATTTCAAGTTATTTATCTGTTTGGGGCCCTTCCAATGGTGTAGTCATAAATTAAGCAGTGCCGGAACGATCTGAACTGGGTGGTATTGTTGGGGGTGTTGAGGGACAGAATGAAGCGTTATCTTACAATTGTTTAAAATTTATTTCTCGGAAAAGAATAAGCAGTGCTTGAGCGTCGTTCCGGCTACACTAACACCCCTGGGCCCTTCTAATGTAAAACCAGTGTCTTACGCGTTTGGTGTCTGTCCATCTGTCTATGAGTTCAGAGTGTGAGCAAGGTGCCTCGTGTTGAATGAAAACTATGAGCTGGGACGGACACCTTTTGCTTTGGGCGAGTGCTGCGCAGGCTGTTGGGGACTCTGACCACGTCTCGGATAACCTGGCGCACCTAGCGCACCTCCCACATGCCCGGGTCTTCTTTCGTTTTTCATTAGAGACCTTCCCTGCTAATCCGCTGTGGGTTTTCAGTAACTCGGTACAATGGGGATTGTTTCCATTCAGAAGAAGAATAAGTCCATCTGTCTGTATGTGTGTATCCGTGCTACATCCAAACGGCAAAGTTATTTTCATGAAACTTTCATACTGTGAGTACTTACCTAAATTTGGTTGCGCTCGTCTTTCTGTCTTACTGTTTTACATCTGTTTGTTTGCGCAAGTATAAAAAAATCATACAACATATTTTAATACAATGTACTATATTTTTTAAATCATATACTAGTTTAGCGAATACATTATTTTAATTTATTTTTCTTACATATTTAGACAAATTTCATGCTAAAACATCTGAAAAAATATACTTAAATTAACTGTTTTGGTAGTTATGGAGTTTTTGTTAAATATCTGTAATCAAAAAAAGTAAATGTTTAATTATTTTTTAAAACATTTTGTATCATTGTATGATAAATTTCAGAAACGCTTTTGTATTTAAATGACATGCAAGGCATTTATATGCTTGCTCTCAACTATTCTAACCATTTTTGAAACATTTGCACTCTATTTTTCATCTTAATAAAAATTTAAATTCTACGAAAATATAAAATGCTAAATTTGACAATTACTTATATTTATGAAATTGTGCATTTAACAATTATGTACATTTATTATAGTCATAGTTGTTTTTATATGCTAAATAGGAATTACAATTTATTAACGAATACGGTAGTTAACCAATTCAACCCGAGTAACATCAGGTAGTTCTGCTTGTGCTCAATAATTCTAATCTATTAATCATTTTAATACGGAGTCAAATCAAAATCTTTATTAAATAATAAAACAGGATAAACAATGGTGATTTGTAATTCACATTCTTGATCTTTTGCAGCAGCAATATTTTTATATCATGGCATACAAAACTAATTACTAAAATTCTGAAGGAGAAACGATATTTTTTTGTCACTCTGATAAAAAAAATAGGTGCAATTTTGCTTGATTTACAAAATTATAACAATAATTACGTACCCTTTTTGCTCCCAAGTGGCCTTTCAAACTCTGAAATCATTTATTTACGTTGCTTTTGGGGATAAAAAATTGTTCACAAAATTGTTTATACGAGTATGAAAACAGTGAGCATCTCTTGAAATTATTTCTGAATCCAGTTGTCAAAATTCAAAACTAAAATGTTAAAATGAAATGAAGATTTCACAGTTTAAGCAGTTTCACCATTCTTAAGGAACGTCAGCGCCCATTCTTGCTGTATACAGAAGGAAAATCGTTGATTTAAAGACATTGAAAACTAAAGTTTCCGTGAACAATTTTATAACTATAACGGTGAGGATAACATTTGATGCGTGAAAATCGTGTGGAATAAGTATTATTTTCTCAAGCGCATATAAACTATTTCTCCTAAAAATGTAAGTGTTGATATAAAGCAACCACAAATAAGCAATGCAAATGCACCTGAAGCATCATTCAAAGAGAGTGGTACATCGTGTCCCATCTCCAGTCCTTCCTTGGAGGCTTTCAGCCAAGACATGAAGAACTCGTCGTTAACCATTTTCTCATACAACCCAGCCTCCAAAATCTTCATAATCGCGTGGTCCAGTTCTTTTTTACAACAAAATTGCTTAGTTATCACAACACCAATGGTAGTAGTAACTGTCTCGTCATGAGCAATGAATTTGGTCGACAAAGGAGCCTTACCATACCAGTAATTCAACATCAGGCTCACTCCCAACATCGCTGTTTTCGGTTCGAACTCTTTTTTAAGGAACTCCTCTGGCGCTGCGTACCAATTGTTCTTCACAATCAAATCAGCGATCATAGTCAGATGTGGCTTCTGAGCGATGTACAGTGTGGGAATCATGTTCGTACCACTCATCGTGAAGACTCTATAATCCCCTTGTCTTACTGCCACTGCGAGTTCATCAAAATTTCTCACGGTAGGCTCTGTAAATGGTATAGTCATGATAGAAGACAAGCCTGTTGAGAAACTCACCGAAATAACTAAAGAGACGAACCACCAGCATGCCATTAGGAATCTGCCGTAAAACACACCATCACTTGTGGGTTGGTGCAAAATATTTCCGAATACTCCCAGTAAGTGATCGATGTAAGAAGTCTTTGAACTGGACAGGAAATTGAATACAAGAGACAGGAAAAACAAAAGCACTAACAGGCACACCCATGTTGTTGTGTCGAAGGCGTATATATAAATTAATTCCTTAGGAAGTAGCTTTGGTAAGTTTGTGGCGAAAATTAAATTGACAGCTGTGTATGGATATGAAAAGTCGATAGCGGATTGTCTTTCTTCACTGTAGCCAATGTTACACATCGCAAAATCAGCTTCGCCGCTTAAAACCATTCCTATGAGTCCCGTCCAAGTTCCGTTGGTGGTACGACTTCCCCATTCTCTGGTTTTAGGAGATGCCATTTGGTACTCAAATCCCAAAGCTTGCGACAGAATGCCCAAGAGTCTGCCTTCAAGACCTTTTGGTTTGGTTTTGCCATCTCGATGAAATTCAAAGAATGGTTTTATGTCGATAGAAGCTACAGTCACGTTTGTCGGAAATTTCATTGCTCAATAGTTATTCAATAAGGTAGGTAGTTAATTAACAATGAGCTGGAACAACACAGCGGGCTCTTGTCTGCGGTTTGTGACCAATCCAGTTATTCCACAAGGGGAAACAAATGTTGGATAACCGCAATACTATCATAAGACACCTATGATCGAGACGTTAACACCAACGTTTGTCAGAAATCGCGGCGCCAGGTTAAACTTATTTTAGGATTATCTTGAAATTGTCTTTAGATGGGAAGTGGTTGGGTGTGATATAAATTATATGGTTCCAAAACCAAACAGAACGGACATCACGCGAATTAGTATGAGAGCATTGAGTTTCCATGACAGTGAGCACTTCAAGTTTTTTTTGTTTTCAAACATGCGATCCTCTTATTTGAAGAAGATTCCGATACTAAATATTTTTTCCCTGGAACTCCACTTACGACCGATTGGTTCTTATAGATAAAAAAAAATAACTGTCTCTCGACAAATATATTTGAAGAGGAAAACCGTGTAGAAATATTGAATTCTGTTGAACATATTATCAAAATAGTGATTTTTTATTTTACTTCAGCTATAAATGATGTTTTCTTACCACCGGGCAATATTTTCCACCTTTTAAAATCACGAGATGTTTCATAGGTAGATAAGTCGTTGCATTTACGTCGAACTGGAGAAATACAACGGGTTATTTGGGATGATCCCGAACCAATCCAGATTAATTTTTTTACTAAAAAAATTGCCCTTATTACGAAGTATTGTAAAAAATAAAAATTATCTCATGGTTTGGTTTGTCGCTCTAAAATTATTTTCCATAAAACAAGATTAATTGGATCGTGAACTGTGACGGGATATGGATTATGAACCACCATGAACATTCATATGTTTTATGAACAATATTTAAATATGCACTGGGATTCGAACCCGGGAATAATTTATGAATGTGTCGTTGAAAGAAAATACAAAATGTTCATTATTCTCTCTCCCAACAAAATTCGATTTTAAAAATAGGACTGGTAAATGTCAGCAAAACCATAAGCTAGAACTTATTATATTAAAAATTCACTTTAAATAAATTAAATATGGGAACACTTGCAATATTGATCGTGTTACTATGTTGAACCATGTGGTACATAATGCGGCTCCCACGAGAAGGCAGTTGATCTTGGGTCAGTCGATTTTTGAATAGGTGTGGTAGCTCTTCAGGTGAAAGGGTTAATAGCGATCGTAGGTTTTTTTTCACTACATATAGGGGAAGGTGTCGTACCTTGGTTGAAATGTATCTTAAAACAGTTTATATTGTGCTGTCTCCTTTTGAGTAAGTATCAAAATGACACGTTGTAGTTTACCATTTGCCACCAGAGAACCTTCTCAAAACGATTGGAACTGCACAGGTGTTTGTTGTGTTAGCTAAATAACTAATTGAAATACGTCCTCAGGTAAGTAAATATTTTGGATTTTTCATTTTTCTCTTGTACCTGTCACTGAATATATTTATATATTTTTCGGGTTGGTAAATTTAGTTTTAAAAATCTGATCTACTGAATGATGATACGATTTCAATGTAAACATAACCTGATGCTACTTTATAGTCTGTTTTATTCATAAAGGTAACCAGTTGTACCTCGGGACAAAGTAAATGTTGTACCTTGGGACATCCCAAGGTAGAACTTTTATTTTATCCTTTGATGCAATAGTTGGGTTTACAAATATAGCGGTCTAGAATGCAGTTATAATAACTAATGCTTTAAAACGTATTAAACTGATAAAAATTAAATTAATTACTTATTTTATAACTCTTTATTTTATGCCTTTTCAAACTCAAAATTTTGCAAAGTTTTTGTTTGAGTTTATTATTTGGTACTATCTTAAAAGTGTATTAGCTTATTTCTATTATTTATTTTAAAAAAGGCCACAAAGTAAGGCAGGGAAAACTCGAGAGAAGATTGATCGGGTTACACTGGAGAGTACTGTAAGCAAAGTTCTGCAGGGAAAGTTGACTTTGAACAAGGCTGCAGAAAAGTATGGTCTGAGCAACTCAACTGCAAACAGACATCTCCAAAATTATCTTAAATTAGATAATGAAGTTAACATTGCTTTTAAGAACTATGGCAGCAAAATTGCAGAGAGGAAAGTGTTTACAAATGCTTAAGAAGTAATGTTAGTTGGCTATCTCAACAATCTGTAAATTATCACTATGGATTGACCAGAAAAGAAACTTCCCGCCTTTCATATCAATATGCAAAAGCAATCTCAAAACAGAACAATAGCAAAACAAAACTGTCACAAGAATGGATTAAGTTGGAGATTGCTGGAGATGACTGGCTGCATGGCTTTAGAAAACGCCACCCAATCCTAAGCCTTTAAAAACCAGAGACCACAAGCCTTCCAAGGGCTACAAGTTTCAATCGTAAACAGCAGAAATGTTTGAAATCGATGAATGTGACACAATATGCCAACTACCATTCCCCATCGTCAGCAGAAAGTTCAGAGCAACAGAAAGTTTTCAAATTTGCAGTTAATTTCTATGCGTATGATGTTCAATAATTTTACTGAACAGTTGATCTCAGTTTAGAATTTTTAAAACTTAAATTTAGTTAATTTAATGGCTTTATTCTTGATGTCTAACATTGTATTATTAAAAAGAAACCTGTAATTTTCAGAATCATTATTTACTTATAAATGTTAAAACTGTGTAGTTTTTGATAAATACAGAATTTATTATGTGTGAAATTGATTTATTTTGTAGCCAACTGTAAACAATCTAAAAGTAACATGTGTCCCAAAGTACAACAACATGTATCCTAAGGTACAAAACCACATTGAACCTAGGGACATTTGCACAGATTAAAAACAGTTTGCGTTCGAGGTATAAATAAATAAAAAATGGTAACTTCTTTCAAAAGTAATGAATATAAATAGTTGATGGGAAAAAAACTGCTTCTATATTATAGCGTCAGGAAAAGTATTTGTTTAAAAATATTCCAAGGTACGATGCCTTCCCTGCACACACCGACTTAATCATTATCTCTGCTATCGCTTTCGCATCAAAGAGGAAACTTAGAACCAAAATCCACGCTAAAAACACCAACTGTGGAATCGTTTTGTTTACATTCCAACCTATATCACACAATTTAAAGAATAGACACGTTCGAAACTATAATCTGTTTCACCCTAACTTGGCAGTACAGAAAAGGCTACGTGGACCGCATCGCAGCCGTTGTCATAGAAACTAGGGTTACACTGTCGGAAGAAGTCAACTACAAGCGACGAAATTCGCCCTTTTTGGCAAGGAGAGATAGATTGCACGTGAAAATTTTATACGTTTCACAGATTTTTTATTTCTAACGGCTCTTGCATTACAGTCGTTAAAAAACAAAAAGCTACTCTATGTTAATATAAATCCGTTTTGATTTTGCTAATTGAGTATTATTTTCAATTATTTAAAAAATTATATATTATAATCCTGTGTAGGTATAAAAAGATACAAAAATACATTCATAACAAAAAAATATAATCTAAAAAAATACAAATATAGTGAATATACATATAATAATAAAAAAATGAGACCATTTTAAAAATTAGAGTTGAAAAAATAAACCTTATATATTAAACATATTCTGAAACTGGCGGAACGGTGTCGGGTTGATTAGTAGTAAATTATTAATTTTATAAATCCTTTAAAATAGTTTACAAGAAAGTGTGCAGAAGAAACCAATCTCTTTCATGAATATTAGTTAAAATGAAAAAACTATATTTACGTTATACTTATTCATCACATGCATTTATACATCATCAATATATATAAAATATAACAACCAAATCTTTCAGTATCCTGTACAGTGTACTTCGGCTAATGTTTGTCGAAAAAATATCCTTATCATTGTTAATTTCATTTAGAACTTTGTCCAATGTAGGAATTACATTTGGACGGGAAAAAATCATGCATTTTTCGTCGGTTGCACGATAAAGTAAAATTGTCATATTTCAACATTCTTGTTCTTTTTCCAACGACAGAAGGTCGTTTTTTCCTGGAGTTCTCAAAGGACTCGACGTCTTCTTTTCTTTTTTAAAAGGAAAAACAGTTCTTTTGGAAACACCAGTTAGTTGGGACACCTTTTCGACGATTTGGTTAATGGAATCACTAAGGTTTTCTTCTCGAAGTCGAGAATAAACATTCAATATGTTCCTCCGAGCTCCACTACCAATTGATTTTCCTTGCTTTGATGACGTATACAGTTTGGTTGGCGACGTTCCTTTTTCAGTCATGTTCAGAGTATTAAACACACTCCAATAAAATAGCACAAGAGAGAAACGAGAGATACGAACGTAGGTACGCACGCTAGCAAAGACACAGAGCGAAATGGCGCAGACTTGGCGGGAAAGCGTATTTAGCTCACCAGAAATGTTACCTTGGAAACCGGTTTCAACCGAACTAGAATTCCGTTTTGGATATATTCATTCGCTTCGGTCAAAAAATAAACGCTTTTTACAAATAAATAACCAATTATAAATGGTCAAAAATCACTCCTTCCTCATTGTAAGACAATATTTACACGTTTACATGCATTTTCTTTATTTTAAATTCCAAATCAAGTTGGAACTATTTTTCATGCGGATGAACATCGTGTCTGCCTTTCCCAATGCTGACAAGTTAAGGTGAAACAGAGTATACGTGACTCGACTGTCAACTTGCGAGCGCCGAACTTGGTATAAAAGCTTTCATTCTAACATATAATCACTTGCACAACTTTATTTTGTACTCTTACATATCGCACCCCGGCAAGAAAATTGACACAAGTCAAAATGTAAAAATTTTGATGTTATGTCATTGAAAAATATATATGAGGTACCCCAGCGTGTTATATTACTATTCTATGAAATGTAATAGAAGTTTCCGCCATAAATACTTACCTACAATTTAAAAGAAGCTTATGCTATTTCAATATAAGTTTTATATTATCCTTAAAGTTGATGTTTCTCGAATTCTACAATTTTGAGTCGTGTCACTTTTCTTGCCGGGGTGCGATTAGGATAAAACACGAATTTCATGCAAGTGACGCATTATTAGGTTTCAAATAATTTATTTAAGTTTATTTACATTTATTAATTGCTAATATTTAGTTTGTCAGGATTTAAAGATCCTCGTCTAGTCATTTTTTTACTAAGCGAGAGAAAATTAAAACAGGACTTGCGGCTCGACATGTAGTCCGATCTACTACGAATACCCATGCTCTTACAGAGATTCGAACCTAGGGTTTCTTTAGCAGACAGTCATGGTGAAACTCATTTGGTTGATAAACCACTAGGTAAATAATATTAGCCTTAATAATAAAATCATCTATTATCAAAATATTGAATGTTCTCTTATACCTAACCCTACACAGTAGATTTTATTTCCGAATGGCAAACTTCAGAAATCTTCTACCTTTAGCACAACAAGGGGGAAATGGACGACTACTTGTAAAGCCACCAGTGAATGAGCCGCCGCTATTCCTACCAGGGACAATCACCTACATATATACGCTTACAAACCAAGATTCGAACCTTGGACTTAGTGGGATCAGGGGAACGATATGACCACTATACTAGTTATGTGGCAGCTATCATAGATAAAATAGTAGAGTGAGCAATGGCAAACTTTTTACGTGGCCAGGATCGTGTGACCAAAATTAGTAGTAATGTGACCATTAGGCACGGTGCAAACATCCGGTTTTTCAACGTGCGGCGCCGCTGCAGCACCGAAGCCCAACTATGCACACATAACCGTGAAACGACGCAAGTTTCGAGACATTTGAGATAATTATTCTATCAAAGAAAATGTGTTGATTTTGCTTACTTGGTGTAAAAAAAATATATTTTGATACCAAATAGACGTTACTGGATACAATCATTTATTAATTATTATTTATATTCCATTTATTTGCGAAAACAAGGTGCTTCAGAAAGGAAACGCGTGTGCGGCGTAGCGGTGAACTGCGGTACAAATTACACGCAAGTGGTACATGCGTCGCCGGACGCATGTGTGCACTACTCCATTAGATCTAATGTATCTCAGACCGCACTTGCGGCGCCGCTGTGGCACCGAAGCCCAACTATACAAACATAACCGTGAAATAACGCAAGTACTCATTTCGCGCCATTTGCGATAAATATTCTATCGAAGAAAACGTGTTTATTTCGCTTACTTGGTGTAAAAAAAGTATATTTTGATACCAAATAGACGTTACTGGATACAACCATTTATTAATTATTATTTATATTCCATTCATTTATGAAAACAAGGTACTTCAGACGGGCGAAGCGTGTGCGGCGAGCTGCGGCGCCGTGGGGAATTGCGGTACAAATTACACGCAAGTGGTACATGCGTCGCCGGAGGCATGTGTGCACTACTACATTGGATCTAATGTATCTCAGACCGCACTTGCGTTGCCGCAGCGGTGATGCACATTGAAAAACCGGATGTGGGCACTAGGCCTTAAGGTGCGATTCCAATGTGACGACTAAAACGACTACAGCCGCGCGAATGTAGTAGCGCGTCGGTAAACGCTGTAAGAATACGACCCCAAGTTAAAAATTAATGGAACCCTTTCCAATGGCGCGTCAGTGGTGATCGTGAGATAGTAGCGACTCCAGTGAAACGGCAAGAAAATCCCACTCGAATCTTTTCGCATTTTTACGTTAGTTAGTTTTTAAATCTCGACTATTTTTTTTTTCACTCAAATTCAAAATGTGCAGTCGCGAAAAAAAATACACGAACCATCCCTCTTTATTCGAGCGATTTTAACAGGAGAGAAAATTCAAAGATGGCGTTGACTGAAACTAGCGTCTTCTGTCAATTCAAATTCTAAAAATTTGCTCAAGGAACCGTCTTTATATAACATTGAGCACCAACTTCATAATTTCCAATAGAAACCTTCTATATCGACATACAATTTCAAATCTATACCAAAATTTAACTTCATATTCTAAAAATAAATTTTGAGGCAAATAAGACTTACCGTTTCAAAGTTACTTATGTACAGAAAGATTTTTGCTCCTAATGTCAAATCAGTTTCTTAGAATTTTATTGATACCTTACTAAATAATATCTCCATAACACTGATATTATGTACCATGTTATTTAAAAACAACACAAAAATCATCTTTATATTTTATTTTAAAAGTAGTTTTTAGTATGCAATAATAATCATTAAATTGACGTTTAAAAAATTATGAATTGAAACCTTATTATATTTTGATGTAAATTGATTTAAAGAATTTCTAATATGGCCATGCCAAATTTTAGCTCATTCCTATAGTTCGTTTTTGCGTTATATTACAATTTCCTCATTATTGCGATTTTAGGAGGCAACGAAAATTTTAAGCGTTTGATCAACCACGTATATTAATTCTCGAATCGTTTGAACTTGCATAATTAATGTAATAACGTAATTCTCAAATCGTTTGAAGTTGCGTAGTAAATGTAATGTTTCTCGAATCGCTGAAAAATACGCGTATGAAATAGTGTTCAAATTTGAAATTCGAGTAGCGATAAAACTACAATTAATCTCGATCTACAAGTAGCAACTTTCTAATTCGAGATGGATCCCTAAAATGTCCACTAACTTTAAGATTTAGTATCTCGAGACATAAAGGTGTGTGGAAGGACATAAAGGATAGTGTTCAAATTTTAAATTCGAGTAGCGATAAAACTACAATTAATCTCGATCTACAAGTAGCAACTTTCTAATTCGAGATGGATCCCTAAAATGTCCACTAACTTTAAGATTTAGTATCTCGAGACATAAAGGTGTGTGGAAGGACATAAAGGATAGTGTTCAAATTTTAAATTCGAGTAGCGATAAAACTACAATTAATCTCGATCTACAAGTAGCAACTTTCTAATTCGATATGGATCCCTAAAATTTGCACTAACTTTAAGATTTAATATCTCGAGACATAAAAGTGTGTGGAAGGACATAAAGGATAGTGCTCAAATATGAAATTCGAGTAGCGATAAAACTACAATTAATCTCGATCTACAAGTAGCAACTTTCTAATTCGAGATGGATCCCTAAAATTTGCACTAACTTTAAGATTTAATATCTCGAGACATAAAAGTGTGTGGAAGGACATAAAGGATAGTGCTCAATTATGAAATTCGAGTAGCGATAAAACTACAATTAATCTCGATCTACAAGTAGCAACTTTCTAATTCGAGATGGATCCCTAAAATTTGCACTAACTTTAAGATTTAATATCTCGAGACATAAAAGTGTGTGGAAGGACATAAAGGATAGTGCTCAAATATGAAATTCGAGTAGCGATAAAACTACAATTAATCTCGATCTACAAGTAGCAACTTTCTAATTCGAGATGGATCCTTAAAATTTGCACTAACTTTAAGATTTAATATCTCGAGACATAAAAGTGTGTGGAAGGACATAAAGGATAGTGCTCAAATATGAAATTCGAGTAGCGATAAAACTACAATTAATCTCGATCTACAAGTAGCAACTTTCTAATTCGAGATGGACCCCTAAAATTTGCACTAACTTTAAGATTTAATATCTCGAGACATAAAGGTAGTAAAGTCGTGAAACTTAATGTTCAGACTAATTTAGCGATTCAGATCTGATTATGGCATCAAAACCTGGTGAGTCCAATAGAAATTTTGTTGTTTGTGCAAATTCGATATTAAGACGCCCCCTTGTGCAATTTTTTTGGATTTGAATTTGTAGAGGACGTTATTCTCTTTTGAATGATATTTTTAAGTTTGCTCTTGTATGAATAGTTCTCGAAATAAAGGAGGTGGTTCGGAGGGGGGAAGGTTCCGTAACTGTACCTTGTTTGTTATACACCCTGTGATCAAAAAATAAGGTGAATGAATTCTTATAACAGCAACTGCTGACGCTATATCTATTTGAAGTAATAAACCCAATAGCCTGACCGTTGAGATAGTCAGTGCTAAGTTTGAACAACTTAGGACTTGTCAGTCGACTTCTAGAGCCGGAAGAGTGAGATCATGTTAACCGTGTCTGTCGCGCATCATGGATTTCGAGCAACGCGTTAACATTAAGTTTAGTTTTAAGTTGCAAAAAAGAGCCAAAGAAACTCATGGAATGTTAAAATCAGTGTATGGCGATAATGTGGTGACTCGGAAGACTGTTTGCAAGTGGTATGAGCTATTTAAAAGCGGAAATGAGTCGGGTAAAGACGAGCAACGCTCCTTCGACCTCAAAAACAGACGAAAACGTGCAAAAAAATGGCAAAAATGGTTCATTCGAACAGTTGTTTGTCTATTCGAGAGCTTTCTGGGAAGAACTGGACATCTCGTAAGGGTCCGTGCAAAGCATTTTAACCGATAATTTGCAAATGAGACGAGAGAGTGCGAAATTTGATCCCAAACTCGCTTCTGTTCCACGAGTTTTTGGACGAAAAAAGATTCCGGTCCGTCCACATCCGCCTTACTCTCCGGATTTAGCACCATGCGACTTCTGGCTCTTCCCAAAAATCAAAACCGTGCTAAAAAGAAAACGTTTTGACACCATTCCCGACATTGAGAGAGCCACGACGGAGCAGCTAAAGGTCCTTCGAAAAAAAAAGCCTTCCAGAAATGCTTCGAATCATGGAATCAATATTGGGATAAGTACATTGCTAGCCAAGGAGAGTACTTTGAAGGAGGTTAATTCAAATTTGATGCAATATTATTACTTTTTGTTCGTAATAAAATTATTCACCGTATTTTTTATCACACCTAGTATATACATCACGTTATTATATAGTCAACATGTTTTAAATAAACACTTTGGTACATTAATTTTAAATACAAACTTTTAAACATGGTTTTAAATTTTTATTCTAAAACAATTATTGTGCTTGATTTCCCCTACACTTTTTTTTTTAATTTTTTAGCAATCCATAACTTTTATTATTTTATCTTGCCATGAAACCTGAATATACAATCCAATCCTTCCTCAAGAATCCTGGCGATTTCGCCATTTCTTTAAATTACTCTAAGTATAGAAATTCACTTTCGAGAACCCACCATGTCATAAGATTTCAAATAGCCAGTCGAAGCAATAAGATGCCAAATTTTCCAAGAAGTCAATTTGTCTACGCGCAGTCACGTGATTGCTAGTCGACATGGCGATCACATTTTTGCAACTCCTCTCAATAGCAATGCTCAATCAACATAAATTTCCGCTATGGCTGATATACGATATATCAATTTAAACAAATATCGTAAACATTAGCCCTTTGAGGAACTCGTATGCATATTTGTCCGTTCTGCACAACCAGAAATATTTCATCTACGACTTCTAGTCAGTTTTTATCTTGATCAAAAGAATCTTTCCTTTGATTCTTTCAGCCAATATATGTGGTTATTTAGTCATTGTTTGTGTTATGTTGCAAAGCAACACTATATCGTTCTGTATTCTGTAGTCTTTCCTGCGTGAATTACCAATTTAGACTTTCTAGACCCAGTAGAGAATCTCCTCTAAATTATTTCAAGCAAAAACTATGTGCTTGTTTTGTCATTTTGTATACTTCTACTATTATAAAAGGAAGTGTTTGTGTGTACGCATTGTTCTGACCAATCTATGGCACTTACAATAATGAGATCTGGCGCACAGGTAGTCCAAATTTTTTCCAATATTTGTGCGAGCCCGAATTTTAAAATTCAATCTAAAATATTTTAAAATTAATTTTTGCTATTTTAATATTTTTATTGTTGGTTTTAGAATAGCAACAGCATAAAGAGATGACAGATTCTAAATATTTTTTTTCCGTGTTTCCGTTTCATTTTCCGAGGAACGATTTTTCAGCAGACGAAAAAAAAAACAAATAAAGTTTTGACTGTAGTTATGTAGTTCTTTTTTTCTAGATCGTTAAAGGTAGAGTAAAAATTTCAATGATTTGAAATCTGCGAAAAATTTCACATTAGATTGATACCCTTAAATATGATTTTCTTTTAATAAATAATTTTTAAATTGTTTCTTTTATGTTTTTCCTCATACGAATTTGACCTTCGCTGTCGGGAAATCAACAGATTCCATGTCCTGTGCTCAAACGTTTCCAGTGAAGGAAAGCAAAGTGCCGTGATGGCTGATATTCAATAGGCTACGAATTCATTTGGTTCAGAACTGTCACTTGCAACGCAGTGGCTAGTTCTAAGATAAAAACATCAACATACTATTCGGAATTGTCGTGGAATTCAGAGTTTTAACCATAAACTCTGGACAAAATAAAAAAAGATCAACAAGGTCTGAAGTAAAAATTCATTTTATTTTACCTATCATTTAAAATTATCGCTAAGACAATCAAATCAGTACTTCTAAAACTAATTATTTATGAAGGATAATTTTTTTTTCTTTGATTACTGATTTACTCACGCACTCTTTCTATGATAATAAACCTCTGAAGAGAAAATTCATTTTATTTTATGTATTTAACATGTAAGATTATCGCCAATACAATCATATCAGTACTTCTAAAAATAATTATTTTTGAAAGCATAAATTTTTACATTCCTTTTTAAGAACTGAAAAGCTGTTGAGTTAATTCCAAGGAATATTAATTTATTCCCGCATTTTTTGTATGATAATAACATTTATAGTAGATAAATTAGAAGATTTTTTGATTTGTTGGATCAACAATTTTTTTTACCAGGTGTTTGTGCGCTTGCAGGATATTTATCGTTTCCGCGTATGTATTGATATTTTGGCCTGCACAGAATTAAGAATCGTTTGCAGCTTTTTGTTTTTGTTTATAGTCCTTCGGACACCGGTTGTGATAATATTTTAAGAACGGTATCTTCACAATTTGTGTTCTTGTTATTCAGAAATGTTCGTGTATAAAGAATTATTTCTTTGGACTTAATGCTTTGGCGCAAAAATCGTATGAACACATAGAAGCACTCCTCGTGAATTCATTATTTTAGAGATACGGCCTCTGTTAATGTAAATAGAATTTGTGAATTATTTTTTAAATTTTATAGACCATTTTTTCTTAACCTACTACATCCCACGGGACACCAGGTAATGTTTTTTAATTTAATGACTTTTATGTGCTGAGCATTGCCATAAAAGAGAAAGCTCTTAAAGTCCATAGCCACGATAATTTAATATACGAGCGTAATTTTTATCCACTCTTTTCGGCATTAACGTTTGTTTAGTAATGTGTGGAAATCTCTCCAGAGATTAAATATTCTGGATCCGAAAATAAATTATTTATTTAAAAGAAAATATTTTCAGAGGATATCTCTACTACACTCAAGTCCATAAATTAAGAATAGTTCAGTATCACACGGAAATCGAACTTAAATGTAAAAATTTCACCTGTAGAATCATCGCACACATTTTCAAAAATAATATCCAAATTACAGGAAGCCATCAGATGACGCCGATAGTACGTCACAATGACGAGAGTGTAAGAGAGGTGTATATAAGGAATGGTAGCAATGAAGTAAAATTGTTCATAAGCGTTCTGTAAGCCGCTTAGTGCCACAACCGAATAGTTATGGCACAGAGGACGCATGTCGATGATTTTTTACGCGGTAGTATTATCGGCCGCCTGGAATGTGGGCGTACTCAGACGGAAGTTTCAGTGGAACTTGAAATCGCCCAAAGTATCATCTCTAGTCTTTGGCAACGATTCCAAAATGATGGAAATGTCAGTAGACGTTACAGTACAGGTCGCCCTCGAATTATAACGCCGAATGACGACCGGTATTTGGCATTAACTGAAAAAAGAAGCAGACGGAGCACAGCATCCGACCTTTCTCGTCAGCTATCTTCAGCCACGGGTGCGACAGTTTCGAGGCAAAGCTTTTACAGACGTTTGGGACATGTTTGTCTATATGCTCGCAGACCTGTCAGATGTGTTCCGCTCACGACAACTCACTGTCGCCAGCGGTTAGCCTGGAATAGAGAACATGCAATGTAGACATCGTCACAGTGGGCTTGTGTGATGTTTTCCGACGAGTCTAGGTTTAGCTTGCAGTCTGATTCACGGCGGACGTTCATGTGGAGAACGCCAGGTACCCGCTACGACCAAGACAACATCATTGAACGACACCGTTATGGTGGTGCAGGTTTTCTCGTTTGGGACAGAATTATACTGGGCTCCAGAACAGATCTACATGTTCAAATTGTAACAATGAGAGTCCAAATTTATCGGGACATCATTCTGGAACAACATGTACGTATGTTTAGGGGTGCCATGGGAGCAGAATTTGTGTTTATGGATTACAACGCCCGTCTTTACCCTGCAAACATTGTAAACGAATGCCTTGAATCTGAGGATATCACCCGTATGGAATGGCCAACATTCTCACCTGACTTGAATCCGATAGAGCATGTGTGGGATATGCTTGGCCGACGAGTTGCAGCCAGTCAATCACCTCCTACATGTGTACCGGAACTTCGGAGAGCATTGCTTGCTGAGTGGAGTGATCTTCCACAAGATCAGCTCGATAATTTGATCCTCAGCATGCCTAGGCGTTGTACGGACTGTATTTCATCGTCTGGAAGACATACAATGTATTAACCATCATACTAACCATGTCATGTTAAGTTTTTGTAAGGTCGATATTTTTTGTAATTGCTCCAGTGAGCAAAAATCGTAGTTTTTATGAATGGTATCATGCCTACACTATCTTTTTTGTTCTTTATCTTTTGTTTAATAAATGGGTTTTATGAAAAGTTACAGTTGTTTTGTTTCTGAACCGTTATTTGCCGGAGCTGGCATTATCTTTAATTTATGGACATGAGTGTATTATAAAAGGAAGTGTTTATATGTCTGTTTGTTTGTTTCTTGCCCGCGAAGTCCTGACGAATCTATGGCGCCTACAGTAATGGGATTTGGCACACAGGTAGTGCGAATTTTTTGCAATTTTAGGGTCGAGGCGAATTTTAAAATTCAGTCTAGAACATTTTTAAATGAATTTAATAGGTTTTTTCACCATTCTTCATTCTACCGCGGTATTTCCGAGAAATGAAGAAACATCCAAATTTAGACTTTTCGCCCACATGTGTCACCTGGACGTCAGCCTTTGGAACCATGCCAATTTTTTTCATCTCCGGGAAGAGAATATATTCGATTGACCTTTGTTTGTTTCGAGATTCATTCATTTTGATTTGACGGATTCCAGTAAAGCAAAAGATTACTAAAGTGATCACTGGCGTTCTGCAAATGCTTTTTTTCTATCTCAGCGATCGTTAAAGGTAGAATAAAAATTTTAACGGATTTAAAATTTGCGGAAAATTCTACAACAGATACATACTTAATTCGTTTGATTTTCTTTTAATCCTTTATATTTTTGCAAGAGATTGTGACGCCACGTGAATTTTCGCTTTCCAAAAATAAACAGATTGCATTTTCTGCACTTCGCGTTAAAATAAAAATAAAAACAGATTTTTATTTTAGCAAAGGAGAGCAAAGAAATAAAAAAATTTTGACTGGGATTGTTACGTAAAATTTTTTCTTAAAATCGGAATCGTTAAAGACAGATTAAAAATTTCAACGGATTTGAAATCTGCGGAAATTTTTACACCAAGTTAAAAACTAAACATCACGGCGTTGCCCGTGAACAAACCAACACCACGGGCACGGGCAATGCCGGGCTAGCCTCGCAGTGGCTATTTTTTTATAAAAATTCTTTTTTTAAATAATTTTTTCAATAAAAATTCTAAAGAATGAGTTCCGAATTGACATACGACCTTTTTATCAACACCAATTAGGTTAAACGCTAAAATAGTGATAAACGACATTTTAAGGTAATCTCAATATGTATCACTAGCCACTGCGCGGCTAGCGCGGCGTTGCCCGTGCCCGTGGTGTTGGTTTGCGAAGCAAACGGGCAACACCGTGATGTAAGCTACTAATCTGGTGTAAAATTTTCCACAGATTTCAAATCCGTTGAAATTTTCAATCTGTCTTTAACGATTCCGATTTTACGAAAAAGAATTAACAATCCCAGTCAAAATGTTTTTTATTTTTTGCTCTCATTCCCTGAAATGGAATAGGACAGTAAATGTAATCTGTTTCTTTTTTTTTTAACCTGAAGGGCTGAAGAGTCAATCTGTTTCACGTGACGTCACAATCTCTTACGAAAATATAAAAGATATATTCAATTAAAAAAAAAAAAAATTTGAATAAAATCATATTTTTATGTATAGATTTAAACTGAAATTTTCCACAGATTTCAAATCCGTTGAAATTTTTACTCTATCTTTAACGGTCTGGGAGATAGAAAAAAGAACTACATAACTAAAGTTAAAACTTTTTTTTATCCTGCTGGAAAATCCTTCCTCTGCGCAAAATGAAAGCCGAAACGGAGAATATAAATTTAGAATCTACCGCGATGAAAAAAACTTGCCATGATTCCAAAGTCTGAAGGCAAGGTCACGTGAGTAGAAAAGTTTTAGATTCCGGAGTTTCTTGTCTCTCCGGTTGAAACGCATTAAAAAGAACCTGTTGGAGAATAAAACTATTAAATTCATTTTAAAATTTTCTAGATTAAATTTCAAAATTCGCCGCGACCCAAAAATTGAAAAAAATGTGGACTACCTGTGTGCCAAATCTTATTGTTGAAAGTGCCATAGATCGTCAGGATTTTGCGGTCGCGAAACAGACAAACAAACACTTCCTTCTATAATAGTAGAGATACGAAAGTGTTTGGGTAGCTGAAGTAAAATCTTCACTTTCGATTTGGTTATGTTTGCACTGAATATCCCTCTCATATAGTTCAATATGAAACGTGTTTAATGTTACTAAAAATAATGCACAAATAATTAATTATTTGAATCATATCGATGAGATGATTCACTCTTTTGCTTTTAAAGTCAGGTACCTCAGTAAAATATTTTGAAGTTGAGCTTGTTTCTTTGAAACGCATGTTGATAGTATGATAGATTTCAGACGGAAAACGACGAGAATGATTTATGAGGTTCGAGGCTCATTCTTTGAAACAAAATTCTCTCAGTTGTTGACATAAATATAGATTAGAGTTCAGACTTTATGCCAGTTTCATATGACATTCAAGTACTTTATCACATCTTTTTTCTCTCTGTTATTGGTAGCATTCGGAAATTAAACATTTCGTATACATATCTCCATTTAGGCTTTCGATTAAACTTGCCATAATACTTTTGAATTCCAATTTATAGCTTATTTTTCACTGCATTCATTTTAGGGTAGGTACTTCTTTTCGTGTTCAGGCATCATGTAGTAAACTTTATTGGCCAGACTAGACTGGAAGCTGGTTAATTTCATTCAAAGGTCTGGTCTCAAGTCTGGACTGAGTCAAGAAGAATAAATCTTACCTCACAGGATTTGATTTATTTGTCTTTTTTATTCTATGGGAAAATGTTACAATGTCTAAATTGCTTTTTACATAAAATAGTGTAGGATCATGATGATTCTTACTTATAATCATGTATGTTTCTCCTATGCCATATTTACTATACAACTTTGTGATTTATTTATAGCCCAATATTCTCCAGTATCTTCTATTATTGAAAACTATGCAATATTTCTTTTCATAAATAACATATCGGATGCAGGTCCGACTGACTCAAAATTTACTGTGATGAAAAAAGAATTTACCGACCCATATCTTTAAATTAACAACAATTTTTAATTGCTTTTTTTTTTTTTTTTTTTTTTTTTTTTTTTAAGCAGTGACAATGGGGCTCCTTTTTACAAATTTCAAAGAAGGAAAAAAAGTTCCTGAAAATTTAAAGTTCAGTTTACAGGAATTAAAATTTGTTCTGTGACATTTGGAAGTTCATAAAATTATGTTAGTTTGTAGAATCAATCAGAGTAGGTTCTTTAACCGAGCAAGTAAACAATACAAACGATATGACCACTATACCAGTTAGCCGGCGGGCAGAAGTAGTCCGATTAGAATAGCAGTCGACCCTGTGGGTTGCAAGTTAGAAACTCGATCCTAGCAAAGAGTTGCGGTAGAATGTACGCGGGATCTGGTGCACGTTAAATGGGTCATGGCCTCAAATTACCTCATGGAATGTGGAATTTTGTAAAGATGGGTTCAGGTTTTGATCTCTCCATCTGGCCGTGGATCAAAATTACAAGGGATTGTCCTCAGATTAATCCCGGACCATCGCCAATAGCCCGTTACGTTACTCGAGGGCGACGGTAATTCAACTTCCTACCAGCTAGGCTGCATAGCAAAACTCTAAGACGTATACTGATCTCCCTTGTTATTAACTTTCAGAAATTAAAGGTGATGTGAAATTTTATGTATCCAAGAAGCCGTAGAGAAGAAGTAATTTGTACCAGTATTTGTACTGCATACTTGAATCACCTTTAACCCTAGAAGTGGTTTCGACGTGTTATCTCGCCTATCATGGATCTGATTAGTTTTTCTAATGACGAGATACCTCGTTGAGACAAAACTTTCCTATTACTCCAAGTAGGCAAAACAAATTGACCCTTGCACAGAACAGGTGACAGTTTGTAATAGATTTTGAGTCAGAGGTTGACCACTAGAGGTCAGTTGGTACAGCTGCATTCTACGTTTATAGCGGTGGCAACGGCCTTGGCGATTTTTTTGGCGGACTTCCAAAGTTGCAAAGGAAATAACTAGTTAAAAAATCTTTTTCTTTCACAAATATTTTTCTTTTTACAACGGAAAATAAAAGCTTCAAAGCACATTTGAGAGCGTTTTGAAAAATATATTTTTTAACTGTCCACAAAAAGTAATAAGCTTAAACTGAATTTTTTTTTACAAAAGAAAATAATTAGTTTTAACGGAATGCAAGAAATAATACAACCTCATACGTCTGAGCTGTACCGTTAAAAAAATTATAGTTTAAAAAAATTCCACAACGGGCGAAAAACTATTAAATAAAAAAATGAAATCAAAGAAAAAATTCCAAAGGAAACATGCAATCAAGGAATATTTTAAAATTAAATAACCGATAGAATCATAGAAAAAATTTCAAAATGAAGAATGCAATCAAACGACTTTGACGGATTTTAAAAGTATTTTCTTTTTTTATCCAAATAAAGATTTTAACTTTCCGTTTGCCGGGAGGGGGGGGGGAGTGAAAACCGTAATACCCGTAAATACAGATGGGTTGCCTTGACCTACCATAACTCGCTACAAGAATTTCGCCAAAAAAAAATCATCATGGCCGTTGCCACCGCCATAAACGTAGACTGCAACTGTACCCAGGCTTTTTATGATAATGAGATCAAGATCTGGTCTGTTTTCTTCTATTGATCAGCTATCTCGTGAATCGAGATCTGGTCAGTTTTGCTGATGACGTCATACCTCATCGAGACAACCACCAAGAGAATTAAGGCCCAGTGCACACATCCGATTTTTCAACGTGCGGCGCCGCTGCCGCAACGCAAGTGCGGTCTGAGATACATTTGATCCAATAGAGCAGTGTACCCAGCGCCGCTGGAGCGACGCACGTCCAACGTGCGTGCAATTTGCACCTCAGTTCCCCACGGTGCCGTACGGTCGCCGCACATGAGTCTCCGTTCTGAAGTACCTTCTTTTCATAAACAAATGGAATATAAATAATAATTAATGGTTGTATCCAGTAACGTCTATTTTGTTTCAAACTATACTTTTTTAACACCAAGTAAGCGAAATAAACACGTTTTCTTCGATAGAATATTCATCGCAAATGGCGCGAAATGAGTTCGTGCGTCATTTCACGGTTATGTGTACATAGTTGGTCTTCGGTGCCGCAGTGGCGCCGCACGTTGAAAAACCGGATGTGTGCACCGGGCCTTAATTGGAAGAAAAAGGAAATTTGAATTTTCGATTCGTTTTATCAATGCGTAAAACTTTAAAAAGCACCAATGATTCGCATACACCTTTGTACATGACCTTGCATGGATCTCAAGACACCAACACCGAAATTCCAAGACGTACTTTGCATCTTCACGCGATCAGTTGACGCGAAACAAAAAGCAAGCATCTCATTGAAATACATTCCAGTCGAAAATTCCCCCTTCGAAGGGAATTCGAGATTCCCCCTGCACGAGAAAGAACATAATAAAGGTCCCAGTTTCCGGATTCTATCGGAGGCGGAATAGCGAGAGCTCTATAAATTTCCTTATCAGTTTCCAGTCGAAAACCTTAGACGTGGAAATCGATCGAGACAGTCTTCTCTGCATCAGAGATACGTGAAGGGGGATTATATTTATGTCAGACAAACATCCTCTGCTTTTATCTATCATCCCTTTTCTTCGGTCACCGTAAATTCAATTACTAACTCTTTCTGAGAGCCCCTTTATTTTTAAGCTGCTTTATTGCCTTTCAGAAAACACAGGAAAATGGGCGGCATATTTCTTGTGTTCTCGATGTAAGAAAAATAAATGATTCATGTCTCGTTGCTGGAGACTCAAGTTGCGTGATATCCGACATGTTGCACGTGTTTATGATGCGCTGTAAATAAAAACAAGTGGGATGTTAACTTTTTCGCGAATATTAGTTTTTTCTGCATACGTGATTCTGGTTTGGTGCTTCGTTTTCATAAGAATAATGAAATGCTTTTAACTTGATTTACTTTCTAATATACGCATTTTACTTTCCAATGTTTGTATTTAAAAAACGAAAAGTTTTTCATAAGGATATGAAAAATTTATTAATTAATAACTCGGAAAGATTTAAATACCTGTCCTCATCGGCATAACTATAAAGTCATTTTACCCTGGTTTAATACTCCATTTCATTCACACGTTAGAGTGGTGTAGAAGTTTGGAGAGTGGGGTGTCATGTCAGATGCAGCCTCGTCATCTGGGCGAAGTTCAAATTTACGAGGTGCTCTCTTCAGATGTATCCCTTCAGGATTGATCCCGTAATGTCGTCTATAGTCCGTTGCGTTGCTCTAATGGGACAGTAATTCAATTACTTACCAATTTATTCCTTATGGATTGGTTGGGTCTTATACCACAAGGGCAATATTTGGTCAAGCTGCGTAAAACAATGTAAAGTAAACGATCTACCCACAAGGAAAGTTATGGTGACTTTAAAGAGAGAAATTCACGAGAGGAGTCAAACCTGCACCGCCTACAACTCGTAAGTTACAAATATATAGTACTAGGACGGCGTGGCCCGTGACAGTTCTTTTCGTGGGGTCAGGTGTGACCACTGCTCGCTAACCACCGGTGATTGCTATTAATTCCCTTTTAATTTGCTTCGCAAACCAACACCACGGGCAACGCCATGATGGCCTCGTCGTTGTCAAATTCGGCGAAATTCGAATTGCGAAGAGATCCAATTGGCGTGACGTCACAATCTCTTACGAGAGTAAAAATATTCAATTGAAAAATTATTTATTAAAAGAAATTTAAATGGTATAAGGTATCGAACGAATATAAAATTTTCCTTGCCCGTGACAGTACTTTTCGTGGGGTCAGGTGTGACCATTGCTCGCCAACGCTCTCCAACCCCGGTGTGTGATTGCTACGCATTCCCATTTAATAGCGAAGAGATCCAATAGGCGGGACGTCACAATCTCTTATGAAAATAAAAATATTCAATTGAAAAAAATTATTTATTAAAAGAAATTTAAATGGTAGGTATTGAACGCATATAAAATTTTCCTTGCCCGTGACAGTACTTTTCGTGGGGTCAGGTGTGACCACTGCTCGCCAACGCTCCCCAACCGCGGTGTGTGATTGCTACGCATTCCCATTTAATTGCGAAGAGATCCTATAGGCGTGACGTCACAATCTCTTGAGAAAATATAGAATTTAATAATTCCCATTTGGTTTGCTTCGCAAAAGAACACCATGGGCAAAGCCATGCATTACGAAGAGATCCAAACGGTGTGACGTCACAATCTCTTGCAAAAATATGAACATTCAATTGAAAATTATTTGTTAAAAGAAAATTAAATGTATAAGGTATGGATCTTTCGTAAAATTTTCCGTGTCCGCTAACGCTCGCCAACCCCGGTTTGATTGCTACGCAATCCCATTTAATTGCGAAGAGATCCAAAGGCGAGGTCAACCGAGGTAGAGGTGACGTCACATTCCGGAGCGAAAAACGGAAGATGAAAAAAAACTTGGCATGGTTCCAAAAGCTGACATCAGTGGGTGAAAATCGCAAGAAATCTGCTTGCTTCTTGTTTCCGCGGTCAACCACGGTACGGGTGACGCCACTCTGGAACGAAAGAATGAAGGGTGAAAAAAACTAATAAATTCATGTAGGGGTGAAACTACAAACCTCCCTCACTCGTCATCACCAGCGCCCTCTACCTCCTATGGGCTGCGCGAACAGCGAACGAGAGAAGCTAGTCAAACATAAAAGAGGAAGGACGTTCCTCTGATGTTCGGTAATTGGTAATTTTTTTTGGTAATTTTTTAGTTAACGTCGTACTAGAGCAACACAACGGGCTATTGACGACGGTCCGGGATCAGTCCCTTAAGGGAAAGATCCGAGGACAACACTTCGTAATTTTGAACCACGGTTAGCCTCTGATGTTCGGAAATTACTTGAATGAGCAATACGTGCTCACCGTTTTGTTTGTGTTTTAGACATGCCAGACGGGCATTGCTATTGTGTACTCGCCATCTGAACACTCATCTGTAAATTATTCATCAGCTGCACCTCAAACATTAATTAAATATTAAGTTTACCTGAACTGTGTGTGAACTCGATTATTACACTCATTTAAAAATGTTCTAGATTAAATTTTAAAATTCGGGCCCGCTCAAAAATTGCAAAAAATTCAGACTATCTGTGTGCCAAATTTCATTACTCTGCCATAGATTCGTCAGGACACTGCGTACAGGACGACAGACAGACAAATACTTCCTTCTGTATTAGTAGTGAAGTATATAAGTAGTTGTGTTCACTTTTTTATGTGCCCAGGATCACATGACCAGAGCTGAAAGTAACGTGACCTAAACCACTTCCGTTTGGGGGTGAAACAAATATTCAACATCCAATTGGTCCACGGGACGGTTGAAAACTATCATCCATTGATTCATTATCTGATTGGTCCACGTGGCGTAGTAGAGCTTGACGATTTCGCCATTTTTGTCCCCACCCATATATTCTGTCATACGATACATTGCCAAACGAGGTGATTACATGCCCAATCGGTCAACCAAGTCAATTTTTCAGAATAATCAATCTGTGATAGTTGACATGTCTATTTTATTACCTTTATTTCACATTTGCACGATATTTCACGTTTATGATTACAACACCTCGCCGATTCAATGTGGGTACAATTAAGGCCCGGTGCACACATCCTATTTTTCAACGTGCGGCGCCGCTGCGGCACCGAAGCCCAACAATGCACACAAAACCGTGAAATGCCGCACGTACTCATTTCGCGCCATTTGCGATAGATATTCTATAGAAGGAAACGTGTTTATTTCGCTTACTTGGTGAAAAAAAAGTATATTTTGAAACACAAAATAGACGTTACTGGATACAACCATTGATATTCCATTTATTTGTGAAAACAAGGTACTTCAGAAAGGAGAAGCGTGTGCGGTGAGCTGCGGTACAAATTGCACGCAAGTTGGACGTGCGTCGCCGCAGCGGCGCAGAAGCCATGTGTGCTCTAATCCGTTGGATCTAATGTATCTTCGATCGTACTTGCGTTGCGTCAGCGGCGCCGCACGTTGAAAAGCCAGATGTGTGCCGTGCTACCGGGCCTAATAATCGTAAAATGTTTAATCAGTTTGTTAATTATCTCTATCTTGGAACAAATGGAACAGAATTATGAAATGTATGCATATGTGACAAAGCATATTTTTATACGTAATAACAAAGGCACTGTTTTTTTTTTAATGTAAAATTATGTATTTAATTATTAATAGAATTTATTTATTTTGTATACTTTTTCGCTTTTATAATATAGTACAAAAATTTTAATTTGACCAAAAACCATACTTTATTTAACTTCTAAACTATGATGTGTACAGGGTGTTTCAGTGAACCGTTTCAGAACTTCTAAGAGGGGTAGGGTACATCCTGACAACTCGAAATCATATAGCAATGTGGGGTCGGAAATGCTTTCCTGAAGCGGTGTTGTACACAGAAGCACCGTAAAGAAAAGAGACCGTAAGTGAGAAATCGTTTTAATAATACATGAAAAGAAGCAAAAGGTACATGGATTAAAGTAAGTGTTCGAAGTTTCTTCCACGGGCTACAATGCACGCCTCATATCTCCGACGCATGGACATCCGAACATTCTGGAATACTCCAGGCATATCTCGAATTTCTCCGGCAGCTACTGCAATTCTTGCAACCAGCTCCTCAACATTGTCAATAGGGGTGTCATAAACTAGCGATTTCAGATGACCCCAGAAATAAAAATCAAGACATGATAGGTCGGGTGACCGAGCAGGCCAACGCACGGGACCACCACGTCCGATCCACTGCTGACCAAATGTGACATCCAGGTAGTTACGAACATCTCCGCTATAATGGGCAGGGGCTCCATCGTGTTGGAACCACATTGTCTGTTGCGTCGATGCAGAAATCTGTTCATCTCTCAAAAGTTGTGGCAATACTTGCAGCAGAAAGAGCAAGTAGTTAGGTCCGGTTAGACGAGACGGTAACAGGTAAGGTCCGATGAGGTGATCTCCCATAATACCGGCCCATACATTGACAGAAAATCGAATCTGTGCTGCACGACGTCGTATTGCATGCGGGTTCTCGACCGCCCAGATATGATCGTTATGCGTGTTGAAAATTCCTTCCTTTGTGAAGGATGCCTCATCGGAAAACAACACTTCAGCAGGAAAAAGGGGATTTGTAGCACATTTTCCAAGGTACCACTGTTTGAAAGCAATACGAGGTGCATAATCCTCCGGTTGCTGTGTCTGGACACGCTGCACGTGAAACGGATGCATGTCTTCTTCTCGGAGAATCCTCCAGACGCTGCAATGGGAAACCCCGACTGCGTTTGCTACACTTCGTGTACTCGTTCTTGGACTCCCCTGTACACACTCCATTGTTCCGGTTGCTACACACATTCTGTTCGACGTCTGCAGTCCGTGCTGTTCTTACCCTGTCCCTGTCAACTCTTTCTAATGAACCTGTCTCAGCTAACCTCTGGTGCAGTCTTGCAAAGAAATTATGACTGGGGATACGCCTCGTCGGATATCGTTCCGCGTACAAACGCTGTGCGGCTGGTCCACTACAATTTGCAGCCCCGTACGCCAAATGCATATCGGCTAACTCTGCGATCGTGTAATAATCCATCCTATTAACTTGGCGTTCTTGTGCGAAATGAAGATTCCCTACACGAAAGCTCGGGATTTTCGCACAACGCCATCTACCGCGTCAGGAAAGCATTTCTGACTGCCCATTGGTATATGATTTTGGTTCGTCAGGATGTACCCTACCCCTCTTAGAAGTTCTGAAACGGTTCACTGAAACACCCTGTATATGTATCCTTTATAATACCTATCAGTAGAGCGTCGGACTCGCATCAGAAGGGTTGTGGGTTCTGTCCTCGGCGGAGCCTGCAATTCTGATGATTGCAAGATCGGCGCTTCGACCTGGCTAAAGACCGTCGTGTTCACTAATGGTGACTGGGGCACGTTAAATAGGTCGTGGTCACAAAGTCCCCCGTGTTCCCATACCAAATCAATACCTCTGGGGGTACCTGATCATGAGGTTATCGGCCTCTGATTGGGATCTAAATTACGATATGTGTGAGTGAATGGATGGATGAAAGGGACCTTCCTGTAAAACGGATGTGTCATGTATGTCGAGCAAAGTCGGACTTCCTCCCAATGGGGCTCAATAACATGGAAGGCGCACCCCCCTCGCATCTTGCCGTCTTCGACGGGCCTGGCACTCCTCTGGTCTGCCAGTGTAGGCATGAGAAACAACAACAACAACATAATACCTATTATAAAATCTATCATCCCAAGAATCGAACAGCCATGTAAGCCAATGTATTAATAATCTTTTGATTTATTTGAAGTATGTGTTTTTTTTTATTTTGCTTTTAAACTAGACTACTTTCAACTATACCAAAGACTTTATTGGTCAATACAGAGATGTTTCATTCAAATAGCAAAAACGTTCTCAAAAATCCAAGTGTACATTAAATTTAGAATCCCCTGTTTTTTTATATAACCTTTATGCAACTGCAATTGTGTGCTCCTCAATTTATATTTCATGAAAAATAAAACAATCGCATAATAAAACATACACTACCCTTCAATATTGGACCGGACAGCAAGATATGATGGTATAAGGGAAAGAATACATATTTTAATAGGGGTATGGTCCCAACGTTCTATAAGTACACTAGCAACCCTTCTGGGGATACTTTCAACAAGGTTTTGGTACACAACTATGGAAATTGGTGTCCATTCCTGCTGCAAGAATATCGCCAGCTCAGCTGTATATTTCGGACGTGGTTCCATGGTCCGTAAGCGTCGCTCTAACTCGTCCTACAAATGTTCTATGAGGATTAGGTCAGTACTATGAGCGGGCCAGGAAAGACGTTTTACATCCAAATCTTGATACCACTGCTCGACAGAAGCTGCAACATGGCATGGAGCGTTGTCTTCCTAGAAGTAACATTCGTCCATTCCATAAAATTGCCAGAGCGTAAGAAGAACCTGATTGTCCAAAATGTCCATGTAGGCGTTAGCGTTCAGTTGACCAGGAAAAATATGCAAAAGTCCCAGGCCATACCACGAAACACGCCCCCAAACAAGTAGTCGGATTTTATGCAAATCCCTTGGCGTCCGATGTATTATTGTAGGGTAGTATATCTCTCATGAATATAATACTATATTTCCTTGCTCGCAAAATACAATAATTTAAAATAAAAAAATAACGAAAAAGTTAAATTTTTGAAAATGCTGTAGAATTGTAAGACAATGTTGTTCCAAATATAAATTCGTAAATCACTGAAAAAAATTCCCATTCCAGATAAATTTGTTAGATGAATACGTAAAATTACGGTAGATTGAAAATGTCCTCCTTTATAACATTTTCCTAAATTTAATTACTTCATCATCAGTATTATTGAATCCTAATGATGTAGTAAGTACATGCTATACGCTTCAACTTTTTCGTGACTTCAAATAAATTCCACAGATGCAAGCGTATAATTTGCGATAAATATTTTAAGTAAATGTTACTTTTTTTAGTATGAAAATACTTAATTCGTGTTACTTGTATTTCTACATCATTTGCATATATTTTTCCTTTCCCTTTTACTTTCATTATGTCCTTATAGCTCTGCATCTAACCTAATAACATTCTATCTATTCAACTCATCAAGTAACTGCTCCCTTATGAATTCATTTGCTTGTGATTCAATTAACATACTTTGAATTCAAAAAGATTTGTGTTTCAAAACATATATAAAAAGAATCTGAGGCTACATTTGCATATCAGGATGAATTATATAAAATATAAAGTGCACTTATGATACTTCTCATTTATCCTGAATGCTAATCTTCAATATTTGTTGGAAAGTTTCAAAAAAATCTCTCACCTTTTTATATGACCTTTGAACCACGCAGAAATAAATAGACACAGAACTTTAAACTTGTTTAGGCCGCGAAATATTTTTTACTGACATCATGGGTAGTGATTTTATAACTTTAACTAGCAAAATACCCAACCTTACTCGGTTTACACCTTTCGCCATCTTTATATTTTCTACAACTTACTTTGGACACAAATCCTACACATGCATATCCATTCATGTAATACATTTCACATACATCGCACAATTGCTGTATGACAAAGCTACAAAAAGACGAAAGGTGATACTAAGGTTACTACTATAAAAGACGATTTATAGGAAGATTTGGAATTCCCTTTCTTAAGTTCTTTTCATGTTCAACTCAATTAATTAAAATTACGATTTACGGCGAGTGCTCTCGCACTCATAGTCAACAAAACAATATTTTTTACTTGTGGCACTCTTGCCTCCGGTATGCGACATTGTGAAATTTTGCAATCTTCTCCTGTGATTATGACAACGAATTTTTTAATGTTGGAAAAAGTTCTAGTTTGGATTTTTAAACATTACTATTCTTTCAATAACGGCATTATTCTTTAAATAACGGCATTATTCTTTCAATAATGGCATAACTACACTTAAAATTTACTGAACATTTATACTGACTTACCTAACATTTTTAAGTCTAATACTTTGTGGTGCTGTTGCGTTTGTTGAGAAGGAAAACACATTTATTAAAATAATAAATATTTAAAACAGGAAACAGCAAAATAAAACAAAATAAAAGATGTCGCAAAAAATTGTTCTAAAGATATTAATTTGTGATTCAATTTTATCTCTTGATCTCGCACAGTTGCCACAACTTACAACTAAAAGTGCACAAAATTTAGAAATGTGAAATTAATTCAGAGCGAAAGAAACAGAAAATATCACTGCTCACGCGATCTTGTTCATTCTCGTTTCGTTGAAAAATATCGTCTGTCTCAAATATTCCGAAATCGTTTTCATTGCGCAAAGAACAAAAATAAGACTCGAAATAAATGAAGTATCAGAGCTGAAATTCCATGAAAAAATATAATTTTTTGAAGAATAATTACTTTTTCAGCAGTACTGGTAAAGCAATCGAAGTAATCGTAATATTCAATAGACATTCCAATTTTTTCAAAACTACCAAATTATGGTTGATTTAAGTATACTTACTCAGGTGTTTTAGCATGAAACTCATCTAAATATAACAATAAAGAAATGTTTAATATTGCATTCACTAAACTAATAAATAGTGTATAAAATAAAACACATGGTAATCAAATATCTGGAATACAATTCATGTGATGTTTACACAAACACAGAAACACAAAATCGAGCATAGAACAGAAAGACGGACAGACAGACTTTCGCAACCAATTCCACTCACTAAATGAAGATAAGTTCTCACTGTATGCAAATTTCCATGAAAATATCTTAAACCGCGTGGACGTGTATAGGGCACAACATACAGACAGACAGACAGACAAACAGACGGACAGACAGACAGACACCAAACGAGAAAAAGGCGGATTCGGCTTCAGAAGTGTCCGAAACGGATAGAAAACTTGAAATGGGTCGAAAATATTGAATGTACAAAAAAACACTCCATTCTTATTTATATAGATTACTAGCAAAATACCCGACCTTACTCGGTTTGAATTCGTTTACTCTAGATTGAAGAGATAATCAAAATATATAATGACTTACGTTTTTTGTAGAATAAAAATTTGTTTTAACACCTTTCGCCATCTTTATATTTTCTACTACTTACTTTGGACACAAATCCTACACATGCATATCCATTCATGTAATACATTTCACATACATCGCACAATTGCTGTATGACAAAGCTACAAAAAGACGAAAGGTGATACTAAGGTTACTACTATAAAAGACGATTTTTATTGGAAGATTTGGAATTCCCTTTCTTAAGTTCTTTTCGTGTGCAACTCAATTAATTAAAATTACGATTTACGACGTGTGCTCTCGCACTCATAGTCAACAAAACAATATTTTTTTACTTGTGGCACTCTTGCCTCCGGTATGCGACATTGTGAAATTTTGCAATCTTCTCCTGTGATTATGACAACGAATTTTTTAATGTTGGAAAAAGTTCTAGTTTGGATTTTTAAACATTACTATTCTTTCAATAACGGCATTATTCTTTAAATAACGGCATTATTCTTTCAATAATGGCATAACTACACTTAAAATTTACTGAACATTTATACTGACTTACCTAACATTTTTAAGTCTAATACTTTGTGGTGCTGTTGCGTGTGTTGAGAAGGAAAACACATTTATTAAAATAATAAATATTTAAAACAGGAAACAGCAAAATAAAACAAAATAAAAGATGTCGCAAAAAATTGTTCTAAAGATATTAATTTGTGATTCAATTTTATCTCTTGATCTCGCACAGTTGCCACAACTTACAACTAAAAGTGCACAAAATTTAGAAATGTGAAATTAATTCAGAGCGAAAGAAACAGAAAATATCACTGCTCACGCGATCTTGTTCATTCTCGTTTCGTTGAAAAATATCGTCTGTCTCAAATATTCCGAAATCGTTTTCATTGCGCAAAGAACAAAAATAAGACTCGAAATAAATGAAGTATCAGAGCTGAAATTCCATAAAAAAATATAATTTTTTGAAGAATAATTACTTTTTCAGCAGTACTGGTAAAGCAATCGAAGTAATCGTAATATTCAATAGACATTCCAATTTTTTCAAAACTACCAAATTATGGTTGATTTAAGTATACTTACTCAGGTGTTTTAGCATGAAACTCATCTAAATATAACAATAAAGAAATGTTTAATATTGCATTCACTAAACTAATAAATAGTGTATAAAATAAAACACATGGTAATCAAATATCTGGAATACAATTCATGTGATGTTTACACAAACACAGAAACACAAAATCGAGCATAGAACAGAAAGACGGACAGACAGACTTTCGCAACCAATTCCACTCACTAAATGAAGATAAGTTCTCACTGTATGCAAATTTCCATGAAAATATCTTAAACCGCGTGGACGTGTATAGGGCACAACATACAGACAGACAGACGGACAGACAGACAGACACCAAACGAGAAAAAGGCGGATTCGGAATCAGAACGGTCCAAAACGGATAGAAAACTTGAAATGGGTCGAAAATATTGAATGTACAAACAAACACTCCATTCTTATTTATATAGATTACTAACAAAATACCCGACCTTACTCGGTTTGAATTCGTTTACTCTAGATTGAAGAGATAATCAAAATATATAATGACTTACGTTTTTTGTAGAATAAAAATTTATTTTAACACCTTTCGCCATCTATATATTTTCTACAACTTACTTTGGACACAAATCCTACACATGCATATCCATTCATGTAATACATTTCACATACATCGCACAATTGCTGTATGACAAAGCTACAAAAAGACGAAAGGTGATACTAAGGTTACTACTATAAAAGACGATTTATATGAAGATTTGGAATTCCCTTTCTTAAGTTCTTTTCGTGTGCAACTCAATTAATTAAAATTACGATTTACGACGTGTGCTCTCGCACTCATAGTCAACAAAACAATATTTTTTTTACTTGTGGCACTCTTGCCTCCGGTATGCGACATTGTGAAATTTTGCAATCTTCTCCTGTCATTACTACAACGAATTTTTTAATGTTGGAAAAAGTTCTAGTTTGGATTTTTAAACATTATTATTCTTTCAATAACGACATTATTCTTTAAATAATGGCATTATTGTTTAAATAACGGCCTTATTCTTTAAATAACGGCATTATTTTTTAAATAACGGCATCATTCTTTAAATAACGGCATTATTCTTTAAATAACGGTATTATTCTTTAAATAACGGCATTATTCTTTCAATAATGGCATAACTACACTTAAAATTTGCTGAAAATTTATACTGACTTACCTAACATTTTCAAGTCAAAAACTTTGTGGTGTTGTTGGGTGTGATGAGAAGGAAAACACATTTATTAAAATGATAAATATTTAAAACAGAAAACAGCAAAATAGAACAAAATGTCGGAAAAATTGTTCTAAAGATATTAATTTGTGATTCATTTTTGTCTCTTGATCTCGCACAGTTGCCACAATTTACAACTAAAAGTGCACAAAATTTAGAAATGTGAAATTAATTCAGAGCGAAAGAAACAGAAAATATCACTGCTCACGCGATCTTGTTCATTCTCGTTTCGTTGAAAAATATCGTCTGTCTCAAATATTCCGAAATCGTTTTCACTGCGCTAAGAACAAAAATAAGACTCGAAATAAATGAAGTATCAGAGCTGAAATTCCATGAAAAAAATATAATTTTTTGAAGAATAATTACTTTTTCAGCAGTACTGGTAAAACAATCGAAGTAATCGTAATATTCAATAGACATTCCAATTTTTCCAAAGCTAACAAATTATGGTTGATTTAAGTATACTTACTCAGGTTTTTTAGCATGAAACTCATCTAAATATAACAATAAAGAAATGTTCAATAGTGTATTCACTAAACTAATATATATTGTAAAAAATAAAATACACTGCAATCAAATATCTGGAATACAATTCATGTGATGCTTACACAAACACACAAACACAAAATCGAGCATAGAACAGAAAGACGGACTGACAGACTTTTGCAACCAATTCCACTCACTAAATCAAGATAAGTACTCACTGTATGCAAATTTCCATGAAAATATCTTAAACCGTGTGGACGTGTATAGGGCACAACATACAGACAGACAGACAGACAGACACCAAACGAGAAAAAGACGGATTCGGCATCAGAAGGGTCCAAAACGGATATAAAACTTGAAATGGGTCGAAAATATTGAATGTACAAACAAACACTCCATTCTTATTTATATAGATGGGAGAGGTAGTTTAATTAACGTCATACTGGAGGTACACAACGAGCTATTGCCAACGGCCCGGGAATAATACCGAAGGGAAAGATTTGATTACACCTCGTAATTTTATTGGGAATCACGTTCAGATGACGAGGTCGACGCCTGAGCTGGCACCTCACTCTCCAAACTTCCTCAACACATCAACGTGAGGACATTTGAGGTTGCGACAGATTTAAAGTACACCAGTCTCCCATGTACACGATGGTCTTTGATTGGATCGAGCATTGATCTCTCAACCCAACGGTTGCTAATACGCTAATCTTCCTAAAAGCGTTTGACTCAAGAGAATATAAGACAAGCTCTCTCCATGTATGTGCCTTCTTCTGATTGCTAAAATAAAGAAAGAACTTCCCATTGCCTCTCGTAAAGTTTGAGTGGATGGTAATTTCCAAAATAATTGATCGCTGCTTCCAAAATCGTGGACTGATGCCAATAAATGTGGTACGTAGATGTGTAAAGAGTAACCGATAAACGGATTGATTGTTGAGAGGATGAAAAAATTGTAAATATGCTGTATGTAGTCGACTGAACCCAATCTCGTGGAAGGTGACTGGAAACAAGAAAGTAATCCAGCATAAAACAGTTGCGCTAACTCTATTGTAATGAAAGTTTAAATTTTTACACCTGATCTCGAATTAGGCATTGAAAAATAATCTTGGCCACCACTTAAACAAACTACCCAGCCAAGAAATTGTGCGAATTTTTTTTCTAAAAGTATAGCTGAGTTCAAAGTCATAATAAAGTAAAAGGGAATCTAAGAAGAGAAATGTAGTCCTCTCCTTAGAGGTACATGGTAGAATTATGCATACCATGTATGCATAATTCCATCTTGTGACCTGCAGTTTTCCCTGCATGGATCTTAACCAGTTTTAGACTTTTTAACAAATAGAAAATCTCCTGGGATATTTCAACCATAGATGTGGCGATTTTGTCATTGTGTGTATTGAAAAGTAATTGGTAACTGGTAAATTTTAGTTAGCGTCGTACTAGAGAAACACAACGGGCTATCATGTATTGAAGTGTAAAAGCAATAGTATACCATTCAGGAATCTCATGACGCTTACAGGTGACGCCAGTAAGTCTCTGGGTAAGCTTAAAGATCATACTGCTCTATCTAGTCTTTGCAGTGCACGCTTGAAGCCAATTAATATCGGTAAGAAGGTAGTTGTATTTGAATTCGTAAGAGATCAGTCTTAAGCTTCTCAAGATGTACCTCTGAGTGATAAGCAGATTGGGTAAATTTGTGTGGCAAATAACCCCTATCCCTCCACCTAGAACCAAAAAAAAACGATTCCAGCATCACAATTTTATTTCACTCCCTTTAAAAAAATGTTTCTCGTAAGAAATGAGTCGAGACCTCTGCCTGAATTCCTATCGTATTATAATGATAGCCAACAATTCACAAACATAATTTTATTGAACTAAGCCTAACGTGCTCTTATGGTTAAATAAAAAATTGTACACTACAAATATCTATAGAACAGCACTTTTCAGATTTTTTGGTTAATATTATTACTAGGTTATTGTTATCAAACTCTGCTATTATATCAAGCTAGGTTATTGTTATCAAACTTACAATTACGAATAAACGAATTCTACAGTAAAATATGCTGGTGTATAAAAGTGTTTATATGCTTTTAAGAAGCTATATCGATTCCCCATATTGAGGTCACACATAATGACATCGATTCAGTTTCTGATAACATTCCTTTAATCACATATTTAGCTGGTTATTGTTGTCATTCAGTAGTTATTAAAAAAGTAATTATAGTAAAAAGTATTAAATATGAAAGTTTTAGTGCAATTTAGTTATTTAAAAACCACTAGTTACTCATTCAGGCTTTCAGCATATCCATAATTGCGATGGAAGCGGATTAAAGTATCCAGCTGTATACTCTGTTTCACCTTAACTTGTCAGTATTGGGAAAGGCAGAAATGATGTTCATCCGCATGAAAAATAATTCCAACTTGATTTGGAATTTAAAATAAAGAAAATGCATATAAACGTGTAAAAATTGTCCTACAATGAAGGAGTGATTTTTGAACCTTTATAATCGGTTATTTATTTGTAAAAAGCATTTTTTTTTGACCGAAGCGAATGAATATATCCGAAACGGAATTCTAAACCGGTTTCCATGGTAACATTTCTGGCGAGCTAAATACGCTTTCCGGCCAAGTCTGCGCCATTTCGCTCTGCGTCTTTGCTAGCGTGTGTATTTACGTTCATATCTCTCTTGTGCTATTTTATTGGAGTGTGTTTGATACTCTGAACATGGCTGAAAAAGGAACGTCACCATCCAAGCTGTATACGCCATCAAAGCAAGGAAAATCAATTGGTAGTGGAGCTCGCAGGAACATATTGAATGTTTATTCTAGACTTCGAGAAGAAAACCATAGTGATTCCATTAACCAAATCGTCGGAAAGGTGTCTCAACTAACTGGTGTTTCCAAAAGAACTGTTTTTCGTTTGAAAAAAGAAAAGAAGACGACAAGTCCTTTGAGTACTCCAGGAAAAAAACGACCTTATGCCGTTGGAAAAAGAACAAGAATGATGAAATATGACAACTTTACTTTATCGTGCATCCGACGAAAAATTCATGATTGTTTTCGTCGAAATGAAATTCCTACATTGGACAAAGTTCTAAATGAAATTAACAATGATAAGGATATTTTTTCGACAAACATTAGCCGAAGTACACTGTACAGGATACTGAAAGATTTGGGATTTTCCTTTGAAAAGCGAAAAAGGCAGGCTATGCTTTTAGAAAGACACGACATAATTTTATGGCGAAGAAATTATTTACGAAAAATTAGAGAACTGAAGAATGAAAATGCTTCAATCTATTATTTAGATGAAACATGGGTGAATGAAGGACACTCACAAAGTCGAGTATGGCAAGACAAAAACATCAAAAGCACCAATGAAGCTTCCTCTTCAAGTTTGACAACAGGCTTGGCTGCACCAAAAGGAAAAGGAAGAAGACTCATCATTACCCATATCGGAAGTGATGAAGGATTTGTACCTGATGCGGCTGACATTTTTGTAGGAAAAAAATCCGGTGACTACCACGAAGAAATGGATGGTAACCATTTTGAGAAGTGGTTTGAAGATATCATGCCTAAATTGAAACGAAACAGCTTTGTAGTGATGGACAATGCCCCCTATCACTCGGTGAAGAAAGAAAAAATTCCGACGACATCTTGGAAAAAAAGTGCAATTCAAGAATGGCTATCGTTGAAAAACATTACGTGGAACCAGGACATGATCAAGATTGAACTGTTGAAAAAAGTTAGCGAAATCAAACATATGTTTGATAAATACAGAGTTGAAGAAATTGCCGAAAAATTTGGACATAAGGTTTTGAGACTTCCCCCGTATCACTGTGAGCTTAATCCCATTGAAATGATATGGAGTCAAGTAAAAGGACACGTTGCCAGGGAAAACAAGACTTTTAAACTGAACGATGTGAAGGATTTAGTCATCCAAGGGATTGAAAAGGTCTCTGTACAAAATTGGAAAAACTGCATAAACCATGTTACTGAAAAAGAGAAATACATGTGGGAAGTAGATGGACTTGTGGATGATATTTGGGAAAGTAAGAACTTGGTAATTTCTTTTAATAGTGAGTCTGATAGCGATTCGGAAATGTTAAGTGATGATGATGTGTAAATTCATGTGATGAATAAGTATATTATAATGTAAATAGATTTGTTATGATGTTTGCTATGTTTTACATATATTGATGATGTATAAATGCATGTGATGAATAAGTAAAACGTAAATATAGTTTTCTCATTGTAACTACTATTCATGAAAGAGATTGGTTTCTTCTGTACACTTTCTTGTAAACTATTTTAAATTATTCATAAAATTAATAATTTACTACTAATCAACCCGACACCGTTCCGCGAGTTTCAGAATATGTTTCACACATATAAGGTTTATTTTTTTTAACTCTAATTTTTAAAATGGTTTCATTTTTTTTATTATTGTATGTGTATTCACTATATTTGTATTTTTTATATTCTACTTATTTATTGTGAATGTATTTTATATCCTCTATGTTATATGTATTTTTATTTGTTATTTACTTTCTTTAATATCAGAATAAATTTGATTTAATTTGGAGACTATATTTTGCTGTTAAGAAAAACACATATTTTAGCAGACGACGCACTCTCCCCTACCTTGTCCAACCAAATGTAAGACCAAAGGAGTAATTAAATTGGATTAATTTCCTTTAATAAAATTATTAAAATTGAAAAAAGAAGTATTAATCAAGGTGTTTAGCTTTCAGGTAAGTAAATTCAAAAAATGAATTTTATGGTTCATCACATCCTTAAATAGACTGTTTTTTTAAACAACATTTATTGTAAAAAAATTTTAAATATATATATTTTTAAATAACTAAAATTAATACTCATTTAGAAAAATCAAAACGCATTTATATTAACATAGAGTAGCTTTTTGTTTAATTAACAAATGTAATGCAAGAGCCATTAGAAATTAAAGATCTGTGAAACGTATAGAATTTCCACGTGCATTTTATCTCTCCTTGCCAAAAAGGGCGAATTTCCTCGCTTATAGCTGACTTCTTCTGACATTGTAACCCTAGTTTCTACGACAACGGCTGTGATGCGGTCAACGTAGCCTTTACTCTACTGACAAGTTAAGGTGAAACAGAGTATAGATGCTGTAAATGTCATAATGCATAGTTTTATTGTTCTGCAAAAATTAATTGGGAGAGAGTTTGAGAGCGAATGTTTAAAAGTATCAAACCAACGCCTGTTTGTTTTGCGTGCTACTCAGGAAATACTGATATCCAAGGAAATAAGTATTACACCATGCGAGCAGCATTCTTCAACTAAAATTATGCAGTTGCTTTTGCGATCAGCTACAAATATACTTTTGAAAAACTATTGTAGGTCCAAAAATGACAACATGATCAAATTACCAAATAAAAGAAAAACTCGAAACATTAACACAGTATAAGAGATAAAATTGTGTTTAATCCAGGGTTGTACATTTTCAATTTCTTCTCCTGCTTTCTCTTTAAGGATGTCTAATGCAATTCACCTGAGTCTCTTCCTGCTTTTTTAATTTACTAGTCAACTTCTTCTCTAAGACTTTCGGGCACATTTATTCCTATTACTTATGCATCTTGGGTTAGTTCGTCATTTTCCTTATATAATGTACCATAAAAATGTTTTAATAAAAGTTAGAATTTCGTTAGATGCCTAGCAGCATCTAACGAAAATAGCATTCATATTTAAACTTAGGCATCAGTAAAAAAATGAAAGCATCTTAATTTTTCTTTCTATTGTGTATTGTTGTATGCTTTATACGTAAATTTTTTGTATGTAATTTGTTGCATGTAAATTTGTGCCTTTTCTATGTACCCAAATACTGAGCTTGCACATTAATAAAAGTAATTTTCATTGAAATATATATTCTTGGAGTATTTTTCTTAGTTTTAAAAACCTTTTAAAAAGTACAATTGAAATATGTGGGGGAAGGGGGTAACATATTCACTATTTATAATATTTTAATTGACTGACAAAAAATGTTTCTTGCTCCTATTTTATTTTTATTATTTATACCAAATATATATAGCTTCAAATACAATGTACGCATTGAAAGAACATCAGTCAAAGGTAAGTACTGCTTCATAAAGATATATTTTCATTCTCTGCGGCGTATGAGCAGGATGGAAATGGCAACGATTTTTTAACTATACTGTCTAAAATTCTTTTTGCAGTGGTAAATTATTAGCGCCATTTTAAAATGTAATTTACTTTATTGTTATAGTTGTTTTTAACATGGCCACCTTTCGGTTCCGCGGAACAAACATTAGCAGAGCCTAATAAACATAGGATTGTCAAAGAAAATTTACAGCAACTGAAGGATTGTCAACAAAAACCACACTTGTCCAAAATTTCAATTTTTCAGGAAGATGAAAGAGACTTCTAGACAAGTATTGCAAAAAAGAACAATCAAAACTTTCTCGCTTCATATCAAGAACATGTTAATTTTCAGAGTATTGTGAGAACCACAAGATTACACTGTTAGTTCATTTTCGCGATTTTTGGACAAGTGCTGTTTTTGTTTAGAACCCGTCAATTGTATACCCCCATACACACTGCTTTTTAAGCAGGCAATCTCGTTTTCAAAGGTTTTCTGAATTTGCGGTCTGAAGGCTTTTACCTACTGCTGGTGAAGTTATAAACTAGCCAGACGACTTTCTTCTCTAGGAGGTAGTGCTTCAGCCAGGAGCGGAGGGGCAGTAGAAGACGCTTCCGGATCCAAGGACAACATTTCGTAGTTTTGAACCACTGTCGGATGACGAGGTTAACACTTGAGCTAGCATAACACTCCAACTTCCACACCATGTCAATGTGAGCATATTTAAGGCCACGACAGATTTAGCTTGCACCAGCTCCCCACATTCACGACTGTCTTTGGTTGGATCGAGTTTCGAACTCGCAACCCTCTGGTTGCTATTACAAGACTCTATCAACTGGGTACAGCCAATACCTCCTAGAGATAAGAAAGCCAAACCACTGTTTTGTGACGTCAGAAAAATTAGGCGATGCAAAACATCATTGTTGAGCGTTTGTTTATCAGCGAGTTCCGACTTCATTCAACGAATTATTTAGTTATTGGAATTTGTCAGCTTAAAGTAGCATAATGAAATGAAATTGAAAGCAGGGGAAGAAATATATAGATATACAATTTATAATTGTGGGAAACAATAAAATATGACAAAGCAACGTTCAGAAGGTTAAAATATAAACAGTAATGTTTGCGATGCTTCATTGAATATCTGGAAAGTTACGGGAGGAAATAAATGCGACCCAGTGAAATTAAGAGTTTAAATTAATTATGGATACAAAATCAAATTGACAGTTTAAATTATATTTAATAGGCAATGATTAAAAAATTCTGAGACATCTGTGGGAAAAATAAATTTCGAAGAATACCCATCATCCTTGATAAATGCAGCCATATAAATATATTTTTAATTTAGATTAATTTTCGGTTATTCATAAGAAAGGTTAAAATTTTCCAGGGCTATTTTTGTTGGGTTCTAGGACCTGTTGATAAATTATTGTATCTACGTGTATAGCGACAATATGATACATTTTACACAAAGAAAAGCTAAATTATGATAGTAACATTTAGTAAATCCATTATTCAAATGAGTTTGCTAAAAAAATAATTTCCTTGTTAATGGAATTTAAAAAATGACGAGTTTAGTATTAATGCTTTTTTTTAGGTAATTAAAAAACATAACTATAGAAGTTGATCAGATAATTTTTTTTCAATTAGAAGCATTTGAAAACTATTTATATATAATTTGGAGGATGGATGCATATATCAGGTACCTCTAATGTCAATTGCATAATATTTTTTGACCAATATATCCATATAGTCCCTTTTATATTGTGTCAACTATTTAAAAAATATTTTGCCTTAACTTTTGAAAAAGGAGGCTGGAGAAGTAAATCCTGTATGCAAGAATTAGTGAACACCCATGATATATTAGGGTAATTCCATGCTGAAAAGTAAAAACTTGAAAAAATAAAATAAGATACATTTTACATAATTTTGGGCTTAAAAAAGACTGGAGTTCTTTGGTTTTGATTCATCGTGATTGTATTTGATTTATTGTAATGAAAATTTAGCTATTAGAATAAAATTTTGGAAAAATGAAATGTTACGTATGTTACTTAAAATTTTTTTAATTAAATTTAATTGATGAATGACAGTTTTAAAAAATTTGCATGACTACAATTATGAAAGGCTTTAGAATTAATGTATATACTTTTCAAACTATATCATGTTGAACAAAACAGAATTTTATTCAAATGTTCATGAACCTTTTCTGTTATTCCTCTTTACTGTAACGCAAGTTATGACAGTAAATTTAATTCTGTGGACTTAAAAATATCAGCAAATTAATAACATTCTTATCAAAGTTTAGCTTTTTACTAGTTTGTTGAACAATTCAAGTAAATATTTTGTTTTCTATTATTTTTTGCTAATATATTTACACTTCAAAATCAGTATATTTGTCTAAATGTAAGTTACCATGAAATTGCCCTATATACATATAACTTGATATGAAAATTCAATTCCAATAATGGATTAACTTTAAGCATATAGTGATTAGTACATTATTATCATACATGAAATCATTGAGCTAACAAATTAATATATAATTATATCAACCAGTCATTTCCAATGTACCCTATTGATAACATATTGAATACAATGGTAAGAAATTTTTTTTAGAATTTCTAAAGTTCACTCACTGAAAGCAAAAAAATAATAGGACACTAGAAAAATAAATTTAATTATCTTTATTAAACATAAAATTATCATAGCATAAATAAGTAGCATAAAAATCAATACAATAAATTATTCATTTTAATGAATTTACATAGCATATCTGCCAACACCACATTGCAATAAAAAACATCCACAGTTACATTTAAATAATTAAATTTGTTAAGAGTTTGAATTTTTCTATCTTTAGGAAATTTGTCATTTTGGGATTTTTAGGCCTTTTTTATCTTTAGCAGACAAAACTAGTACAAATCATTTATTCTTTTGCATCAGTTCTTCAAAAATATGTTTGTTCATTTTTTCAGAATTGACTTTTGTCGCAAGTTTCAACTGGCAGGAAAATTTCTGACGAGTTCAAAACATTTGACGTGATATTACATACAACATTTCTCTTATTTTGAAAGTCAACAATTTTCAAAGTCTGTGGATAATAACTTAGATACAATTATGTAATTGCATATACTTTGGTAATTACATCATTAATTGGATACTTCAATCCACCTCGATCTAGATTTTTGATCAAGGCATAACTTGAACTTAATTCAAGTTCTCTATCAACAGATAATTGAGCTTTACAAGATAAACAATTGATGGTTTTTGAAAGAGAATGAACACAATAGCCAGCTACAAACACAATAGCAGGAATAGTGTCATTCAAGTCAGAAATATCAGAGTTACAAACATTAATTTTACCCAAAAATTGAATTTATTCCCCCAAATTTTCAACTTCAACTACATCTTTCACATCTGAAATACCAATATCAATTTCACCATTTTTTTTATAGCTTAATCATAATGGAAGAAGAGATATAATTCTAATTTTTTTTCAGTTTTAAAGAATTCTGTCAAATTTATATTATACTGGGCACCTGCTAGCTGGCGATAACTGCCAAAACAGTCTTCTAATTAATCAGTTTGCAGTTAATATATACTAAAAATTTAACTCTTCTATACAATAAGTTGTTAGTTCTAATATTGCACGCGTTGTGTGATTTAATCTTTCTGTGATTTGTTCTGCATTCGATAAATTATTGTCCAATTGGTAAAACATTGGATAAAACATACATTGTCCACAATTTTTTTTGGTTTAGCCAATTATTTCTAATACATTTCAGTATCTGGACAGGTTCAATAATGGAAAACAATGGTTTTGAAGGGTCAGCAGGATGATTATAACAAATACTCAATTTGGGTGGGGAAGCAAAAAAAGAAACAGCTTTGCGATTAATAGCATTATTGTCACTGATGATGTACCCAACTTTAAAACCAAGATGTTCAAGACCTATAACAATTTTAAACAAGAAATAAAGAATGTTCAAAATAATTGTCTTAACGGGTAAAATGTGTATAACATCTTTATAACTAGATTTTATACTTTGCAGCATAAATACATAAGCAGAATTAGTTGCCTTCTCACAGTTATAGGATACCCCAATAATATCACCACCCTTATAATCAAGAAAGGCTTTCAAATGAATTTCATCAATAAGTAATGATACATATTTGTCAGCATCATTTAAGTGTAAAATCTTTTCCTAAGCATATAATAAAAAATTATTATCAAGTCCTTCAGTTTAGGGATCAACATTAAATTTTGAACAGTCTCTTTACTGTCAAAGGATGGGGTATAATTACAAATCCACAAATTCTTAAAAATAGATACGCGTGTGGGGATATGGTAAAGATCAAACTGTTTAAAATTAAGAAATCAGAACTGTACCGATTTCGATTCTTGTAATTTTCAGCAAGTGATAGCTGTTCAGCAACAAACCCAATAATAAGCTTTGACTTTCACTTGCGACACACTTTAATAAGTCTTTCAGTACATTCTGCGTTAAACTAAACATATTTTTAACATTACCGTCTCCATTTGGAGCATTCAGGTTTGATGTTTCCAAAAGAATGGAATCTAAAGTTGTAAGGTTCGCCATCTCGCATCTTACAAGAAGTGAAACGCCAAGTTGGCAACCCTACATAGAAAACGCCAAGCTGGCAACCTAAGAACAAAGCTTTTTCAATTAAAAGAAACGTCCACAAGATTTCAAGCCGAGGAAGTGCGGCAAAAGCCAATTAAAATAGTCAGAGCAATAAACAGTTACCGATACAACTAAAAGATAAAATCCATCTTTAGAACAAGAGATCGAGTAAAGATTTTATACAGCGGTGGGAGGAAAGTTACAATTTTGAATGCCTATCCAAATGTAATTGCTACTTTATACTACATGTAACTTACGTGACGATCGATTAAATTTAGTAAAATATACTCCAAATATAGAATTTTGACTCTGTGTCTTTTGAGTTTTTTACTAAACTTTCACGACGGAGTTCATCAACAACCATCGGCCTCGGACCACTACTGGCGCAGTCGACAGGATCGTCGAACCCTGGAAATGAAGGTGAGAGCTCATCCTGAGGTTTAATTTTTTTTTAATTCATGCAACTCCCACACAATTACGGAGCGAAAGTAGACTTTGTTGAAATATAATGCTATTCATTTTTGTTTAGAACACTTACATGTTATGTGCACCACAGTGCAAATTTTATTTAGCACACCATGTGTTAATTAGTTTAATGGTTAATTGAGAAACAGTTCATCAGAACTAGATACTTTTTGTGTTATTGGGTTAGAGAATAACTATTTCGTTTTGGTAAACGGGGATTTCTGCGAATGCTTGGTGCCAAGGCGTAAAGTTAATATAAATCATAATTTTAGACTATTTAGAGTGAGGTTTCCAACCCTTTTTTTTTTATTTCTGCATTCTGTGGCGTAAATTTAATTCCTGCGTTAAATTCGTTTGGGATGGCGTATCTCGCGAAAGCAAGGAAGGAGGATTTGAAGGTGTTGGCAGATGAATTGGGGTTAGATGTGTTGCCGCAACACAAAATCATCGATTTAAACAACTCAATATTGAACAGCGAAGAATATGAACAGGAGTTTACCGAAAATCTTTTAAACAGTATCATAACAGATCGGAAAAATGCCGAGGAAAGGCGTTTCTTGGCTGAAAGTGAGGAAAAGCGCCTCGCTGCTGAAACTGAGCAAAAGCGCCTCGCTGCTGAAACTGAGCAAAAGCGCATCGCTGCTGAGTCTGAAGAAAGACGTTTTGTGATGGAACTCGAGAAACGTTCTGCTTTCGAGTTAGAAAAGCTAAGGCTCGAAATGGAAGGCCGTCACAATACAGAAACATCAAATGAAGGGAATTCGAGCAACTCTAAGCACATATACGATCTACAAAGAGTGATGCAGAAGTTCGATCCTAAAGAAGGAGACATCAGTCTATATCTGGTTCTTTTCGAGAGGCAGGCAGAACATGCTCACATAAAAAGGGAGGACTGGGTGTCACAGCTTTTGGGTTTATTACCCTATGACATTACTCAGTTAATTGCTAGAGAAGAAGCGGCTGTCGCATATGACTACAGCCACGTGAAAGGGTTATTGCTAAAAAGGTTTAAACTAAGCCCAGAAACCTTCCGATTGAAATTTGTCCAGCTCAAGCGGACTGAAGATAAATCGTGGAAGGATTTTGCCTTTGAATTGACAAATTATTTTGAAGAATGGATTCAAGGTCTTGAGGTTGCGGATTTCGAAACGTTAAAGCATCTGGTAATTACGGATCAATTCAAACGTAAGGTACCTCCGGAAATGCGAGAGCATTTTGTCGATGAGTGGAGTACAATAAAATCTCCTACTACTCTAGCGGAACTCCTTGACAAATACGAAAGTGTTCGAGGGTTCAAGAAGAAATTCCATTCACCTGAAAACATAGTAAATAAGGAAAGAAATTCACATTTTCAAGAAAGAAGACGCTTTCAAGAAAGGAACTCCGATTTTCCTGCTAGATATGGACAGTTTCACGAGAGGAGTACTCATCAACGTAATACGAGTCCGAAAAATGAAGCGGGAAGGAAGAAGAAGATTCAGTGTTATTCTTGCGGATCATTTCAGCATCTTAGAAACGCATGTCCTAAGCTAGGAAGAAGACAAACTTCAGCAGTTGTGAGCAATATTGGAGCCCAAGACGCTACAACATCATGTGCAAGGGAAGACATGGTGGAGCCTCCATCGATGTTGACGGCAAAAGTGACCGTTCCAGTCACAAAGCCTGTAGAATACCAAAGAGGTATTGATGAACTCAAGATAGTGAGTTTAAAAAGCGGTAATAATATCTTCGACGGTATTATCGACTCTGGAGCGCAGATTTCAGTCATCCGGGCTGATCTGATTGAGGATTCTCAAAATGAAGGGGAAGGAAAAATTAAAATTGTATCCGCATTTGGTGAGACAGAAATGGCACCTCTCAAGATAATCCATGTGAAAATCAATGACGGACGACACGGAGAAATCCCAGTGACATGTGCAGTGTCTGAAAAATTAGTAAGCGACATGCTCGTAAGCGTTTCAACGTATGACGCTTTAAACTCGAATGTGGAACTTTATGGCAATATTATTAGCCAAGAAGGGGTTTCTCGAGTTGGAGAAATTTATTCAGTTTCGTCCTTAAACGAACTTACCTTGGCCCGTAGTGACACCGCAAATCACCCTGGGGTTAATGAGAAACGGAACGAGTTCGTACAATTTCAATTGGAAGATGAAAGTTTAAAGGATATTTGGGAATTAGCAAGAAATAGAAGAAATGCATTCGAAGTGCAAGATGGGTTATTGGTACACTCAGAAATCGTAGGAGGAGAGAAAATTCAGCAGGTAGTTTTGCCTAAATTTAAAAGGCCGTATGTCCTAAAAATGGCACACGAAATTCCATTGGCCGGTCATTTAGGAGAACAGAAAACCAAACAACGGATAAAGTATTCCTTTTACTGGCCGAATATCAAGATTGATGTCAAACATTTTTGTGAAAGCTGCAAGGTCTGCCAGCTACGTAGAGGTACCACTTACAATGACAGAATTCCTATCCAACCTATTGTGAGACCTGAAAATCCTTTTGAAGTGTGGAGTGTAGATTGTATTGGTCCCCTAGAGCCACCATCATCAAGAGGGCACAAGTTTATCGTTTGTGCTGTGGATTTGTGCACGAGATGGGCGGAAGCCATACCAGTCAAGAACATTACTGCGAAAACAACTTGCGACGTCCTGATGAAGATTTTCTCCCAGACGGGGTTTCCTAAAACTATCTGTACCGATCAAGGGACAAATTTCACAGCACAGCTCACCAAGGGCTTCATGCAAGTTATCGGGGTGTCACCAAGATTTTCAACTCCGGGGCATCCAGAAAGCATGGGAGCCGTGGAGAGATGGAACAAAACCCTGAAGGATATGCTCAGTAAGAACATACAAGAAAATGGTCGACAATGGGATATTCATCTCCCTTTATTACTATTCGCATACAGAGAAGTACCTCACAGTACCACGGGAGTATCGCCATTTCAGTTGGTGTATGGAAGGTTACCTCCAGGTCCATTAAAATTAATTAAGGAGAGTTGGTTAGGAGAAACCGAAATTCCAACAGGAGCATCTCCTTCTGTTGAAAAATACTTAGAAGACCTTCGTCAAAGGATGAAAACGGCACACGAGATTGCCGCAGGGAATGCCGAAAAGGCACAAGGCTATTACACATCTAAATATAATCTGAGAGCGAGAGAAAAGACTTTCAAGGTTGGTGATAAGGTACTGATCCTTATTCCATCTTCTAGTCACAAACTTCTGAAGAACTGGTCAGGACCTGCAACTATTATCCAGTTAACACGACCTCATTCTGCGTTGGTCGAGATGGAGGATAAAAGCCGAAAAGAGCTGCATTTCAACAAACTACGACCTTATATAGCCCGAGTTGAAGAGGTGGGGTTGATTTTCGAACAAGATCAGGACTTTGGGGAAATCTTTTATGCCCCTACTCGAAATAAGAGTCAATCTGCAGACGATATTAAGGGTCATGTGTTCCAGACTACAGAGGCGTTGTGCGAAGAACAGCGACACCAATTAGTTCAGACCTTGGAAGGGTTTCGAGAAATTTTCAGTGCACGACCTGGCCGAGCCAGAGTTGATGGACATTCAATCAAACTAACTAAAGATTGTGTGCCAAAGAAAATGCATCCCTATCGGGTTCCCATCGCCTTACAAACCGAGGTGGATCGCCAAATCCAAGAGTTACTTGAACAAGGACTGATTGAAGAGAGTGACAGTGAGTGGGCACACCCAGTCGTCTGTGTGGCCAAAAAGGACGGAAGTATAAGACTTTGCGTCGACTTTCGAGTTTTGAACAGTTTTACTGTCCCGGATGCTTATCCAATGCAACAGGCCACCGAGTTACTATTTGAAATTGGTAGTGCTCCTTTCATCAGCGTTCTAGATTTGACAAAGGGTTATTGGCAAATCCCTTTAGAAGACGAAGCTAAACCATATTCGGCATTTGTGACACACTCTGGTCATTTTCAATGGAACGTTTTACCATTTGGACTTAAAAATGCTGGAAGTACGTTCCAAAAGTCCATAGACAAAGTACTTAAGAATCACAGAAAGTACTGCCGTGCGTATATCGACGATCTGGCCATTTTTTCCAGCTCGTGGGAGAATCACTTGCGTCACATCAGAGACGTGCTGAGAACTCTACAGACCGTTGGATTAACAGTCAATCTTAAAAAGTGCGAGTTCGGTAAAAAACAAGTGAGGTTCCTGGGACACATTGTAGGTTCCGGAAGACATGCACCAGATCCCCAGAAAATCGAAGCCATGCAGAACTTAGCACGTCCAACTACTAAGAAAGAGTTAAGAGGCATAATTGGTCTGGCAAGCTACTATCGGGAGTACATTCAGGATTTCTCGTCCTTGGTTTTACCCTTAACAAACTTAACAAAGAAAAGGGTGCCCAACAAAATACCTTGGAGTGATGAAGAGGAAGCAAGCTTCCAACAATTGAAGCAAAGACTGACGGAAATTCCATTCTTATATACTCCAGTGTTAGATCAGCCATACCAGTTGTACACCGATGCTTCTGCAACAGCGATTGGAGCGTGTCTAGCTCAGCAAGACGAAGACGGAAAAGAACGTCCTATCGCCTTTTACAGTAGAAAACTCACCCCATGCCAAACTCGTTGGGCCACTATCGAACGGGAGGCGTATGCTGTTCTAAGTGCGTTGAAAAAATTTGACACTTGGATATTTGGAGCACAAGTCCAAATTGTCTCCGATCATAACCCCCTTACTTATTTGACCCAGGGAATGCCACAGGGTGCAAAACTTGCACGTTGGGCTTTGGCATTGCAAAGATATAACATGAATATATTGTACAGAAAGGGTAGTAAGCATGGCAATGCAGATGCCTTATCGCGCATCAAAATTGATGAACCCTAGTTTTTATTCAGTTCATATAAATATGTATATATTTTTTTTCTTCTCAAAACTGTAATCTGATTTAGATAATTTTGATAACGTTCTTGTGACTTGTATTATGTATTTTATGTGGGAGTTCATGAATGTTAGTGTAGATATTTTTTTTTGAGCTCTCACGCTTCTCTCGAAGGACTGGATATCGTAATGAAGACCAGCTAATTAATTACGACTTTTAGTTATGATTCTAGATGGCGATTGGCAGCAGCATCATCACTTATGACTTAAGTGATGGATGTGCTTCCCCGGAGGGACATGTAAGGTTCGCCATCTCGCATCTTACAAGAAGTGAAACGCCAAGTTGGCAACCCTACATAGAAAACGCCAAGCTGGCAACCTAAGAACAAAGCTTTTTCAATTAAAAGAAACGTCCACAAGATTTCAAGCCGAGGAAGTGCGGCAAAAGCCAATTAAAATAGTCAGAGCAATAAACAGTTACCGATACAACTAAAAGATAAAATCCATCTTTAGAACAAGAGATCGAGTAAAGATTTTATACAGCGGTGGGAGGAAAGTTACAATTTTGAATGCAAACAAATATAAAACAATCTGAATCAACAACTACAGACAAGGATATCACTAGTGCTGACGTTGAGATAATAAGAAATAAAATGCCCTTTTCTTTTTTTAATACAGAATAGCAAGTTGGCACATTGATCATTTCAACACCTTCCAAATGCTGGGGATCGCTGCCTTTTGAAGCCGAGGCTTACAAAGGCTAACATAAATTTTCCTTCCATTTTTTTCGTCGAACTCTTCTGCGACGTACCTGATGTCACTCACTTGACAAAGTGAAGTTCAGAAACCTAAAATTATGTAATAATTTTAAAATAGAGTTCTTATTTAAATTTCTAACGCACAAACACACATAAATCGCACCCCGGCTAGAAAAGTGAAGTCAAAAAATTAAAATTTTGATGTTATGTTATTGAAAAATATGTATGAGGTGCCCTATATTACTATTAAATACAGGGTGTCCTAAAAGTTCCTGTACTGACGATTCGTAAATTTACTATACAAAAACAACAGACTTCAAAACAATAATTTTTATGCTAATGGTAAAAAGCACTTTCAACCTAACGCAGAAAAAAACAATTTGAACTTACGTTTACAATAAATGTTCAAAATTTCCATCTTTTTCTTGGAGGCAAGACTGAAGTTTGCTCATATTTTTAGAAACACGTTTCAAGATGCTGAGTAATGACAATTTTCAGATTTCCTATTGTTTGGTGATTATCTTCATAAACTTTGTTCTTTAAATATCCATACAGGAAAAAAATCAGGAATGTGCAGATTAGGGAACGAGATGACCAAAGGTTTATTGAAACGAGGTGATCGCCAAAAAATCTTGGAGCATGCTCATGGTTGTTTCAAAACATTTTGAATGGCAAGTTGCAACGTCTTGTTGGAACCAAGAGTCTCATTCATTCACTTCTAATAATGCAACAAATTGGTGAATAAGTTGATACATGGTATCTTTACTTAGTATTGCATCATTTGGATATTTCTGTCGCCAAAAATCTTTACATCTTTCATGCGATTTATATTCTAAATAAGCCTCAAACAGGACAATTCTCTGAATGCATGATAAATTTATCTTGCAATGAAGAACAAAATGACATGGAACTCTTTTATCGCACAACTTGAGTGCAAAGAAAATCAAACGATAAAAATTAAAGAGTCGATAAAACAATATGCAGACGATAAAATTCAATAATTAAAAAAAAACACTGGCGATAAATTTTTTTAAAGTTGGAGTACAGGATCTTTTAGGACACCCTGTAGAATATAATAGAAGTTACCACCATAAATACTTACCTAAAATTTAAAGAAAGCTTATACTATTTCAATGTTTTATAGTATCCTTTAAGTGATGTTTCTCAAATTCTGCAATTTTGAGCTGTGTCACTTTTCTTGCCAGGGTGCGATATGTCTATACAGAAATGCAGAGCTCCCCCAGACAGTTTCAGAAGGACGCAGAAGGATAATTATGAATTATTACTCGACAAAATTTTCTCTTCTTCTATAATGCTTTTATTATTTTTTTAAAAGTAAAATTGCATTATTACTATTTTTGTTGATTGGCTACTGTCATAAACATGGAGTATTTTACAAAATTAATGCCTTACAAATGATCAAAACATGCATTTTACTCAATGAAAATTATTATTTTTCAACTCTTATCTCAATACTGTCTATGGATATTAAATTCATGTCACTCAACAGCAAACTTTCCAAGTTGATATTATGACATGGGAGAGGTTTAGGATATATAAACAAAATAATACTGTAATAGGCTTATTCATTATTTGTTCGAATTGTTTTTTAATCATAATTAAAGTCAATTAAGATGTTTTGCTGTATTGTTATCACTATTATTGATTTATACATTTTAAACCGTAACTTTATATATACTCAATTATTTATCATTTACCATATCTTTATCATTTATAAGTCATGTATAAGTTTCAACTAAGTCTTTTTACTGCATATATCCAATCCGGGTTCTTACTGGCTTTTAACAAATTACGTTATATTTTTACTCAAAAACAAAAGTCACCACACGAAACTATCTTTATATTTTTTCAATTCATGAGGTTTTCTATATGCTTCGATCATTATAAAACTACAGAATACAATGCCAACTATAAAAAATATCTTCACTTACTTTAAAATTGTTAGTTAAGACATAATCCTTCCTCGGAATTGCCGATATCCATTTTCTTCCGAGCTCTGGATCAGATGGGAAGCTGAAGTCTTGAAACTTGGGATTTTTCATCATAGTTACCTCGTAGTTGAGGAACTGAACACTCAAAGATATATTAATACTGCTTTGAGTTATTAAAAATATGCTTCAACAAAAATCTAACTTTATGAAAGTTAAAAACAATCCTTCCGCAATTTTCACCACACAGTGTACGTAGATATTTCAGGCTTCTTCGTAACCAGTGTGCGTTCCTATCATCGCCTAATTTTTGTGACGTCACTACTTTCTAGTGACGTAGTGGTTCGGCTTTCTTATCTCTAGGAGGTATTGGTACAGCGGCCCAACTCAATTTAAATCGAATTGGGTTGCAAACACTTTCTCTGTACTCTAAATACAGTTGATCTCATGTCTCACTCGAGTACATCATATGCTAACTCGGCTGTTCCACATGCCAGCTTATTCACCATTCTGAGCTGTTTTCTGAGGTCCTCAAGTCTCAAGAGCTAATAGACTTAATGTAATTTTTTTTATGCCAAGTGAAGGCGATGAAATATTAAAAGAGATGATATCATGCCTAGTTTACGTAAGAAGTGGGGAAATCCCTTACCAATAACACCTCCAATCGAATAAAAATAGAAATAAAGCAAAATCTTTGCGATATCTAATGCATATAGTCTGCTTATGATGAAAGCATCAACTTAAATGGAAGCCTATGATTACCAAGGCCCTGTATTTTTTTTTAATTCGGAAAATAAATATTTTTAACATAATCAAACCTTTCTGAACGATATTAAAAGCGTAAAAGCTTTAAACTTCACTCAGTAAATGAAATAAGAAATTCTCAGTAATGAAATTTAGTTCCTTTTTCCATTTCCAGGAATCCATGATGAAAATTTCTTGGAAATTAATTCAGGGAATAGTCTTACTAATTGAAAAAAGCAGTTCTGCGCTTTATTTTGTAATTTTCGTACAAGTGACATAAGATTAAGTAAGCATGTTGAAAACTAATCGTGCTTTTACTTAGTTTAATAAAAGGTGACATGCATAATCTATAAATTAATTATCATTGATAAAACCATTACCTTTTTAGCTAACAATGATTTCATTAGTGATCAAAATGTGTACAAAGATAAAGTATCCAACCTATATTCGAGGTAGGTAGGTAATAAACGTCTTACTGGAGCAACACAACAGTCTATTGGGAACGTTCTGGGATCAATCCCCAAAGGAATGAAAGATCAGCATACAGCACATAATTTTGAACCACGGGTATATGACGTGGTCAAAAGCTGATCTGGCATCCCGCCCAGACGGGAGGACATTTGAGTCCATGACAGATTTAAGGTGCTCTAGCTCCAGTATACACAACGGTCTTTTGGTTGGATCTAGTTTCGAACTCGCAACCCTCCGTTTCAAATCCGCTACTCTTCCAACTTTCTTTTAAAAGTGAATAAAATTACAAAATGTTCTCAGATGTAAATTCTCACGTGGCTGATTGAAGGCTAAGTATGCCGTTATGGTACCTATAAAATGCTCCTTACAATCTAGTCTGGAAACTGCTGGCATGTTTAAGAAATCGTTGTTTCAATACCCACGGGAAGTCATTCGAAATTATTTTAACTGGCAAAGATGGCAGCATGAGATCAATAACACAATCTCACTTGAATTTTTTGTGAAGACTGTGGTATAACAAAAGACAATTTTCTGTTCGTTAGAAATGCAGTATCTTCGGCCCACGCAGATTTCTCCCGAAATAAACACTCCAAGAATATAATGCCATCATAATAAGACTTCCAACGAAGCTTTGTGTTCCGAGTTCTGCAAACATTATCGTTCAAAAAAATGGATATGATATTCTTGGTTGTCCCATGTTGCCTTTCTTTTTATCCATTTATTCTAACTTCGCCATTTTCCCCTTCTTTATTCCAAGTCTACCCGTTCAATCCTTTAAAATAAAATATTTTTTAGAGCGCCAAACAAATCAAAAGAAAAAAAATTCAATGTCGGCTGAATGACTTCAGTTCATTTTATTTGCATTTTTTTCTTTGTAAAAAAAGAATAAGTTTGGAATGTATATGGAGACATTTGAAAATTCATATTCCGAAAGAAATTCGTGCTGCTTTGAATAGAATTATTCGAGAAGAAACTGGAATTGAATCGTCTTATCTGCTTTTTAGAAACTGGTGGATATCGTAAGCTGAGTTTGTATTCAGACTCTATTCGAGACTTAGGGGTTTAAGCGTTTAACAATAGAATACACTATTTAGAATTTTTCAACGCTCATAGTCAGTTAAATATTCTTCTTTTTTTTTTATTTCTCTTAAAATACAAAATGTTACGTATGAAAGCTTCGAATTATTGGCATATTTTCATTGAGGTAACCAAAACACTAATTCGTGATTCGCGGCGTTCACCAAGAAGCTTGCCAAGTAAAAATACCGTAAAATTCTAAAGAAGACAAAACGAATACACTGCAGTTGAGTGAAAATACAACATCAACATAAACTTGAGTTACAGAAATGAAATCTATTTTATAACGACATATGATACAATGTATAAATAATTGAAATTAGAGAACTGAAATCAGAAGGAACATACCAGTAATTAGTTTTTAATAATTCTTTTGAAGGAAGGCTACTGGATCCTTCCAGATACCGTTCTCCACTGTACCTATGAACAAGGATCCGACCATCATAGGGTTACGAGATTGAATCTAGACTCTTCAGCAAACATGGTTCATTCCCATTACGCATTCACAACAAAAACATGAAATATAACTAGACTAAGCTTTGCTATTGAGAAGAGCTTCAAAAAGTATGGCCAACATGTTTACTATTAATCACATAACTGCTCCGATTTGGTCCTCGTTTGGAGATATAGCACCTTATGAGAGGGTAAGGATGTGAATGAACATTTCTATAGAGTGGTGACAGTACAGTTATATTCTACGTTTATAAGCGGTGGCAACGGCCTTTGCGATTTTTTTGGCGAACTTCTAAAGTTGCCAAGGAAAGAATTATTTCAAAACTCTTTTGCTTCAAAAAACATTTTTCTTTTTACAAAGGAAAAAAAATTGGAAAACATATTTGAGAACGTTTTAAAAAGTATATTTTCAAAAAACTTTCGCAAAAAGTAGTAAGCTTAAACACATATGTGAACTAGCAGAAAAACTAACTAAGCTGCGAATGTTGGGTGGTAAGAATATACCCTGAAATTTTTCAATTACACTAAATACTGTAGGTTGTTTTAAAAGAGAAAGATTTTTAAAAGAAAAAAAAAAGCAAGAAATTCTTACAACCTGATAACGTCAGAACTCTTGCGGAGAAAAAATAATCAAAACGAAAATGGCAAAAAAAAAACTCTTAATCGTTTTGTGTAAAATATATCATAAAATAAAAATTCCAAACCTGTAGAAATGCAAATAAATGAACCAATGGTATCACAGAAATAAAATTAAAGGACCAATGCAGTCAAAGGATATTATAAAATCAAAATAACCAATGGAAGCAAAGAAAAAAATTCAAACGAACCAATGAAATCAAACGACTTTAACGGTTTTTGGAAGAACTTTCTAGAATATTCAAAATGAAAATTGAAAGTTAACGTTTGCCGAGGTTGACATGCCGACCAACCGGTATAGTGGTTAAGGTGTTAGCCTCTAGATCGGAAGGTTCCTGGTTCGAATTCGGGCATGGATGTTTGTAAACGTATGGTGTAGAGGCGGCTGGTGCACCTTAAATCTGTCGTGGCCGAAAGTCCTCACGTTGGGTTGCCGTGGAAGTTTGGAGAGTGGGGTGCCAGCTCAGGTGTTGCTTCGTCATCTGACCGTGGTTCAAAATTACGAGGTATTGTCCTCGAATCTTTCCCTTAAGGGACTGATTCCGGACCGTCGTCAATAGCCCGTTGTGTTGCTCTAGTACGACGTTAACTAAAATTACCATTACCATTACTGAGGTTGCCATGAAACCCACAGTAATCGTACAGACAGATGTGTTGCTTTAATCTTCCGTAACTCGCTACTAGAAGTGCGCCAAAAAAAAAATCGCCAAGGCCGTTGGCAAAGCTTATAAACGTAGAGTGTAGCTGTACCGTGGCGACAAAGTGGTGCAATCGCCAGTGTACAACTATCCGATGAACAATCGATAGAGAACTAAATCAAAGGATAGTGTCTTCTTCCCGTTTCGTGAATCGATCATATGATGGATGTTAGATTCCGCACAGGTAATGGTAATGGTAATTTTAGTTAACGTCGTACTAGAGCAACACAACGGGCTATTAGATTCCGCACAGAAGATTAATGTAATCTAAGGTCACGTTACTACTAGTTTGGGTCACATGATCTTGGGCACATAAAAAGGTTTATCATTGCTCACTCCACATTTATACTTCCTCCAAGGTTCTAGTGTCTTTCTCTTGACACCATTGAAGTATCTGACGTCTATGGTAGTTAAGTAAAGTTGGAGTGACTGACACCAAGCTACAGCAATCGTTGGCAAAATGTGCTGACAGACACCGCTGGATGTGACATCACCGTCCATGTGCTAATGTTGTGGATGTCGCTGCATGATTAGGACAGGGGTCGGGAACGCGTGACTCCGGAGCCGCATACTGCTCTTAAATGTGTTATAAAAATCTGCTGTGGCCACCAAAGAACCGACACTTACCACCCAAAAAACTTATAATGCTTCGGTGAAATAAATTTTTAAAAAAATAAGTATGTATAGAAAACGCCGTTAGCTGTGTAATGTTCACAAAACAATCACCGTTCAGCGCATGCGCGTTAAAACACAAAAAGACGACGCGTCGGCGTAGCAAGCGCAAGAGAGAGATACTAGCTTTCCTAAAAAACTATGATTTTTTCATGAATTATTTAAAGGGATCTTAATATATATATCTCATTAAGAAGTCTTGATTGGTTATATATAAGATATGGGTTTGTAATCAATTGTAACAATTATTGGAATTTAAATACAAAGTAAAGCAGTACAAAGTCCCAAATCCGGAATCCTCCGGATCTGGGCCATTTCGAATTTCGGATTATTTGTATGTTGTGTCAAAAAAAAACCTTAATATATCCCCCCTCCCACGCGATTTTTTCGTTTGCAATAGTAAAATAGCAGATATGTAAATAGGAATAATTTTTAAGAAAGGGAAAAAATCTTTTTAATACAATAAAACAAATTTTACTTCCAAATTTTTAATTTTTTTTTTGTGTAGTATTTACTCTGAACATGTCCGTTATTTTGCGTTGTTTCATCAATTAGGTCCAGGCTTAACTCCTTTTTCTTTAAAAATTGTCGTTAAGATTTAAAAGAGGGAGAAAAACAAAAAAACGCTGGTTAGCAAAACGTCAGGGTTTTGGACAATTCCGGATTTCGGACGTTCTGATTTGGGACCTTGTCCTGTATATGCTTTTCAAAAAAGTAGTTTGTATAATGATCTCGGTTAATAGTGTCAGCTAAATATTATATATTAGCCACTCATATATCCTTATTAGTATTATGTTTTCTTTTTATCATTAAGAAATAATCAACAACTGGCTTCTTCAGCACTACAGGTGGTGAAAAGGCGACTATTTGTGAAGGAGCACACCACCCCCCACTGAGTAAGTTGTTACTCTTAACAGGAACAATCACATCACCGAGATTTGTACCTGGGACCGACAAGTTGGTAGCTGGCAATTTTTAAACATAAAGATATTTTCTTAAAACTTAGCTGAAATAAATGAGGTACATGGTTAATTCTGCTCTCTCAATTGGTTTAATAGTCAAAAACCTTTACTTACATTATTTTAAAACTCATTTTTGTGAAAACTGACTTTGGAATGCTACGTATTTGGTTTGAATGCCAGTACTTATATTTTTAAGATTTCTTTCCATTTATTTGTTACTATTTTCCTCTCTAAAAGGAGAAGCTATCCAACGTATTATTTCTAATTAAATTCAAACAAACAAACCAGACGAAAGGCGAAGATTTTATTTCTGATATTACTCTCGCGTCATACTGGTACATATCAGGTTGTCTTAAAATGTAGCTTATTACCGTTGTGGTGACGTTTGAAGTGTATTTTAATTACCGTTGATCAATTAACTATCATACATCAATCGGAATTCATTCTTTGGAATTTTTATTGGCTAAGGACTGAAATCATGTTCGAAAAAGTGACGTCAAGCATAGGAAACACTACCGCCACCTGCATTTTGCTTGACAGTAAAAGCCTTTCAGAGAAGATAATTTTTATATTTCAATACAATTATTCTACACAATACACCTTTTGTTTCTTTAAAAATAATCTTATTTTATTCTTTCGTCCATTTCTTTCAGCTCAACGAGCATTCGTTAGTTGCCAAAATATTTCTATTCCACTTTCTGATCTTTCGTTCGTTGCAAGCCAATTTAGGGGGTTAATTCAATTTGTACAGAAACATCGTAAAAGCTGGCAACTCTTTGATGGAGGACTATTTTTTGAACGAAACGGGAATCTTAAGTATGTCGCGCTTAGCTATATAGAGTAATTTAGTTTGCTATTAAAGGTACGGAAGACACATTGCGTTCATTATAAATTCTCCGATTGCAAAGATGGACAACTAACGACATCATTTAGCTCAATGCGATTAAACACTAGTTTCTCTCTATCAAATCTAATTACTTATTTAGTTTGAACGCTTATTTTATTCAGTAAAATGTGTGCAAGGAATTTGTGCACTGCATCCTGTAGCTTACCAAAATAATGTTGAATGTGATCATTGCCACGATATCTCGGTAGTCCGACTGTATCTTAACATATCAGTTCTTTGTAGCAAAATACAAAAATGTAACAAATCGAAGGACCATCTTCAAAGTGTTAAGGAAGCTTTCTCTTTATTTCTGTTTCTATCTAGCCACCTTTGTCTCATTAACATTCAAGCGCGCGCACAGCGCTTTAACAATATATGGGAGACTTAACAACGATGTAAATTTTTCTTAATTACATCTGTCCGAGCACGCGTTGATTGGTAGCAGTCGGTCATGTGACCTGCCGAGAAGTGCGTCGCAGCAGAACCTTTGTAGCTTCCATCGGAACAACATGTATGAGACTTAGCTCTCTAACGGGACATATTCCCCATTTTAACATATCTATTGTAAATATGTATATAATACTTGTTCATTCGTGTTTGAAATAAAACATGAAGAAACAAGTTGGTCCGTCACTCTAACAGAACTTCATAGTTCCAAACAACATCTCTCACTGCATGCGAAATTATGAATAGTGCATTGAGTATCAATTATTGTTTAACTTTTTTAATTTAAATTTAGAATCGGCGATCTTCTATGCTGTTGCCTTCAATAATAATTAAATTCATTTTTAAATGTTCTAGATTAAATTTTAAAATTCGCCACGACCCAAAAATTGCAAAAATTTCGGACTACTTGCGTGTTAAATCCCATGACTGCAAGTGCCATAGATTCGTCAGGACTGCGTGCAGAAAACAAACAGACAGACAAATACTTCCTTTTATATTATTAAAGATAAACCTTTCAAGACAGAGAATCCATTAAAATTTCAACTGCAGAGTTTAATTTTTAATTTAGTGCGTTTCCAACACAACTGACGCTTCTTTTTTTTTTTTACCTTAGCTAGAGAAATAAACCAAGTGAAATGAAAATACGTCGAATTTATAATCACGAACATGTCAGAAAAACTCTTTCAATCTGCAATCTTAAATTAAAATACCTTCTCGTTTGAATTACCTTTACTGCAACGCGTACTTGTCTCATGAAACATGCAAACGTCATCAACTTAAGGCTTAAGAGTCTATTTCCTCATTCGTCTGATTATTTTAATCTGTGCACCTGTGTACTTTAGATAGTAATATAGTATACATGTAAAAACCAATTAGAAAAAGCATTTTCTTTTTCAAATGTAAAAAAAAAATTGGATCGGGTTTATTTTAAAGTATATAACTTATATGGTTCAATGGTCTGTTTCATCATTCGTCTGATTACTTTAACCTTCCGTTAGACTCACTGATCCTGACAAGTGAATGATGAATTTTAGGTTTGGTACACAATAAAGAATAACTGAAGAATTTATTATTTATAAATAAAAATAATAATTTTGTTTATAATCAGTTGTGTTTTAGTATGCCGTAAAATATAATACGCATTTTTGAAATGAATTATTAATGTGTGTGTTACTAGGAAAACATTAAGCACCTCACAGATGCACCGAGATCTCAATTGTTAACCCTCCGTAGTTTCGACGAGATATCTCGTCCATCAAGATCTAACAAATTTCGCTAATAATGAGATCTCTTATAACAAACAATTGGGGTCATGGTAGCACTCTTGGCAGAGTATGGGATTATCAACCTACGAGTTCGAATCCAACCAGAGATCGCCGTGTACAAAAGGGGCTGGTGCACGTTGAATCTGTTGTGTCTGGAAATGCCCTCATGTTGACGTGGTGTGGAAGTATAGAGAGTAGGGTGCGTGCTAGCTCATGTGTGACCTCGTCATCTGACAATGATTCACAATTACGTGGTGTTGTAATCGGATTTCATCCCGGACCGTTGCCAGTAGCCCGTTATATTATTTCTGATAGTAATTAAAATACCTACCTACCTACACAAAAATTTAAATTTCCATAGCATTATAAAGAGAAAATATATTTAGTTTATATTTAAAAAATAGAATTTCTAAAAAGAATAGATGTTTCTACAAACATTCTATAGAGATTTTTATAGACTTTCTTTTGCGATTACTTTGTGTAGAACTTATATAAAACCTGGTCGTAATTCTATATATTCTATAGCCCACATTCTTTAGAAATGTTTCGAAAGTGATATCTCGGCATCAAGTTATTAACGAGATCAAGATTTGGTTCATTTTCCTCTAATGACGAGATATTGCGTCTATGAAGATCTAGCCAATTTTGCTAATGGGAAATACCTCGTCGAGTATACTAGTCGTAAACTATAGTCACCAGGAGGATTAAAGAAGACCAACTACTGACGGAAGTTTAATCTACGCACCTGAGCAGTACTTTGGGTAGTAGTTTAAATACTATAACAAGCAATTAGGGAAATGAATTTTTCTTTTTAAAATTAAAGAAAATGAGATGGGTTTATTTTCCTAATGATGTGGGTAGCTATATGTAAACCTCTGCCGAGTTCAACTACAAAGTATACATTAAACGAATGAATTTTGAAGCGAGAAAATTTCAGTGTTAAAGCCAGCAAACATGCAACATAGTGGAAAGTAAATCACTCTTTTATGCAAGCTGCGTGGACAAAAGATAAAAACTATAGCATATTTAGGGCTCGAAGGAAGATAAAAACCTCAGGAAGGCATGCACGCAGGATGGAACACGCAAATGTGAATCACTGACAGTGGAACGTATTTTCCCTTTGCTTAGTACAATTCCCGAAAGTGTTAAAATATTCATGTTTACTGCCCAATGTGGCCATTTTTGCTCCCACTTTATCTATTCCTCCTTCACTTAAGAAGAAGAAAAGAATTTTTCCAAGACGAGAGAAAGGACCCGCAACATTTTTTCAGACGTCCTATGTAATAGGATTTATTGAAGGGTAAAGAAAGTACTCTCTTCTCCAACGTAAAACGCTGTTCCCATCTAAAGACAAAACAAAAAAGTATTTTGAATTGTTCGGGGGTCTTACTTTTTTAAAACTTGTTTTAAGTTTTCTTAGGAAATTCTCAAAGTTTTTATATTCCGGCTTCAAACAATCAATACAGTAATTTTCTTTTGGGAAATCTTGTCTCGCACATTTATGATGCATGGTTTACAAAAAAAAGAAGAAAATTATCTTTCCTTGTCTGGAAAGTTCAGTAATCAAATAAGTGCGACGCGTTTATATTCTTCTTGCTTGAGAATATAATTTAAGCGTCGGCGAATGGGTTTGCTACTTCGCTGTTCAATCGCACGGCGATGTGTCAACTAGATATGATTTTGAAAGGAAACGCCATTCAATACTTTATGTTAGGTTAGTTACTTGTGTAAAATCTTGCAATCCAATATTGGATTGTTATTCAAAAAACACGAAACCTATTAAGAAAAGATGTCTGAAACGAAAAACTTTGTCCTAAAATCACCAATGTAATGGGGGGTTCTCAGTTCTTTCCTAATCAGGGAAAGTATATCAGGTGTAAAATATAAAGTATTTTATACTGATGATACATAATTTCAAAACCTGTTTGTAAAAGCATAATATATTTAGGGTTAAACTTATAGCTTTGCTTTCATTCACACATTTTTAATTCTTACTCAAAGGTAAGGAAATTGAAATGTGCAATACGTAAAATATGTCTTACTGCTCATTTTTCCTCATCTTTTCGCTTCGAGTTGTAGGCGGCACAAGTTCAAATCCAGCCCGATGCATTCTTCCTGTGTGTGTATTACTTGATAGTGTAAGTCTTTTATCTGGTGCAGGGTGACCAAATATGGCTTCTGCGCCATAAAGCACCAAAGTACCAACCAATTCGCATATTTGCATTTGGATTCAGCAACTGATTTTTAACGATGACGTTCGGACTACAAAGATAGCTTATGCGAATACTAAACAAATCGAAATATACTGAATAGAACTGATGACATTGAATTAAAACACAAAAGTAGCAGGTAAGCACATATGTTTCCAATGTCATAAGACTTTTCACGCTCACATACTATTTAACAGTTACAAATAAAACTTTTTGGCAAAGAACAGATGGTTAAATATTTACAAATCAAGAACAATCATTGCACGTTTACGACTAGTTTTTTAAGATAACTGTAAAAAATTTCTAAATTTATCTACAAGAAACTAGGAAATCAAATAACAAATCGTTACTGAAAACAAATGATGATTGAATAAGAATTATACTAAGACAGCCCCCGACAATCTTAATGAACAGTTTCTCGTAAATTTCGACGATGGAAATAATTTCATAGTGCTTTGAACAGAATTCAAACTCGCACGAAAGCAAAGAAATCGAATGACTGAAAAAAGCGAATCTAATTATGAAACATAATAAAATATATTGTGTGGAAGGTAGCAATTCGATAGGGACGAATGTTTTCTACAAATATCAATACTTAAAATTTGTCTAAGAGGCCGTCTTTATTTTAAATTGGGGGCTTTCTCCAATAATTTCAAAACGAACCCCATCTTTTACCACAAATTTAAATTCTACATACAATTTCAGGGGAAAATCATGAAAAATGTCGTAAAAAAAAATGGACTCAGAAAATCTATAAAAATCACTGTGGGAGCGTGTAAAAATTGAACTCCACAATAGAAAAGGCGGATTACGATAAGATACTTCGATTCCGAGAGTATATGTCGGTTTCTACGACTGTTTGAGGAAGATTTGTAAGTGTGTGACACATAGATAGTGTCGTTGTGTAAAATAAGTGGATTGTTATAATCCAAACCTACAGTAGTATAAATATATTGTTAATTATGTTTCAGAAATATCTGAATTTTGAAGTTAAAATTAGCCTAGCAAAGCGTCATAAAATACCCTTTATACAAAATCTTTATATTAATATAAATCATTTAATAATATTATACAATCACATAATAAATATTAATATTATGTGTAGTGGCCGTCGTAGTCAGTCATTTAACCGTTTCTTACAGGAGACTGACATTTTGTTCACCACACAGTCAACAATATGCAAATTTGCAGTGGATTTACATTTCCGATAAATTTCTGTTTCACTTTGTAAACAATCCCCAATGACGATAACAATCATCTAACTTTGCACACAGTCTTACTGAGCTACTAATTATGCACGTAATGAGCTGAAATTCGGAATTCCGATGTTTCAGTAACAGTTAAATCACATGGTGTCAAAAAATTTCCATGTTTCTATTCATAATTTTTATGAATATTAATTTCATAAATAATAAAAAATAGTACTTTTTAATTTTATAATTAAAATATTGATAGATTATGTTTAAGTTTTTAGGTAACAAAGGATGAAAACACAATTTCCAAGAAAAATTAATATTTTTAGCAAATATAACAAAAAAAAAACGTGAAACACCAATTTATCATTAAGAGATCCAATTTTCAAACACTTACAAATTGGTCAAAAATCCAATAAAATTGCTTAACAATAATTGCTTTTTTTTCATTTCCGCCTAAAATTGTGTGCAGAATCTAAATTTATGATAAAAGATGGAAGTTCGTATTGAAATTATCGGAGCAAGCACCCAATTTAATAAGATGACTGCTCCTTAGACAAATTTTAATCACTAATATTTGTAGAAAACATTCATCCCTATCGATTACTACCTCCCATTTGGTTCTGCGTTGTAAATTGTGCAATTGTGATCGGGTGAGTTGGGTTTTTTTTTCGGCTGTACATCAATGACATTTTTACATGAAATGACACTTATTGAAATGTTTCAAAGTAATGCCTCCCAAATATTTACTATGTAAACATCACATTATTTGTAAGCTTAAATGTACTGTACTTCATGCTATGATTTGAAGAAATACACGATAATTTTAGGCATCATATTTTTAGTTCCAAATAAAATGAATGAACTTTACGTTAATCAAGCCCCACATTCCTAAAGCGCAAAATCAGCTAGATAATGCACCTTAGCTCTCTCAGGAAACACATTTTTTTAACGTTCCTTCAACTCTAGTCATCGTTCAACTTGCCAAAGCTACGTTTCTTACATTTCCTTAAGTGTTGAATGTTTTCGAATAATTTACTAAAATTTTGCTTCTAATTCTGTTTTTTTTTTCTGATTATAATACTTCGAAATCACATTCAAATTGTGCTGAAAAATTAGTTGATAATTTTTATGTTTGTTTCGTAATTATTTGTTTTGATACTGATTAAGTTATTCCAAATTAATAAAATTAAACACTTGGGTTTTCAAAAAGAAACTTTGGCCATTCCTCTTTGAGGGTTTCTTAGCAACTTCAGTTCAGTGCTTATCACTGATTCTGGTTACCATGCATTTTTTGAGGAGTGATATTATTGGTGGATTGTTCGCCAACTTTGGGTTTGAATCGTGGCTATTTTAGTTCGATCTGGTCTGTGGCGTTCTCTTTGACTGTAGTTTCTGTTTGCTTAAAAGACGCATGTCGGCGGTCGCTCCTTTTTACAAAATTTTATGCCCGTGGTCTTCAAATTTCCCGTCTTTCTTGAGCCGACACCCGGGACGCTTTCAATAGAGTGACCATTAATCTTTTTTCGTTCTTCGGGTCATGAGTCATTTTGGATGTTCGGACTCACGTAATGACTTTTTACATTAATATGGACCACTAATTGAGTGGAGGTGAGACTTTCTATGCGTGCACGCATTCCCATGAACTCTTATGCAGAGTTATTTTGAAGTAAAATAAACGATTTATTGGAATCCTGTCTAGTGTATTTTTTTATTTCCCAAGACCGGGGGTCTGCCAACAAGTGTCTCCTACATGCTATCATCTCACCCGAACGGCGAGACGGGTTTTTTATCATCTTTCATTAGAAACGGCTATGAGATTCTAATTATTCACCTTTCCGTATGATCCAAACACGGCGGTAATTCCAGAATCTTCCATGTTCTATCGAGAGCGGTGTTGGAATCGCTAAGCCTTTTTTTTTTCTTCCTTCCCTGGAACTTCTTCAATTTGGTAAAACAAATAATTATATCATAGATAAATTAAAGTAATCAAAGATTGGATATTGTAGATTTTTAGTATAAAAAATAGCAATTATTTTTATGGGAGCTCTGATGTTATTGCTGGAAGCCTATTCTCTATGATTTTTTTTTTATAAATTTCAAGATAATAGGAAATTTACCTCTAGTGGCACTTCTACAATATCATTTTTCCATTATACCTGGCCTACGATAAAAGTTATCGCAATCTTCCCCCCGGTCTTTATGATGATTAAAATTTTTCCCAATAATATATAATAAATACAGCAACAATCTCTCACAAAACTGTACAATTTTTATTTCGATTTTATGGCGCGAGGTTCAATTTGGACGGGCTGCGTCAATTTTTATTTGGATATTACTTTTTTGTCGAATAAGAAATGAAGTTAACAGTAATGATAACTAGAAACAAAGTAGAATTATGTGTTTTACCTCCTAATTCATGTACTAATTCTAAGGTATTAAGTACCGGTAAATATCTCACTTCAGCTGAACAGACTAATAAAAACGAGTATTTAGTTTTTGAGCTATGGACTCCGCTCTGTGAAGATCACACAAAAAAAGAAAACTAAAAGGAATCAATGTTACTTTACCAAAAGAGCCCACATTTGAAAATATATTAATCCTGAAATTTTATACACTTAGTTTGCATTATTTTATATTTTATATAATTAATAAGGCATTTCTAATCAGCAGAAAATATGTTAAAGAGAAAATTATTTCAGTGGAGTGGTCGTTCACGGTAAGACGTTTGTCGCCAACTAATTTTTGTCGCCAAATCAAGATGGCGGCCGAATTCCGTAACATCAGATAGGGTTGCCATAACAAAAACGGCAGATGTGAAGAAAATCAGCAAAAGGTGAAAGTTACCATATTTGGCGACAAATCGCCTTCTTACCGTGAACGACCACTCCACCATTATTTCATGTGTTTTGGATCGTTTTATATTTTCCCTGTTGAAGTATTCATTTTTATAAATTTTAATAACTTAACCTTCCTGGTGGTTGTCTCGACGATCACATCTTGATGAGCGAGTTATCTCGTGATCCGAAGAAAACTGGTCCGATCTGGCAATATCGACGACGATTTATCTCTCCAAAATTGATGGACGAGATATCTCGTCGAAACCACTTGGAGGATTAAGATATAAATTTTGGGAAATTATCTTACAATCTACTTATACAGTGAATGAGATTTTGCAAATTGTTGTAGATGAGATCAAGCAATGATTAATCTAACTCAATCAATATCTATGTTTTGAATGCTCAAGATGCCCACTCACACGCAATTCAACGAATCTTAATACCTGGTTCACTTCCAGCACTGAACATAAAATTAAAGCCAGAACATATGTTGAATTTTTTTTCAATCAAGCTGTTTATGTTTCAACCTGTCTGTTAATGAAATGAATGAGATGTATTGTCAATGTAAATAAATTAACAATGTAAATAAACAAACCAGACGGGATTTGGAGATCGTACTTTCTGTTATGCTAATGCTATTGCACTATACAAATATTGGGGTTCCTTTAAAATATACTTTATCGCCATTTTATCGTTGGTTTTGCTGTTTTGTGTAATTGTCGTCAACCAATCAAATATCACATAATCAATTGGAAATTTGTTTGCAATTTTTATCGACGACGTTCAAAAATTGTATTCTAAAAATAATCCCAGTGATGTCACGTTTTAAATACTTGGCGAATCACGTTCCACTGGAAAAATACAACCGCCATCTACATTTAGCTTGACAGAAAATACCTCTGATAGACTCGTTGTTTAAAGTCAAGAGACTTAAATACTGATACCTACCAGAGCTTATTATACACAAAGGGAACACGTGTGCATCAAATCTACTTGAAATTGACATCAAATCTTTGAAACTGTGTCTTTGTAAGTCAATAAGAAGGTAGTCCACAGAAGTCGTGATCGGTAGAAAATTTCAAACTTTAAATTTCACTTTATGCATTTCATTCCTCCTAAAAAATCGAATCTGAACTAGGTACGATACGTTTTTAGGCTGAATGTTAACTGTAAATGTATTCCCATTTTTCTCTGTGTTTTTTATCAGTTGTTTGTCATACGAAAAGATGTAGAAACAGATATATATATATATATACTGCAAATAAACAATTTAACGGTGTGGAATTAAATTAATTTTTAAATGTTTTAGTTATTAAAATGCAGGGAAATTGTGTTCCACATTCACAATATTGTGAAGATGCAAAATAACCCATTAAACATCAAATCATTCTTTCAGCGGTTATCAAAGTTCAAAGTGAGGTATCGTTTAATAAAGTATTGCTAAAGAAAATTCATTCGTCTAGCTGTAAATTTATAAAGCAATTACCTTTTTCTTTAACAAAATAATGCAAAAAATTAATAATGAAGATAGCTTTTATCTATCTATCACACACTCAACCACGTTAAAGGTTTAAGCCTTAGGTTCCCATCATAATTGTTTTTGTATTGATGATCAGAGGGCGACAAATCGAATCTCTTTATCACCATGCCAAACTTTAAAAAAGCGAGTGACTTTGGTCATGTAATTTTACTTTCGGCATGCGATCGAAACCACATCGGTAAATGTGTGCTTGAACGGAGTATTGCCTTCTAGCCGTAGTTAACCCCTTGGGTAAATTTGACGACTGAGACTTGCCATACACTTGTTTTGCCTAAGTTACGGATGACGAGTCTAATTCGTCATTCAAACTAGGACAAAATTAAACATGTACATTCTTGTTCGTGGCAAGACTGATTGGTGTTACGAGACTCTCCTTGAATCAAATTATTCAATCGTTCTCTACAAAAATACTCCCTTTATGTAATCTGACTCCATACATAAAAATATTTACACGATTGCGTTATCGGACATTCTTTTTTGGAATGAACGCGGAGCTCAGAAGCTGTGCGATCTCTCTCATACTGTTTCCCTTCTTATCAAACAAATTATATTAAAATATAACAGTAACTAGTGTGCAAACGATGGTACGAAAATATAACAGCAATTAGTTTACAGACGATAATACAAAAACATAGCAGTTAACTAATGTGCAAACGATAATCCGAACTACTTTTTTTCAAATAAATCTGTACCCAAGGGATTAAGAAAAGCTAATCATAGGTCTTGGCAGAGGGTAGAAAGGCATATAATTTAGTAGTTTCTATAGTATCTACGATTCTGGTGTATTTTATTTTTCTGCAAACATGAGAAATTCCCTTGACATTCCCGTCATTTAAATATAAACTTTTCTAAATATCAACAAGTACAAAAATAGAATATACACTCGATAACAAAAAAATCGACGTACCAAGAAGGAATCATCCGATTGCTTTGAAATTTCGTATGCAAAAATGTTTTGACTAAATATGCAAATGATTAAAATTTGGTGTCCAATGAATGAATAGTGCGATCTCCAGCGCATCGGAACTGAGCATCCAGCAGATGTATATAAGGAGTTCTTCTTGAACTGTTGTTAAAATTTTCTGCTCCATTGCGATTTAGGATACCTTTCACCGACTGAAAAAATGCCTCGCCGCAGGATTCGAGTTCATTACGAGCAACTTTCAGAGTTTGAAATAGGTCGTATCATTGGATTGAAAGAGGCAGGTTGGGCAAATCGGAGAATCGCTCGTTATGTGAGTCGAAGCGATGCGGCGATTAGAAGATGCTGGCAAGAGTGGGTGGACAATGGCAGATTTCAGCGTCATGACGGTAGAGGTCGACGTAGGGCCACAACACATCGCGAGGACAGAGTGATTGTCAGATCAGCTGTCACAACGACTGATTCATCGCTATCAACCATCAGTCGTGCGACCCACACACGAGTGTCCACCATGACCATTCACAGACGGCTGAGAGAGCGAAATCTACGCTCGTACCGACCGTTACGCCACCTGCCATTCGCGCCTGCACACTGTCGAGCCAGATTACAGCGGTACTTGGCTCGATCAGGCTGGAATGATGCTGACTGGGGACGTATAACCTAGAATTCAGTCTTTAGCGACGAATCCCGCTTCCAACTGTGTCCTGACGATCATCGAAGACGTGTCTGGAGACGCCCAGGGGAGCGTGCTGATTCTGCTTTCACTATCGCACGCCACACAGGCCCTCAACAATGAGTTATGTTCTTGGGTGCCATTTCCCTTGATAGCCGTACCTCTTTGGTCGTCATTAGAGGTACACTTACTGCACAACGGTACGTTGACGACATTCTGAGACCTGTTTTTGCTACCGTTCCTTTCGCAGTACCCTGGGCTTATTTTTCAGCAAGACAATGCCAGACCACATACAGCACGTGTTGATATGAACTGTCTTCACGCTTGTCAAACACTTCCTTAGCCAGCCAGATCACCAGATCTCTCTCCCATCGAGCATGTCTGGGATATGATGGGAAGGCGACTGCATCCGGTAGGGAATGTTGATGACGTAGTCCGACAATTGGAGCAAATTTGTCAGGAAATACCGCAGGAGACCATCCGGGAGCTTTATCGGTCTATGCCACGCCATGTGGCAGCTTGCATCCAGGCTAGAGGCGGGTCAACACCTTATTGAGCTCGTTACTGTAACTCTGAAATAAATCATTCAATTGTTCTGAAATTTTAATCATTTTCTATTCTGTACATAATTTTCCTATCCACCAATTTTTGTCTCCATCGGACAACTCCTTCTTGGTTCGTCGATTTTTTTTTTTGTTATAGAGTGTATATCAATGCAGAAAGATTCTACAGAAACCCTAGAAATTGAAACTAAAAAATAAAAACCATGTTTTTCTGTATCTTGTGTAGTAACATTCAACTACATTGAACACACGCATCTGAGAGATGGTTTTGAGAAAAGCTAAATTAGATACCGCGTTAAAGTTTTGATAATTTTGTAACTTGTGACGTAACATTAATTAGAATGTTACTCGAATACAATTTCAAGAGGTCGTTTTTCAACAAGTTACCGTTAAATACAGTCAGAACGACTTTTAATCTAGGCAGTTCGCTACCTGGATAATTTTTCTTTTCGTAGTTTTCATACTTTCACACTAAAAACACTATCATATGGGAAGGATTTTCTAAGCAAACAAACAAATTGGACGGTCTGCGAAGATTTTACTACTGCTATTCAAATGCACTTACGTCATACGTATCGAGGTTACCTTAAAATGTAGTTTATCACTGTTTTGGCAACGTTTGGGTAAATATGTAGTATCCAGGGAATGTTTGTAGCCGAGTAATTTTTCTCTCCAAATGAAGATGGCGGCAATCTTGGTGATTCGATTTATTATACACTCTTAAAAAGTTGCACCTAGAATTGTCAGAATGCAATGAAATTTACAAGGTTGTAAAGTTCTTATGACTGAGTAAAAGATTAAAATTTGATACGAAAATATGCAAACTTTATTGAGAAAAATTCAAAAAAGTGGTCTCATCTTGTATGGCGTATGACCGCCATTATTCTTAATGCAGCATGCCAAGCGCCTTGGTAGTGAGTCAAACAGGCTCTTTATGAAGAACTGCAACAGTCCATCCCAAGTTGTTTTTACCCTGTCACGTAGTTCCAGAAGATTACGCGGTACGGGTGTAGTGGTGATATCTCGTCCAATGGCATACACTTACGATCGGGAACAGGTCCGGTGAGTATGCTGGCCATGGTAAAATATCGGTGTGTCGTAGACAAGGTCTAGAGACGGCAGCAATATGGGTTCGAGCATAGTCCTCTTGAAAAAGCGTTTGAACCTGTGAGTTCAGGAATGGGAGTGTAACTGGCTATAAAATTTTTTGAACGTAACGCTGGCCTGTGAAAGGGCTCGTAACGAATATCAAAGGTGATTTGGCATCCTACGCAATTGTACCCCACACCAGGTCTTCTGGACATGGGACGCTACACAACAAACCGTGCCTTCACACAATAACTAACTAACACCAACACACACTCCCATGAATGCCTTCACACACGGATTCGATTGTCATCTCCATCCAGACAGAAGCGGGATTGGTCAGTGTAGACCACTCGATGCCATTCCACGCCCCATGTCCGTCTGGAAAGACACCATTCCAGTCTTTGGCTGTTAAAGGAAGTCGTCGTAACGGTCTACATGAGTTTAGTCCCACGTCGTGAAGCCGCCGACAAATGGTGCGATTTAGCGCCAGCCCTGGGGTAGAGCGAAAGGAGCGGTCGCTCTAGGCGCTAGGTGGCAAGGGGCGCCAAAATGCCAAATGCGAAAAGCAATTGCGAGCGAAAAATAACAATTGATTACGCCTTTTGAGAGGCGTGGGGCTGCTCGGCGGGGCGGCAGGTGGCGGAGCACACTTGCGATGTTTGTAGCCAGCCAATTCAAGTCAGTCGACTAGGTGTTCAGGAAACGCACGCACGCGTTTACGCGTGTTTCGTTCTGTTTGAGAGTTTTGTTTTGTCGACTTATATAAGTACCTACCACACTCGTTTCTTTTTGTTTTTATTAAGGTAAGTAATAAAAACATTCGTTTATGGTATAACAAACAGATTTTGTGATCTGTGGATCATTAATGTAAGTAGGTATAGGTAATAGTATCAGTTACCTAGATTAAAACAAAAGGAGAAAGATAAAAGCGCCAAACAGACGATGTTCTTTTTGAGCAATCGAGAGCGTGGCTCGCGGGCCGCGAAGTTTTAGTGCTTCTTTTGCACACAAAACAAAAGAAGCTGTAAAAACGTGGGCGGCCCGCGTGCCACGGAGTGGTATTAACTAAGTGGAAAAACATTTAATGAAACAAATAGATGAGGAAATACATAAGTGGAAAGCAATACTTGAGACAATGATTGCAATTACATTATTCTTGGTAGAAAAGAATTTAGCTTTAAGAGGACGTTTCGACACTTTAAATACTCCACACAGATGGGATTTTCAAGGTTTGGTTCAGCTATTAGACAGATTTGACCCCGTCATGATAGAACATTTACGCAGTGTCAGGAAACAAAAAACTATTATTTTAACAAAAACATTCAAAATGAACTCATTGAATTACTTCGAAATGAAGTAAGAGATACTATTATGAAAATAATGAGATCTAAGTAGTTTTCAATCATTTTAGATTGTACATTTGATATTAGCCACATTGAACAATTAAGTGTTACATTTAATTTTTTTTTTATATTGACGACAATTGCATAGGTGAATGTTTTGTTACATACACACCAGTATCGGAGTCCAGTGTCCAGGGTCTCACAGGTTTATTTCTGGATGAGGTGATAAAAAAAACATGATTTAGACATGTACGATTGCAGGGGCCGATAATGACGCAAATATAGTGGGGAACCAAAGAGGCGTCCAAAGCCGTACAATCAGATAATTTCCAAGTTTTTTTTTTTTTTTTTTAATCCTTGCAGCTGTCACAGCTTAAACTTGGTTGTTTCTGACGCTGCTAAAGCTTTAGTTAAATCAGTGTCGTTGTTCGGGGTTATCCACCGCCCGTTTGTTTTTTTCTCCTCTTCCACAAAAAGGTGGGAAGTTATCTCAAAACATACAGAAGCCCTAACATTAAAAAATGTCTGTGAGACACGTTGGGAAAGCAGAGTCTCAAGCCTTCAAGTTAAGTATCAATATACTGAAGTGAGAGATGCGCTACAAGAACAATACGAGGAAAGTACCGACCCCGTTCCTGCTTCAGAAGCCAGGTCACTCGCCCAACACATGGACATGTGAATTTTTGCTCATTCTTTTGATTTGGTATGATTTACTGTACCAAATAAATACTGTGAGCAAATCCTTGCAATCAGAATCGACACAATTGTTAAATGCAACGTATCTATTACACAAATGTTGCCAATTTGTTAAGGAATACAGGGGTTCTGGATACGCATCAGCTGTAATCATGGCAAAAGAAGTTGCCGAAAAAGCTGAAATTTCCCCAGTATTTCAACAAACAAGAAACCGAAGAAGAAAAAGAATGTTCGACTTTGAATCTCAAGATGAAACTCCAATACACTCAGAACAAAATTTTAAGTTTCCAACAGATGTTTGATTTTAATGTAAGTTGGTGTTTCTTGTATAACTTTTTTCCGAGGCATAACTCAATGGAGAAACGATATAACCAACACAACGGCATGAGCCGAAAATAATTTGCTTCGCTACTGGATGTCCTTTTATGCCCCGGTATGCAGCGTGTTTCAGAGCTGCCCTGCGCGTGGCAAATGTTCAAATGAATCTGAAAATTTGATCATTTGCATCTCCAACGCAGATTTACTACTCCAAATATCATTTATACCGGTCTACTCCTTTCAGGTGCAACTCTTTTTTGTCTTGGAGTGTATATGGAAGTGAAAATGAGGAATGCCCAAATAAAAATGAACAATAATTAAGAGTAAATTTTCTGATTCTGTATTAGAAAAATCCACATGGTGAACCTTTGTATATATGGGTTTGAAAATGAGGAATGCACAAATAAACAGTAAAAAGTATAGAAAACTGAAACTTACGCTTCGCGTTCTATGGTCGTGTTTGTAAACGCGAATAAATCGCATCGGTTGTACGATTTATTCGAAAGAATGATTCAGAAATTCTTTTAGTTTCTGCTAATTCGAAAATTAGCCATTTCTTGATCCACTGGAAACGAGAAAAAATTCTATAGAAAGGAACCGAGATTGCTCTGCATTTCATCAGTTCATGTTATAATGTATGCATGCGTTCGCAAATGCAGCTTCAGAACTGGTGAAAAGGAGATTGCATGACGGATTATTTTCTGGTTTACACATTTTTAAAGAATTGTTTACGAACGTGGCCTATGATTGGTTAACGCTTTAACGACATTTTTTATTGCAACCATATTTACCTTTGATTTTTGTGCTCGTGTGTGCTCTGCTTCCTGTTATTTTCAAAACATTTCCCTCTCATCTTTTCAAGTAAGCTGCACATTTGTATTGATATTGATTTGGGTTTCATTTGAATTACAAATTAAATTAATTAATTTTCTGATCTGTAGAAGCAAAATACATGTGGTGAACCTTTGCAAAAATGGAAGTGAAGAAAGAAATACACAAATAAACAATAAAAAGTATAGAAAATTAAAACTTACCATCACTCTGTTTCCTCAGTGTTGTAAATTTTGGATATTTCTTCCAAAAATGCCAGAAACATCCATAGAACCTGCCCCTTTGTACTGATCGATTTCGTTTATGTCCATCCTTTCTACAACAATCACACACACAATCTATTCGTAACTATCGTCCGCATCCTTTCTCAACGCTTAAATCATTTCACTCCCACATGCTAGACATTTCGCAATCAAGCCAACCATTCAACAACTTTCAAGCTCTCCGTATCAGGCATACTCTCAACATACATTTTTCGAAAAAACTAGTCATTAATACTTTTAGTTAAACCATCCATTGCCATACCTGATCAAGGGTAAGTGAGCGGCTAATGAATCTATATAATAACGAACGAGATTAATTAATTGAATTTGTAATTAAGATGAAACCCAAATAAATCCAACAAACGGGAAGCACATTTCGCTCATTCCTTTCAACAAAGTCATGTCTCAAAAATTGGCGATTTTAGTTATGCCTGTTTCCAGAATGCTATGAAAGAGTAGTATGTATATCCCTGCAAGATCGTCATTTCTCACAGCTTAATATTTAGCCGCTAGAGATCAGATACAAATACAAATACAAATACAAATATTGACGACCAGCTACAGGCTCAAGCCCAACAAGGCTGGTCCTTTGTTTATGAATTCTCCAATTCCCACTGACTATCCAATTGTGTCTTAAATTCGTACACTCCCTTTGAATTAACTATATTTTCTGGCAACGCGTTCCAACTGTCTATTACCCTATTAAACTATCTTAAACTATCTACGAAACTATCTTAATAATTCGTATAATCCTCATTTGATTTTCCGGTCCATGACGTCACAGCGGGAGCTTCGCCTCCTGCTTGCTTAAGCTCGCTAACCGCTTTTATGTTTGGCAAACCCTTTAGTTAGAAACGTAACCTTCATTTCTATGAAGAAAATATAACGCTATCGTTACGAGATCTAAAAAGTACAAATTTATATGAATCAAAATTATTTATTATCTAATTTAAAAAATAATTGTTTCATAAGAAAGAGTATATTCTAAGGTTTTCAATGACGTTTTGAAATTTAAAAAAATAATAGTAGTAATCTATAGATATGATAGTTTAACAAAAAGTAACGAAAATCTACCTATTTTCCGAAATTTGTATGACCAACTTTTGATCGCGTCGAATTTATTTATTAACCAATTTCAAAAATAATTGTACCGTAAGAAAGAGTACATTATAAAGACAATGTTACATACAATGTTTTCAAATTTAAAAATCAATAGAAATAAGCTATAGATATGACAATTCTAACTGAAAGTCACTAAAAAGGTTCTAACAGAAAAATCACGAAAATGTCCCGATTTTTCCCGAATTTCAAAAAATATTATCAGGAACCAAATTGAAATTTCTCAAAAAACACGACAAGCGAAAACAATCTCATTTAGAGGTACTCAAAAAAACTCAGGGCTGAAATAATTAATTTGTGAATTTTTGAAAATTTGAAATAACTGAAAATGTGCACGTCTTTAGCTCATTCGTGTTAGAAATTTCTCTTTTTTAGACTTAGACACTTAATAAACCCTAAACTGATAACTGCATCGGAACAAATTCTTATTCATCGCGTTCCCTGTACAACTTTGAACAAACCATGTTGATTTCGTAATTTTCTGATCTGTACTTTCACGGGAAAACGTAAAAGCATTGAGCAAAAAAAAAACAGTTTTTAATCCTGCCATACGCTGCGGTAGTTTTTTTTTTTTTTGTGATATGGTGAGATTTTATTCTACTTTTATAAACTTTAAAATCACTCTTCTGAAAAATCTCGTTTTTTGAGATATGACGTTGTTGGAAGGAGTTAGCGATATCACACACGAGCACAAAAATCAATGGTAAAATGGTTGCAGTAAAAAAAATCCTGTTAAAGCGTTAACCAATCATAGAAAGTGCTAAGGTTTCAATCTAAACGAGAGTTGTCTTAAAGCTGGATCTAAGTTACCATGTTTGGCGATAAAGTGCCGTTGCCTGGAAGAACACATCTAATCCAACGTTTGCCGCTAATCTAATTGGGATTGATCAACTATATAGTATCGATTTGAAAATTTTTATTGACAAAATGCTGAAATCGTATTCGAAAAACAAGTAAACTGACCTCACTATCGGAATAAGTACAAGAAATACGTATCGCCGCAGAGTATTTAGTTCGACAGAAATTGCTGGAACTTGTTATAAAAAAAGGAGCTGCTCCATATGTGAGTATTTTTACTCCGCAAACACTTAATCACAAAAAAAAAAAAAATTCAGTACCTACTGAAAAACTCGAGACCAGATTGCACGCTGAAAATGTTTTGAATGAATTGTTTACGTTTAACGTGGTCGCCTATTTTAACAAATAGATTAGTTCAAAACCACATGCCTTAAATGCCAACTCGATAGGGCCTATAATAACCCTTTGTAATAAAAAAAAAAGCACAGCAACTTCATTTCAAAGCTGTATTTAAAATTCCATAGCATTTGAAACTATTGCTTTGAATTGGTGCTTACCTTTGATTCGTACAGTATATGTGGGGGTTGATGCACGTTAAATCTGTAGTGGCCTCAAATATCCTTATGGTGTGGTGCCGACCAACCGGTATAGTGGTTAAGGTGTTAGCCTCTAGATCGGAAGGTTCCTGGTTCGAATCCGGGTACGGGCATGGATGTTTCTAAACGTATGGTGTAGAGGCGGCTGGTGCACCTTAAATCTGTCGTGGCCGAAAGTCCTCACGTTGGGTTGGTGTGGAAGTTTGGAGAGTGGGGTGCCAGCTCAGGTGTTGCTTCGTCATCTGACCGTGGTTCAAAATTACGAAGTGTTGTCCTCGGATCTTTCCCTTAAGGGACTGATCCCGGACCGTCGTCAATAGCCCGTTGCGTTGCTCTAGTACGACGTTAACTAAAAATTACCAATTATTACCTTATGGTGTGGAAGTTTAGAGGAGAGTGGAGTGCCAGCTCAGAAATTGATTTAGTCACCTGAATGTGATTCAAAATTACAAGGCGTTATCCTGGGTAGGTATTTTGATTAATGTCACACCACGCCAACGTGAGAATATTTGAAGCCACGACATACTTAACGTGCTCCCCCTTGTACACGACGGTCTTTGATTAGATTTGAACTCGCAACCCTCCGATTGCTAATCCGTTTCTCTTCGAACCGAGCTACCAGGGTCCGGTGTTATCCTCGGATATTTTCCCTTAGGTCTCGATGGCGGCCCGTCAAAAGCTTGTTGTGTGCTCCATTGAGACGTAAATTTAACTTCTTTGCGTCCATTATTGTCGCCGTAGAAGAGAGCAGTTGGACAATTGCAACAGTCAGCGCATTGAGAGTGGCACAAGTTCAATTACTGGCAGTAATACTGCGAATATTTTCTCTTCCATATGAGTAAAATCATTTTATTGTTAGTTTGCATTAGTTTTCTTTTAGAAGAGGGTTTGACTGTAAAGCTACACAAAATGTCCGTTGTATTTTTTGGCAACCTCTACTGTTTATTTTGATGAGCGTAACATGTTACACAAAGGCAATTTCAGCATGTTGTATACATTAAAAATTAACGCAAAAACTGTGATAACTCAAAGTCATTCTCAACCGTAAGAGTTTCTTGTCTTATTCTGGACGTTTTCTGCACTGAAAACTCTCATGTGAGTGGGTATTTTTTTCTTTGAAAACAAACCACCGAAAGACGCGGACTCCCGGTTGTCTACAGCTCTTCGGTAATTGTAATTTTCAATTAACGTCGTACTAGAGCAACACAACGGGCTATTAACGACGGTTCGAGATCAATCCCCTAAGGGAAAGAACCGAGGACAACACCACATTTTTTCTAAAACTCTTCGGAAGAAAACATAATTGATCTAAAATGTTTTTAAGTGACGTTATTTCCGGAATGGATACAGGATACACATCTTCCACCAAAACACTAGCGCTATCTTAATTTAACTCAAAAGAAAAAAAGCTTTCAAAGAATTTAAGAAATATTTTATGAAATAAAAAAACACAAAACATCCTTTACTTCTGTTGATGAGAGTAATATAAATATCTTTTAAACGATCACTATAAATTTATTTTCAAGTAAATGCTTCATATTTTCGAATCTGGCAAAGCTATTTTTAAAAAGTTGGAAATTTTTATTGCATGCATCTGGCAACCGGCTATACTTGCGAACCATTTCCCTCGTGTTTCTTCAATTTTCACTAATAAACATACTTAAGGTAATTATTTTATGGGTATTTTAATTGCTAACAGCGCGTGTACTCTTTAATCGAGTTCTTGTCTAGATCCTGTTATATCCAATTTATGCATTGCTATGTGATGTTAAAACACTTTTCGTTTCCGGCTACAACTTACAGTAATCGCCCGCCGCATTACTTTGTTCTCAGAAATATTTGAGTAGTTCTACTAGGGTTAATATTAAGATTCATTCTTTTCTGGCACTTTGTTAAATGTGCTTGATGTCTTCCTTTAGAAGTTGCTGAAAATTGATCCGTCGTTCGTCTGATAAGTTACCTTATGGGAAATTTTTTATATTAGTGCTTCGCTCCATGTGACTTGGATGCATTATGGAGAGTTAGTGTTACTTGAGCTATTTTGTAATTTGTACTCTTTTAAGTTAAGTTTCCTTGTTTGTAAACTTTTGTGTTCATGATTGATGTGCGACAAAGCCTGCCATTGAACGCATATCATGTTAATGGAAATTTTTGATACGTTTCTTGATGGTTCTACACCTTTTAGATATCAGAATCGGAAATACTAATGTGCAAACTAGTATTTTTAAAGGTTCTTAATTGTATGCAACGATAATAGAATTCATAGGACTTGGTAGTTTTCGAAAGAGTTTTATGTAAGGAGTCCTTTTTATTTTATGCTTTGATTTCATTTCATGATACTGCAATTACATAATCAGAAAAATGTTTAAAGTGGCAGTTCATTTTTGAGAATGTAACCCTCAGAGTTTTCAAGAAGAAAAAATAATTTTATAGTAAATCTTATCAGTGATTTTACCATTTTAACCTACCTGTCCAATGTCAATCTTTAATGTATATTGCTTGGACTTTGTAGAAGAAAGTGTATTTATAATTATACAGCCAATAACTGACCAGTGCAGTATTCATGAAAACATTCTCCCAGAGCTTGTACATGAAAGACTTACACTTAGTATCTTGTTAGGAAGGTGATTAAAAGAAGCTCTAGACAAATTTTAATATTTGATAGCTTGTTTGATTTGACATGAAAATTTATCTAAACTGTTGAAAAGAAATCATAAGTTTTAAAAAATTTGCAAAAGAGCATATTCTTGGGCTTTTATGGCAAATTAAGATCAGTCACAGCAATCTCCTTCAGTTTCACCCAAATACACAAGACACACAAATTCAACATCTTCATCGTCTTGCCACTTGTGCATTTCAATTTTATCAAATTTTTAGTCTCTCACTTCATTGTCTTGAATTAAGACTGCTGACAAATCATGTATTGTATTCCAGTTTATGATCAGCAGGTCTAATAATGTATTGAAGCTCAATTCTTATATTTCATTTGACCAAAAGTCACTATAAAGTATATAAAATCAAAGTTTGCCTAAAAGGCTTGGTAATTGACCAGTTTGACTGGAACACATGCAATTCTGTTCTCCAGTAAATTAATTGACTTCTTTTTTATTATCTAAAATTAATTTTGAAATAGAAAATTAGATATTTATCTGTCAATCTTGAGTTAAAATAGAAACAATTGGGATAAAATTCGATCGAGACGTCACTCAGAAAAAGTGCTTTTATAATTTCAGACTGATGATCTCGCTTTTATCATCAATAAAAAGACATAATTAAACTTCAGATCGGTGCCACCTTCAGTTTCTACCATTTAAACCTGAGAGGATTAGTAATCATGTTTGATACTTTTAGTTTTCATTATAATCTGATTCTCAGTTATGATCCTAATTTAAAAAAACAAGATAACTGGATGAAATGTTAACTTTTCAGCAAATCTGATTAACATTGTGCATTTATCTTAACTTGCATTAATCACAATCCGAAATATCTTTGGACCTGTAATATCTTGCAATGCTTTTGGCTTAATTGATTTTCTGTTATCCAACATCCTTAAGTATAATAATTCTAATGGACATTTTTTATGAAACAAAGATTTGGGAATTTGTTTGAGAATACATCTGGTATATAAATTTTAACCAACAAATATAAGTTATAAGCATTGGAAATAATAAGACATTATACAAACAAATCTAAGGTAGCCAGTTGTAGCAAATTGAATAAAACAATCAGAATTAAGACTTTAATTTTAGTGTGGTAAATAGAATATTTCTTGGACTTGTGTTTGGTGTTCAGGAAGTAAAAGATGATACCCTCAATTTCCTGTTCAAAGACTTGATAGACAAAATAGATAACACCTCATTGATTCGGTAGTTTTTAATTAAGTGTTTCTATTAGCTAAATCTGATTTTGTTTGTGAGATGTTAACTGATATTAAGGTTTTATTATTCTGGATTAGAGTTGGTGTTAAAGTAATTTATTTCACTCTACTGGTTATGGTTAATACCCAAGGTATTGTGAATTTGAAATGCTAAAACATTAAATCCATGTTGTATCATATATTGTTCAGAAAAAGGTTGTACAATTTATTCAGTTCTTTTTTTTTTTTTCCTGTTTCAGTGTTTGTAAATTGAACTTTTCCAAAAAGTTTAAAAGAAAACAGAACAGTAAGTAATGAATGTTGTTTATTTTGTTATGTATTGAAATTAATTTCATAAAAGTACAGTATAATATAATTTTTAACAAGAATTTTGTATTTAAGAAAGTATTATAGTTAAACATTGAGAATAGAAGTTTGTTTTTTCCTGACTATTTTTGCATAATGCAGGTTTTTAACAGGGTGGTAACAGAACCTGGAAGTCAGGGAACTTTTTATTTCTAGAAAAATCGGGGGAAATTTCCAAATTTTACAAAAAATCAGGGAAATTTTGACAATTTAAACTGTTACTATTATCTTTTGTCCTATTTTGAGATGCGCGATTTTGAATGCTTTTGTGAATCGAATAAATCGTATTCGCTGAAATTGTAATTCGAAAAAAGAACCATAGTGTCGTAAATTTTGAACACTGCGGAAACCGCTGCCGCCATTTTTTTCACGGCTGCAGTGTTTTGTTGCCTTGAGGCTTGTGGGATACAATTTGAAATTTGTGCCACAAATGATATTTTTAGTGTATTAAATTAATTATTTTTGTTTGCAATTACATTTTTGTAGAATTATTTATATATATATATATATATCTGCATTTGGTTTCGATGAATAGTATGACAATGTAGTTTCAGGTGTAAAAAGTTCCTTAATCAAAATATTTTTAATTTTTTCTCCAGTTTTTTGAATTGCAGTTTTAAGAGTTCCATTAAGGGTTCCAAACAATAACAATTAAAATATCTAGAAAAAAACAATATTTGTGGAGAATGATCTTTTTCCACCCTTTGACCCTAAATACTTAAAAATAGTGTTGTGTGGATACTGTATATCGATACCAATCGAGGATCATAACATTTCTTAAGGGAATTGTTAAATCAGAGAAATTTTTGTGAGACTATCAGGGAACTTTTTTTCAAGGATTTTGTTGCCACCCTGTTTAACAATGCATACCAATTGATAGCTGAAAGCTTGAGCATATCTTTAAAATGGATTATTTAATATTGAATAGGTTGTTCTTTCGCACTTGCTGTCTAACATAAATTCATGAATCCCAATCTAAATTTAAGTAGAAAGACTAAATTTAAAGTGTTTCTATTTTAGTATATTTCTGGGGAATGTATTTTGTATGCTTTATTGCAAAAGATGCATTTTGATTTTTGCATCATACTGTTTTTAGTGACATACATTTGAGTTGAGTATTTAATTATTTAGAAATGCTTAAGAATTTGTAGATATGCTGAAGATAGATAGCTGTAGATATTTACATTGTAAGCTTGTTTGCCTTGTTAGAGGTTTGAAACTAACCAAAGTTTGCACAGTGAATGATTTCTTTTCATGCAGAAATTGTTTTGTAATTTAACTATTAATGTGAGGACTGGGCCAGGCAGAAATATGAGCTTAGAAGTGGATACCTCCAAAATTAAACTTCATGAGTAAAATTGCACAGAAAAATTCATTACACCCTGAAATATTAACAAAAACTTTAACTCTAGAAGGTTGTTATAATGAAATCATTTCTAGGATACTGCAAGGATATAACCTCCTGCTAATCATTAAGCTATAACTTTTGAAATCACAAGAAGCCATTGATTACAATAACTTCACTTTTTACAAAAATATCTTTGGTTAATGTGAAAGTAATTAGAAATTTGATATTTTAAAAATAACAAAACTATTAGAATTGGGCTATACTTGCTGACTTCTGCTGGACCTCTTTTAGACATTAGCTTACCTGTCAACTTGTACCGCTTGCTAGATTACATGGTATACAAGCATATTGTACTGTTTTTCATAAAATTTACAAATCTCAAATTTTGTTTTCGAAAGAGATCTGATATAGGTTTACAGAGAGGCTGTTTAACTCTTGCTTTTTCAAAGTTAATTTTTTCTTCTAGCTGTTTACATGCATTGGAATCAATTCATCAAAATCTTCTGGCATCTATATTCTACCTCTTAAATTTCAAAACTCAACTAACTTAAATTTCGAAGAACTTATATTTTCTGAAACAAGCAGGATTCTCTTTCAACCTTTAATTTCCATAGGTATTTTTGAATTCTAAAGGGATCTGACTTGCTGAATTATTAAGTATCTTAAACATTGCCATATTCTGTCTTTCATTTGTTTTCTACTGGAAGGGTTCTATGGAAAAATTCTATTCATAAATTAGCATCCATTTTTGTTTGTATCGAACAAATGAATAATCGCGTGGTATTAGAAACATCACACTCTCTTGTAAAAAATATAAATGTTTAATTGGAAAATTATTTATCAAAAGAAAATCAAACATGAGGTGTCATATTTACCACAGATTTCAAATCCGTTGAAATTTTCAATCCTTCTTTAACGGTCCTGCTTTTACAATAAAGATCTAAATAATGCCAGCCAGAGTGGTTTTTCTTTTGCTGAAATTGTAAGAGCAGGAAATGTAATCAGTTTATTTTTGGAACACAAATGTTAACGCAGTGTCACATTCTCCTGAAAAAAAATGTAAAATATATGCAATTTAAAAATTTTATTTATTTAATAAATAATCATATTTTTAGGTATCGATCTTGTAAAATTTCCCGTAGATTTCAAATCCATTGAAATTTTTTGAACTACATAACTGAAGTTATAACTGGTTTTTTTTTATCGTTTGTGCTCAGGGTTGACTTTCTGCCTGCAGAAACTGGTTTAAACCAGCAGAAAATGGCAATAACTTCAGAAACTACAGTACAAAAAAAATACATTTTGAATCTGATCTTTTATGCTGTTGCCATTCCAAAGAAAACAATAATAATTAAATGTTCTAGATTGAATTTTAAAATTCGGCGTGACTCTAAAATTGAAAAAGAAATGGACTTAGCGTGCAAGAAACAAACACTTCCTTTTATAATATTAGGGAAAATTTAATCTTGAGATTGTGAGACAATTCGAAGTTGGTGTATCAATAGTTTTAATTTTTTTACCTCATTTTACTTGAATGTTTTTGTATAGCTCATTTCATAAATTATATTTTTTGCAGATGAATGCTGAAAAATTGAGTAAGCTCCAAGCCCAAGTCCGCATAGGAGGAAAGGTAGGATTAGTACAAATTTTAACTTGGGTTTTTAAAAAATTATTGAAAGGGAATTTATTTTTTGACAACATTTTTCTGTCTTGTATATAGGGAACCGCACGGAGGAAGAAGAAGGTTGTACACAGAACAGCCACCACAGATGACAAAAAGCTACAGAGTTCACTGAAAAAACTAGCAGTTAATAATATTCCTGGTATTGAAGAAGTAAGTACAGATTTTGCTTCTGATACATTTTATGTTCAAGACTAAATAACAGTCCTTCACCAAATATTTGTATGCACTTTAATTTTGTACAAAATTTGCATTGGCAGAAAGGCTCCATTTGAACCAGAAATCATTTCTTTCAACATTGTCCAATAATAAAATAAATTTTTGTAGCAAGTTAAGTTTGTTAGGCAGTCGAGCATTGTAAAATTTTATTAGATGCTGTTTGTTGTCTTCCGAGGTTAATAAAACTTTGATTTACCTTGGCATTTCCTGCATCTGGAGGTCCTCCATTCAACTGGTATTAGATTCAAATTGTCATGGCCGAGATGATCATAGTAGTTTCGGAATCCACTCTGTTATACCGTCATAGTCTAATTAGACCTAGTGTAACATACTATGCAGCAACTAACCTTTAATCTGGATTGTTTCCAGACATAAATAATCTCCTAGATCAGCCTAGCTGTCTTTTGGTAATCACCCCTTTTGTCGATCTTTTCATTAGCTCCCATGCCTGTACAATCAAAATCATGTCCTGGAAATTCCCTGACCATGGCAACAGGAAGATGTTCATGTGAAAGTCTTGTTGCAATCAAGACCAGTACCAGAGATCTTTTAGTAATACCCTGTTTGGAGATTGCCTGTCAAAGATGGAGCCATTTCTCCCTTTCGATTTTCGCAAAAAAAAAAATTTTAACACTACCTCTGTATAGATTCTAGATATTTTGTTGTTTTTTATTTTATTTGGAAGGTAATATTTTTCTGATTAAAATTTTTCCTTCGTTTGGAAAAATGTGTCAAGTTCTCTTGCTGTAACCTTCTTAATTTGTTTTTGAAAAGTCAAAAATAAAATTAATGCCAATCTTTGACTGTTGATCAGTATTATTGAGTATTGCATTCTCTGAAAGGAAGAACTTCCACTTTTAAGTTTAACATGCTTTATGAACAATTGAAAATTTTGCCATGCTTTAAACCAGTTTCAGTAACCTCATATTTGCATATTGGTCTCATAAAATCAAAATCTAGTCTTATTTGATAAGGCATTTTATATTCTTAATAAAGATAAGTAACACACAGCTTTCAAAACATATCATAGGTTCCAAAATATATGTGCAATTTCCAAAACATATTACAGGTTCCATAGCATACCATTTCTGTGCACTCTGCTTAGAACCGAAATTAGCAATTCGATGAATTAAAAATTTGTTCAACTGTGCATCAGTATATTTTCCTTTGATATTGAGTGATGCCTTTCTGTTGAACCATTGATTGGACAAATGAAATTTTTTCTTTATTGCTCTTTAAAGTGTGCAATATAGGTTCATCCATCATAAAGTCCATGTGTGTCTTCTATATTCCTTTCACAGGGGTAGTTCAAACCATGGTTTGACCATTCTTTTTCTGCTGGCAGAATTCTTTAACTTCCTCTTCGGGCAACAGTATATGGGCTATTGATGTAAATGACTTCACCACTCTTGTTAAAATCCTCTGCTTTCTGAATTGCAGCTGTATTTGGGCTGGAAAGATTATGTTTTGTAGGGTGGTGCTTCAGCAGGCCTACACTATTGTAGAGCTCCTTACCTTGACTAGTAACGCTATATACCCACTCCATTGGCACAAGCGACAGTCATTTCAAACAGTTGGTAATGATTTTTGAAGGGACCACCAGTAATGATTATGATCTTTCTGGCTGTGATATTGCAGCTGTTGTTGAATTTTGCATATTGACCATGATGTGCAGTCATGTCCTTTGTCATCACTTAGCACTGCAACTCTTGTAGTCTTGTTTTGAAAATATGCGACTCCTGTAAAAATTGAAACTTGGTTATTACTCCAGTGATACCAGTTCTGAGCTAAATCTCAAGGAAGCACTAAACATAGTTGTTCAGCTTCTGCATGACCCTTCACTTCTGCAATGTGTTGCAATTTCTTCATATGTTAGGTTGTTACTGCTTTCACTGACCTTTTCCCAACTTCGTCAATGAAGGTATTAATGGCAACAGCTTTTTAATGAGTTAATTTTCCTCTAATGTTGCATATGTAACTTCAAAAGAGTCATCTGCTGTTTTCCAGACCAAGTGTCTGTAAGGAGAGTCCTCCCTTTCCAGGGCAGTTCTGAAACAAACAGGTCTTTCTCTCTACATCACAGACTACTAACCACTTGTTATTAGTGTCATTTTTGATATTCTGTCAGTGTTTATAACACGGAAAGTCAGCACTGGATACAACTTCACTTTAAAACAGTCTTGAAATAAGCATATTTATTACCAACCTGGATGAAGTTTTGTTGTTGTTGCTAGTCTTATGTATCACTTGTTTATGGATATTTAAATCGTAAGCACACTTCACTCTCATATGGCCCTCATCCAAAGACATTTCAAACTCGGTCCTTTCCACGAAACATCATACAGCTCAATCATCACAATTTGGTGAGCTGCTCTTTGTGTGCCTGTTGACAGCTAAACTGAATTCATGTGTCCTCCCTTTTATAGGCTAGACCAAAGACACAAAATTATCTGGATGGTTCTAGAAAGTTGTGTCACATTTTGTAATAATCTAGAAGCTTCCAAATTGTTGTTACATACTGAAATTATCTAGGAACTTCCAGATTGTTCTAGAAGGTTCATTTCTAACTTTGTTTAATTTATCATTTTTATTCCGTCACATTGAGCACATTGGTCCACAAATGGATTTCTTTTAAAACAAACATGAAAATTCCAGAACCAGAGTGACGTATTCTCCTTTTCATGATATGTAGTACCATTAGACTCCTTTAAAATAACCCAGAATTTTTAAGATTGCTGTTTTTGAGGTAAATAAATTTTATATTAATGTATAAATAAATTAGCCAGTGAAGCTGAAACATAAATATTGAACAAAAAAAAGCATCAAAATATCTTGAATTGTTCCATAACTAGAACTTTTAAAAAATTTGACGAAAATGGCAAGTGAGAAACGCCACTCGAGGCCCCATCTTTGGCAGACTATACTTGGACCAGGAATTTTTCTTAAACAAAACAAAAACAAAAAAAATGGGTTTCTTACTTTTTTCTGAATTTTAACATGTTAAATTCCCAAATATCCAAGAGTATGAAGGTAACCCTTTAGGTAAAATTTTCAACTATCCTCTCATTGCTAGACTAAACCTGAATTGCTGCGAAACATTCAATTTGAAAGTTGAAGGACACAAATGAATTCATTTGAAGAGTCCAAATCTTGGTACTGCTTGAAATTTGGCCGAATAGAAATGTTTTTTGTCACATTTTTACATTCATGGATCAGCTAATTCTAATTTTGAGTTTTCACTATTCATTGCAAAGATCCATTGATCCAAGATCCAAATTTCCAGTGCCAACCAGATAATCTTTTAATGCATAGTATCACTTTGTTTTGTTCGTATATTTTCATACAAAAAAATTATTAATAAAGTGTTTTGTAATTTTTTAAAAGATATTTTTTATATAAAAAAAAAGCTTTGTGGAAACTTTGAGGTCTTAGGATATTTTTACTCAACTGTATTAACAAAAGTATTGTCTCTAAGCTCTTTATAACAATTTTTTCTTTAAATGTGCAATAATTGATTTTGAAGCAACAAGTTGCTTCAAAATCTTTTACTGTTAAGTTTGGGTCAAGAACTTGGCAGTTAAGCAAAGCATGTTTTAACCTTAACCAAAACTTGCTGCATGTTAATTTTATATTTTCCTGATGCAATTTTAGTTTTCAAGATGCCAGATTTTCTTTAAATTTTGTGACAGCTTACCTAGTTGTAGTCTATTTGTGAATTTATTTTTATTCATCTTAGTTTCTGTAAATTTTAAGCAAGATATCAATGTAAGTTATTAGAGACACTGGTTCAATTAAGTTGTCAATTATCTTTTTTTTTTTTTTTTTTTTGTATTTGATAAATCTAAACTACTTTCAATGTATAACAATTAAGATTTCAAATTTCACAAGAAAAGCATTTTAAATTGGCATCCCTGTTGGTATGGTATATGGTTTTAGTGGTGTAACTTTTCAAAAAGAACTCCGAAATAAATGTTCTGACAAAAGAAATAATGATGGAAATCAAAAAATGTCTTTGACACAACATTTGAAACACTTATAAAAATATATTGTAATGTATCTTTTAGGTCAATATGATAAAAGATGATGGTTCAGTAATTCATTTCAATAATCCCAAAGTACAAGCATCATTGGCAGCAAACACATTTGCAATCACTGGTCATGCTGAATCTAAAGGTATGTGTGCCTCCTTATTTGTGATCTATATAATTTGAATTCTGTTCAAAGTTAATTTCCCAAATTCTGCACTATGGTATTTTAATAAAAGGTAAACTATTTTCAGCAAATAAAATATAAAACTTTTCCTTTCCTGTCTATTCTAAAAATAAAGAATTTTTGTAAAAACTTTACAGAGATCACAGAAATGCTTCCTAACATCTTGAATCAACTGGGAGCAGAAAGTCTCACACATTTGAAACGGCTTGCAACTATGCAAAATCCAGCAGGTATGTTTGAAAATATAATTTTAAATGCTCTTATGTGTACCACTTTTCTGTTATATAATTTACTTTGTTGAGGCCACAGGAGAATTGTCTTGGTTTTTTTCTAAAAATTGTCACTGAATAATTCATTTCTAAATTCTTAAATTTATACCTGCCTGCTTTAACTGTTTCTCAGTTTGTTTTTTAGCTCTACTCATTTGTTGTAATGTTTATTGCGCTCTATTTTTTCACTGTGGTTGCCTTTTGACTACGGCTAGATATAATTAGTGCGATTCCTATAACTTTCTAGCTACACCGGCTGTACTGGCAGATGTCTTAATTCTTAGCCCAATTCTTACAACTTTGAGGGTACAAATACTGTATTGGCCATAGTGTAAATTCCGTCTTGGCGCGATTAAGGTACAACTGCTGTACTGGCCGTAGTCTAAAGGTTAATGGGGAAGTGATTCTGGCTGAATTTGTGGGTTTCTATCTTGACCTGGTGGGTTGTAATTTGACCAAATTTAGTCCTTTTGCCATAAAAACCAAAAGGTTGTTTCATTTTCTTTGATATGATAGTTTTTTAAGGTGTGGAAAAACAAGTGTAGGGATAGATTGCTGGGTATAAAAAATGTGTGCAATGGTGTTAGCTAAATTAGTACATCCAATTCCTTGCTGTCTGGCTGTAGTCCTACTACTGTTGTATTGTTATTCGTGTAACCAAAATGGCTTCTTTTTCGCAAAGATTACACTAAATTTGAAAATATTACATGGAAACATGCTCTTGCTTTATTTTTCAAAAGTTGGAGGAACAATTTTGAAAGTAGTTTGTCATTAACATACAAAATAGTTTACATGTGTGTTGCAAAAGGGTTTCAATTTGGGAAGTATCTTTGCAGTTAGGTTGGCTGATATGGTACTTTAAATTTGACCTCGTATGTGGTAATTTGTCAGCTTTAGTGGTTGAACTGCATTAAAGCAGAGTTTCATGTAACCAATCGACACTTTTTCATCCCCTTGCCTGAAAGTGGTACTTTTTTTTAAAACTTATTGGGCAGTTAGAGTGCTATTTTTTTTATCTGGAAATTTTTTTAGCTTTCAAATAATACTTAAGGAAGTTTTATAAATATAGTTAAGGTTGACATGTAACTTGAATCTAAAATAATGTTTGTTTCAATGCATTTTCTAAATTTGAAATTTTTCAGGACCAGTATCAGAACAAACAAATAGTGGAGTAGATGATGAAGAAGACGAAGAAGTGCCAGGTAAATAATTATCCATTTATTTTTCTATTGTATGGATATGAAAGTAAGGACAAGTGCTGAATGGATTCTTTATTTGCATTTCTTGACAAATTAGATTTAACTTTGAATAACCTTTTCAGGCTATCTGTTCTCATCTATTTTTATGTATGAAATTAAATTTGCCTTGCCTTTACTTGAAAATGTTCATTTTTAAATTAAGAATATAGACAAAAAAAATTTAGAAAATGCTAATCACTATTTTTTGTACTCATGAACCAAACATGTATTCAACACAAAAGGATGTAGTTAACGAATATTTACTTAATACTAATCAATTTATCAAGTGCTGGTACTGTTTAAGAAATTTAAAATTTGCATCTAAGATTTTTTTTTTTTTTTTTTTTTTTCAAACTGCTGTGAAGGGCAAAACTAATTCAAAAGTCTAGAAACAATGAGTGATTTTTCCCTTCTGGGGTTCTCGTTGGGTAGGCGTGGAAGTTTGGAGAGTGGGGTGCCAGCTCAGGTGTTGCTTCGTAATCTGACTGTGGTTCAAAATTACAAGGTTTTGTCCTTGGATCTTTCCCTTAGGGGGCTGATCCCGGACCGTCGTGTTGCTCTAGTACGTCGTTAACTAAAATTATCATTACCGTCCCTTCTGGGGTTGCTCCTGGACTCTTGCCAATAACCCATTGTGTTGCTGCAGTTTATTATTAAATACCTACCTTTCTAAAAACAGTGGTCACTTGAGTGACCACTAATGCTCAGTTATTGGTGTTTCATCTAGGCCAATGAGTAAAGTGGCTTAAACCTTTTACTATATTACTTTAGATTTTGCTCCCATCTACAGAACTTTAATGTTTATACCCCTGCCAATAATATTTTTTTTAATTTGCAAATGATGAGCATTCTCCATTTGAGTTGAGTCAAAGGAATAGACTACTAGTTCATTAAATTGAATTGGTTGACAACTCAGTATGAAAACTGATTATTACAGGGTGGTAACAGAACCGGGAAATCAGGGAATTCTCAGGGAACTTTTTAATTCTGGAAATATCAGGGAATTCTCAGGGAAAATTTCCAAATTTCACAAAAAATCAGGGAATTTTTAAAATTTTTATGAAAACGGTAACTATTGTTGTTTGTTTAATATGAGCAATTACAAGTACTTTTGAGAATCGAATAAATAGTTTTCGCCGAAATTGTAATTCGAATAAAGAACACTGGTTTCGTAATTTTCGAACCCAGCGAAAACCGCCTCCGTGATTTTCGCTGCCGGAACATCTCGTCGCCGTGAGGCCAGCAATACAACTTGTGGTATACAATCTTAAAATTTATGTAACTAATGATCTGTTTTTTTTTAGCATTAAAAGTTTATTTGTTTTTTATCGTCTGATGGAAAATCATTCCTCCGCGATAAATGATAACGGATACGAAGAAAAGGAATTTAAAATCTGTGATCTTCTATGCTGTTGCATTCAATAATAATTACATTTCATGAAATCCATTTAAAAATATTCTAGATTGAATTTTAAATTTCGCCTTTACCCAAAAATTGCAAAATATTCGGACTACATGTGATGTAAGTGCCATAGATTCGTCAAGACTTTGCGGGCAGGAAACAAACACTTCCGTTTATAGTATTAGAGATTCAAAATGATAATTTAACCTTTTGCCTACAACTATGGATATAACAAGCCCGATTCTTCCTTGCGCGATTCTTATAACTTTCAACTGCTCTAACGGCCGTAGTCTAAATTATTTCTTGGCGCGATTCTTATAACTTTTAAGGTACAACTGATGTACTGGCCGTTGTCTAAATTCTTCCTTGGCGTGATCACGGTACAACTGCTGTACCGCTGCCGTAGTCTAGGGCCCGGTTCACACATCCTATTTTTCAACGTGCGGCACCGAAGTCCAACTATGCACACATAACCGTGAAATGACACAAGTACTCATTTCGCGCCATTTGCGATAAATATTATACTGAAGAAAACGTGTTTATTTCGCTAGCTTTGTGTTAAAAAAGTACATTTGAAACACAAAAAAGACGTTACTGGATCAACCATTTATTAATTAATTCAGACCGGAGAAGCGTGTGCGGCGAGCTGCTGCGCCGTGGGGAACTGCGTTACAAATTGCACGCACGGTGGACGTACGTCGCCGCAGCGGCGCCGGAGGCATGTGTGCACTACTCCATTGGATCTAATCTAACTCAGACCGCAGTTGCTTTGCGTCGGCGGCGCCGTACGTTGAAAAACCGCTTAGGTCCGGTGCTAAACTTTTCCGGACCTAAACTTTTCGCTTGCCGAGGTTGCCATGAAAACCATAATAATCGTAATGCAGGTGGATTGCCTTAACCTGCCCTAACTCGCTACTAGAAGTGCGCGAAAAAAAAAAAACGCGCCAAGATCGTTGCCACCGCTTTAAACGTAGACTGAAGTTGTACCAATTTTTTTAATGTATATTTGCATTTGATTTTGATGTATATTTGTATAATGCAGGAACAGAGAGAGAGAGAGAGAGGTGTAAAAAGTTCATAATCAAAAAAAAAAATTTCAGTTTTTCAATTGCTATTGTTAGAGTTCCATTAAGGGTTCCAACCCTAACAATAGTAATTAAAATATCTGATAAGAAATAATACAAAATGTTTGTGGAGAATGATCCTTTATCCCATCTGACCCTAAATATTTAAAAATATTGTCGTGTGGGTACTGTATATCGATACCAATTACGAGTCCCGACATTTCATAAGGGATTTGTAAAATCAGGGAAATTTTTGTCATACTATCATGGAAATCAGGGAACTTTTTTTCGAGGATTTTGTTGCCACCCTGTATTATCAAGCACACAAGATCACATGTAATACCTTATTCATTTATATGTTAAAATGCATGCAAAGGAAATAACTTGAACAATTTAAACATAAATTGTCTGCATGACAAATAAATTTTGGTTTTGAAAGAGATCTGAAGTACAGGTATGATGTGTTACAGGTACTCCTAGGTAGCATTTTATATTTAAAAAAAAAACATAAATTCCGATACAGTAAATTAATTATCTCTGTTAATTTTACTTTTAGCTGCTTTACATAACACTAGCCACAGCGTAGCTAGACCGTCGTTGCCCGTAACAGTTCTTTTCGTGGAGGTCACATTGCCCGTGTGGTGGTTTGTTTCACAAATAAAAAAAATCTAAATATTTAATTGAAATATTTATTAAAAGAAAAGCAAACATATAAGATATCTATCTTTAACGATCCCAATGTTACAAAAACAAACTAAATAATGCCAGGCAAATTTATTTTTTTCTTTGCTTTCATTTACTGAAGTTTTAAGAGGGCTGGAAATGTAATCTGTTTATTTTTGGAACCTGAATATTAATGTGACATCACATTCTCTTGCAAAAATATAAAAGCTATTCAATTAAAAAAAATTACTCCATCTTTAACGGTCTAGGAGATAGAAAAAAGAACTACATAACTAAAGTTAACTTTTTTTAATTGTCTGTTGGAAAATCATTCCTTTGCGCAGAACAGAAACAGAAAAAAATAAATTCAGAATCTCACATCTTTATGCTGTTGCCATTCCAAACAATAATAATTAAATTCATTTAAAAATGTTCTAGATTAAATTCTAAAATTCGTGCTAGACTGTAAAATTACAAAAAAAAGACTACCTGTGTGCCAAATTTTATTATTGTAAGTGGCATAGATTTGTCAGGACACGTGAAACACCCAATACACAAACTTCATTTTATAATAGTAGAGATAATGGCCTACCAAACAGGTGTTTTCAGATTCCTTGACTGACATTAAGCATTAGCCAAAAGGGCTGGTTTATCTTTGCATAGAAACCTAGCCTGCAGTAAACGAACGATCGTGTGCAAAAATCGGTACTAGGCTAGTTACAAGTTGGTTTTTGTACTTGGATCTCCATTGCCTTTTGGAGAATAGGGCTGTTTTGTCTCAACAAGGTATCTTGTCATTAGCAAGTGTGGCACAATCTTGGACGAGATATCTCGTTGAAACCACTTGTGGGTTCAATAGCTTAGATCTAATTAATACATACAGGCAAACCATGAATTATATAAAATTTACAGTTGTAATCAGTAATTTTAGGCATTTGTATGAGTGTTTTAATGCATACTGTGGGTCTGCGCATCATGAGCTTGTGAAAATTGGAATATTTCCTTAACTAATATATATGTTGTCATTACATTGATTACGATATTGAACTAATCCAACAGTTATGAAGCATTCTTCTGACTTCACTCCTTATGTGGTTGACAAATTGCAGACTTATACAAAGTGTTTATGAATTTTAAGGTTTGTCTTTTCAAAGCCGTTTGCAAATCCTTAGAAGTAAGATTGTGGTCCCCACTAGGCGGCTGCCAACAATTTAGAAATCACTGAACTAGTCAAAAATTAACATTTCAAACAACCAAGCTAATTACTAACTGACCATCAAAAAGAAGTTATGAGAATTCAGCATGTTTCAAATATATTAATTTTTGGTATAAATTTCATGCAATGATATTTATTAATGTATTATGTAGTATAATTTTTGCTCTTTTCATTTTAGATTTGGTTGAAAACTTTGACGAACCATCCAAAGCCGAAGGTGTGTAATTGTAAAAAGTAAAAGTAGAAACACAAGTCCTGTAATAACAACAGTGTAATTTTATTTGGCTATGGTTGCGCAGCCATAGCCACATTTTCAAAATTCATGTATCAAAATATGCGTAGTAAAAAATGTTTGTATAATATTCGGCCCCTGTCATTATTAATGTATTAAACCTACAATATATGCACAAGCTCTTCAGGATCAATAGGAACAAACTGAAAATGGACATTTAAGATGAGTGTTAATGTATGAGAGAAAGTCTGAACTCTTTTGCTTGCAATCTCAGTATGAGGTTGCTTGTAGGCTTATGTCCATTAATCCTGTAAATAAATATGTAGGACTATTTTTACTAACCAATATAATTTCAAATTATATTACAATGACTTCTGTTTTTAACAAATTGGACAACTAATCGTTTGCAGCTGTTGTGTGCCTTTTGGATTTATTTTTAATAAAGGTATTAAAAGTTAAATCTTGCTTCATATTGTATTGCTGTGTATTATAAATTCAATCATTTGAATTATTTGGTCTTTTTTTTTTATTTCAAATGTTTTCACTAATTTTAACATTAGAATCGTAACTAAATTTAATACGGAAAATATATTTCAGTTAATTTGTATCGAGTCTGGTTTAGTGCATTTCTCTAGTGTGTTCAATATGTAATACAAAGTTAAACAAATAATTTTGTTCTTGCAATTAAGTTAATGTACTATATGAAAGAAGATTGCTTTGAATTTTATATTTGCTTTGAGTTATTTGTATTTTTCTCACCAGTACTCTGTAATTCCATTTTTGGTTGTCATCTGAACTAAATTTCTTTGTTACCTTACTGTTTTTGGCATCAGTTATTTTATTCTAACATCACCAAAAATATAATTGAGTTGAGCTTAAAGCAGATGTTTCCCCCTTTTTGTTAAGGCTACAAATATAAAAGGCATCAATTTAACATGGTTAATGTAACTTATATAACAAAAGATATTCCAATTTTCATGTGCGAATATGCACAATTTTTTCCGACTCCTACTTTGAGTAGAGCTAACATGCTATCGTGTTCTTGCTTTAATTCTACTATTGTCTCATGAAAATGTTGATTAAAATAATTTAATGTTCTGTTGGTAAAGACAGTCTACTGTGGTAACCCAGACTTCCAAAGGACGTTTAATAGCATCCCAGGTTCCACAGTCCTTGAAATTTTTGTTCTTAACTAGGGGCCCTGAAATTACGAAACTTGGTGAAAAGTACTTGATTTTTTTAACTAGTACATAATCATGTAATTTCGTCTTGCATTAGAACTGCCCAGACTAGTTTCCTGCCCTACAGGTGCACCATTTGAGCGTCATTCTGATTAAAGGCATGGGTGAAGGGCATAAGCCACGTTTCATTGTTGCGTCGTCATATTGCATTTTTACATAAACTATTCAGCCTCTGAACATTTTTTATAAGTTGTCTCGGTGTTGATGCAGAAATGCAAAGAAAATAATAAGGTTTTTGAAGGGGGTCGTCCTACTTTTACATTATTATTAAAAAATTTTACTGTTAACGGCGTACATAAAAGAAACAAACTTAGTTTCGGATTACTGAATTATCCGTTTTCGTTAAACGAGGTGCAGTGAAATTCTATTTTTAGACTAGAAATGGGATGGCTATTTCATAACATAATAGCAGGCCAGCACAGCATTGCCCATGACAGAATTCAGGCTTTGCATAAAAATTCCTGAAATCCGTTGAAATTATCTCTTACCTTTACTGATCGCAAAGGTAGAAACAGACTAGAGAATAAAAGAATCCCAACACCAGTCAAATCTTTGCACCTGAGTTCGGCATGCTCTGAATGTTTAGTGGTTAGGAATCCGCTTTAAGCTGTAGGTTTAACAAGCCTTTGGGTTTTCCATAAAAATTATTAAAGTGAGGAACTAATCAATTAATGTTAGTTGGGTCAAAAAACTATTTTATCACGAATCCATATAACTTTGGTCAAGTAATTAAGTTTTTATATGAAATGGTTGGGTTTATATGGGGCAACAGACAGAAAATGGTAGTTTTCATATTGTACCAATACAAATATTTCATTAAAGATTTTTAACTGAAGATTAATCTGATAAACAATGGTAGGTTCCACTTGCTTGATATTTAAAATATAATTTTTTAAATTCCTTTATTCATTATTCAATTTAAAAATTATTTATTTAAAGAAAATCACTTTTAGGTATCGATCTTCAGTGAAATTTTCTGCAGATTTCAAATCCGTTGAAATTTTTACTCTTGTCTTTAACGGTATAGGAGATAAAAATAAGAAGGGTGACTCCAGTTAAAGATTATTAGTTTTATCGTCTTGTTGGAAAATCTATCCTCCGCGCAAAATCAGAACGAAAACAATAACTTTCTCCGCGATGAAGGAAACTTGGCTTAGTTCCTAAGGCTGACGTCAAGGCCACGGGTAGAAAATTCTAGATTCTGATGTTTCTTCTTTCGCGGAAGAGAGGCGTTGAAAAATCGATGAAGAATAAAACTATTAAATTCATTTAAAAATCTTCTAGATTGAATTTTAAAATTCGCAGCGACCCAAAAATTGCAAAAAATTCGGACTAACTGTGTGCCAAATCTCATTGCTGTAGGTGCCATACAATCGTCAGGTTTTTGTGGCAAGAAACAGACAAACACTTCCTTTTATAATATTAGAGACTAGCCCGTGGTGAAAGATATTAAATCTGATGCAAAATTTTACTCAAATTTCAAATCCGTTGAAGATGTAAACCGGTATAGTGGTTGTGTTAGCCTCTAGATCGGAAGGTTCCTGGTTCGAATCTGGGTCCGGGCATGGATGTTTGTAAGCGTATGGTGTAGAGGCGACTGGTGCACCTTAAATCTGTCGTGGCCGAAAGTCCTCACGTTGGGTTGGCGTGGAAGTTTGGAGAGTGGGGTGCCAGCTCAGGTGTTGCTACGTCATCTGACCGTGGTTCAAAATTACGAGGTGTTGTCCTCGGTTCTTTCTCTTAAGAGATCGTCAATAGCCCATTGTGTTGCTCTAGTACGACGTTAACTAAAAAATTACCAATTAATTACCGTTGAAGATGTATTCAATTAAAAAATTATTTGTTTAAAGAAAATCATATTTTTAGGTATCAAGCTAAACTGAAATTTTCCGCAGATTTTAAATCCGTTGAAATTTATACTCTATCTTTAACGGTCTATGAGATAGTAAAGAGAACTGTGACTCCAGTTAAAAGATTTATAGTCTCGCTGGAAAATCATTCCTCCGCGCAAAATCAAAGCGGAAACAAAAATAAATAATTTTCTCCTCGTTCTGTCGGATGAAAAAAACCTTGGCATGTTTCCAAATCTGACGGCAGGGTCACGTGGGTTGAAAAAGGCCAGATTTGAGTGTTTCTTTTCTCCGGTAATTGGTAATTTTAGTTAACGTCGTACTAGAGCAACACAACGGGCTATTGACGACAGTCCGGGATCAGTCCCTTAAGGGAAAGAACCGAGGACATCACTTCGTAATTTTGAACCACGGTCAGATGACGAAGCAACACCTGAGCTGGCACCCCACTCTCCAAACTTCCACGCCATTCTTTTCTCCGGAAGAACCCGCTAGAGAATAAAATTATTAAATTCATATAAAAAATCTTCTAGATTTAATTTTAAAATTCGCCGCGACCCAAAAATTGCAAAATATTCAGACTACCTGTGTGCCAAATCTCATTGCTGTAAGTGCCATAGAATCGTCAGGATTTTGTGGCAAGAAACAAACAAACACTTCCTTTTATAATATAGATTACTATCGACCAATTGGAATAAAAATAACTATTACGTGAAACTAAGCAGCTTTTGTTTCAACGGGCCAAACAGAAATAAACTGTTTCACCGAATATTCTCACATGATGAAATTTTTGTTTTCCAATTCTTCCAATAGCCTGATGACATGGGCCGAAATTCGTACACATCCTAAGTCAGCTATATTTCATATCCTTATCTAATGGTAAAAGTATCTTATCTTAAAACTTATACTACCGCCCCTTCTGTTCTAAAGGCAGATAACGCGTGCAATAAAAATATATAGGCTGAGGGGAATGTCGCTGACTCGCCCAATATTAGAAGAATGCGTTTTAATGGCATTTCTTTTGCGGTATTTCCAAAACTGATATTGATTTCTCAACTAAAAATTCTTTGAAGCGCTGAGATGAAATTAAAGTTGAAATCGCTTTATGCAATTAGTGGGTTTTAACGGGAAATTAATTTTAAATATGCATGAACCTCAGTAGAGGTTATTGTTTTTTTTTTTCGTTACTCTATTATATTACTTCTGGCGAATTCAAGTTTGATCTTCCTGTTTTTCTGAGTGAAAAGATCATCTATTTCCAAAAACTTAAGATGGCCAAAAATTCTTATTTTATTTTAAAGCCACTTAGATTTTATAGCTAAACGCGTCATCTGATCGGTGTTCAAAATTACGTTGTGTTGTCTTCGGATCTTTCCCTTAGAAGGATTTATCCCGGACCGTCGTCTCACGTTGGGTTGGCGTAGAAGTTTGGAGAGTGGGGTGCCAGCTCACAGGTGTTGCTTCGTCATCTGACCGTGGTTCAAAATTACGAGGTATTGTCCTCGAATCTTTCCCTTAAGGGACTGATCAAGGACCGTCGTCAATAGCCCGTTGTGTTGCTCTAGTACGACGTTAATTAAAAAAACTTACCTCAAGAGGTAAAAGGCCGCGATGTCTAGGTTGGAAGAGTGACAGATTAGCAACCGGAGGGTTGCTAGTTCGAATTAAATCAAAGACCGCCGTGTACAAAAGGGACTGGTGCACGTTAAATCTGTCGAGGCTCCCAATTTCCTCACGTTGTCGTGGTGTGGAAAGTTTGTAGAGTGGGGTGCCAGCTCATGTGTTTCCTCGTCACCTGTCCGTGGTTCAAAATTAGGAGTTGTTCTCGATCTTTCCCGTTATGATTGATCTTGGACCATCGCCACTTGCCCGTTGTGTTGTTCCAGTATGACGTTAATTAAACATCAAGAGCTAAATTGCGTCACTGCAATTCAAACAGTTTGAGGCAGAATTACAAACGCATGCTGGTCCAGGTGGCGACATCGCCATCTAACCGCGATTCCAAATTGCGAGATGTTCTAGAATCTTTCCCTTTTTTGACCCCCCCCCTTTCCAATTGGCCGATATGTAACTCCAGTGCGATTAGAATTGAACCTGTGTAAAACAAGGCAGCAATGATGACAGTTATTTAATTACACTGTCGTATATATTGCGTTAGAGGCCGAGGTCCAGTAGATTTAGGGTCAGTTTTAACAAAAAAAGTGATCGATCGGCTAAAAGCGACACGAGCTAGTCTTATTTTGGAATTCATTTCACCATTTAAGGCCCGGCGCACACATCCGGTTTTTCAACGTGCGGCACCGAAGCCCAACTATGCACACATAACCGTGAAATGACGCCAAATACTCATTTCGCGCCATTTGCGATACATATTCAGTCGAAGAAAACGTGCTTATTTCGCTCACTTGGTGTAAAAAAAGTATATTTTGAAACACAAAATAGACGTTACTGGATGCAACCATCTATTAATTATTATTTATATTCCATTTGTTTATGAAAACAAGGTATTTCAGAACGGAGACTCGTGTGCGGCGCCATGGGGAACTGCGGTACAAATTGCACGCAAGTTGGACGTGCGTTGCTCCAGCGGCGCTGGGTACACTGCTCCATTGGATCTAATGTATCTCAGACCGCATTTGCGGCAGCGGCGCCGCACGTTGAAAAACCGGATGTATGCACCGGGCCTAAACACGATGGTGGCTGTTAGGGATACCACAGAAGCAAGATGATTGCTGAAACGATTAATGATTGCTGACCAATGGAGAACGTAAAATTGCGCCCTGTTTGTTGACTATTTTTTAGCGGTTGAGAGTTTATCTCTGAAAGTTCTACGAACGCGAGAAATTGTGTAAGTTGGTAAAACCTATTCCTTTATTTCGCTTGAAATTGTTGAGTAGAAAATTCTCTCGATTAGTGAATATCTAGTAGATCGTTTCAGATGAATTGAAACATCGGCGTTAAGATGCGGCCAACATTTTTGTGGCGACATGATCGAGAAATGTTGCAGTTGAATCTGGCCCTTAGCTTCACTATTTAAAATGACATATCGCACCCCGGCAAAAAAAGTGGCACAACTCAAAATTGCAGAATTTGAGAAACATCAACTTCAAGGATACTATATTTTACTCCTATATTGAAGCTTATACTATTTGAGTATAAGCTTCTTTTAAATTTGAGGTAAGTATTTATGGTGGTAGCTTCGATTATATTCTATAGAATAGTAATATAACACGCTGGGGTACCTCATACATATTTTTCAATGATATAACATCAAAATTTTTATTTTTTGACTTGTGTCACTTTTCTCGCCGGTGTGCGATATTTGAGTTTCTAAGTTCTTCACTCCTGAGACCGGTAGCAGATTCCATTTTCCAAACTTATCGCCCAAGTTCGTCCTACTGTGGCTACCATAACCATTCCAAAAATATAACTAGACTTGCACGGATAAGGCAAATTCACCTAGATATCTAGATCGATCGATATAATCTATCTGGAGCGCATTATTGTATTCAACCGAAACGTTTCTTAAATCCAATTCTCATCTAACAAATACCATTTGAAGAAATTAATGACGCATTGTAGCATTATAAAAAAAAATCAAATGTTGTAGGAAAGGTTTTAGGGGATTTTTGGACAGCCTGTATTGTGTATATTCTTCGTCTCGTCCCAATCTACATTGCAATCAAGCTATATGTACTTAATATATCTCGATCACTAAATAAATATGCATTGTGCCTGAGAACATTATCGATAAAATTGTAAGTAGAGAAAATATATATTTTGCGTAGATATGAAAGCATTTGGGTCTCATCGAAACTCGATAAGTATTAAATGGAACTCGACTGTTTTTATCCTTTCCCAACAGTGAAAACTGGTGAACTAAAACTGGTTGTTCTAGCAAGTTGTATTGAACAAATTTTTTAGCACAGAATGAGAGTCGGGCATACAAGTGAAACACAGTTCTGAGAAAATGAAGGGAAAATTTTTTAATTTTCATGCAATGGCGGAAATTGCAATTTTATCACTTAACGATTATTTATTACGCTTTGTATTTACTAGATTATCTATAGCAACTTATTAATTTGCTATAGCAATACACAATCGTAATGAAAGTGCTTTGCTCTGAATAATCGAGTCAATACAAAGCGTAAAAAATAATTGTAAAAACGATAAAAGTGTTATTTGCTGATTGCATGAATATTAAATAAGTGCTTTATTAAAACATTTATTTATGTTTTTTCTCATGAGAAAGTCTAACCTTCCTGAAAAGAAAATATGGCTTAGCGGACGTCACCAGTTTAAATAGCGCTCCATTCTGATCTAAAACAACATCACATCTTGAAAATTTGATCTTATGTCACTAGTAAGCCGAGGATATTCTGTATGGTGCTGTTTTAACGAACCACCTGTGAACGCTACTGCTCCATCTATTCTGAAGTTCAGTTTCTACGACCAACTGAATGAAATTTCACAGTCTAAGTAAGTGTTTCATAAAGGGTCGATAGACGTCACAGGACATAAAACGTGCTACAATTGTTCATTTGAATGAACACTACGGATAACATGGGTTATTCGTGAATTTTGTAGTTTTGTTTTACCCTTAGTTAAAAAGTTTAATTTTTCTAACAAGTGTTCGTCTCTAAATGTGCAACTGAAAGTTGAGGTAACTATACCAAGGGAAAATAGATAAGATAGACTTAATTTCCTGGTGAAACAAGAATCGGCTATGGGACCAAGCAATCCCAACAGTCGGGCATTAAAAACAATCGGGTAGACTGCGTCGGATCAGGACCGTATGGTTTTACGTGAATACGCCTCGTTACTTCATAATATTTATTTGGGTGTAGTAGGTAAAGGAAAGACAAATTCAGTGCTTATCGAAAGCTAACGAGTTGCTCTTCCCCGTATAGACTAGATCACGATTAATTCAGATACAGCACACTCACATAAGCCAGCCGATCTTGCCAGTTACAGTATAGCTTCGAGGAAAAGGCAGTCGACCTCGGGTCTGTCGATATTTGAAAAGGTGTGAAGATCGTTGGAAGGCTGCCATACGAAAAAATATGAATACCGATCTATTTATGTGGTTTGCCTCCGACAACGCGTAATTCCTGTCGTTGCTTTCGGCACTGAATGATAAAGTTAGAACCTGAATCCGCACTAGAGCAACACCAATTGTGGAAGGAATTTGTTTACGCCCCTAACCCTCTAAGTAATAGACTCGTTCAAAACCACGTGATACGACTTGCAAGCGCGGAAACTGGACAATACACTGCCTGAGAACATGAAGTGACGTTGTAGGGAAGGGGCGACCCCCCCAATCTCCCAGCATTGGTAAAGTCACCCCCCAATTGCCCTAATCGCACCAAATTTTAACTATTCATGAAAACTCAATGTGAACCTGAAAAGCTGACTCAAGACACATTTTAACGTAGTGTGAATATTTTTGTATTCTTTTGAACTAGTTCACGCATCTTTTCCGGCGTTCACACAATGAGAAGGATTTTCCGCGTGAACAAACAAACCAGACAAAGAACGGATATTTTACTTTGTTAGCCAAAGCTCAGGTGTTGCTCCACGGCACGTAATTTTGAACCACGGTCATCTGACCGTGGTTCAAAATTACGAGGTGTTGTCCTCGATTCTTTCCCTTAAGGGACTGATTCCGGACCGTCGTCAATAGCCCGTTGTGTTGCTCTAGTACGACGTTAACTAAAATTACCATTACCAATTGTTACCCAAATTCACGCCCATATATATATATTATTACTTTATTACTTTATTACTTTAGCGTTGAATCAATCTAATAAGCGCTGACCAATCAACTATCATGTAGCAATTAGAACTCTTTCTTTGGAATTATAATTGGTGACGTGCTGAAAGCATTTTCGAAAAACAATCCAAGTAATGTCACATCTGGAATACGTACAGGAAGCACGAACAAAAACGCTACAATGACACTACCGCCACCTACATTTAGCTTGACAAAAAAAAGCCTCGAAGTTCATCCACTCACTCCTAGAAAATACCTTTATTACTATGCCTTACTTCAGCCATCAAATTTTTGTATTTAACCCTCTGAGGGTACGCATATATATCCGTATTGCTACCTGCTGTCTTCCTTGCATGACGTATAACCAGTTTTGATATTGTCCAACTTAATATTTCCTATAGTTCCATCAACCAATAAATGTGGTTGTTTAATCATTAAGAGTGTTATGGGTGGGTGGGGGGAGGGTAAAGCAATGTAACAGTGCACACAGATATCTCATGACCGCTTAAAGTTTAATAAACTTATATATATATATATATATCTTATTAAATTATTGATAAATTAACTAAATTGTTTTTTCTTTAGAAGCAACTCTTTTGGATGTTTGAGTGAAACTATTTTATCCTCACCGTGATTTCTAAATTGCCACACCCCTGGCTGTTTAAAAAATATGTTGTGTGTGATGTAAAACACTAGAAAAATGTGCACAAATGCTACGAAATAATTATTACATTTTTAGAGTGGTGCACTTTCATAGAGTGGCGAGAAACGAAACAAAACCTCCGCGCTATACTAACGAAAACATGCAACCAACGTCTGTATTTCGAAAGTGCCTTCTTTACGTGAATGAGAAACAATATTGCAAAGCAATTCACTTAATAGTTTTCAGAATGCTGTGCTGAGTGTAAAGTAAATCAATGTGGATATCGGTGGTGGCCTCGAGCGCCAATGTCTAAAAGGACGGCATTTCAGAAACATTTAATTAAAAGTTATGTGGGTTTTTAATTAGAAAAATTGTTTTATAATTTCAAGCACATTTTTCTCTTTGTCGCAGTACCATCCATACGATGCGTGTGAAGTGAATGTTTTCATGGCCTCAATCTTTAGATGTTTTCTAAAAGGAACAGATCTGTTCAAACTGGACCATCAATGTTCCTCCATCAAGTAAATTAACATACACACACAAGGAAAGGTTTTATTGTCACAGAAGGGAGAAATATGTCTAGGGTATTACACCCAATTGTTATTGAACCAGTACTTCAGATACAGATATCACCGGCATAGATTTTACCATAGCAAACCTATCTCTGAGCTAAGCAATCTTTTCTTTTTACGAAAATACAATTGTTAGTGAACTAGAACTTGAAATACAGATATCACCAGTACTAACTCCCAGGCCCTGATTTACCATTAGGCCCATGAGGCACGGGCCCCCATAATTTAGAGGGCCCCCAAGTTTCAAAAGTATCTAAAAATTTTAAAAAGTTTTTAAGTAGTTACATAAATTATTAGGTATTTACGTAAATGTCCGTCGACCGTTTCCCCCACTATCACATTCTTGAAATAACATTAATTATCTAACTATTATGTTTTTGATTTTCATCTGCTTTATTGTTTTGCTAAGAGTTATAAGTGATATCATGATTTTCTCAAACTTTTTGGTGACATCTGTGAAACGGTCAACAGTCAAATACGTAAGTACCAATTATTGTTATAAAATTAGTTTTTGTGATGAACAAATAACATGGGGGGGGGGCCTTCCTGCGTGTTGTGCCTACTATACCAAATTTTCTAAATCGGGCCCTGCTAACTCCTACCAGAACAAACCTATCTATCTAACCTAAGCTATTTGTGCTTGATGAATATACATTATTGTGTGCGTGTTGAAACATTACTTAAGATACAGATATCACACCCCGGCACAAACTCTACCAGAACAAACTTATCACTAAGATGTCTTTTAATAAAGATACAATTATTAGTGAAACAGAACTTAAGGTACAGATAACAGTGGACAAACGTTTATCTCTAAATTAAGTTCTCTGTGCTTGATGAGGATACAATTATTGTTGAAACATTACTTAAGATACACATATCACCGGCCTAAATCCTATCAGAACAAACCTATATCTAAGCTAAGCGATCTTTTTTTGAAGATACAATTATCAGTGAACCAGTACTTAAGGTACATACGAGTATATCACTGACAAACTCTTCTAGGACAAGACAATATCTCTAAGCGTCAGTTTCTAATAAATTTCCAGAATAACAATCGTAAGAGTACTTTAATATGACTGTGAACGAATCCAGAAGGTTCTTAGGATAGGCATATTAGATTTGTTGTTTCAAGACAACCTCTTCGCGCCTGGAAAGCATATGGTAACCCTCCAAGTGATCTTAACGAGATATTTCGTCCATCAAGATCTGCCCAATTTTGCTAATTACAAGACATCGTCAAGACATTTCGGACTTTTTAATGATGAGGTAAAGATCTGGTCAGAGTTTCTTCTCATGACGATATATCTCGTCCATCAAGATCTGCTAATGGATTTGCTACCACCAGGTTTAAAGTAAGGTAATACTTCTATTTATGGTTTTTAGGTAAGAGATGAAGTGAAATTTTCAATAGTTTAGGTGACTTTTCTTTTTCCTGCACGATGAATTTGCTAAATATGATCACAACATTTGTTGCAGCTGTAGGTTAGATATTTTTGAGAGTGATAAAAATATAAAATATAAAGTTTGAAAAATTTCCAGGGAAAATTGAAATTCCTTTGTATTCCTATTTCGAGTGCTTTAACTACTTTTTTAAAAGCACTATATACAGATTTTACCAAAGAAGGTGCATGATTACTTGTCAACCGGTTCAAAACTCACTCTGTATCACAATTTAAAAATTAAGGATTAAATCAAGTTAGAGAGAAAGGGAGTGTGGTGCATTACTTGAATGAACCCCGAATGAATGGTGAGATTTTGAAAATAATTACCCTATATGGAAGTCACATGTTATTTCTTAAATAATTATTGGTAAATAAGCAGTTTATATTTTATTTTTTCAAGCTGCAATTTTTTGGTAACGATCAAATTAATGATTTTTACTTTTATCAAGTATGATGTCTTCAAATTTTTAAATTTGGTTTTTCGAAAACTATGCGTTATAGAGCTATTTAGGCAAATAAATATTGTAAATAAGTGCAATGCACATCGTAAACATTCCAAACAGTACTTATAAACTTTTAAAAATAATTTGTGGGACATAAAATTGTATCGTAAATTGAAGTTAAACTCCAAAACAATTATTTCAATTAAAAAGTTTATATATGGTTTCCACATCTAATATTTCATGTTTTTATATTTTCTTTCCATATTAAAAAAAGTTATCGCCGCTACCGCCGCAGGATTGGAAACTCGCTTTTTTCGCTCGATTGTTAGACGGTTTCCGGAGAAAGTATGGATAAGAAAATAACGAAATTAATATGGTTTGTTCAAAAATTGTACAGGGAACAAGATAAAAAATTTTTTTTTTTCGATGCGGTTATTAGCTTAGGGTGCATTAAGTGTTGAAGTGGAAAAAGCGGTGGGCGAGCGGAGGCGAGTAGGGGGCGGAGTATTTTAAATTCTTGTTAGATTTGCATAACCATGTATAAAATTAATTTGATTAATTAAACTTAATCTCTGAGGTCGTACCTTATTCCAATGAAATGATAAAATCACATGGTTATTTAATCGTTAATTCCTTAAAAGCTTAATAGTGTTTAGCAATAGGCTAAATCACACTTTCATACATTTATATCTTTTCTTACTTTGTCTAAGAAACTATTACAACATGTGTGTAAACTACTTCTTAGGCGGAAAAACACTTAAAATTGAATTTTTTCACACTTATTTAGAGTAGTTGTTTTAAAGTAAATATACATGTTTCAACTCTCCAGTTCTTTTAATTAGCTCACACAGTGGCGAAATACTAAAACATATTTATCTATGGAATTCGAGAGTGGTCAAGCCGCAAGTTTCTTTTAGTGAAACCACTCATGCTTGTTGAATGTGGTTGATATAATAATCAATCGATTTTCTATTTGTAATCATGATTTGGTTTTGATTGCTTGGTTTGGAAGAAGTATTGCTTCTAAATTGCCTGCAAGAAAATCAATCGGCAATTTCAAACAATCATTATTTTTCCTGATCTCTCCTATTTGCAATTGCATCTTTTCTTAAAATTATTTGCAGAAGACATAAGAAAAATTTATAGTAGTTTCAAACATTTTAACGCATCTCTGTTTCCAGGTTTTGTTTGTTTTTCATCATGTCACAGATTATGGATAATGTTGTTTCTTGACAAATATTTATACAATTTTTGATCAGTCAAGAATAAAATTATCTGGCAAAAAGAAACCATTGATCAATACTAAGCATTAGGATTTTATTTTCTTCGACTGTTCACTCTCGTATTAGTTATTTAAGTTTCTTAACTACTAAAATACGAAAGAGGGGAATAATTTAACATTTTATTCACCTCTGAAACAGTTTTCTAATCGAGGATCTATTCTTAAGCTTGTTCAAATCGTTCAATAGATTAACTGCATCAATAACTCCATCAAATGCATTTTACCTCAATTTTTCAAATCAGGTAATCACCTTTTCAAAGAAAACAAATGAAGTTTCTTAAAATTCCCCATCCATTTACTCTTAACAAAGAAAAATCGAAGAATTCAGACGGGTTTTCGCGTACGTTATTTTTTTATCCTGGTTTCTCGCCGGTGCGATGATGCACAACCGACACATTGCTTCTTTTGTTCGTAGTTCTCGGCCTATTTGCTAACATTTAATTTTTTATTGACCTCGCTAGTTTTGAAATCGGCCGCATGATGGCCTTCTCTCCTGTGACGTCACTACTGCCGCTTTTGCCGGCAACAATTCCGCTATCTGCTAGTTCGTGGCGGGAATTTCTTGCGTTTACAACGTGAAAATTTATCAGATTCATTCTCTAAACTTCTACTTGCAGGTAAGACATCAATTTTTGATTCTGTATTTTGGCTGTCAGTGTTACTTAAAACAAAGCCCGGAGCTTCATGTTCGAATGCTGTTTTATATTTATGTTCCATTCCATCTGTTCCTGGTTAGTTTGACAGAAACGTTTTGGCTACTTGCCACATCCCTCGTTCTCTCTACTACGAATCATTTGATTGTTATTTCTCTTCCTTTTCTGGTTCCTGTGTGTTTCTCCTTGTACATAGCTTGGATTTGTAATTTCTTTCTTCACTTTTATTTCTCTATTTTTTTCAAGCAACATCATTTTTCCTTCAAATGAAACCACCTCATCGTGCGGTTAAACAATTTTTTTCGAACGAACTGCAGATTTAATGCAGTATTCTACGTGAACACAATAGTGACACACCACGAAATTAGCAAATGTCACGGCAGCTACATTTTCTAATATATCTAATCTGTCTAGTCCGACATGAAAACTGACAGCAGTTAAACACGAAAAAATTCACTTTTTAAGCTGTGAGAAAAGGTATAAAAATACTGAAGTGTAAACAATGTTTAACTGCCTCATTATGAATGAATAAAACTGTAAACCGTAAAATATTGGGGGCAAGCAAGAAAAAGGCAAGGAAGAGATCGAGCCCGTATAAATTGGTGCCTGTGTTCTTTGTATTTATATTTTACATTTAATTATCTCTCCACGTGCTCTTGACGACATGTCATCTATCAAGATCTGGTCAGTTTTGCTAATGATCATATATCTTGTTGAGACAAAACTGCCCAAAAGAATGAAAATCCAAGAAAAAAAAAGTAAATTGTCCTTTCTCCAGAACTGGTGACAATTTAGTACAGATTTTAGCATCAGAGGCTTGTGACTACAGGGCAGTTTCAACATGAAGATAAACCACCAGGACAGTTAATGTCGTACAGCCTTAATGTCATCGTGTGTAATCAAGATTTGGGCCAGTTTTGCTTTTGACAAGATATCTCGCGTTGTGACAAAACTGTCCTATTACTACAAGAGAATGAAAATCAAAGAAGAAAAAAGATTTCATTTGTCCAGGAGGATTAGTGTTATACAATATTTTAGTTCTGAGAAATGTTACTTTTAATCCTGAAACTGAATGTGAGGTGTACGTTTTGGAAGAGAATATAAAGGCACTAAAATTTAACTCTACAAAATAGTATAGAATTATGGAAGCGATGCAATTGTATCCAGGGAATATAATTTGCCCTCTACTTACTGTGACCATACGTTCCGATTTTAGGTAGGCTGTCCCGTTGTCCATACGTCCCGTTTTTAGGTAGTCTGGCACGGGGACCCGTGCACAGCTTCGGGACGTCGAAATGTCCCGTTTTCAGAAAGTGATCAACCCACTGGAATAATTTCAAAAAGAGGCGCGAAAAATAAAAAAATCCGACGTACCTCATCTTTTGTTTGTACTTATAATCACTTAAGGCGTCTAGAATTTTGGAATTTATACTGTAAAAGAACCGATTGTTTTTTCCCCCATCCTAGCTCGTTCCTCGATTGAGAAGTACGTGTAGTCAGCTCGTGCATCTTTCTTGACGATTTATTATTGGTTTTTTTTTTATCGACGTGTGTTATTATAGTCAATTTAAATTTCTTGTGCGTGAAACCTTCATTTCATCAATGCATAAATGTAAGTACACTTTTAATGCTAACTTATAAACAAAGTAGTCGTTTATAAAACACAAAAATAAATTTTAAAAAGTCCTGCCAAGAATTTCATTCTTATTTAAAGTCAACATCAAATATTCTTGAGCAAATTTTTTCTTCAGAAATATAAGACCACATAAATTATTTATTTCAACGTGTTCATTCCTGTTTTCTTTTCATTAATGCATATATAAAAACTATAAAGAAATATGTGTTTTCTTGAATACTCATATTATTACCTACAAATTAGTGCCGACCAACCGGTCAGTGGTCAAGGTGTTGACCTCTGGATCGGAAGGTTCCTGGTTCGAATCCGGGTCAGGGCATGGATGTAAATTGTGCTGTTCTTTGTTAGGGACAATGATGGTCCACCCACTGGGTGCCCCTTCACAAGTGACCATCACTTCTGGCCTTGTATAAGGCTATAATGACTTCGGTCAATTCTGTACTGTATTGTATTTCTGTATTGTATTATGTATTGTATTTGTCTTTGCAATCTGTACCCAGCCTTGCCATTGGAAATAAAAAAAACCTACAAATTAGTAGATGTCCCGTTTTGAGGGGAAAAATAAATGGTCACGTTACCTATACTCCATTGCAGCGAAATTGAACTCGTTCGCATTAAGAGTGGCACTGGATTGCCTTGTGGATGATGAAACTCTTAAGTTATACCCGTATAGATTATTTTGAGTATTAATTTTTATTGAGGGATTAGTTTAGTTAATATAGCTCTGGAGGCACTGCACAGTGGGCTATTGGTGGTGGACCGGGATCAATCCCGAAGCGAAATATCCTAGGATAACACCTCGCAATTTTGAACCACGGTCAGATGATGAGTTAAGACCTGAGCTGACACCCCACTCTCCAAACTTAAACACCACACAAACGTGAACACATTTGAAGCCACGACAGATTTAACGTACACCAGTCTCCACATGCACGACTGTCTTTGGTTGCATCGAGTTCCGAACTCGCAACCCTCCGGTTGATAATCCGATACTCTTCCAACCTGGCTATCGTGGCTTCCTATTTTTTTTATGGAAAAGTATCATAAATAAATTGTTTTAAAAAAGTTTTCAAACAGCTACTGAAGTAAAAAGCAGCTGAAGTAAAGAGGCAAAGTAAATGCTGTAATCTTTGTAAATCAATCAAATTTATACCCGTAAACAATTTGTTTTCAAAATGGGAAAAAACAAAATACTTTTTATGGCGTGCAATTGAGTTTTAGTAAATAGTTTATGTGTTATGAGATGAAACAGGTTCGTTGCATTAGTACACTTTGTCTCCAAGTGTAAAGTTCAAATAAATTGGTACTGAAATTTAAAAAAAAAATTAATAAATTCCAGTTACTGTGCAGCTTACTACCTTTGAAAAGGTCTGTACTTAGAAAAGGTTTGTAATGAGAATCGACATTCTATGTTCTGACGGAATCGATTTTCAATACCATTCAGAAATTGACGAAGATGGACTATCAACGTCTCAGGAGAATATCATTAATCTTGTCCCTGTCTCTTAAGTTTCATCTTGTCAACAATTAAGATGGATTACCGATCATAAGTATAGAAACGGAGGAAGTAAAACCTGTAGGATTATGTATCAAAAGGCACCTTCCTTTCTTTGGAAATTTTAATTAAATTTCTATCTTCTAGCTTACAAAACTGTGAATTTCAAGCTTTGGTTCTATTATATCTCATCAAATGATAGTCTTGTGTTTATTATAAAGATAAAACTTGCAGAAAACTAATAAGGTAAAATTAACGAGACATTATATTATTTATTAACCTTCGGATTATGGCCGGTACAGCAGTTGTACCTTGATTGCGCCAAGAAGGAATTTAAACTGCGGCCAGTACAGCATTTGTACCTTGAAATTTATAAGAATCGTGACGAAAGAATTTTAGTGGCATGTTTTTCAAATGTGCGTCGAGACTTCCAAAGCATCCGCATAAGCGTAACTGCGCTCTGATAACCTGTATACTGTCATATAAAATATTGACACATGTAGGTAGTTAATGAACGTCCGACTGAAGAAGTGCAACGGGCTATTGGTGACGGTTTGGGATCAAACCCGAAGAAATGACGAGATCACACCTGAGCTAGCACCCCACCTCTCCAAACTTCCACACCACGCCAACTTGAGGACATTTGAGTCCTCGACAGATATTAACGTACACGAGCCCCCTTTGTTTTGATTTGAACTCGCAACAATCCGGTTGCTAATCCGCGGCACCTAAAATTACAAAAAATCAAATTCCTCTTGTTATTGAGAGTATTTTATTAAAAATGCCATTTTGATCTTAGTGAAAAAGAAATAAGAACTACCATTTCAGGATAGATAAATTGATAAAGATGTGCATCAAATAAGTTTGAGAAAGTCTGGCTTAGCCTGTGTTCAGCATGCATGAAATCAATTTTTTAATTCAAACTTAAGCTGCCGATTTGATAAACGATTGGTTAATACCCTGTCCCTTGCTTCGAGGAGCTCTGGGTTCGAATCTCTGGGTCGATGTTTATAGTCTTCCAGAATCCAACTAAAGCCGTTAGTCCTGGTTTAAATATCCCTCGTGAAGCAAAAAGCTATCACTGAACGGCCAACCTACTAAGTATCCTATATATCTTAAACTTTGCAAATTTGTACACACAAAGTACTTAAGTGCTTCATCAAAAATATCAAAAGAAAATACGAAGTGTAACATCTATGTATTTCGTGTCAAAAAAGTATGATTTTAAAATATGGAAACGTTTCTGTAGTGTTTCACGAGGAAAAAATAGTATCCAATTGGCTTATGTTGAATTTGCGCCTGTAAATCTGTTCTGGTTACCCCGAAGTAATGATGCAGGAAAAGCGATTAAAATTCTTTTCAGCTGAGTCGAGATGGAACAAGGTGAAATCTAATCGAGCGATTAAAATCGTAAACTTTCCCAATTTAAAGCTATTCAAATGGATGACGCATACAATGAGTGATAAGTCAAATGCGTTTAGCCGTGAAGTCTGAAGGATTTTGTCTCAACATGATTCATGCTCAAGGAAACAATCAGTGCTCGCAGGCTGAATTTAGGTGTAATAACTTTAAAATAATTCTTATTCTCACACTGTTACTCAACGCCAATGTGTGTAAATATGAAATACAACAAACCGCGTCAAGCGATCTAAAAGCAAAGGTTAAATAACAATACCTCTGGAGCATGGAACTGGTGTTAAGATACCTTACTTTTGTAACGTGTAATTTGTTATAACTTAATTTTAGTCATAAAAATAATTTAAATCTTTCACCATCGACCTTCTATTGAAATAGACGGAGAATATGCGTGCAGCTTTATGCTATTTTCCCTTCAGGTTTCAAGATATGTCACTTGGCTGTGTGGAAAAGCATGAATTCTGAATTAAGAATTGCTTTATGGTATCCACCGTGATCCAAAACACTAGTCTGAGGTTCAATAGCCTATCAGCTAAGTCGATTAATAAACCCCGTGACTTACCCTTTGTAATGAGCGTAGCTACCACTCCAAAACTTAACTTATAAATGGTTGGTATAAATACCAGTGTAAACCAACTCTACCATGAAGTACTTTTTGGTTGACACTAAGTTACGCTGGTTCATTCGCGCTTGGTATATTGGTGACCGACGTTCGTGATTTAAACACGCTTAAAAATTTACAAATTCGATGGATGGCACACGAATACTTTTTGATAGACACTAAGTTACGCTGGTTCATTCGCACTTGCTATATTGGTATATTGTTATACCCTTCATAAATTTTTCGACATAAACCCCTCCCGCATCTTATGTCTATTTCATTGGAAGGTTGATGTCTTTTACTAATGTAGGTGTCACAGAAATTGACGTTATTTGCATATTGACGAATGCAACAACAGATACAAACAATATAAAATAGTCTGTTATGAAATCCTTTCTTCAGTTTTTCCGCTTAGTTTAAATATGCTTGATGAAATATGAGCTATGGAGCTGCTTCATTTTACTAAAACTACAAGGAAGAGCTGGTCAATCTATTAAAACTCTTCAGTAATCTGTTTATAGAAAGTAATGAGAAATCTGGTAGATAAAAATCACTGTAGAAAAGAAAATATGAACGAAAATAGCGGTAAAAAATGCCGAACAAGGAATGAGATGAGATTGAATTAGACGTTCAGAATCTAACCTTGGGAAAATGACTGGGGTTTGCTTTTCGCTGTGCATGGGCTATTGGAAATCGAATCAACACCATGGAAGTACGAATCTTAACCAGTAAAAGTAAACGAAAGGTATATATATTTGGATAATTTTCTTCATTCAAAAGCATGAAATCCTCTATAGCTATTATGTAGGGGTATTGTTGAATAGATATAGGGCTATTTTCGTTATAAATAGATTAAAATCAAATGAAATGTGTGTAAACGACACTGCCATCAATTGATATAAGCAATTAAAAAAGTCTAGCTTAGATGCTATTCACGGATTTGCTAGTGTATTTAAAATTTTCATTTCCTTCCAATCTTTTACATAGTTTAAAACCCATTTTGAACGCTAAATTTCAAAACATACCCCCCCCTCTACAAACTGTTAAACAAAATACAACTGCATTTAATTGTGTATCATCGGATTTTAAATCATATCGGTTTTCAACTATATTAGCTCTTTGTAACCCTTTTTTTTTTCTTATGTATACTATACACTTGTTATTACAACGTATATATGTTTTTTTATTACATATACTATACACTTGTTATTACAACGTATATATGTTTATTTATTACATATGCTATACATTAAATGCAACGTTTACTATAACATTAAAAGTACTCCAAAGTATTTGATTTATGGATATGAATCGCTGCAACGCGCGTCTCAGTTTCAACTCAATATTATACGTCTATTCATTTGAGGTCTATATATCTCATTCTTGTTCTCCTCAAAGTAATGTGCGCGTGAGAAATAAACAATCGAGTTCTATTGTTAAAAACATATATTTTTCATATCGAGGAATTTCCTAGAGTGGTTTGTGCGGTTTCTTGCAGCCTTTGTGGTTCCTAGTAAATTACTTTCTGATTCAGATTTATGATTCATGCAGTCATACAGAAACCTACTGGGATGTGTGAGCGACTACTTTCGTCTTACTTTCTTCGATCAATTTGATCCCGGACCGTCACCAATAGGCGCCCCGGTGCTACGTTAATTAACTACATACCTCTTACATCAACATTCTAAATCTATATATCTGTATATAACTTGTAAGATTCACGTCACGTGCTCTCTGTTGTTTGGAGGGGGGTTCTATATTAAGTCTGGTGTTTATGAAAAGTACGACACTGCCATCAATAGATGCCGTGTGCGTGTGGGCTGATGCACGTTAAATCTGTCCTGGCCTCACATGCCTCCATTTTGGTGTGGTTACACTTCCACCTCACTTTGGCATGGCGCAGAAAGTGGGGTGCTTGCTCAGGTGTTGACCTCGTCATCTGACCGTGGTTCAAACTGACAATTTCTACTCCACTATACCATGTTCATCAGGTTTAACCAAGCGCCGTTCGGGTCTGCGTTAGCCCGGTTCGAAAAGTAGAGGATTAGCAACCGGAGGGTTGCAAGTTCGAAACTTAAACTAACCAAATACCGTCGGGTTTTGGAGGAGGCGTTGGTACACATTAAATCTCCCGTGACCTCAAATGTCCTCGCGTTGCCTTGGTGTCTCAAGTTTGGAGAGTGGGGTGCCAGTTCAGGTTTTGACCTCGTCATCTGACCGTGGTTCAAAATTACACTCTCTTGGTGATTGATTCCGGGCCGTCGCCAATAGCCGTTGTGTTGTTCCAGTGCGACGTAAATTTAACTACCCACCTTCCCTTTCTTGACGTGTGTTTTAATTGCAAAGCTATTCATCTAGTTGAGCTCTCTCCATAATTTTTGAATCTCTACTTCACCATTCAATATCGATCACCTTTTTCGTGAGCCATTCGTACAAAGTTTCTTCCAAGCAATGCCGCATCTACCCTCGTCAGACATTCGCGCGAGCCAATAAACATTGCTCCCTCTCATTGTCATCACACCTCCAGACGTTTTTATGTTTACTGATCTTTCTAATGCTTTCCGCTCTATTGCCCATGAGGTCATTCCGAGCCTGATACGACTGGAACTCCTTCATCCATTTACATCTTCTCGATGCGGGTGTGTTGCGTGACTCATTCCCTTGTGTCTGCATGCGGCACATCAGACGTAAAACCCGTTCTATTTACGATTACGAAACGAGATGACGAAGAATTTACGGCGGGTTTACGACTTCCGATTAAAAGAGATTACGATTTTTTTTTATTGCTGTGAGAGTACACTTCGGTCTTGTTGCAGGATACTTTTGAATCGGGTTTTTTTTCCACATATAGCGAGAGTGTAATGAACCTTACTGGTGCGTTTGTCAATTTATCTTTCCCGAAAATTCGGGAAGCTCTATTCTATCATCTCCAGAGAGACAAATGGGGTTCTCGGCAATTCAAACTGTCCCGATGCGTAATTGTTGGTGATAGATGATACCTCGTTAACTAACTTCCATGCTTCTTCCGTGGTTCTTTTTTGAGAAAGGAGTCTGACGCAAGCTGTAGTCATGTACTTTTCTTGGAACGTGATAGTATGGAACTTAGCAACTGTCTCATTTTCCATTTGTTGTGTGTTGTACCTGCAAGAATTGCTGTGAAATGCATACAAATTGTTTCGCCTGCTGATTGCAAAGTGAAAAACACAAAGCCGTTTCAAAAATAAGAACTGAAGGTTTTGTTACGATAGAGTTTCTTGTTTTCTACAGTTCTTTCAGGAGTAGTGTTTACTATAATTTAGGTACTAAACCAATGCCTGCCTTTTTAGGGAAACGTCATCTGTTTTCAAAAGTTTCGTATGGTGTGTGATAACTAGAACTCGGATCGATATGCAAAAATGTGACCTGAAATATGGATTCCAAAATTCCAAAATATGCACAAAAACCCAAAATATGCACTAAAACTCAAATTATGCAAAATTGTAAAAACAAATTTTTTTTTCATTCTTACAAAAAGGGTAGTGAGGAGGATAAAATGAAATTGAGCCCTTGATGCAAAGCAACCAATTGAACCCCAGCAACCAAAAATGTGTTCAGATAGCTTCGAACTCCGTCTGACTAAGATGTCTCCGTAGCAATTCGATAATTATAGAATTCAATGTGTTTAGCTTCACGCGTTTTCGCTTTCATAATTATCTTTCTGTTCCTCTATATCTTATCTTTATCTGTACATTTTTGACTAAACAAGAAAAGTTAACAAAGAAGGCCAACCAACAAAATTCCGTTTTGCTTCTGAAAATCTTTCTTCCAAATGCACTAAAAAAAGTTCTTTGAAAACAAATTTGAATTTTTTTTGTAAAAATGTTTGAAAATAGAAAAAAATCATCCAAATATACACAAAACATGCAAAAAATCCCAAATATGCAAAAAACATGCAAAACAAATTCGGGTTTTTTTTTGGTTGCAAATTGCTTCAAAAAAACTCAATACGGATTTCTATCAACATTAGGGGCTAAAAAAAGATATGCAAAATCCGAGCTCTAGTGATAACGCTTGCACTGTATGCCCTTTTTTTTATTCAACATCCCACGAAAACTATCTACGCTAGCTGTGGAAAACTATCGCAACCTTAAGTTAAGTGTAGCTGTTTGTATTTGAAATCTCCCAAATTATTTGCAATTTTAAAGTTTCAAAAAATTAGTAAGGAAAGAACAACTTGGATATAAATCATAAAGCCATTTATTAAAATGAAACAACAAAAGTAAATTACCCAAAACACATTAGATTGCTCACTATTATTCGTCCGTAATGTCAATCCAATTAGGAAAATTAAAAATAATCACTTATGAGAAGGTAGTTAGGTAGGCAGTTTAATTTCTATTCGCACTGGAGCAACACAACCGGATGTTGGAGATGTTCCTAGATCAATCCCGAAAGAAAAAATCCCGAGACATCTCGTAATTTTGAACCACGGTCACCCTAATGAGAAGGATGAGCCTCATATTATGCTACCAATTTGTCTATATTAGGCTCTCTATTTTCGGATTAGTAACAACATGCAAAGTTGATTGGCTTATTTTTGGGTTTTATAGCACAAGGGCGCAATTCTTTTCTAAGCCGAAAGTGCTTGTATATACACGCATGCTAACATTCGCTTGCTACGATTTGTCGTCGTCTTTTTAAACTAATCAGTAGTAGTTGCGTTTAACAAAATATAATAATAATACTGTATAAAGCAAGTCTGTTTTTTGTAGGGATTAAGTGTTTGCTTAAAACACACACACACAATTTTGGCGACACATCTTTTTAGTATCTTATTTCCCACTCTTGCGCCTTAATGTCTCTCTCTCTCTCTCTCTCTCTCTCTCTCTCTCTCTCTCTCTCTCTCTCTCTATATATATATATATATATATATATATATATATATATATATATATATATATACCCTGGAGACAGCATTACCACATTAGATTAATTTACCACCCACAAGGAGTTGGTAGCGTCTACTTTGGGAAACCTGCCTTAGAACAGTAACTATATACCACAGAACACACAGTATGCCCCATAACTATGTATCACAGATAAAAATTTCTGCACCTATCATTTGGTTAGAAAACAGAAATATGAGTTGGTCTTAAAGTTTCTTGGAACAGAAAAATGTTCTCTTTTTTATCACACAACATTTTTCTGTTCCAGAAATGTACATGTCCAATTTTTAACTGCTAAAAAATAATACAATGCACGTGTAACTCTACATCAATATCATTCCCAATGACATCTTTCACTTGTATTCACTTTACCATCTATCAAAAAGCAGTTTTGATAGGCTTAAAAATAATTTTGTTTAGTGCAGTCTCCCGAATTCGATTTATTTGCAAAGAATGATATAATCTATGACGTTTGAGAAAAAATCATTCAATGGCAGCAGGGATTGAAATTTTTTTGTTTGCTGTTGGAACATTCTCGGGTTTCAATTTAATTACACGCGACTTATCCTCAAAGATGCCTACTAGAGAACAAGCGATTCGTTTCTGCTGAGGAGTTTTGGGTGTGACTTTGACCTCAAAACCTTGTCATGTAAGAGATTTTCAAGGACTGGTAGGGTGTGTAGCTTTTAAAAATTTCTATTCCTTTGGCGGTGAAATTTTGCTTCCCATTAAGAGTTAATTAAGAAAGATCAGTACATTTATTTCTTTTTTCATATTGTTTTTAAGAAAAATTATTTGTTAGAAATCACCATGAAGCCTTTTTTTTATGGCGTTTATAAGAAACCAAGACCAACCTTAATTACATTTCACGCTCAAAGAACAAAGGTTCCACTGATATTGCGGTTGAAATCCCCTCATTAATTGTCTTTATATTATTTTTTTTCCTGTGCGAAAATTGAACATTATTTTATTTTGTTACATGATAGACTATCATTTCTGAAAATATTTTCGAAATATATACTGTTTCAAGATAAGGTTACTACTTTGTTATTTTCAAAGACCTTTGTGTTTATATTATTACTCTTTTTTTAATTATGTTTGTTGTTTCCTAGTTGAAAATTTAATATAATTTAATTGTCTAATGAACTATAGTCATGAAAGTCTTCAAAATATGGTTTCATGACCATGTCATGTTAGAGATTTTTAACAACTGGTTGGTATTTATATTATTGCTATGCTCAATGCTTCCTAATCAAAAATGAAATGTAGACTGACCATTAATTATTTTCTGAAAAAACGAATAAGAAACATTAATAAATTGACGCTGTTAATTACACGAATTCAATCATCAGTAATGTTTATATGAGTCTTATGAACTCTTATAATACGCCTTCCTTTATACTACAGATGATTGTCTCGATGAGGTATCTCGTCATAAGCAAAACTGACCAGATTTTGATGATCGAGATATCTCGTCGTTAGAAAGCTGACCTAATCTTAATCTCGTCATCATCACAAATCGATATAATCTTCACTCGGAATTCTTGATGACGATGTATCTCTATGTTATTAACATTGGCCAGATCTTGATAGACGAGATATCTCGTCGAAACCACTTGAGAGGTTAAAAATAATAACCAGACGTTGCTCTGAGGGCCCGAGCTCAGAGTGCAAAAAATAAATCACCGGATAACGAAGATTTTACTTTCGGTCACCCAATCTCTACTATTATAAAAAGAAGTGTTTCTCTGTGTCACTGTACGCAGTGTCCTGACGAATCTTTGGCACTTACAATAATGAAATTCGGCACACAGGTAGTCCTAATTTTTTGCGATTTTTGTGTAGCACACCCGAATTTTAAAATAAAAATCTAGAACCTATTTTAATTAATTTAATAGGTTTTTCACCTTTTGTTCTTCTCTCCGGAACATGACGTCATTGATGAAGGAAAGGATTTTCGACCGCTGACGTCACAAGCGTTTTTCGTATAATGCCAAGTTTTCCGATTCTGGTGTGTTTTGATATACGTTGTTGATAATTGTTGAGGCCATCACGGCATTGCCTGTGGAGTTCGTTTGCGAAGTAAACCAGATGGGAATACCTGGCAATCACCGGGGGTTGGCGAGCATCAGCGAGCAGTGGTCACACCTGACCCCACGAAAAGAACTATCATGGGCAACGCCGTACTGGCCGCGCAGTGGCTATTACGTAATAATTAAGAATATGAAAGACGTTCTACCACAAAAACACTTATGTAGTGGCTTGCTAGCCGGACAGAGGGGCTACTCCCTCAAGTACAACCACCACAAAAACACTGTGGCGCCATCTACTATTATCATTATAGAAACGTTTTTCATCAGCCCCCTCGAAAATTTTGTGCTTCCATACTTTAAAAAAATCTTCCTTCAGAAATACACACTACAAATACATACAATGCTTTTGTATTGGTCCTCGAAAAGTACAAAACTCGATTTTATTGTCTTGCATACTTTTATATTTCGCGTAGTGAATTAAGTATTCATTATGAATCAACGGTTACGGAATTTGCCTTTTTCTGCGTGACACTAATGGTTGTCTAAAGTTCACTTATCTACGTAATGCATCAGCCCCTCACTTGCGATTAAGCTGTAGAGTGAATATCCAGAAAAAGTCTCAAATGATTGGTAAGAGTTATTTATTGTCCTTATAAATTTTGGTGTTACTCTTGTATAGTCAATCCGTATTGATATCAACAAATATGTGTCAATTTTGTGTTCACAATAATTATAATTCAGAAGAATCACGTCTTGTGACTGAATTGATTGTAAGGTGTACGACATCAACATGTTAGGATTTCTTATAAATTCTAAAATTATCAGTTGCTATTCTATCTATTCAAAAGTGGCCCATCTGTGGTTTATGAGCTACCCCTAAATTAATTCAGGTACTTTTTTTCAGTTTGCAAAGATCAAAATGTCTCAAGTTGTCGAGAAACTTCGTGAACTTTGCAGATCTAGAGGTGCTAATGGAATCATAGGTCTTTCACGGTAAGTGACATTTAATGAAATCGATATTTATAGAACTATTATTTTGAACAAAAGTATCTCATGTGTCTTGCAAAAAAAAAGTGGCTGTGGTCTGATAATGCAAATTTGTTGTTGACACTTCTCTACTTCCAGACATCGACCTTTTATGAAATAGACGGAGCATGTGGACAGAGTCGTTGTCGTAAGATCTCTGAAGGGTAAGTCACGTGGGTTTACGAATCGACCAAGCCAATTGTTTATCGAAGCGAAAACTAGTGCTTTTGATCATGGTGAGGATAATCTCCTTTAATCAATCAATAATTGAGGATTCATACTCTTTCCCCACAACCACGTGAAAGATGTTCATATCAAATGACCGGAAGAAAAAAACAGAGAAATTTGCGACCACATGCTCCGTTTATTTTATTATAAGCTCTACGGCTCCAGAGGATTGCCAACATCGACCTTCTGACGAAATAGACGGAGAATGTGCGCTCAGTTGCATGGTATTTTCCCCGATCGCTCGGTTTATAGATCTTTGGTCAAAGGTCACGTGGCACTGAAGAAAGCATAAATGCTAATGAAAGAACAATTGATGAGCGTGATCAAAAATACGCGTTTGCGCTTCCATAGCTTTTTGGCCGAAGTCGACTCCAACCCACATAACCTACCTCTTACAACAGCGACTGCTTCCACACGCTTCGTCTTTCATTGGAAGAATGATTGCTGTAGCTGCTTCCTGCAAGTCACATATATGAAATGAGAATATGTAATTAAATGACAACTCTTCATATACACCTCATCTGCACATTCGCGCGAATGACGAATAGAATCGCGAGGCAGATGTGTGATCTGTTCATTCGTCATTCGCCTCGTTCCTCGCCTCGCGGCTCGTAGCTCTCGTGTCGGAAGCGGTTTCTTGGGCACGAGTACGGACCGCACATTCTACGAGGCGCCACTCAATTCGCGTTGTTGGAACGAACGTGCGAATACCACTCGCGAATGTCGGCGAGTGACGAGGCGAAACACGAGCGCGAATGAATAAATTCATTATAAGATGTGTTAACATGAACATAATATTTTTGTGGGTACTGCGATGTCCGGGCGAAGTTGAACGAATTTTAATAAGTAACTTGTTGTGAACAAGTCATATTTGGAAACGTCTCAGTCGGTTTGGCTCAGTCAGTTTACACACTTCTTTAGCAGCCTGCGAGTTATAAGCGTCACAAGTTGGATTACTCCCTTGGTGTATTTCTCTCTTCGATGTCAGTAAAAAACGTTTCTTGTGTTTTTTGTCCATTTACTTGAGGCTGTTTGGTGCAGCGTGGCTAAATATGACCATCACGCCACAAAACCCATCAAACCACATTTGAAAACAAATTCAACAAGAGTTAATCCTTACCTCTTTCGTTGAGAAATGAAATTTTTAGATTACTTTCTGAAATGCAATATAATCTACAGCTCTCAACTATTCACTTTTTCTTAAAACCGCAAATGTGCTCACATGACGAAATAATTGATCACTACTATGCAGTTAAAAATAGATCCGTCTTTGCCGTTCCTTTTCCAGCGCTTTCCGCCTGATGGACGATAACCGCGACAGGAAACTGGACCTTGAAGAAATGAAAATCGGTCTGAAGGAGTACGGAGCTTCTTTGGACGCTGGCGAAGTGACGGAACTTTTCCAGGAACTCGACAAAGACGGGAGCGGAACAGTCAGCTTTGAAGAATTTCTGAAAGCTGTTCGAGTAAATACATTATTATTTATTTAAAGGGGAATGTTTTTTTTTTTTTTGTAAAATAAACAGATTGATCATTTTGACCTCAAATTGAGCACATTTATTTATAACTAGGGTCAAAATAGGGATGAGTTAAAAAAATTTTGAAGATGCCCTTAACCTTTAGACTATGGCCGGTTTAGAAGTTGTACCAGACCGTGCCAAGAAAGAATTTACGCTACGGCCAGTAGGTAGCTGTACCTTTAAAGTTATAAGAATCGCGCCTGTTATATCTATAGTCGTAGTCAAAAGGTTAACCCGCCAAGTGCTTCGACAAGATATCTCTTCCAAGATCTAGACAATTTGCCAAGGATCAGATATCTCGCCGAGACAAAATTGCCGTGTAACTCCAACGGAAATGAAGACCCAAGAAGGAAAAACAAATTGTCACTTTCCCAGAGCTAGTAATAGCTTTTGCACCAGTGGCTGACCATTTCATGCCAGTTTTCGTCGCGAAGATAAACCACCAAAAGGGTTAAGAGTTCTTCAAAGTGCCCTTAATCCTCTAAGAGGTTCGCACGCCTAAATTTGTTCTTCCATCTGCAGACTTCTCTTATTTGACCTTCTTAACCAATAGAATCCTTCTAGGATTCTGTCAACTTATCGATGTGGATATTTTGCTGCTATTTGTGTTGTGGAGTAAAAGCAATATTACACTGTGTGTGACTACTGAGAAATCTCGTCAGTCTCATAGGGCTTAGCATGAAGAAAACTAAGCCATTCGATACGTCTCTCCATCATCGCCATTGAGGTAACCCAGAAATATAGGATTGTTGAGTTGATTTAAAGTCACGAAATCCTTATAGCACGAAACAGTATAGCCACTAATGAATCAAATAAATGTTAGATTTATGTGTGTCCGTTTTAATAATACGTACACATCATATATGTGTCCTTTTTAAGATAATGATAAGACTGAAGTTTTTGGTTACGAGTTCGAATCTTGTATGCGTCGAAGTTAGGTTGGCTGCTTGAAGATTCCTGGTTTCTTCAAGATGACGGTAAATACCATCCATTTTCCCCAAAGTCGTCCAGGAACAATGGTATCCCGGGTTGACACTGAGGGTGTCACGTTATCACCAAGTAATGCTTGAAGGCTCATTCAATCCATAAGTTGGCATTGGAAAATAATACCAAGGCAATGAAACATAATTATTTGAATTTGTGTAATTTATTATTTGTTGACACTCGACAGAGACAAGACATTCATATTTGAGGGGGAGCATGACTCGATATTATCAATTGCGCTAACAACCTGTGAATTGTAGGTGGACATAGGTTTGATTCGATTCTTGTAACTTACTCCGGATATTTTTCACACTGCCGTGTCCGCAAAACTTTCCTGTGCGTGTATTATGTCCATTACACGATATATTGTACAAATATTGTCAAAATACATTGTAAATATATTGTCAAAATAAAAAACGGCTCACCTGATCACAACTGCACAATTTACACCTCAGAACATAATGGAAGGTAGCAATCGATAGGGATGAATGTTTTCTACAAATATTGATATTTATAATTTATCTAAGGGGTCGTCTTCATAATAAATTGGGTGCTTGCTCCGATAATTTTAATACGAACCTCCATCTTTTATCACAAATTTGAATTCTATACACAATTCCAGGCTGATTTGATGAAAAAAATAATGAAAAAGGATGTAAAATTGACCGATAAAAACAATAAAAACTATTGAGGGAGCATGTAGAAAGGGCGAATTCCGAGCGGATAGTCCAATTCCACTAGTATGTGTCGCTTTCAACGACTGTTTGAGGAAGGTTTGTTAGAGTGTGACATACAGATAGTGTCGTTGTGTCCAATAAATGGCTTGTTACAATCCTAACCAACAGTAGTATAAGTAGATTGTTAGTTATGTTTCAAAAAGATCTGAATTGTGAAGTTAAATTATGCCTATCATGGCGTTATAAAATATCCTTCACACAAAAGCTTTATAATAAATTCGCAGGGTATTTATTCCAATAGGCTACGAATTTCCATTTAGTTTGCGAAGCAAACACCACCGTCAACGCTATGATGGCTGTTATCCAATAGGCTACGAAGTCTCATGGGAATTCGTAGCAATAACCGGGGGTTACCGAGCAGTGGGCACACTTGACCCCACGAAAAGAACTGCCACGGGCAACGTCCTGCTGGCCACGCAGTGGCTAGTGTATATATAACAAAAAACGTGAAACACCAATTTAACATTAGGAGATCCAATTTTCAAACACTTACAAATGGGTCAAAAATACAATAAAATTGATTAACCTTTTTTTTATTTCCTCGTGAATATGTGTTTAAATCTAAATTTGTGATTAAAAAAATGTGGATTCTTATTGAAATTATCGGAGCAAGCACCCAATTTAATATGAAGACGGCCCCTTAGACAATTTTTAATATTGATATTTGTAGAAAACATTCATCCCTATCGATTGCTACCTTCCGTTTAGTTCTGCGATGTAAATTGTGCAGTTGTGATCGGGTGAGTCGTTTTTTATTTTGACGTTTGTACGTCTTACGTTTGGAGCAACTTGGACAAATATGACCCTTTTGTGCCATAAAACCCAGCCTATCAACTTTAGTCCATCGTTGGTATAATGAGCACGTTCACTACAATGGGTTTCAGAAATTAAATTAATAACAGCCATTGAAGCAACGATCTTTTGTTATTGCTAAGATCTTTCATTGTTTTATTCTCTTTACGGACTCAGCCCCCTCTACCTCAAGAGAGACTAGACATCATCGACAGAGCGTTTGCCAAAATGGACAACACAGGGGATGGAAGCGTCACGCTCCAAGACCTGAAGGGCGTCTACAGTGGCAAAGAACATCCGGACGTTATAGCTGGAAAAAAGAGCGAAGACGAGGTGTTGGAGGAATTCCTTGCCAGCTTCGACACGCCCAATAAGGCAGATGGCACGGTAGGACTCGTTTCTTTCTTTCACTAAAAATGGACAGGTGAGATGAGATTATCTACACGTCCCTTTGTTCGTCAGACAGCTGTTCTGTGGAGGAGTTTTAAGAATTTGAAAAACTATGAAGAAAGACAGTTCACATGTGTTCATTTCTGTTATACATGTGTTCTGTACTGTGTTTGAATGGTTGAATCTATCATTATTTTTCAGCATCTCTTGCTTTATTGTTTTTGTTAGGATGTTAGAAAATTTAAATTCGGATATCAATCGATATTTTTTAAGCCTAGCTTTAGCTTTTTACAGTAACAGAGCTGTGGTTGCAGATATTGAGTATTTGGGAAACGCGTAAATCACAGAATATAGAGAACCCATTTTCTGTTCTGCTGTACCAGTCAAGTAGACAGTATCGCCGTGTTTATTCATTCCATCGTGTTTAGGTTAAATAGAATAAGTCAAAAATTGTTCAAATTGAGATAAGTCAACGAGTACTTGTAAAAATTATATTTCATTTGGTCAAATTAGTATAAGTCCTCTATGAATAAAAGCAGAGAAAAATGCTGGTTGAAATGATTAAATTGATTTATAATGTGGATATGTAAAAATACATTCATTAAAAACTGCTCCTGAAAATTTTGATTTTTTGACATACAGTTTTGCTTTTGTTAATAGTAGTTAAAATGTTGCAGGTTGAGCATCAAATGCTTCATAACGATAGAAAACAGAGCTTACGCAGTCAATAGTTGGTTAATATAAGTGCTTACTACGTATTTGATCCTTATATAAGTAGCACGAACAACCCTTCAACACACGAAGACCAGAGGTACTGCTGTTTTGACTACCTAGGCAACATTAGTCTAACAACAAATTAGAATCCTCTCTTATACATATAGAATCAGTATTATGCTAACGAACACGAAATAAAGAACCGTTTGTGATTAATCCTTTCATGGGCCATTGAAAATCTGACTCCCCACTCCCCTTGAAATGGTGTAGGCTAGATATGTACACGGCACATTAAGACTAATAAGGCGAATTTCCTCTCATTTGACATTTTGATGTCAAGGAAAGCACTGGAGCAGGGATTTTTAACCTTTTGTCTTCTCATTGCACTCGTAAACTAATAACTAAAATTCTGCGGAGCATTAAAAAAATTTGTTTCCGAGGTATAATTTCGATTGATTTTTAATAATTACCTACCCTTTTCCTCCCAAGTGCTTTTTGAAGCAATTTATGATACTTTGTAATAAAAAATGACGTTCAAAACTATTTAGACGGTATTACTTTAAATAATTTGTGAACACACCAGTCAAAAGTTAAAAACTAAACCGTTGAAATTAAATAAATCTTACTCAATTTAAGCCCCTTCATCATTAGTAAGGCACACCAGTGCTATTCTTTCAGTACATCGTTTGAAAATCACTACTATAGAGGCGATGAACCTTATAATGAGGCCATCACCTCTTAAAAACTAAATTTTTGTTATGGGCAAAATGTATTCTTATAAGGTGATACATACATCGCATATACCTTTGAAAAAAAAAACTTTTTATGTGAATATGTCTTTATAAAATAGGAACATAGTACTGGGAGACATGCATGAAAAGTTTAGCTTTACAGATGTTGTCTTATGATTCAAACTGGAAGAAACATCGGGTATATCAATATAGCGTCGTGTAGGCAATGGATGTCCGTACATCGTATAACCTTCGGACCGAGTGCATAGACGCGGGGTGGAGCACCGCCATATGTTAATTATACGGTACTGGGAGAGGATTTGGACCCATTTAACTTTGGATTGTGTGGAGTGAGGACTGAGTAAGTAGTGCCATTCGAAAGCTGCCGAACTACGCTACAATTAATATTAGACGTCAGCAATTATTTTAAACTACATTTTAATCGGTTAAACTGTAAATTAATTGTTGAACATTCACAATAAGCAATCGTTCAAACTTCCTGTCTACTTCATTCATTCCCCAATTCAATATTAGACCCGGGTATTCAAAACAACAGTTTTGGCCCTTCAACGCAATCTACTAAATTTTATTTTAGCATGGTATATTTTTAAAAGTTATGAATCAATTAATATTTGTATTCCATTTATAATCAACTTTCTTATGTCTGCTTCAGGTGACAAAACAAGAATTCATTGACTACTACGCTGGGGTCAGCGCATCCATCGACTTGGATGAGTACTTCGTCACCATGATGGAAAAGGCATGGCAACTGTAAAGATTGAAGTGATGCAGATAATTAAACGCAGCAGATATTTTAAGATAGTGTTCGTGAGCTTCATTGATGTATAGAAAATTTTCGCGCCTTTCACTTTTCGGAGCTTCTAAATGTCGTGTATAAAATACGCCTTACTTTGTCTCTGTCAAGGCTATATGAACTGATTAACACCTTGTTACAAACATGGCTGCCACAAGCGACTAAAAGGCGACTCGTTGCTATTTTTCAACCTTGGCAATTTTTCAACCTTTCAACCAATCAGTTAAAACAAAATCGTCTCAAAAGCTCGCCTTTTCAAAATTTTGGCGACTTTTCTACAAAGGTCAACGAAAATTTAGTCCCTTTGTTAACTAATAGCAAACAAAAAAATAATGTGGGTTTTTTTAGGGGGGGGGGGATTTTTCAAGGGATGCCAATTTCGAAGCTCTGGCGCCAAGCCGTGGCAACCATAAAAGAAAAACATCTAAATCTACGGTTGCTAAATTATCATGGAAACCTATTAGGAAACTTTTTAGTTTTTATCTTAAAATTTAAATTTCTTTCCAAAAGTTTAAAAGACTTTTTACTACTATTAAAAAAAATTATCTAATTAAAAGCGATTTTACAAGTGCTTTGTGGCAGCCCTGTACAAAATGCCGAGTTAATCGTTCGTGTATTTTCAGCAATTATTATGCCAAATGTATTTTCCCCTTAACTTGCCCAAGTATTCATTACGCTTGCTTTTTAAGTTCCAAATGTCCTATTCTGTTGTGGACGTGATTGTAGAGATAGCTTAAAAAGCCCCTACAAGATTTTTTTGTGTTTGGTTAACGACTTTTTCAGTTAATGTTTGCCGACACGACATTTTTCCACGAAAAAGTGAAATTTCATTTTTGGCACAAAGTTTTGATAGTAACGATGAGACATTTCCTGCAGAAAAGCAGTGAACTGTATTATTATTTTTACAAAAGTGTACTTTTCGTTTAGCTCGGATATATTAGGTATAGAAAAAGGATGTGATCAACCTTTCTGAAATGTATTTATAAATGATTCAAAGTAATTCCAATGAATTTTAAAATACGATACTTAATCGACAGAAAATTCTAAAATAAACAAAATCTGATAGCGTGACTTTGCACTTGGCAAAATGCTCTGTTTTGGAAAAGTCAATTAAATTTTAGAGAGTTATATAAGTCACGAATATATTTCTCCTTTTAAAAATCTAGCGTATAGGAATTGGTCACACTTTAGTCATTTGATCATACAAATTAATTTTTCTATTTTAAAAGTTCGTCGAATGAAGTTTATCTTTTAGTTGTAATGCTTATTTTGTATGATTTATTTTATGTTTAACGAAGAAGATAATAATATGTATTAAATTTCAATAGTTTTTATAAGAAAGTGAAGAAAAATTATTAAAGAATATATTTCATAATGAGAGAAATAAATTTTTTTTAATATTTTCGAATATTAATATAATGATGCTTTATTGAATACTGTCATTCTTATACCTCAAAAGCGTACGATGATGTATTCTAAAAAGAATACCTTTGTTTCAGCAAATTTTTCTCTCATTTCCACACACACATCAAGTTTTTCAGTTTTAAATAAAATAGAACACACACAAACAATTTTCATCTTTTTATGCTTGCTTCACTATTATAAGTAATATCGTTTATGAATTTCTTCCGATTTCTTAAATTGATCTTCCTAAGATGCTTTCTGTCTAGAAAATTCGAATGTTTTGAAATTTTATTGCCGATAGAAATAAATTATTTATTTTGAAATTGTATTGTATTTCTTACTGTGACAAACACTTCTACCTTTGAGAAAAATGCATACTCTAAATCATAGTAGGAAAATGATTTAAGCACGTTCGTAAGAGGTAACTTGTGAAATTTATCCTCTGTTATTTCAAATTCAGAATGCATTTTTATTATCTTAATTATATACCGATCACTGCTAAATTACATTTTGTTTCACTAATGACATATCAGTTACTACTAAGTAGTACTCCACGACCGTAAGTATTAATTATAAAGCATCAACAGTAACGAGATGTAGAAAGGGTAATTAACGTCGAACAGGAACAACAAAATGGGCTATTCACGAGGATTCGGAATCAGTCCCGAAAAGGAAGATTGCGAATAGCCCCAATGCAACGTTAATTCAACTACAACAACCAGCATGTAGGTAGTTAATTACGTCGTACTGGAGCAACACAATGCGCTATTGGCAACTTTTCAGAATCGATCAACCAGGGAAAGATTCGAGGACAGCACCAGGTAATTTTGAACCACGGTTGGATGACGTTCACACCTGGGCGGGCATCCCACTCTCCAAACTTCCACACCAAGCCAACATAATACAGGTGAAAGGTCATGGGAGTACAGAAAAAGTTTTTGCATGCATTCTGTTTAAAATTTTAAAAAATTATTAAACATTTCTTTGCAAAAGTTAACAAAGGGAAGAATTAAAAAAATTGATTACTAACTCAACTTCAAGAGTCCTAATATATTGAATTCCTCAATTTTTTTTCTTCTGATAAATGAATAAGTCATAGTAGCCGACCAACCGGTTTAGTGGTTAAGGTGTTAGGCTCTGGATCGGAAGGATCGGGCATGGATGTTGGTAAGCGTATGGTGTAGAGGCCGGCTGGTGCACCTTAAATCTGTTGTGGCCGAAAGTCCTCACGCTGGGTTGGTGTGGAAGTTTGGACAGTGGGGTGCTAGCTCAGGTGTTGCCTCGTCATCTGACCGTGGTGCAAAATTACGAGGTGTTGTCCTCGTATCTTTCCCTTAAGGGATTAATCCCGGACCGTCGTCGATAGCCCTTTGTGTTGCTCTAGTACGACGTTAATTAAAAATTACCAATTACTCTCTCATAGTATGAATGGTAGGTAGGTAGTAGGAATGGTAGGTTAAGATACTTGGTACCTTTGGCTATTAACAATAATGACCCCCATAAGAAAACACGCGGAAGAGGGATGACCGGTAAAGTTTTAAATTTTCAGAACTAGAAAAGGTCTATAAGGTCAGTCACGTCAATCTTTCAGTCTCCAGCCGACTGATTTGAGTGCAAAGAAAATTTCCGCCCCAAAAGGCTGGGGCTTTAGCCCTGTAGTTAAAGTGGCCCTGGGTAGGTAGGTTAACTCACACCACACTGGAGCACTACAACTGGTTATTGGAGGTGGTCTGATAGCTATCCCGAAGGGACGGATTCGCCTAATATGAATTATTTCGTTGTATGAGAGGCCTTTGTGAGGTAAACAGACATTTAATTTGTTTCGCAGCTCACTTGATAGCTTTTAAATTTCAATTTTGCAGTTATTCATGATATGTTCTTTAACACTTAGTAATCAGGAAATAATATAGATGGAAGCACTAGACCTTATAGCACCGGCATGACTAATGTTATTCCATTTAGAACAAATAATATATTTCTTCATCTTTTATCCAAGAAGATGACTCAATGAACACGCCTTGGGCTCATCAAGAAGTCTTGATAAGGCAAGCACCTATTCTAACAAAATAGACAGAGCATGTGGTCAGAGTCGCAAGAAGTCAGAAGGTTGTTACGTGGGCTTACACATCTACTTGGGCGGATTGGCAATCGAAGCACAGAATAGTGTTTTCCATCAAGCTGGGTAATCACTTCAACCAATCCATAATATGTCCCATATTAGGATTCATACTTTTCCCACAATCACGTGACCGACTTTAAACCGATTAATCGGAAAAATAACATGAAACTGAATGCACATATTCTATCTATTTCATTAGACAGTCAATGCCAATAACTGATTGACGGAAGATCAACAGATCTGCCGTTTTTAACAAAATGGGCCCTTTGTCTGTTGCCTTTGCACGAGAACGCACTTTGAATATTTTTAAAGGTACGATATAGTCCCGATTATCCAAATTAATGTGGACCAAGACTAACTCGGATGAACGAAAAACTCGGTTAAAGCGAAATTGTAAGTAAAATAAATCTTGTAGGTTTAAATGTATATTTTAACAAATACAAAAGTTATGCAGATACACCACATGCAATTCATATTGTTACGATAATTAAAGAGTTCTTATTTTTAAAAATCCTTAATTGTTATTTGTTTTACGTTACATTGACGTTTTGTTGCAGCAATGTTTCGCCATTTTTTAAAAAGGATAATAGGATTGCTGGTGTTGTTTCATCTTATTGTTCTATATATTCAATAGCACTTTCGATAGCTTTTGGTCCATCTGTATAGGGAGATTTCCATTCGTCGATTTTCATCGTCACTGTCTTTTCTCTCATCATCCCTAGATTCATTTTTCTTATTGACGATAATTTTATCTGTAATCTCTTGTTCGTCAGCGTTTATCCTGTCATGGATTTCGTTTCCCTGAGTGTTTGTGAGATCAAGTTCAGAATTTTTTTCGGTAGTTTTAAAAATGAAAAATGTAGAACCAAAAAAAAAAAATCCTAGAAATATTTGATAGCTCGGTTAAAGCGGAAACTCGGATAATCGGGATTTTACAGTGTTCGGTATTTCAGATCGTGTTAATGAAATGAAATTGAAAATAATAAAATAATACAGATGGAAATTATAATGGATATGGACTACATTATATATTTAAAACAAGAATGAAAACACACAACGTAATTCAACACAAGAAACACAAGGCTATGTCCCAGTTACCAAAACCAGGCTGAGCCGTCGTGACTCAGTGGGCATTCTCACTGCGCTACCAACCTTCGATTTGAAGGCGGCGCAAGTTCGATTCCTGTCAGGTGCATTTGACCCTGAGTGCGTTTCTCTCTTCTGTGTCATCAAAACTTTTGTTGTGTGGTACTTAGTAATTTTAATTAACGTTATACTGGATATTTGTTGTGTGTCAATAACTTGATATTGTACGTCTTGTGTCTGGCGCAACATGGCTAAATATGCCCCTACGCCATAAAACTAAACCAAACAACAAACACCAGACGAATTTAGTTTACCTCGAACTCTACAACTTTGTTAGGGGCCGCGGTCGCCCGGTTAGAAGTGAAACGGATTAGCAACCAGATTGTTGCGAGTTCGAATCGAACCAAAGACCTTGTGTATAAAGGGGCTAGTATGCGTTACAACTGTCATGGCCTAAAATATCCTTGCATTGGCGTAATGTGGAAGTTTGGAGGATGGTGTGCCAGCTCAGGTGTAAATTCGTCATATGACCGTGGTTCAAAATTACGAGTCGTCTTCCGATCTAATCCATCGGGTTTTATCCCGGACCGTGGCCAATTCCAGCGCTCCAGTGCAAAGTTAACTAATTAACATTAAGGCCAGGTGCACACATCCGGTTTTTCAACGTGCGGCGCTGCTGCGGCACCGAAGCCCAACTATGCAAACATAACCGTGAAATGATGAACTAAGTCATTTCGTGCAATTTGCGATTGGTATTCTTTCGAAGATAACGTGTTTATTTTGCTTACTTGGTGTAAAAAAGTATATTTTGAAACAAAATAGACGTTACTGGATACAACCATCTATTAATTATTATTTATATTCCATTTGTTAATGAAAACAAGGATTTTGAAAAAAGACAGTTAAAAATATATAGACACCGACGAGTTGTGTTTGGTCTCACCTGCAGCCCATTCCTGTTAGCTGCTGTATTAAATCATCTATTAGAAACAAGCTCACCTAGTTACAAGGAGACGGCCAAGACATTAAAAAGATCTTTCTATGTAGATAATTGTGTGGCCTCTGTATCAAGTGAGAAAATGTTACAAAAATTCATCCAAGAGTCAAGAAACTTGCTGGACAAGGCTTGCTTCGACATAAGAGAGGTGGGAGCACAATGAGTTTCAAGAAGGAAAACCAGAAGATCCCATTCCAGTTCTTGGATTACTGTGGGATAAAGGCACGGATAATATCTTCTGCGATCTAAACCCAGTTGGTGAAATGAAATCCAGTGTTACCAGGAGAGGTGTATTATCTGCGGTTTGTAAGATTTTTGATCCTCTAGGCTTTTTGTGCCCCGTCACACTATCCCCAAAGATTCTTGTTCAACAAACATGGATTCTCAAAATTGGTTGGGACACTACGCTGCCTGAGGAAATGCAGAAGAAATTTAAGGACTGGATTATTGATTTACCACTCTTATCAGAAGTGAAAATTCCAAGATGCCTTGATATCTGCTTATCTGATGTCAAATTAAGTTTGCATACATTCTGCGATGCTAGCAAATCCGGATATGGGGCGGCTGTATTCCTTAGAAGAGTTCTTGGAAAAGCCTCTTTGACTCACGAAGAAATGTTTACGATTTTGTGTGACGCTGAGGCTGTAATCAATGCTAGACCTCTCACTTATCTATCAGAGGATCCTAAAGATTTGATTACCTTAACACCCTCCATGTTCCTTCAAGATATCCGAAAGGCGTGAGTTCCAGATTTAGACCACCTGAATAATGTCAACCTGTCTAAAAGATGGAGATATCAACAACGTCTGAGAGAGAATTTCCGAAAGAGGTTTCGAGATGAATATCTTAGTCTACTAGTTCAACAACCACCTAAACATAAACATCTAGTGAGAGAAGCTAAGGTAGGGGACATAGTTCTTATAAGCAGTGACAACAAGAAACGAATTGACTGGCCATTGGGACTCATTATTGCTACTTTCCCTGGGAAAGACAATATTATTCGAGTAGTCAAGGTGAAAACTGCAACCGGGGAACTCACCAGACCAGTTCAAGCTGTCTATCCTTTAGAAGTGTCCCAATCGGATCAACTATACTACAAAGTGATATCCAATTCAGTTAAGACTGTTCCTGCAGCTGATAACCATACTTCGGAGGAAAAAGAAACTGTTCCTGTTGACCTTAAAACAAGAAGTGGAAGAAATGTTGTTCAACCTGTGCGTTATAAATTCTAATTTATTAATTTAATTTAGTGTTAAAACTATTTGACAGATAATTTGTTCTTTATATGGTATTGAAACCTAATGTGCTAATTTCTTTAATTTTTTGTATTCATAAATGTTTTAATTTTCTGATCACCGAAAATGAAAAGGTGGGAGGATGTTAAAAGTAGTTCGAATTATCGTTTGCACATTAGTTACTGTTATTTTTCCGTGTTATCGTTTGTACTCTTATTTCTGATATTTTCGTATTATCGTTTGCACAATATTTATTATGAGATTTTTCGTGTAATTCCAAAAGAGAATGCCTGATAATTGAGCCGTGTAAAATATTGCTATACATATGGAGTCGGTTAAAATAAAGTGTATTTTTGTAGAGAACGATTGAATGTTGTTATTTCAAGGAGAGTCTCGCAACAAAGGTACTTCAGAACGGAGACTCATGTGCGACGCCGTAGGGTGTGCGTCGCTCCAGCGGCGCTGGGAACACTGTTCTGTTGGATCTAATGTATCTCAGACCAAACTTGCGTTGTGGTAGCAGCGCCGCACGTTGAAAAACCGGATGTGTGCACCGTGCCTAACACTACCATGACATTAAATGCAGTCGTATCGTTTTATCCGTTACGAGAACTGGTGAAATGTAGAGTGCACTCTAGTGAAATGTAGGTCACGTGACGGACTATTTTCTGGTTTACATTTTTTCAAATAATTGTTTACGAACGTGGCCATTTCTGTTGGAAATAAATAAAAAAATCTCTACCAGCAGTGTTTTTTCTTCCTTGACTCTTTATATTCTTACACTCATATTACATTGAGCCGACCAACCGGTATAGTGGTTACGGTGTTAGCCTCTAGATCGGAAGGTTCCTGGTTCGAATCCGGGTACGGGCATGGATGTTTGTAAGCGTATGGTGTAGAGGCGGCTGGTGCACCTTAAATCTGTCGTGGCCGAAAGTCCTCACGTTGGGTTGGCGTGGAAGTTTGGAGAGTGGGGTGCCAGCTCATGTGTTATGCTTCGTTATCTGACCCTGGTTCAAAATTACGAGGTGTTGTCCTCGGATCTTTCCCTCAAGGGACTGATTCCGGACCGTCGTCAATAGCCTGTTGTGTTGCTCTAGTACGACGTTAACTAAAATTACCATTACCATATTACATTGAAGCACCCTTTAATATCTTCCAGTAATGGAACTTGTGCTTCCCAAAATATCCAGGCCTCTAGCAAATGCCCGTAACCATGGAGATGCATGCCTCGTTCTTGTTTATTTGGAGACATCTCAACTCAATTTTCAATTTAAAACAAAACTTACATTTGATAACATTTATCACTGGTTTTAGAGGGTACTTTAGATTTATGGCTAATGATAGTGCCGAAAGTTTGAAACGTGAAACTTAATTTGAAACGTGACCAATGATACTGATTCCTTCATAATTATTTACAAGAAGAGGAAAATGCAATCAAATGTCGATTTTATTCACCCCAGTGTCGTGTGAGCAAATACTTGCATATTTATTTTACCTATTCAAACAAAACTGTTAATCATGAATCTAAATGTTATCTGTACGGGAAATCAGAAAATATGCTGTACACAGGGGGGCAAATAAAATATCTATATGCAGCGGGTTGCATTGATATTGTAAACAATTTGAGTAAATCGAGCTAGTTAAATCATCAAAGCAAATGGATAATAAATTTTTGATTGATTTTAAAATTTAATTCTTTTACGTGCAGAGCAGTTTTAGTATGTGACTTGACAATTCTTTTAACTCTTCCCTGGGCATCTAATTAATATTGAAGGTATTTTAAACATAACATTTTAAAATATCTGACAATTGTTGGTAAGAACCTTTTTTAAAATCACAACTTTAAAAAGTTGTATTTAAATTTTACCTGTTAATGTGTTTTTGATATACCTTTTTGCTGTTATTAATTTTTCCTGATCTTTCTGATTAAAATCTTGTGCCATAAAATCTAAATCAACCACCTTTTGGATTGCAGCCTCTAATGAATTGTTTTTTTTTCATGTTGGGTGTACAACATTTTGTTGCAAAAATAGTTTTCCATTGATATACAATTTTTTTAACCATTGCATGTATACAAAATATGTCTACTTTGGCATCATAAAGTGCTGATCAAATTTAACTTTACATGCATTTTCCTGTACTTTAGATAAAACATTTACTTTAGATAAAACATTTATTATACATTTAAAACCTTTAAAAAAATAACTTTTAAAGTTATGTTTTCCCTTAAAAGCTCTCACAAACTCATGTCAAATTCTAACTTGTATTTCAGGTCAACAATTCAAAAAGTGAAGGACAAATTTGAATTGTATCGGACACAATTCTCTAATTTTCAACCATCTATAGCAATTATAAAGGTGGTGAGTTATGTTAACATTTGTTTTCTGATGTTATCCATGCAAGTATTGTTTTTATTCTGATATCAAATTAGTTTCTACCATGTTTCTTTTTATGATAATTTAATCATTTCCTTTGGTATACAAATTACACTGATTACAGATTTGTACTGTTCATTTAACATACAAATCAAAATATGTTATTGATAGGATTTTATTCTGGCAGGGTTAAAGTTTATGAGTTTTAAGTGTAAGTAAATTGATGTGTGCATTAAGAAAGGAAATAATTTAACAGCAGAGTTTTTTTATGATTTTCTGATGTACTTGATCTGAGGAATATCTTGTTAGGAACCAGAAGAAATCAGCACCCATGTTTGAACTTCAATAACCTGGATTTCAGATATCAATGAGAAATTTCAAGGCCAGGTATACCTGGATATCCTTTGGAATGCTTAAGCTCATGTCTCATTGCCCTAATATAAATGAAAGAAATATAGATGGGAGTGAAAAAGAAACTTTTTAAAAGATATATTGCATCCCATGACGACTTCACACGAAATGAATGCTTGCTATATACTTTCCATGTACAAGAATCAATCATAAATTGGCACCATTGCTATTTAACCCTCCTGGTGGTTGTAGTGATGAGGTGTTACATCATAGCAAAGTTGACTAGATCTTGATGGACTAAACATCTCATCACTTGAAGAAAAATTACAAGATCTTGATCTTAATATCATCAAAGAGTCAAGAAATATTGTTCAGATCTTGATGGACAAGATATCTCGTCAAAACCATTTGGAGGGTTAAGTTATTCTCATGGAGCTAGATTGCTTAGAAAGCTACTTTCCTGTGGCATTTCTGTCAACCTATATAAATGGATACAAATTTTCTTGACCAACGATTTGTAAGTGTTAAATATGGCCACACTGTATCGAGTTATTGCCAGACCAGACAGGGTTACCCCAGGGAGCGGTACTGAGCCCAATTCTTTTTAATATCATGATAAATGATTTAATTGACACTATTTTCAGATCTGTCCAGGGCATTGATGTCTAGTTATTTGCTGATATGGTAATGAGTGCTACAGTATCTGACTTTAAACTTGCTAGTGCTGGATCTCTTATGGTCCAGCCTGATTCTACCCTACCTCTGTGAAATATAAAAAGAGTTATTTACAGTAAAATGAAAGCTAATAAATATAATATCTTTATATGTTGATACAACTGTGGATAAGAGGTGGAAAATCTTGCTCAACAAGTGTAATAAAATCCCTAGTTCCCTGCCTTGGTCTATTGGAGTTGCTTGCTTTTGTATGACAACTGAACATGATTACCTACAAAAAGATTTACATCAGATAGGCATCAGGGATTCAGCTTGCTGCCCTCTGTCACCAGGGTGATATGGATGTTGACCACCTCAAAAACTGCCCTATTGTTTCAGTGTTTATTACAGACAACTCTATGGAGGCTAATTTTTATTCTCGCTGTTTTGCTTTTTCGTCATTTTATGGGGCTGCTCGTCGACTGATGCAGGATATGCCGCAGACGGGCGTAGGATTGAAAAAAATGTTAGGAGTAAGGGCAGTTCATCCATTGGGTGCTCCTTCTCAAATAGCAGTCATTTCACCCCTTGTAGTTCTGAAGTCTGAGTGGTCAGTGGTCAAAAAAATTTGTTTCTTGTTGGGAAAAAAATTAATTTAATATTTGCATTTCCACACCAAATATTGAGTGTTAGAAATAAAAACCAAACTGAAAAATCTGTATTTGTTGATGTGGATAATTTGATGAGACCCAAACCCAAGATCCAAAACTTGTGCTGTTTATTGAAGTTCATTCTAACTACATTGCATTACATTTTTTGTCTTTTCATAATTCATATTTGGATCATTTTAAATATGGAAATTAGGCTTATGTGTGAATGGTCACTACCAATTACGGCTACATTTTGTCCCACTATACCGATTGTGACATTTATAACTCAGAAATATATTAGTATGGATGAATACCAATTGATTTTTCAGCATGATGAAGATAGTGATGGGTCATTTTCCATATTGAAAGCTATTCTCGAGGAATGTGGGATACAGTTCACTGTGATTTCAGTTAAACCTCCTGAAGATTGTAACTTCGAATTGGTATGTAATTTCGATTTTTGTGTTGAAGTTAATTACAGTGAACTAATAAGTAATAGCCTTGCTGTGAAATCAAATTATATGTGTTACTTATATTCATTACTTTCTCCATTTTGTGTTCTATTCAATTTTATCTAGATCTATTTTGTTTCAGGATTATTGTGTGAATGTGTTCGTGCTAATGTGTTCTCAAAGTTTTCATTAAAACATTTTTTAGCAAAATTTAATTAGTGATCAAAAATTCAATAACATTTCAGTATGCATTCTTAACATTAATTATAACATTGCATTTTACAGTCTAATTTAATTTTCCATTAACATTTTACTGTGTATAATTTTAAATGTAATCAGTAGTTGGCTAAATCACATCTTGTTATTTAAAATTTTTTTTATTATTTGTCATGCAAATAAGTATAAAATTTGGTAAAAATTATTTAACTGTTTGTTGATCTTTCTTTTTGCAGATTCATAAAATAATTGAAGACTTAAACCTAAATCCTAGTGTTCATGGAATTTTGCTTGAGGTAATGCATGGTATCCATAATATGTGTTACACAACTTTTTGTTAATACTCCCAAGCATTCAGAATTTTCAAGTGTATATTTTACTGTGTACAAAATGGGATTTATGTAGTACACTCACTGTGATACAATGATCCTCCATGACCAAAGTCTGCACTTGATTGATGACATTGTCATTCCGACTTGTTGATGGTCTGCCGGAACGTGGTTCGCTGTCCACGATGTGCGGCCATCTTTGAAGCGGTTGTACCACTCCTTTATGCGAGAAATGCTCATGGCATCGTCTCCAAAAGCCTGTTGAATCTTGCAATTTGTTTCCACTTGAGTATCGCCAAGCTTTTGGCAAAATTTAATGCAATATTGCTGCTCAAGTCGTTCCATCATTTCTTAGAGTTCATATTCCGATGGACGCTCGTTACACTTCCTCACTAAAGGCTGATTGCAAGCAAATGACGCTTTCGCCGAGCGGATGGAAATTCACACATACTATTAATGTCCCTTTTACCTTTGCACCAAAGGAGTCCTCACGAACTTCATTTGTTTTCGTGGGGAAAATTAAGGTTTGATACTTTTTGAACACACCTCGTTTTATACTGATATTTTACAATCAATAGTTTTGCCCTAATTATCGAACATTGAAAATGCAATTGCATAATATTTTTATCAACTAAAACTTTCAATAAAATATTTTTAGTTTTATTTAAAATTATTAAGTATTTAAAACACTGGGATAATAAAGAAATTAAAATAAGATTTACAGAAAGGGTTTGCCAGTCAAAAGCTATTACCAATATGTATGATTTTAAATGAAATATTTTTTATAATTTAATCACTATTTTTCTGAATTACTATGTTTAATGCGAATGATATGTGCTTAACTATTTGTTTTATGGTATTGATTATCTGAAATTTATGAATTTAAATCAAAAGGTATCCTGATAAATTTTGTTACTGTAATTTTCAGACAGTGCATTAAAGAAAATTGTTTGCCTAAATATTAAGTTTTTGAAAGCTTTTTATAAAGTTTTAGAGCAACATTAGCTTGAAGTATATTGAAAAATGTTTTTACTCTTAATATTTTCTCTTGGCTTTTTCACTGAATGTCTGATTAAAATTTTAATTTCAGGTACCAGATCTTGATAATAGAGACTACAGAGCATTAAATGATCTTTTTATCTACAAAGATGTAGCAGGGTAATATTTAGTATTTTTTGATGAAAAAATTATTAGAACAATTTTTTTTTTTTTAAACTACAGCACATAACGAATTTTGCTTATAGTATCAGTATTTTAAGTGAAAATTCCCCTTTATAGCAGGATTCAGTATATTTTATAAGCTACTATATTCTTATATTCTATTGTTGACTTTGCAATTTCTATTTAAAATTTTTTCACATTTAAATTTTATGAAATTTAAATGTTTTTTTTTTTTTTTTAAATTTTACTCTTAGAACTCTTATTTAGAGTTTATTGCTTTAAAATCAAGTATTTTTTGTGTTACATATATATCATGCTTTGAAAGTTTTCTATGAATCACTTTTAATGTTGCTTTTTGTGTATGATTATTTTAAAATGTGATGTAAATATGCAATATATCTAGAGTATGTATTTTTTTATACATGTTTATATGCACGAAAAGTGCAGTCTCTATGACACACAAAGTGTGCTGTTACCATGGCAACTGATCTATCCTATTTTCTGCAGATAATTATTGAAGAAATATGTTCAAATTTGTCACTTTGGCACACCTGGTGACAAATTAGAAATATATTTCCTTGTTGTTGAGAAGATCTGTAGTAGTAAAATAATTCTTCTTACCACCAACATTTGTTTTTACAAAATAAAATTGATTCACCCTTACTCTGAATGAACTAGCCCTGTTTCTGTAAGGCTTCCATGACCCAAATTTGGTTTCTGGAGTAATTCTGATAGGCAATCAGTAGACCTCTAAATTACAGACATATTTTAAATAAATTGCAGGTAATACTTAAATAATTTTGCCCTGGGCTACTTAAAATCTAGACATTGCATCCTGAATACTAATAAATTATGTGTTGCACATGTAAATCCATTTAAGTAAAAGTTCATAGGAATGTTAGATTTAATGTAATGTTACTGCATAAACTTACAATTATAAAATTCATGATTATATTATAAACACATCAATTAGCAGTATCTCTAAATTTAATTGTGATGTTTCTATTAAAAACAAAAAAGAATATATTTTAATCATCAGAAAATTAAAGACTTATTATCAGCTAACAAAATATCTTGCTGTATTGAAAATAAACTTAGGTTATACAGTGAAACCCTGATTTATTTTATTTCAAGGGACCGGAAAGAAATAACATTATATGCGGGAAAACATTAAATCGGGGTCGGAGAAAAACAAAACATAGAGCATGAAATAAAGATTTATTTATGTAACATAAATTTTTTTCTTCCTCTACATTTTTATTTTTTGAAGAAATCTTTTAATTTGGTTTGCATTTTTTTTACTAGCTAAATCATTAACATCAATCTCCACAAATATTAGTTTTTGTAAGTTTTTTAGTATATCTAATTTTCAATTAACGCATTTGACTAAGATATTCATTACGAACACAAAAAGGAATATTTGAGGTCTTCTATCTTCACGATTATTAAAGATAGAGTGAAAATTTCAACGGATTTGAAATCTACAGAACATTTTACACCAGATCAAAACCTCATGTAGTCCAAATTTTATGTGAATTTCTGATGTACCTGTGTCATGTCGGGTGGAGGTGGGACTCATTCATAAAATTGTTTTTTCTTTTTAATGTTTTAGTATCAGTAAGGACATGAAAAGAACTGTCACGGGCAATGCCTGGTAGTATCTGACTATTTTGAAAATGAATCACTAAAAAAGTTAAACGCATGAAATATTTCGATGTGATAACGTTAAATATGGGATTTTTTAACATTGAAAGTATAGGACATTTTTTAGGACCAATGAAAAATGACATTATATGTGGGAAATTGTTAAATGCGGGATACGTTAGATCGGGGTTTCCCTGTATAAGCTTTTAATCTCTGCTTATGATTTTAACACTCACATATTCAGCTTTCATTTTTAAATTTGATACTATTTAAAAAGTTGTATTTTTATCTCGGTTTTATCACATTTTAAAATTTTATCGATCTTTAATTCTATTTTGTAAATTTTTGTTTTTATGTATTTTAGATTCAATAGAGATGCTGAAGATCGCTTTTTTATGAGAAATCAAACACCTATCGTGTCCAACTACCGGCCATGTGCACTCGATACTGTTAAGGCAGCATTAAGCAGCACCAGTAAGACATTTTTGTTTCTAGGATCTAAACCTTTGTATCCAATCTTATTGCAATATTTATCAATTCCCTTTGGTATTGAAAGGATTTAGTTTTCACAGCTAACTTGATTGTTTACATACAATAAAACCTTTATAAGTTGTCACTCGAGGGACCCAGAAATTGCAACAACTTTTAAAGAATGATGTCATTAGTGAAGTAACCATAGAATGTACTCAATATACATTTCTATAACAACCATGTAAAATTTAAATTTATCACAATATTCATAACAATAATAAAAATTAACGTAACATTCCATAAATTATGATACAAGTTAACTACCTCTTTTGAACTTTGAATATGAGCATTCTTTAAGCTTTAATACTACTTTATCATATATATTATTAGACCAAGAATTTGTCTGAATTTTGACAAACAAATACCGTTCAAGACTATTAACTTTACAATGCTTAGTGATTTGAATTTGAACCTTGAACTGATGAAAAAGCAATGTTTAATTGTCTCCAAGGCTTCGAGTACTTGCGTTTCATTAGACAATGGTAATGGTAATTTTGGTTAATGTCGTACTAGAGCAACACAACGGGCTATTGACGGTACGGGATCAATCCCTTAAGGGAAAGTTCAGAGGACAACACCTCGTAATTTTGGACCACAGTCAGATGACGAAGCAACACCTGAGCTGGCAACCCACTCTCCAAACTTCCAGGCCAACCCATCGTGAGGACTTTCGGCCATGACAGATTTAAGGTGCACCAGCCGCCTCTACACCATACAAATACAAATACAAATATTGACGACCAGCTACAGGCTCGAGCCCAACAAGGCTGGTCCTTTGTTTATGAATTCCCCAATACGATTACAAACATCCATGCCCGGACCCGGATTCGAACCAGGAACCTTCCGATCTAGAGGTTAACACCTTAACCACTATACCGGTTGGTCGGCTCATTAGACAATGAAAGAATTTCCTAATTTTGCTTACCTCCATCATCAACCTTGCATATGTAAAGACTTTTCAACAGTGATAAAATATCCAGGGTAGCATTTGAATTTGCTAAGAGTAAACAAGGTTTTAACTACACTACTATCAATGAGAGCTAGACGGGACTAAAGAAAATTGGTGTTGTATCCAAAATGACGAATTATCGATGTTTTACTGTATTTACTCAATATCACTTGAATGCAATCCTAAATGGACACTATGCACTTTTAATAGAAGCATTTTATTCTGTAAGTAATTTGAACTAAGCAATCTTTTATCAACATGTGGAATGTGAATGTGAATCTATTTTCTCATCTTTATTTATGTCTACACATTATCTGTTGCAATGTGGATCAATTCTTGAACAGAAGGGTGTTCTTTTTACTGGATCAAATGGGGAAAATTTTAAGGCATGATAAAGATTGGAAGAAATGTATTTTATTCTAATAGATAAGATATACTTGATTCTTGAAATGTACTTAGAAGATGCATGAGTTCAAAGTATGAGTTCATGTATAATTATCTACTGATACCAAGTGAATGGAAAAGGGTGTTTCTGCCTTCTATTTTAGCTAAGTTTTACATTCTAATAAGCCAAGACTCAATTGAGAAAATGGGATCAATAATTGAGAAATATTTACGGGAGAAATAAATTCTATAGTTATCACAATAGAATTATGTGATTTCTTCTCTTGCTGTGGAATCACTGCAGTTCTTTACTTTACTGCTACAAAGCTCTTTGGGGAAATTTTGCTGCATTAGTGAGGTGTTATAACAAAATATTCTTTATCAATTGAAGAGCTACAAAAATCAGTTTCAAATTCAATTATCTAAGTACACATTGGATACATCAAATATGCCACCAAAAAAAGTTTAGCACTTGGAAATCGATATTTTACATTGATTTTATAGAAACAATGACTTAATTACTGACAACAACCCTTATATTTTCTCATGATCTAGAAGCAGATATTTTACAAAAGAAACTGAATATGCTATTAGTTAAAACGTTTCTGTATGCACTTGCTATTAAAAATAATGGCTTTATTTTTTGCAGTACATAAATACTGACGGAAATAGAAATGGAAAATCATATGAGCATAATTGCATAGAAACTTTCTACTGCATTTAACCCTTCTTTGCATAATGGTGGAAATTTCCATCATAACATTGAATGCCCAAAAATTATATAAAAGAACAAGTTCACTTTAAGTTGATCGTGTCTGGATACCTTTTTAATGTCCGTTGCATAAAAAAAAAAACATAGCTGTCAAAAATAAGCAAGTGTCACTATCAGTAAAACGAGCTTGAAGTTGTCATTCCGCTGTTTGTTGTAGTTGCAATAAATGTATGATTTCGTTTTTAATTTTTTTTTATTATATTTGAGTTTCTATTGCTAAAAAAGTGAAAATGAGTGGAAGAAAGGTTTGTAACATGTGTTTCTGTTATTTTTAGAGCAATTTCTAAAAAAGTTTGCGTTTAATTTAAAAAATACCACATGATACCATCATATTGTTTTTTGCTAAATTTATAATATAAATATATACTAAGATTTTTTTTAACCATTTTTCCTTTAATTTTGAACATGAATTATATCATCTTGATTTATTTCACCAATAAAGAAAAAATCATACAAAGAAGGGTTAAACAAAAAATAGTAATATAATTTAATGCATAATGCACAATAACACATAAATTTCGCAAATGTAAAGAAAGACTGTAAGGAAAAAAATATTTCATTAAATGTTATTTCCTCCCGTCATATTTCATCATTTCATGGTAAGTTGAACATGCTTTTGTTTTAATGACCTCTCTCAAAAGTTTTGGCATGACTTTCACAAGTGTTTTTTGTTCTTTTTTGTAATTTATTCCAGTTGAGTCCAGAATAGCACTTTTCAAGTTATCTTTGCTGCTAGTATCATAACTTTTAAGTTCACGACCGATTTCTTCCCGTAAGTGTTCCATGGGGTTCAAGTCAGTTGACTGTTGGTGTGTGAAGTTGCTGCAACTTATGGTAAAGGCACCATTCTTTTCAAAATGTGAATGCTGCAATGTGTTTTGAATTGTCCTATTGGAAGATAAATACTTTTTCAAGAGACAATTTCAGAGCACTTGAAGGACATTTTGTTTCAAAATGTCTACACATAGCTATCCATGTTACCTTCAACAAAACATAAATTATGCATACTAGAAGAATTATTGCAACCCCATACCTTTACATTTCCTCCATTGTGTTTTACAGTTCTAGATAAGTTTTTTGTTTGCATTTGATGTTATGATTTTCTTTATGCCATAACTTGTCCATCTGAACTCTAGAAACCAAATTTTTATTCATCTCTGACTGAAATGTACAGAATCCCAGAAAGTTAAGGGCTTATATGCTTTTTTGCAAATTCAAGACGCTTTCTTCTGTTAAGTTTGCTACTGAATGACTTATTATGAACAACATGCCCATTGTAGCCATCATATTTGATTACTTTTCCGACAGTCTAATTTTACATTTCATAATTGTAATCCTTTTCCAACAATGATGCAAGTTGTAGTGCACTAATTCGTGAATTATTGTGAACCTTTCGTAGAATTTTACTTGAATGTATGTTTCACTTTTAGGTCTTCCCTATTGTGAACTGTTTTTCAGTTTCTGCCTTGTATCTTTCAATAATTTTTACCATAGATTTAGATTTTCTTCCAATTTTGACCCATTTTCCTCATTGATAAACTGTCATTTCACAATTTTATCACCAATACGTAAATAGCTTTCGGAATTTCCATTTTAGACAATCTACTGGTATAAAAATCATTTGAAAGGATTTTTTACGCTATATTGAAGTTCTTTATCATTTGATACTTATGATAATTGAATGCAGGACAGCTAGTCTATGTTCTATTCAATTTGCATAGCACATGATTTTGCCTTTCAATTAGTATGTTTTTATCAAAGTTTAAATTAATTACTTTTTATTTGTAAAAATGAAGGAAATTTTGTTGCACACACATTTTTTAGTATGAAATAAGTCTCTTGTGCAGTTCTAAAACTTTGGTGAGATTTCTTTAGAAATTATAATGTTGATGCCATTTTTGTGTTTCTGTATAGAAATTTTTTTATCCACCATATGCACTCCAGAATATTTATTTTCATGCTAATTGTTTTTTCAGGAAGCGATTTCTTGACTCGTCCAAGTGACAAGTTTTGTATTGTTGGGAACAAGAGTTTTTACCCCCAAATAGTGGATTTTTTTTCTGAATGTGGCAATACTGTTACGTTAAGTGGAATGGTTACTGGATTAAGTACTGAAGTAAGTTATCTTTTGTCCTCAGATTTTGATAAAACGTTTGACATTTTTATAAAGAATTTATGCTCAAACCTTTTCACGAATCAGCAAATGTATTGTTTCTATTATACAACAAATTTCAACCATTTTGATGATTTTAATTTTTTCTGATTGTATAATAACTGAATCTTGAAAAGAATATGCTGTTTTAGAATTTAAAAAAATTCTGATAATGGAACTTGAAATTAAAGAACTATGATTTTTATTAACTTTAGTTACCTAATGTTTATAGTTAATTTGTTTGCCAAAAATATTGAAAGATTTAACCAATAAAATTCAACCAACCCATGTACATAAATAATAACCTTTGAACAGTCACTGTAACTCAGACTTGCATGTAATTGATTTACTGTTACTTAATTAATCTTTTACTTAATTGTTTTGCTGTATTTTTCATTATGTTTACATCAATGTTTATATTTTATTAGATAAATTCTGCAGAGTATGTTATATCTTCTGTACAAGTTGAAACTGTTTTATCTTGCATGAAAGCCAAAGCTGTTCTAATTGATTGCTCTTCTTCAGGTAATATGCTATACATTTTGAGAGAAAAGGCAAATAAGACCTATGGTATTTTTTACATGAATGGAAGCTTAATATTTCCAGATCATCTAAGTTTTCATTATCTTAAATTTATGTATATTTGAGTTCATTTTGTTTTGTTCCAATGAGTTTTAGAGTTTGGAATAAATTGGAAAAAATATTTTGCTATGTTTGTCATAGTACAAACTAGGGATGCGACATCGATAGCAAAACATCGATGTTCAAAATTAAAACATCGATGTTGATAATACATCGACCCAAAAACATCGATGTTTTTAAAATTCAGTGTATTTAAACTTTTTCCTCATTTCTAAAAACTGGTTTAGCAATTTGTGATGTGACATCGACAGCAAAACATCGATGTTCAGAATTAAAACATCGATGTTGATAATACATGGTTCCCAAACTATCAATGTTTTTAAAATTCAGTGTATTTAAGCTTTTTTCCCCATTTCTTAAAACTGGTTTGGCAACTAGTGATGCGACATCGACAGCAAAACATCGATGTTGATAATACATCGCCCCCAAACCATCGATGTTTTTAAAATTCAGTGTATTTAAACTTGTTTCCCCATTTCTTAAAACTGGTTTAGCAACTAGTGATGCGACATCGGCTCCAATACATCGATGTTTTTTTTCTAAAACATCAATGTTTAGAAAACATCGACATCGATGTTGCATCCCTACTTTTCAGACCCTTCATCCTTGGTCACTTTGGTCTAAAAGTATGTCAATTTGCTGATTATGAAAATTATGCTACTTGGTTATTTTTTAAATTTGTATAACGGTACTTTTTTCATTTAAAAATAAAACATCGACAACGTAAAAACATTGACACGTATAAACATCGATGTTACCAAAACATCGACCACAATACATCGATGTCGCATCCCTAGTACAAACAGAGATTGTACATTTCCTAGAAATCCTTGAAAACTCCTGGAAATGATTTAATTTTTCAATAGCACTACTGGAATTCGCTTAATATTCTTAACTCAGTGATAATTAGATGTAGGATAAATGAAATGTACTTATGAAAATTTAATTTCAATTCTGATTTTATAATGCTAGAAAATCAATTTATTTGATTTGATAGCTCCACAAATAAATTTTTCATAAATATTGAAATTTTTTCTTGCTGCAAAATTTATTGAAATCGTTTATTTTATCCTGCTCATATAAATAAATGGAAATGTGGAATATGCTACCTACCAAAGGAAAGAATTCCTTTGTCTGAAACAAGGAGGTCAGCACTAAATTGTTGGCACTTCAGTTAGAAAGAGTGTGAAAAGAGACAATGAATACAGTAAAACCCACTTTTCCCTGAATCTTTTGTTTCTTTACGTTTCGTCTTCTTGTCTTTAGAGGCATGTCTCCTTTAGGTGTGTATGGGCTTAACAGACCCAAGGTACTCAAGTGATCTTTTCTTACCTAGGAGGTTTACTGCATGTAGTAAACACAGGATTGCTCTCCCAGGATACCCAAACGATCATTTTCTCCTTTCATCTCACTACTTTATTCCCCAAATCCCTCTTTTTCCCTTTCATGACATTTTTTACTTGCTGTTGTCTTGAGGTTTGATGCAGTTTGGCCATATATTGTCCTTGCACCTAAAAATAACTAACCAACCATCTTTACTTAACAAGAAGGTGAGCACTTTTCTAGTTCCTTTTTATATGAACTAAAGGTTTTCACATTATATCACACACACATTATACTTCTGGAAATTAAGGATTGATAGAAATATCAAAACTAAAACGTGACAGAAAATATCAAATTTCAGCTATAAATTAATATTTTAGTTCTATGTGTTTTTTAAATCATGTAATGAATAGTTGAAACTGTAATGTCTCTTAAAACACATGAAATACCACACAAAAATTCGTTTTGTTTGCTTTCCTGTTAAATGTATGCTTGATGTAGCTAGGTGTGCAAAACAAAAACTCAACAAACCTAATAAGTGTATGAACCCTATAAAATTTTTGTTGCCTCCAATTTGACTTTTGTATATTATCTTGTTAAATATATCGATTTGATGCGAAATAATTTTAACCTTTGACTAGTGTAATCTTTTTTTGAGTCATCCTTAACTGTCCAGATCCTTTTTCTACTGTATAATTTTCATTTTGAGTAACAGCATAAAATAATAAATAATAGTGTTGAAATTATACTTTAAAGATGTTTACATAATTTACTAATAGGTCTATTTATGTATTATGTAATGTGTGTATAATAATGTGGTATCATACCTAGTGAGCATGCCTCATTATGTGTTAATCTAAATTGAATTGAAGTGAATGTGATTAATAGTTCCTTGTCCATTAAGTCCAATTTGTCTTGATCAAAAAAAGAAGTGTTAACTTTCCTAATTAAAGCCTCCTAATATCATCTACATTAACTTTTCATATCTTATCTTAAATATTACCAACCAAAATATAGACCAGGCAGATTCAAAATTCCTTGACCAAACTTTAAAGGGTGGTAGGATGAATCAAAATAAATATTTTTGTTTAGAATGTTTGTCTGTAACTGCAGATGCTAGTGGGGACATTCTCAAAATGTGGGAAACACTAAATGTTTACTGAATAATTTTTGAAATTTAAGATCAATACTTTTTTGTTGCATTGTTTATAGGCCTAGAATACAATATACAATCATTCAAAGACAAGAACTGTTCTGAAAAATTACTATTTAAAATATTTAAGTACAAGATCTGTAGGTTACAGATTTTTGACATTTCTTTCCTGTAGGTTACAGATTTCGGACATTGTGGGCCTTTAGGTTACACAACTTTGGCATTTCCCATGTCTAATGACAAGAATAAATTAGTTATAAACTGTCAATGCTTTAAAATTAGAGTAGATTTGAATATTTTAAAATTAGAATTTTGTTTTTCCAGATTTTCAAATCATAGATTTGTTTAATTCTGTAAAGTTTTATTACAAATTTTAAAAATTTTGAGTTAAGTTGATTTTTGTGATCGTTTTAATAATTTATATTTACACATGCAAAAAGGAAAACATGATCATAAAATAAAAATATCTTTATCCTTGAAAACTCCTAGAAAAGTTATAATTTCTATAGAATTATCTCAAAAATTCATCTCAAAAAATTTATTGAAAGGATCATTACAGCCATAAAGCAGAAAAAAATATTTAAAAAAAAAACGAAATTATTTACAATTGTATTGAGATTTTTGTTACATCACGTCCAAAATTGACTAACAATTGACGCCGTCGCCGTTTGGCATCGATCGTACACGTTTGTCGGACATGTGCCTAGTAATGGTATTAATATTGCATCTGCTAAATTCACTTTATTTTTCGATAAAAACTATTAATCTGATAAAAGCAGATTGTAATTGATATTTTTTTTTATGTTTTTGGGACATCGGCACCTTTGTGACATAAATTAAATCGGCAATTCAATCGTTACGATCGTACACGCTTGCTGGACATGTGTCTAGTAATGGTATGAATATTGTATCTGCTAAATTCACTTTATTTTTGGATAAAAAAACTATTAATCTGATGAAAGGAAATTGTAATAAATTTTTTTTTTAATGTTTTGGGACATCGGCACCTTTGTAACATAAATTAAATCGGCAATTCGATCGTTACGCGATTTGGACATCATAATTTTTAAAATAAGAAAAGTATGTTTACGACAAACAAATGCAGTTTAAAGTACTTCCCAATATATGTTTTGCTTCAGGTTTAGAGCTATATCAATCGTTACTCTTTGACATCGCGAAACATGCTAGATGGCTTAATATTATTTCTTTGTTAATTCTTCAAAATTTTAAACTAATGATGCCATCTACTGATCAAAATAGTAAACAAACTATCGTTATACTCTATTCATTATTATTATTATTATTTTTTTTATTATTATTATAATTTTTTTTTGCAATTCTGGAAAACACATTAGAATTTATTTTCTTGTTGATGTACTGTATCAGTTAACATTATAGATATACAAAATCCGACATTTGTAACTACAGAATTTAATTTTAAGAATATTTACACCAAACTATTGTAATAAATAATAATAATTCGTGTCTCTGAACAGAACTAAAAACCCATTGAGGAAAAAAATTAATTTTAAGAATTAAATTTATTTGCTGTCAAAGCTTAAAGTTATGAAATGTGTCTTGTTCCCACTGTTTAAGAACTACCCAGTGGGCATTTTTGACACCTTTGCGCTATCATTCTCTTTTCGTCTTTTTGACTACATTTGCAGCGTAAAGTTTGTACATGAAGCATTATTTGAATTCTGAAATGACTGACTAACTGTCAGGTGCAAGCGTATAAATGTTGATTAGGCTCTTGCCTATTGGGAAAACGTTAATGGTACTATCTTTGAGCAACTCTTTGATTTCCATTGGCAGCCCCATATTTTAGATGCTTATGAGCCATCTTAGAATTTTTGTAATGATCCATCATGTGCAAAATCTGTTTTGCGAGTGACAAAGTTTTAAAAAAATTGAGAATTATTTACAAATGTGCCAAACAGTGCCTTCATGCAGAAGTTGTAGATAAGCATTCTGGGAAATAAATGTTTATTTTGATTTTTAAAATGTTCTTCAAAGTTTGAACAGGGAATTTCGAATCACTATCTTCTAGTGAATGTATCGGTGTAAATCACATTCAGTAAATTTTTCTGCAATACATGTATGCAAGATTGAATATTTTCACCTCGATTTCAATTACATTCCTAGGAAAATTATTAATTTAAATCATTGAATGTAGTATTGAATATGAAAAAACTTTTTAAGATTTAAATAGATTAGTGACGATGTGTAACAATAAATATGTCATGGGTCTTCAAAAGTGCATTATCTGTTATTTTAACAGCAGTTGCCACATATTTTTGATTAATTATGTCTTCTCTGGATTTGTTTTCAGGTTCTGATACTTTGAATCAAGGAGACATTTCTAATAATGTTAAGATTTGTTCTAGTAAACTCTTTTGGAGTTTATATGCATCAGAGATTGCAAAAAATGTTGTTATAGCAGTCAGGAATTTATTTGAAGTATGTTTCATACATTTATCTAGTATTTTTACTTCCTAATTTTGTTTAAAACATGTATTTTTTGACACAGGGGGGAAAGTTCCTAAATATGTTTCTGGCACAGCTTGTCTGCTATTAGACCTTTACACCATAAAAACGAAACCAAATCTACAACAATATGCCTACAAGAAAGAACTATAATGTTTTATTAAGGAATAAAGCTCGTATTCCAGGTTCCTTTCTCAGAGCCGTAGGAGTGGCATGCTTTCGATTTCCTACTTGACATGATTACCTACAAAGGCACACTATATTGGGAGTAACAAGATCAGGTACCTGTCCCCTTTGCTAATTGAACAATGTTTCCTACTACTGGAAATGACTGGAGTGCTGCCCTAAAATGTTGGTGCAATTAGCGAATGGATATGTATTACAGGTGTGGATAGTGATGAAACTTGTGATTGCCATGTTTTAATTTTGCATATGTCATGAATAGTATGTGGCCCATTGGCGATTGGTTGTATGATGCAATAGTGATATGAAATATGCCATATTCAACCAATGTAAAGTCAATATAAAGTGATGCTACAAATCTATTTGTTTTGATTGATTAAAAATAATAAAAGAATACTTATTTTTTATCAATAACGTAGTTAGTCTCAAATATAATTTTCTATGGACGAAATGACCTTCTGACCTTTGGAATACGAAACCTAATTTTGAACTACTGATTGTTGTTCTGAATCTGACACTGGCCATATTTCTTCATATAATTGAAAATAATAATTCCATTATAAAACAGTAATGACACCAATTTACTGAACCCCAAATGCTTATCTTCCTAATTTATTTTATTCAATATTTAAGAATTCAACTATTACCTTTATATTGCATATTTATATCTATAATTGGAACTTCAATGCTTTTTAAACAGTAATTTTTTTACCAACATTCTGGGATTAAATACAGAAAACTATAACAGAAATTTGTGAAATTAATTTTCTTCATCAGTTGCAAATAATAAAATTAGATGGGAAAAGATTGTTGTGAATTTGAAAACACAGGTTTCTTTGATAATCACATTTCCTAACACATTCCCTATAAAGTGCACACTTATGCTTTATGCATATCTCAATGCAGAAGCTGTTGGATGGCATCCTTTTGTTATAAAAAAATTGCAACATGTTTAATTTCCATGGTCTGTTGAATTTTGTGTTTTTATTTAGAATATATAAATATTTCCATTTTGAGTGCTTGAATTTAACAAAGTATATATTGCGTTAAATTATGTCTGACTTTAAGATAATCAAAGAATTTGTAAACATGCAGTAGAGCATAATAAAGGCCTTAGCTCTACAATATTAATTTAATGATTAGACTACTGGTTAAAATCGCTATATTAATACTATTATTGCTTTACATCATACAAAGAAAATAAATAATAGTGTTATAAAAAGGGCAATGCTAATTTCATGCTGAATGTTAACTGCTAATCTGAAAATTGCCTTTTTGTTCATTCTTTTCATTTGATTTTTAGCCACAGTGGAAGAAGAGTAACTTGAGTATAGACCATTTGCTTCATTTAAAAAGGTTTGATTCAAATATTTAATCATAGTTAATTTGAGTATTACAGGTATTGTGATTTTATTTCAATTGCTATTTATATTTTTTTTCAGTGACATTGAGATAGCAAGAGGTCAAAAAATAAAGGATATAGCTCTTTTAGCACAAGAAATTGAACTTTTGCCACATGAGGTAGAGCAGTATGGTCACAAAATAGCAAAGGTTTCATTGTCTGTTTTGAATAGATATAAGTATAGAAAATCAGGAAAATACATTGTAATTTCTGGGTAAGTATATTTTAATATTTTATGTAAGTATTATTTGGTGTGAAGAAAAATTATTTCCCTTCGATCTTGTCAATATTAGGTATAATTAGTAGAATAATTATTTTTGTTTAATTTCCACTTAATATGATATTAAATTTGCTGATAGAAGTTTTAATTTTTACTATGAATAGTAAGATTTAAAAAAACCATTAACTTGTTTAATCATTTGATTAACACTCCAAGCATTTCTTCAAATATTACGTGTGCTGTAATAAACTAAAAATGAGACATATTTGTTTTCATTCCTAAATTCATAAAAGCATAAGGTTTTATGAACTACCATAAGTAGCCAGGAGCTAAATATGTGAATTTCTTTTTATATGCTTCTCTTATATTTCATATATTTTGTGAACATAAATATTTAACTTTCATAAAAGAGCAATATATTCATTAATTGTTAGGATAAAATGCTCGTCCATTTTTTTCAACTGAGTGGGATGCTAGTTCAGGTATGACCTTATCATCTTATAGTGATTCAAAATTACAAGTTGTTGTCCTCTTCCCTTTGGGTTTGTTCCTGGACCGTTCCCAATAGCCCACTGTGTTGCTCTTGTGTGATGTTAATTAAAAATACCTACCAATTTCTTCAATAAACTAATTTAGTATATTCAATTAAAATTGTTTTTAATAACGATAATTTAGAATGCATTTTGTGTATTTTTGTTTTAGTTTTTCCTGATATTGGATTAGAAAGAGGATTTTTACGTGTTTAGAATTATCTGTGAATGCATTCACACGTTTTTGTTACTGTTAGTATTTTTATGTTCTCCAAGATTAGATTAATTATTATTGTTAAATATTTAAATCATGCTATTTGACTATCTAATAAACTAAGTATAATATGTTTCTGTGTTTTGCTTAGAATCACTCCAACTCCTTTGGGAGAAGGAAAAAGCACAACTACTATAGGTTTATGTCAAGCATTGGGAGCCCATTTGAAAAAAAATGTGTTTGGATGTTTGCGACAGCCATCTCAAGGACCTACTTTTGGAATAAAAGGTAATTATATGTGATATTTGGATTCTTCAGAATATGATTATGAAAGGGAAGTGTTTGAAGAGCCAGTTCCATATGACAACTGTTTTATAATTCTTTTGTGAATATTGTAATCTGTTATAGAATTGAGCTGCTCTGTCTAGTGAAATTCACTTTATTGTTGAGAGTAAATTTGTGCTTTTTCTCTGTCTACACATAAAAGGGCTGTGGTGGCCTGATTGAAGGAGTAGGAGATTACCCTCAGAATTTCAAATTTGATCCACCGAAAGACCGATGTGTACGTGGGGGGAGTATGCACATTTAATCTGTCTTGGTGTGGAAGTTTAGACAGTGGGTGCCTGCTCAGGTGTTGATCTTGTAATCTGATTATGGTTCAAAATGATGAGGTGTCCTCAGAACTTTTTGGGATTCATCCTGAAGTGTTGCATTGCAACTAGCCCGTTGTGTTACTCCGGTGCAGCGTTAATTCAATTACCATCTGTACACACATTAGACTTGCAAGTCACTGCCAGTGGTTGTATTGATGCATAATGAAGGATAATTGATGTTCTATTTGTATGCTTCTATAGAGATATTCAGATAAGCATCCGATATATATATCACTCGCATACATGACACAGAAATCAGTGTTGTATGTTTACTACCTTATGCCAACAAAGATATAACCTATACAGAATGAATTCACCAATTTTGCTACACAATTTAACTACGCTTAATTTGAGCTAGGTGATGCATGATATTGCTAGAACTAAGTAGAAGAGCTCTTGACACTCTAATGAAATTCTTCAGCAGTCCGATTACAGAAGGCAATGAGAGACTCTGGAATATAGAAATTTGAGCTGGAAATAAAATCTGAACCTATCCCAAAATAAGTTTGGAAGTAAAAAATATCAAACAGCCTTTGAACGAGTGAATGGAATGGAATTAAAGTAGACTTTAGTAAGCTATGTCATGTGGTGACATGACTGAGATGAGAACTTGTTACCATGCACTTTATTGGAAATAAGAATTAATGCCAGTAAGCATATTTCAAAAATTTAAACAAAATACCATTTTATATTTTTGACATAATTTTATTTCATTTAGACGTATAAAATGAGCTAGTGTTTATTCATAGAAGAGATATTTTTATAAGTATAGGATGTGAGTAACATCATGGCCATCCATTCATCCTCTTGATGGTTTATCTTCTCATCAAAAACTGCCCTGGCAAATGACAATTTGCTTTTTCTGCTTGGATATTCGTTTCTCCCTGGTGTTAAAGAGCAGTTTTGTCTCAACGAGATATCTTGTCCTCAGCAAAATTGACCAGATTCATATGCAAAACCAAGTGTGACCAGATTCATCGCCAAAACTAAGTGTTTCGATGAGATATCTTGTTGAAACACTTGGAAGGTTAAGAAACTTAAGTGCAGATGTTATGCACTGGTCTTTATTAAATTGCAATACATTATTATTAGGTGGTGCAGCTGGAGGGGGTTTATCACAAGTTGTTCCTATGGAAGATTTTAACCTCCATTTGACTGGTGACATTCATGCTATTACTGCAGCCAATAATTTGCTTGCTGCTCAGATCGATGCCCGTGTCTTTCATGAAGCTACTCAATCAGATGTGGTAATTACTATACTTTTATTTTTAATTTGTTTTATGAATTGAACTTGGCAGTGGGTAGGAGTCTTTTCTTGCTTTATTGTCTCTTCTCTCACAAACATAAAAATACTTTTCAAATTAAGTTACACATTGAATGAACACGGCTTAACTTTTCTAACAAATCAACGGACAGCCTGTGTCTGAATTGTTTATTCTAATTAATTGAAATGCAGAATTTCAAATTAAATGCATGTACTTAAAAATTAAGTGCTTTTGGTATTGAATTTTATTTACAACATATAAATTTGAGGCATTCTAGGTCCTCATGGAAAGTTTGTTTTTCTTTCCACCATCTTGGATGCTGAAAAACCACTTTCCACTTTTTTAGATAATTAGTACTTAGATTTTAAATTACTAAATGTCTGCTCTATGTAGATAAAATTTCTGTTGCATATTTTGTGGTTCGATGCATGCCTGAACCTAAAATTTTCAATAATGACATTTTGGCAGGTATGCATAATGCAAATGGTACTGATTACATTTGAAGGTGCTTAATTTCAGTTATTGAACAAGAACCAGTGTATTCAACAATGTTGCCAATGTCATTGTCTGTATAATGTATTGTATTAGGAAGTTATATTTTTTAGCTAATGGTAAAGGCATTTTCAAACGTTACATTATTATCAAGTTGTAAAAATGGTTTATGGATGGTTATCTGGATTGTAATGGAGAGAAAATTTCAAATGATTTTTGAAAAAGGCATATATTACCTATTTTCTTACTAAATTCCGTTTTGCCTTCTCTTAATTTCAATTAACTTTGTAATTTTTTAGTTTCAATTTTTAAAAATCATGTTATGGATTACTATTATGTATTTGTTTATCTTTGAAATTTATATTTGTCAATCAAGATCAGTAAGTTTTTCAGTGTGTATTTTATGTTTATAAACCATCAATATATATGCTTCTTATGATCCCTCTTTATTTCCAGGATTTATTTCGAAGACTTATTAAAGTAGTTCATGGAAAGAAAGAGTTTTCCAAAATACAAATAGCTCGACTGAAGGTAAGCATTATTTAAAAATTTCCCTAAACTCACAAGTTCATAATTATGTTTAGTTTTGGTTATAGTTTACTTGACGCATTAATGTTTAAAATTTTTAGAGGCTTGGTATTCTAAAGACAGATCCAGATGAATTAACACCTGAAGAAAAAAGTAGATTTGCAAGACTTGACATTGACCCTTCTACTATATCCTGGCATAGAGGTTGCAATGAAGAATTATATATACAACTCACTCTGCCTTTTTTTCTTTAATTTCCATTAAAATTATTATTTTGACATAGTTAAAACTGCTGCACCTTAATTCCTTAGAATGGAAAGAGCTATTAAACTATATGTTCATTTATAAAACCATGTAAACGAATGACAAGTTTTAACACATTTTAGCTCTGGAATCATCAATGTTTTAGAATAACGCTAGATTTTAAAGTGAACTTATTTTACAATTGATTTATATTGTAAAATTATGAGTGACATTACTGGTGCTGCTATTAAGAACTTTCATCATTAATATGGATATATTTGCATATTATGTATCAAATTTTTTCATCACAAATCTAACTTATAAAATAATGTTGTCTGGTAATTTTCCTTTTAATAAATTACCAAATTAATATTAAATTTCTGCCTACACTTGTGGATTTTGACAAGAATTTCCACAAAGCAAATCAGTTTACTTTATTCTAACTTTTATCAATGTATCCAATTATTCGACTTCTACCAAGTTTTTTAACAAAAGCTTCTGGTAAATTCAAACAAAATTACCTTCAATTGTTTTAAGAATAATAACAGAGGTTGTTTTAAATTGAAATAACTTGTGTGATTTTTTTTATTCATTTTTTAATATACTTTTTATTATTGGACAGTTATGGACACAAATGATAGATTTCTTCGTAAAATTACTATTGGTATGGCAGCAACAGAAAAGAACATGACCAGAGAGGTATGATCAGAATTTTTTCATGCTTCCCATCAATAAAATTGTATTTTAATTTTTATGAAATATATCTATTCAAATTCTCTCACTTTCAAACAAATTACCTGATTTGCATTTTATCCATGTTTCAAATTTTCTAATAATTTGTTCCGAATTCGTGTATTATACTGAAGACTGTTTCCCTCATGTTTTAGACTCAGTTTGATATTGCTGTTGCTAGTGAGATTATGGCAATCCTGGCCTTGACCACAGATATGGTGGATATGAAAGAAAAGTTGTCTAAAATAGTGGTAGCTAATGATCGTAAAGGAAATCCTGTAACTGTTGAGGATCTGGTACTGTAAAAATCTTTGTAAATAAAGTATTGTAGAAATAATTAAATAAAATTGCTAAGCAATTAGATAATTTGCTTGAATAAAATACATTATAAATTAAGATAGAGTATTCAGTGTATGTAAACAAGTGTTTATTAAATATAACCATTATGTACCCTCAATATTATTCGTCATGTCCATCACTGTTTACCATACATGTATGAGCCTTTGAATGCCATTAGCTGAGTGGTTTCTCTTGAAACCCTTTAACGAAGTGTTCCACTGCTGAAACACTAGCATTTCAAATTATGTTTTTTCTTATGAGGCTGGTTAGATAGGTCCAACTTGGATAGAGTTGTCTATATTCAGTTGATCACACCCTGTCTTTGGAGGAAAAAATGAACCCAGGTCACTACCGAGATCGCTTTACCTGTCATCTACCTTAGAAACAGGTTGATGAGGTGATGGGACTTGTAAGGCACAGATGGTCTACTGTTGCAATTGCTTTGGTGAGCAGTCTTACCTCCTACAAGAGCAATAGAAATGTATTTACCTTCCAGTTGGCCCTGTCACCTAAGACAAAAGTATAATAGCAAGGATTTAAGTCTGGAAAAACACACCAGTATACTCTGCAATACCTTTTTGGATTTTACTCATTTGGATAACCATGACCGGCAATGCATACCCAATTTTAATTCAGGCTCATAGGGTCAGTGCTGTTGTACATACCTGATATGTCACACGCCTACCCATTTCCAGTGAAATGGAGGATGATCCAATGTGTGTTTTCCAGAGTGCCGTCTATACTGCAACCCCGAGAACTGTTCCTGTCAAAATCTCGATGATGGCAGTTATAAGAACTAGGCTATACCTTTTGAGTACGGATGTCTAGTCAATATCTCATTTTATTGTGTCTGGTGAATGTTGGAAAAGTTAAGAGGAAGTTTACGTATACATCTCCTCGGCATCAAGTTAAAATCGTTACCTCTCTTTATCGTACATTTCTTAAAGCCTGCCATGTGAAAAATGGAATAAATCCCTTTCTATTGCAAAGTTCAGGTGCAGACTTAGTGGCAGGAGCATTTCTTTACCTCAATATTATCACTATATTTAGAACCCTCATAGAATATTGTAATAATATATAAACTATGCTATTAATGATTGTCAATCTTTTATTTTTCTATTGAAGTTCTATGTTCACTCATTATATTTTATCTCACATTTTCTATTATTGATGCAGTCTTAACCATCTTTCTATTTAGCCTTTATTCAGTGATTTTCAATTATGTTTACATATGAATGCCTACCTTATTAACAAAAAATATTTTTAGGGCATTACTGGTGCATTAGCTGTTTTGCTTAAAGATTCCATACGCCCAAATTTGATGCAAACTCTTGAGGTAAGATTTACTTAACATCCTGTGAACAATAACTTTTTCTTTAGATTTCTATGTATTTTGTATGAAATGATTTAGTGTGTGTAATTGTTCTTATACTCTCCAACTTATAAAAAGTACACAATTTTTAAAGTTTCAAAAATAATTAATTTAAATTGTTTTCCAAACTACCTTTTAAATGTACTCTTCACTATGATTTATTTGTGTAATAAAATTTAATGGTATGTGAATAATTATGGAGGCATGAGCTAATGATATCACTATGGAATATTCTGTTTTCAGTGTTATTACATTTTTAACACCCAGCATAAATATAATTAACCTTTTGACTACAGCTATAGATGTATAGGTGGAGGACAAAAAAATACGAACACCTGTGAAATAATGTAAAATCTTTATTAATAAGGGGTTGGACCACCCTTTGACTGGAGTACAGATTTAATGTGACGTGGGATAGATGCATAAAGGTCATGGACAATATTTAAAGGAATATTTAGCCATTCCTCCTGCAAAACGGTCTCTAATTCCAAAAGTCTGGATGGAGTTGGAAATCGGGAACGAAGTTTGGACTCCAAATATTCCCATAAATGTTCAATAATATTCAAGTCCGGAGACTGAGGGGGCCAGGCGAGATGTTCAACTTCATCGTCATGCTCTTTGAACCATTCTTGAACACACCTAGCAGTGTGGGTAGTGGCATTGTCGTCTTGACAAAAAGGGGTCGCTCTCCAGGGAATACAGTCTGGACAAAAGGATGGACATGATCCCCTAGAATGCTTAGATAGTGATTGGATGTGATCCTCCCATGCAGGATAACAAGTAGCCCAAGATATCGCACCTCATACCATAATGGAGCCACCCCCATGCTTCACAGTCGGCAAGAGGCATTCAGGATTAAACGCTTCTCTGGGCGTTCTCCCGACATAAACACGTCCGGTCGTCTGAAATAGGGTAAATGACGATTCATCTGACCATATTACCTGTTGCCACTGCTGTGGGGACCAGTTTTTGTGATCTCTGCTACATTGCATCGCTTGAAAGCATTAGTTGCTGTCACCAAGGGTTTACAAATTGCCACTCTGTCATAAATGTTCGCAGCATGAAGTTCCCTTTTGACAGTTTTTGTAGAAACGGGGTCCTGGAGATGACTGTTCATTTCAGATGTTATCTCGGATAACGATTGCTTGTGCTTTCGGGCTACTATGTGCTTCAAGACCCGTCTATCCCTATCAGCAAGCTTTGACTTTCGGCCACTGTTGTGCTTTGAAGATGTCGTCTTACCCTCTTTCGTGTACGCTGTCATAATGGCTTGTACTGTACTCCTTGTAAACTCCAAAAGGTTTGCTGTTTCCATAACCGATGCTCCACCTAAACGCGCTCCAACAATCATTCCTCTTTGGAAATCTGACAGATCTGACATTTCAACTTATCACAGACAGTTTGATAGACACATGCAACGCAGGTGACTGCTGTTGAGAGACTGATACCGTCCTCTTCACGCCCACTAGGTGGCAGACTTCTGTTGCAGGTGGCACGGCTGTACTGCAGGTGTGAAATACGTCATACTTTTTCACAGGTGTTCGTATTATTTTGTCCTCCATCTGTAACTGGCCTGATTCTTATAACTTTCAAGGTACAACTGTTGTATTGGACAGAATAGTCTAAATTCTTTTTTTGTCACAATCAAGGTACAGGGGCTGCACTGACTGTAGTCCAAAGGTTAAGGAAAGTATTTTGTGATCACATTACATATTTTTAGATACATGTTATTGAACTGAAGTAATACAACCCTTAAATATTAATTTTGACTTTGCTGTCTCAGGGAACACCTGTCTTTGTGCATGCTGGTCCTTTTGCCAATATTGCCCATGGCAACTCTTCCATAATTGCTGATAAATTGGCTTTAAAGTTAGTGGGTCAAGATGGATTTGTTGGTAAGTTATTGTCTTATAAACTAAATTGGTGTTTTAGTGTATTGGAAGCTTTTATAAATCATATCTGCCTCAATCCATCGAATTTGCTTGTAGACTCACCTAAATGCATTATAAAAAGATGATTCTGAAAAGTCTGAATAAAAGCATGCTGTGTATAAATTGTATTAAAATATTTTGTTATGAATTTTATTTTATTATAGAGTTATTACAAAATTGTATAAAAAAATTATCAAGCTCAATCTAAATGACAATGTTTAACCGATTATTGTACTTTTTTTATCCAACTATATCAAAAATTTGCTCCAACTCACAACTCAATGACATTCTACATTAGTATGACAAAAACTTGAAATAATAATGAATTGGTTAGATATTCATTAAAATGCTTTACCCAGTTAAAAGAATAATACATCTGCTGCAGAAGGTTTTAGAGTTAATAATTTGATACAACCAAAGACTGTTGTTTACATGGAGACTGGTGTATGTTAACTTTGTTCTGTCCTCATATTAGTGTGTTGTGGAAGTTTTGGAGTATGAAGTGCTTCAGCTCAGGTGTGATCTAGTCATCTGACCATGGTCCAAAATTACGAGGTGTTGACCTCTCATCCCTTTGGATTCATCCCTGACCATCGCCAATAGCCTGGTGTGTTGCTCCAGTGCAACAATAATTCAACTAACCACCTAAAGCACTTTGTTGCCTCTTCTTCCACTATTAACACATTCTATTTAATTTTATAAATTGATTCATTTAGCTTTTCTTCCTTTCAGTAACTGAAGCTGGATTTGGATCCGATGTTGGTTTAGAAAAGTTTTGTGACATTAAATGTCGATATTCTGGTTTAGTTCCTGACCTGGTTATTATTGTAGCTACAGTCAGAGCCTTGAAGCTTCATGGTGGTGGTCCCAATATAGCATCTGGTGCGTTCCTTCCAAAAGAATATACACAGGAGGTATATTTTAAAATTTAATTTCATTCTTGCTGCATTCAAAGGTTTTAACGTGTTCTTTTTAATATTCAAAATAACTTGCTGCAGGTCATTCCTGGTACTTGGACATTAAAAAATCTAGTAAAGTAGTATTTAATTCACAATATTTATATTGAAAAGGGCCATTAGTAGTCTTTCGATTTCATTAATGTTTATAGTGTGCACTTAAGATTAAAACTTAATACTTCTGGATCTCCATTGCTTTTAGGTAAATATATTACTGGCAACATAGAACCAAAGACCCTCATGTACTTAATGGATGGTGCTCAAATGTCCTTATGTTGGTGTGGTGTGGGTGTTAAGGAAGTGGGGTGACAGCTCAGGTGTGACCTCATCATCTGACTTTGGTTCAAAATTATGAGGTATTGTCCTTGGATCGTTTCCTTTCCAACTACCTAACTTGTAATATATGTTGATTAATGAAGACCATCAACTAATTTGGCAGTGGGCCCGTCATTTATATTGCCAGTGGGTCTCAGTAGATGTGGTGGAAGGGGGCTTGTTATAATGACCTGAAGCATCTTACTTTGTAATTTTTGTCCCTTTATGTTATTCTATTGTGTAGTGTATTAGTAAAATATCTAGTTTTAATTTGGTTCCTTATTTACAGAATTTGGATTTAGTAAAAGCGGGATATTGCAATCTTGCTAAGCATATTCAAATAGCTAAAACATTTGGCTTGCAAGTGGTGGTTGCTATCAACTCTTTCACGTAAGCTGTGTTTTATATCCACTGAACTCATTTTATTAAATTATTTTGTTTTACTACTACCAACTTTACTGATTGTTGAGTATACAACTGGTTTTAAAAATGTTTGAAAAAAAAACTGTTTAATATGACTTGGAAAAAATTTATAGATGTGGAACTGTTCATTTGCTATTAATTATCTGTGGGTAAGACTGGGCTTGTATTTATTTCATTTAATAGCAAAGCAAATACTATAATGCATAGTGATGTTAAAATTAAATTTATGTTAATTTTTAATTAGCAGAGGGCGATTTATCCATCGTGAAAGTATGTGACCATACATTAATACAAGATGATATTTTATCTCTTTTCTAAATACACTTATTAAATTGCAACCATATAAGGTGCTAACTGTCTGGGAATTGGTCAGGATGAATTTTTACTAGAATTATGTTATGCAGTGGCTTCTTTTGTTCACATTTATGTATATAATATAGACAATTAGACATTATCATCAAATTAGGAAACCACATCAGAGATGAGTTTATCCTTTTTTCATTTAATTAAAAGTAATCGCAATCAAACTTTTGAATAATTGTCACAATATAGCCTGCAATGAAAGAATAGTGGATTAGCAATCTGAGAATTGCTAGTTTGAAATTCAATCCAACCAAAGACCCTTGACCTATTATTCCGTACAAATAGAATAATAAGGTCTGAAAAATGTTAAATCTGTCATGGTCTCAAATGTCCTTCTGTTGGCATGGTGTGCAAGTTTGGAGATTGGGGTGCTAGCTCAGGTGTTGACCTTATCATCTGACTGTTCAAAATTACAGACCTTGATCTTTCCCTTTTATATTATATGATCTTTCCCTTTTATATTATGTGTTGTATTTATTCTGGACTGTCACCAATTGCCATTGTTTTGATCCCGTGCAATGTTAATTCAACTATCTTCCTAACTTTTGACTAATGTACTGTTCCCATGCTGTCTTGAGCATAGTTGTTAGTGTTATAAAATTTTCCTCGAGTCTGTTATGTACGCTGAAGTGCCAAAAGTCATGGAATATCTCCTTATATCATGTGGGACCTCCTTTTGCCTGGCAAAGTGTAGCAACTAAACGTGGCATTGACTCAACATGTTGTTGGAAGTCTCCTGAAGAAATATTCAGCCATGCTGCCTCTACTGCCATCCATAATTGCAAAAGTGTTGCCGGTGCTGGATTTTATGCACAAACTGACCTTTCGATCATGTCCCATATATGTTCAATGGGATTCATGTCTGATGATCTAGGTGGCCAAATCATTTGCTGGAATTGTCCAGAATCTTCCTCAAACCAATCAAGAATGATTTTGGCCCCGTGACATGGGACATTGTCACCATGGAAAATTCCATCGTTGTTTGGGTGTATGAAGTCCATGAATTGCTCAAATGGTCTTCAAGTTGCTGAACATAACCAGTTCCAGTCAATAATTGATTCAGTTTAACCAGAGGACCCAGTCAATGCCATATAAAAGCTGCCCACACCATTATGAAGCCACCACCAGCTTGCACAGTGTCTTGTTGACAACTTGTGTCCATGGCTTCGTGGGGTATGCGTCACTCTCGAACCCTCCCATCAGTTCCTTAACTGGAATTGTGACTCATATGACCAAGCAACGTTTTCCCAATCATCTAGGGTTCATCCAAAATGTTCACAAGCCCAGTAAAGGTGCTGCAGCCAATTGCGTGTTGTTAGTAAGGGCACTCGAGTCGGTCTTCTGCTGCCATATCCCATCAATGCCAAATTATGCTGCACTGTCCTCACAGGCACATCAGTCAAATGTCCCACACTGATTGTTGCTGTTATTCGATGCAGTATTGCTTGTCTGTTAACACTGACTACTTTACACAGACGTCGCTGGTCTTGGTCATTAAGTAGATTTGGTCAGTCACTGCGTTGTCCTTGTTGGAAGTTAGTGCCTGAAATTATATTTTCTCGGCACACTCGTGTCAATGGATCAAGGAATATTGAATTCTCTAACAATTTACGAAATGGAATGCCCCATGCGTCTAGCTCCAACTAACATTCAAATACTGTTAATTCCTGTCATGCGGCCATAATCACGTCAGAAAACTGTCCATATGAATCAATTGAGTACAAATGAAAGCCCTGACAATGCACTGCCCACATATATATTTCTTATGCGAGGCTACTGTCATCTGTATATTTGCATATTTCTATCCCATGACTTTTGGCCCTTCAGTGTATAGTAAAGAAACTATATTTAGTTCTCAAACATTAAAAACTTTAAAAGAAATTCTAAGATAGAAGCAAGATAGTAAACATGATCTATAGCTATTTCAGTTGAGCAAAACATCCACAACCATCAAGACCAAAGTAAACAAAAAACAATTTGAATTTCCTCTTTGTTTTGTTTCTCTTGTTACGTTGCACTAGTATCATTCACTTGTGTCAGATCATGTTTAAGTAGATAAAACTTAAAATTTTCGTGTTTCTTTAATGTAATAATGTTTTAAGCTAATTTTCTTATTCATTTTCTAGAACTGATTCGAAAGCTGAGCTGGAGCTTATTAAAGAACTTGCTGAAAAAGATGGAGCCTATAGATGTGTCATTTGTACACATTTTTCTGAAGGTGGCAAGGGTGCTGAAGACCTTGCTAAAGCTGTTATAGAAGCTTCTTCACTTCCAAACAATTTTAAATTCCTCTACGATTTAAAAGTATGTTATACTTAAGAAAGTGCCTTATGTTGTATTTTTTTTAAACTATTAGGAGTGTTACTCAAGGATTTCTCACAAATTCCCACAGTTTCCTAGTAATATATTTTAATTGTTTAACTAGATATTAATATTTTGTTCAGAAAATATATTGCTTTCGCACATTTTATCTTAAAAGCTTTAGGGCCACAGTAGCCCAGTTAAAAGAGTTGCAAACAAATTAGAAACCAGAAGGTTGCATTTTCAAAACTTAATCCAACCAAAGACCATACACATGGAGGCTTGTGGTGCACATTAAACCTATTGTGGTCTCAAATGACCTCACGCTAGTATGGTGCAGAAGTTAGGAGAAGCTTTATTGACTGTCAAGAAATTAGTATTCATCATTTGGAAAAATACTATTAATCTCATATAAATAACTTAATATGTAATTCATCAAACTCATGAAATTAGTTTTATTCTCTTATAGGTATAAAATATTCCTTTTCCTTGTTTAAACAGATTGAAGGGAAATTAACCTGGATCTGTTAAAAAAATTATTTCCTTTGCAAAACTCTTTGTGCTTAAATGAGCTATTTTGTGCTTTTTTTATTTTTTTATTTTATCAATTTGAGCAAATCCTATATGGATATATATTTTTGAAAACATAATTTAGTTTTATGTATTACTTGATACAGTCATCTCAGCATTTGTTGTAATCTGTATTGTGTGTACATGCATAACAAACTTTTCAAGTTATATTCTTATTTCATAACCCTTTAGAGCCATCCTTTATTACGTATTTCATTTAATTGATGCACATTGCATGAATTTACCAAGAAAATTAACTGTCAATATTGGAATTGCATTTGTGTTGAATATGAAAATTTCTGTTTGATTTGCATCTCATTTTTGTTAATATTTAAACCTCTTTAACTAAGTTTTATTGCTTAAATATGTACTTCATTATCAAGCACATTGTTTGACATATTTTCTTAAGAAAAGTTTGAAAAGTCCTTGAATTTTTTTGGGGACAAAGGTCTGGAAAAAATGGACTTGCATCATGAAACCCAACCACCAATTTGAGTTTTATTTCCAGGCAACGATTGGTAACAAAAATAAGAAAGCAAAATAAAACTAAACTGACTTTTTAGCTGCTTTGTAAACTATTCTTTTGCATTGGCTTTCTACTGTGCTTGAATGCAACTGCATAAAACCAACATCATTGAGATAATACAAGTTATTTTTCTGCTGTCTTATCGACAAAATGTTTTGCATTTCAGACTCCACTCACACAAAAAATTGAAACCATTGCCAAAGATATATATGGAGCTGAAAGAGTTGATTACAAAGATTCGGCGAAGGAAATAATAAATCTATTTGAGAAACAGGTAGGTATATCTCTAAAACTGTATTTTCTACACAAATCTAAAATATGTGAAGGTTTTCACTGTGCAATTTTATTCTGCAGGGATTTGGTGATCTACCTATATGCATGGCCAAAACACCATTGTCACTGTCAGCTGATCCATCCAAAAAGGGAGTGCCGAAAGATTTCATAGTTCCTATTCAAGATGTCAAGCTTAGTGCTGGTGCTGGTTTTGTGTATCCTTTACTTGGAGCTGTGAGTTTAAAATTTAAATTATTTTTGTAAAATTGGTTTGGCATAAAACTAACACAAAATTATTTCATTATAAAGAAGTGTGGTGTATAGTCTGGTATGAGTATGTGTGTAATAAGTCAACATATATCAGCCCTTGGTTCAGCAATGTTATTCATTTTTAAAGTTAAAAACAGTATACTTGATTGCAGAAACTGAGTATGCATATATATTTTATTCTCCTCACAAATATAGCACATTTTCTATGGTATTAATTCTTAAGACTTATGTGATCACATTTAGCTCAGAAAATCACTTCGTTTCAGGATGCCATAAAATTAAAACGGTGTTATGTTAAAAAAAAAGTTTTAATATTTAGTAGATTGTGATACTTTTGACTAGTAAATTTCAAAAACGGTGTTTTTACTTTACCATAAATTTTGCTTTAAAGTATTTAAAAACTACTTTAATTACATTTTTTGACAAATAATTTCTCTTTTTTTTTCTTCTTTAAACTTGAAAGGTGGTGTGTCACACACCCTTCAAAAATTATAAAGTCATTCATAGTGAGTATTTTACAAATTTTAAATAATAAATCAATATTTTGCATAGGGATAGCTTGCTTACGATTCCTATAAACTGTATCTACTGTGTAATGTTTCTGTATTTTGGAAGTGAAAAGGAGTTGTGATAAATATATAAATAAAATAATATTTTATAATTTTGATATATTTTCCCTTTGGTTTAACTAATAACTAATACTCCTTTTATTTTAGATATCCACTATGCCAGGACTACCCACCCGTCCATGTTTTTATGATATGGATATTGATGCTGAAACTGGAGATATTGAAGGACTTTCATAAATATTTAAAATGTAGGAATTCAGTATTTTTATTTCAAGTTATCCAAAAAATCAAAATAACAAAAGTAAACATGTCATCTAATATTCAAATCATAAAGTAAATTATTGGTTTCCATTTATTGAGTGCATACAGTGATTGAAACAATTTACTTGCTCCTAAATTGTTAACTTGTTCCTCCTGAAAAGAGTAAATAGTTGAAAGTAGCAAACCCGAAAGGGGATTCAAGCAACCATTCCCTCAATTTCCATTGAGCGGCATTGGTGCTAGGTGGTCAGTCGTAAAAGTCATTCTTGACTTCCTCACCCAAGTTCTGTAGGGGGAAGTCAGGCAAAATCTGCTGTTCTGAGACATGTGTAACAATATTTGGATGCTTAATGTATAGGTTAAAACTGGTGTGGAAGTTTGAAGAGGGGTGCCAGCTCAGGTGTTCTGGTTATCTGAGTGGTTCAAAATTAGGTGCTGTCCTTGGATCTTATCCTTCAGGATTGATCCCAAACCATCGCCAATAGCTCGTTGTGTTTTTCATTTGACTACCTACCCAAATTTTGTCACTCTAGACTGTAGTCTATTTAGAAATAAATCACTGAATGCAAGGTAACATTTCTCGTTATTACTTTTCAATTCAGAGGCATTTACAATGGTAGCAAGAGCTTGTAAACTTATTCCAAAGTAAAAAGTATTTTTGAGCACTTTATTAATTTGGTTTAATTGTATCTTTGATGAATGACTATCTGATGAAATATTTATTTATTGAATAAATTAAATTTTATGTGAAATGTCACTTTACAATTGATGTATAATTAAATTTGTTGCAAAATCATCATCCTCAAATTCCATTAATGAATGCAATTCATGAATTTTTCCCATTTTATTTCAATATGCAAGTTATTAATTTCAAGTGCTGATAACAATATCAAGATGTTTAATACTATTTAAATCAAACTACACATTTACTCTTTTTGTATTATTTGTTTCATGAAAATCTAAAGCACGCTCATCAAATATAATGATCAAGCTATAAAATGTAATTTCTTTTAGGTTACCATTTGAAGTTATGAGTGCAAATTTCTGAACTGAAAATTTGGAAGTGAATATTTTTAGATTAATATTTACAAATTTTGTATTCCAATTTTTGCTATACTTTTTAATTGTTACATTTGTATTTTTCTAATCACAAACTTTATTGAAGAATATATTTCGATGTATTTTTTCAATTCATAAAAATATTACTGGTTTATCCTGCTTGAAACTAACCTTAATTAAAATACTTTTCATTTTTTTTTATGCTTTACTAGACACTGCATGGCTAACCCAGTGTTGCCCATGGTGTAAGGTATTAACTGGTGTAAAACTTTCCGCAGATTTCAAATCCATTGAAATTTTTACTCTATCTTTAACGGTCTAGAAGATAGAAAAAAGAACTTTGACTTCATTTAAAAGATTTATCGTCTGGCTGGGAAATCAATCGTGCAAAATCAAAGCGGAAACTATAAAAATATTTTTTTTTCTGTGTCCTGCGGATTTAAACTTGGCATGATTCCAAACCCTGACTGCAAGGTCGCATGAGTAGAAAAAGTTCTCAGCGTTTGAAAAACCAATGGAGATTAAAACTATGAAATACATTTAAAAAACTTCTAGATTGAATTTTAAAATTCGCCGCAACCCAAAATTTGCAAATAATTCGGACTACCTGTGTGCCAAATCTCATTGCTGTAAGTGCCATAGAATTGTCAGGATTTTGCGGCCCCAAACAGACACTTTCTTTTATAATAATAGAGGTTAGGCAACTTCTCAATTTACGAGTATCATGCAAAATTTTGTGTTGCAATCTGGATTTCAATTTGGTTATGTATATTTCTGTTCAGTTGAACTATTTTATAATTAGCATAAATTTATAAATATGTATCAAGCCCCCGAGTTGTATTAAAAAGAAATCGATTAATAACATACTTTAGTAATTTGTTAAACATGTTTTGTCTAAATATAATTATTCATAAGGGTATTAAAAATATTAGTATTATTTTAAAGTATTTTTGAACACACTAATCAAATGTTTGAAATGAAATAAATTTTGCACAAGTTAAACCATTTCATCGTCTGTATGGTACACTAATACCATTCTTGTGGCACTGGTTGAAAATCACTGCATTATTAGGGTGTCTACTGGTCCCGAAAATTTATCACACTTTTTTAAGGCGAAAACAAAAGGTGGCTGCAGTTGAACTTAAACAAATGAAAAAAAGAAAATTACAAATTATGCAAACTGAAAATAAAATTAAATGGTGCAACTTCCCCAATCCAACCACATTCTGAGAGTTTTTTTATTCACAAGTTGATATATAATTTTTTTACCAACTTCATTTGATGCATAAAACATACATTACAAAATGTTTAATTTTTTTTAATTTCTTCAGTTTTTATTAAAATTTTAAGCGTTTAGAAAACAAAAATAATGAATACTATCCACTGCGTGGCTAGCCCATACCCGAGGTGTAATGTATTAATCTGGTGTAAAATGTTCCACAGATTTCAAATCCGTTGAAGATATATTCAATTCAAAAATTTTTATTCAAAGAAAATCATATTTTTAGGTATCAATCTAAAGTAAAATTTGCCGCAGATTTCAAATCCATTAAAATTTTCAATCTATCTTTAGCCATTCCGATTTTACGGGAAAAAACTTAACAATCACAGTCAATATGTTTACTTCTTGCTCTCATTCGTCAAAAAGGGGACAGGAAATGTAATCTGTTTCTTTTGTTTAACGCAAAGGGCAGGATATGCAATCTGTTTTTTTTTTTAATTTATTTAAAGAGAAAGTTTACGTGACGTCACAATCTCTTGCGAAAATATAAAACGTCACGTGTGTAGAAAAAGTTCACTTCTTTCATCCGGACAAAACGCGTTTGAAGAACCAGGCAGAGAATAAAACAATTCAATTCATTTTAAAAAATTCTAAATTAAATTTTAAAATTTCACTGAGACCTAAAAATTGCAAAAAATTCGGATTACCTGTGTGCCAAATCTCATTGCTGTAAGTGCCATAGATTGTCAGGATTTTTTGCGGCCGCGAAACAGACAAACAAACACTTCCTTTTATAATAGTAGAGATAATATATAGTATTTGTTTATGTCAATCTACTTTGACATGATTGATGGTTTGTCTTCATTTTTAAAATTTTATCTAGAAAACAGCTTCTTAAAGTTGAAATTTGATACTGTGAGTCCTCTTTTCTTGAGATTAGACTAAGCAATAAAAAAAAAGTGATTTTAAAGTATAATTGCATCTAACTGACTCACATAATTATGTAAAATCAGACCATGCATTTATTTTAGAAAGTCCCTAAATGGATCAACATAAATTTAGTAGACACCCTGATTTTCAATAAAGACCTAATGTTAGGATCATACTTTTGCTTCAGAGGACACAAGAAAATTCTCAAAGGTACAACAAATAATGTAAGGATATAAACCATTCAAATTATTTTATTTATGACTCTTAAATACATACATTAAGAAAATGTAAAACAAGACTTCATGTATATAAACAAATTGTATAACCAAAGGAAAAATTCAATAAATTGTAATTTTAAAACAAAACTTTACAGCAAATGTACAGTTTGTAAATAGTATGCTGCTCTGGACTTTGAAAAGGTAGCAGCAAGACTTTTTAATATGGATGAAATGATTATAGAAGTTTTTGTCTCTCTCTTACCACAAAGAATAGGTACTGCTTTAAGAGGTTACTTTTAAGAAATCGCACATATTTTTGCTACATTAAACACCCTTAATGTAAGGTACAGTTGTGAGTAGCAGAAATATAACTACTCTGACTAGACACTAAAATTAATCTCAGCGCATAGAAGTGAATTTGTAATCAAGTACATTTTAAAGCTCAAAATCTCGATTTTTTGTATACTGAACTCAAGATGTATGAATGGAAATCCTTTCCCTTTCATCAATTAACTCTAAAACTTTCTCTTTGGGGTTTTTCTTTCCAATGTAAGAAATTTTCAAATGATGCCAAATTTATCATTCGGAGCCAAGGCATGGCAATTTGTGAAAGATATTGCTAACCTGCCAACCAGAAAAATTTTGTTTCCACACTGTAGAGAATCTGGATTTTTTTAGGGAAATTTTTTTTCAAGTGGTGCTTTGCTGTAGCAACCAAGAAAAACCTGAAAATCAGTTGTTGCTATATTGTCATAAAAACGTTTATATTTTTAGCACTGAAAAAAGCTTGAAATATACCTCAACACATTCATTAAAATAAATTGCTTATTTTTGCCAATAATTGGTGCCTTTTTATGTAAAATATCGCCAAATTGCCTTCTCCGAGTTTGAACTGTCAACAAGCATATAACAAAAATATTGATTTCTGTCTTAAAAATCTTCTTGAGTTTTTCTTGTTTGGCAATAGTGCATTTTTTATTTCTACAATTTCCTAAATTAGACAATCGATATTTAATACAAAACATGATAAATTCATTTTGTAAAACGATTAAATGCATAAAGTAAATAATTTCATTTTGATACAGATGAAAAAAATACAGGAATAATGGCAATTATCAACCATTATTGTAATTATGGTTGATATTTGGTTACTATAAATTACAATTATTTCTTTTACTTTTAGGATGTTTTGTGCTTTTTGGAGATAAATTGATCAAATTTTAACTTGGGGGATTTTATGAGTAATATAAAATGTGCAATCAGATTCCCAATTTCAAGACTCAATCTTAAACTGTCAGTAAAAGAAAAGGTACAAAGCCTAAGGAAATCTTTAGATTCATAATCAACACATGTAAACATGTTGATTATCATATAAGTGATATACCAAATATACTTCTCTCAATAAAAAACATGATTACCAACTAATTGTCGAGATTTTCATTTGAAAGCTCAGATTTGTCTGTTTACCAAAGGCATATCAGGAATTTTAATCTTACAAAACTGCAGAATTATTTTCCGACAGTTGCAGCTCAAATTCATTTTATCTTATTAGAGGTAAGTATTTAATACTATGATGTGAAAAATTATTTTACTATAATATAAAATGTAACAACTAAAAAAACCCACTGATACAGATGACAAAGTACTCTTGCAAGTGAGGAAGTTTTTACATTGTACATATGCAATTATATAATAAAGGGATAGACTTGAAAGTAACATTTATATGCATTTGAATAGCTGGATATACAGCAGGCTATCACCCACAATACCATGAAAATAAAACGTAAAAAGATAATTTAACTGTTTCAAAGAAAGAAAACTTATGTTACTTCATAAAAATAGATTTTAATTTATTTTTTCAGCTATTTTTGCATAAATTAGTTCTGAGAATTCAAAATACCTTAGTTTTATTGCATTTCAAATAACAGTAATTTTATGTTTCATTTTATTGGATTAAAATTTTTTTAATAGAAATGTTTTAAATTACAATACTATTAGAGACCAAGATAAGGTTTTTTTGGAAAAATTTAATTTCTGGGGGGGGGGTAAATTTTGAATAACAGCATGGAATATATGTACACTAACAAAAACATTTACAGGAATCAATTGTTTAACAAAAATAAAGCTAAAACTAGAAATAATCACTGAATGTATTTTTCAGTTTTGAAATTTACATATAAATACTAATATTTTTAACTACAAAACATTCTAATAAAATTAGGTAACTTTTAAATAACATGGATTAAAATTTTTAATTTACATAACGAAAAACAATTTATGAAAATTAATCTAAATAACAGTATTCACAACATCATTTACATGTTTAAAAACTGTACACTTTTAAATATTACCAATTTTTCCACTTTATTCACATGGTCACGACACATTGAACTTGCACGTAAAAACAAAACAATTCTCATCTATTGACAGGCTACATCATGAACTTAAATAATCTACATTACAAATACATGCAATCACACAAATGGACAGAAAATACATTCGAAATACTACACATAACAATTTTAAACTCATAAATCATAATTTCAAAACTTAGAAAAATATCACTGTGTTGGACTGTGAATTTTGAATGGCAAAATCCATCAATAGATAATCTCACTAGAAAAAAATTATAAAATTTGGCTTGTATATCTATCCTTCGTTTAAAACACTTTTTCCACTCTGAATCTCAATATTTCAGGTTTGAAAATGGCATTGTTTTAAAAAGTAATAGCATAGACATCTGCCAACATTTGTCATAACAGTGTCCATAAAAAAGTATTAGGTTCATATCTTGCTATGGACAATGGTCATAACTCCAGAAATTAAATAATTTCTTGAGTATACACTTCTTTGGAAGTTCATTAATAACTTAATGGGGTATTTGGATCCCAGCAAACAAACCTTATTTAATTATGAAATCAATTTATTTCTTCAAAATAAGAGGACGTGTTTTATATATTTTATTTACATGCATAAGAACTTTTGATATGAACTAATGACCTAAAAAATACTTAAAACAGTAACAAATGGCACAAAAAATAATAAAACTCAAAAAAAATCTAAAACAATAAACTGGTAATCCTTTTTGGCTTTTCTAGTTTATTAATTGTTTTCTTCTATAGAATACTATTAAACATAAAAAAAGATTCTTGAAGTCCCACTCTAAAAGGTCGATATTATTTTTTTATTTTGAAAGCACACCAATAAAAATTTAAATTTTGAATACAAATAAAAATAATTATAAAATAAATACTCTGAAAATGTAAAAAAACTAACCCCTAACTCAAAATATTTTCTAAAAGCTCAAATAAATGTCAATCTCGTCAAATGCCCAAATCTCAAAAAGGAAATGCATCTGAAACCCAAATATATTTTTATAGAGAGGCAAAAACTTAAAATTAAAAAAAAAACTAAAAGAACCATTCCAAAGCAAGTTTTGAGAATTCTAGCTTTAGCACTGACACATAACAATCACAGAAACTAGATAGTACATTGTACACTGATGTGCAAAAGTTAAGGAACAGTATGGTTTTCAACTGCTACCTCTCAGTAGTAACCTAAGTTAAGTGATGGAAAATGTGGCACAAAATTGTTCTTTCGAGTTATGTTAGTTTGACTGATGAGTAAAAACAGAAGGGAACAGTAAAAAAGGTTTGAACTGAAGTGGTAACACTGCACTGGGTGCAATGAGACAGAAGGGTAACTGTGAAAACTTAAGAGAATGGAGAAAATCCTTAGAATAACCACCAAATACAGACTGGCTTAGCACTGTGCATATTGAGAATAGTGGGTTGTTTTGGCATTTTATGACACAAGGACTATATTTGGTCAAACACATGACATAAATTTAATTGAAACAAATTCCTTATCAGTCATCTTAATCCTTTACATACCAATATTTAATTTGAGTTGGTAATATAGGAAGTGTTCCCGAGACCAGGGTTCACTACTAGCATTCACGCTTTATGTACAATAAAAATATTTTTTAATTCTACTTCTGTGAAAAGTGTTTTTGTTTAAGAACACTGTGGCAAACAGGCAATTACTTTCCTGTCTTCAGACCAATCTATAGCACTTAAAACCATCAAAATTGGCATACAGGTAGTTCTAACAGTGCCCCCAAAGCATCAATTTTAAAATCTAAAGTTTGTTTTCTTGCAATAAATGAATGTTAACAAGGAAACACATTCTAAAGGGTATGAATTTGAGTTAATACAGGGAAATGTCAAGTCATATTTGAGCATTACTAAATTTCATAAATCATTATCGTCTCTTTATCAATACTTTTCAAATATTTTTTTTCGAATTGCTCTACTTCAGTTCAGGAAGTCGAACTTCGTTTTTAAGAATTCTGCATTTTTTCATCGGAATTTCGTTTTTGTTTGCATGTGTCTCAATCTTTTGCATATTGCAATACATTATTCAGGAATTAAATGTATATATTTGTATCCAAAGTTAATTGTAGAAGCTATAAAAAAGTTTAAAAGTATTTTCCATGCAGCTTAAATGATTGAAGTTAAAAAGTATTTTCTGTACAACTTAAATGATTATTCTAATTCATTTTTAAATCAACATTTAACCATTTCAACCTGAGCAACACAACCAGCTAGTTGTTAATAAAAAAAGGTTGTATGCAGTGTGAGGTTCTGCATAGACATTGTGGAATGCTGACCAGAAAGAGCCACTTGAATATCTTGCCTATGAACAGAAGTAGTACCTTGGGATAAAACAAGGTGTGGAAAAATTACAAAGATAATCAGGATTTGAGGAAGTTTGTTTTGGGTTTTGTGGCATAAGAGCCTTACTTGGACAAGCTGTGCCATACACAAGATAATGCCAAGTAAAAAATATCGTGAAAGGGGAAAAAGAGGCATTGGGGAACAGAATAGTGGAATGAAAGAAGAAAAGATCACTTGGGTAACCTGGGAACGTAATCACTGTGTTTACTAGACAGTAAACCCTATGGGAAAAGAAAAAATCACTAGAGTATCACAGGTTTGTCAAAGCCCACACACCTAAAAGAGATGTGCCCCTGAGGGCACAAACTGAGTATGAAGTTGGGGATGAGATTCTGCAGAAGCAGAATCCATTCTGTCAGAGCCTGACATCTTGATTTTGAAATTTGAATATGCACCAGCTTTCTACATGGTACCTTTGGTTATATAAATTGCTATAGACTGTTTCGTTTAATTTAGAGGTTTTAACCTTTAAGAATAGCAGTGTTCCTTAGGTTTTGCATGCCAGTGTAGTTGGCAGTTATGCTATGGTTAAATATCAACAAATAAAAATATATAAACATTGACTGATATACATTAGTTTAAAATTGTAGACACAGTTGAATATGGGACACATACTCTTGATATATTTACAATCTCTTCACATGTAAAAGAATGTTTCATCTATTCCAAGCAGCATTTCCCAACTGTCAGTTTTAAGGCTCTATTCTGATTACATTCCTTATTTCATGAGCATTCAGTGTATTTTAAAATAATTATCCTTTATACAAGTTTCTATATACAGATGAGCTGATTCAGCAGTTGAACAATTTTACAATCGCGTAAAAACAACAAATACTTGACCTATTTTAATTATTACATTTATATGAATATTCAAGCGATATATTCATTTATTAATTTGCAACAATCAACCCAAAGATATTTCCCTGCTCTTATAAGACAGAGAAAAGATATACAACTAATAAAATCGTGATTGGGGAACTTGAAAACCCCCTTTTTCCAGTTGATTTGCAAGTATTCAGCTATTAAGCATATTATGAAATAATAATGTGCAATGTGAAACAAAGTACAGCAGAATTAAAATGTTCTAAAACAAATGCTGATCAAGTTTCAATCATTCTGTACAGTTCATTTGCTGACAACATAAGCTCAAACACCTATTTTTCGTCGGAAAACTATTCCTTTTAACAAATTTATTTAAGCAACAAAAAATATTATAAAAAATTTCAAATAAAGCAAAATTAATCTCTTTTCATAGCATAAAAATCTTTAAATTTAATAAATACAAAAATCAATTCTCTACTTTCGACCTTGTAGCTAAATAGTTAGTTTTCTGGCCTTGGTTTCAAAATCCGGATTATAATCCAGGTTTGTTGGCATAGATGGTCATAGTGGTTTGAAATCCACTTTAAGTGGTAGGTTCAAGTTTAATTAGCCCTCATGTATCAAAGAAAATGACCACAGGGTGTGACAAACTAAACCTTATACTATTAATAACAAACATGCCTTTTGGATTTTATTTTCATGTTAAAATTTTTTTTTAATATTTTAGTCTGATTTAAATGAACCAAAAATGAAATTCTGAACATACACATTTCAATGACTAAAGCATCTGAAATGTTACACACAAACCAATTTGCTTGCACTACAATTAGATAATTGCAATCATACATTTAAAACAGTAAAAATGAAGAGACTTGTACACATTATATATCCTTTGGTTGATTTTGAGGAAACTAAAATCCATGTTTTCAATCATACTTATTATGGATTATCAAAGACAAAGTAAACCTATAAATATATTCAATTGAGTTTTGGACTCAAATAAATTTTCAAACTTAAAAAAAATAAAGCATTACTACTAGCTACAAAATATATTTGGCAACAAATAATCTTCTTTCTTCCTCATTTGCTAATAAAGCAAAATATGCTAAAGGTCACAAATGCAACACTTATAAACAAACACAAATAAAATTTAGTAGATACTTTTTTTCACAATAAATGTATACTAAAATGTTTTTGATAAAATGTAATTTCAAAAACACAATAACTTAACAATCTTTGAATAATAAGTGTTCTAAATTAGAATTAAAACTAACATACGATAGAAGTCAAAGTGTTAACATGCTTCTATCATGAAAAATGGCATAAGGTTTTAAAAATGCATTCATTGGTATTTTTTAAATGCCCTGTTTATAACAATTATTTCCTTCCAAAATCATTTAAATGAGATGACTTGTAAGGAGATACAAAGTCAACACATTGGGAAACACTTTTCTACATCTTTCAATACATTTGTTTGGTTGCACAATTATTTACATAATAATTACAAAGTTTTTAACCTCAAAAGTAAGTGCTAGAAATACTCATAGCACATGAAAATATTAATGGACCAAACATGTAAATGTTAGAGATGGACGAAAGCTTGGCATGACTAAATTTGCACACGACGATACACATAACTACACATTGTAATGGAAGATGAAGTTTTGGTTGCTAAGTTGGTTGAATGAATGATGTCTTCATAAGTCTGCAAAAAGAAAAAGATATAACTAACACAGAATGACCAATAAAGGATTTCATAAAACACTAATTTGCTAAAACATAGTTCGTGTCAAGGCAAAAGGAGTAAGTCACAGTGACTATTTCTTGGAATCTTGAGTTTAATATTTCACTTTTTCTCACAAATATTCAGGAAGAATAAGAGCACACCATAGTACAAATAATTGTAATTTAGAATAGTAGATTCATCTAATTTCGTTTTCTAACGTATGATATTACACCTTAAATTAATGATAAACTCAACTGTTTGGACCCATCAAAATTCAGACAACCTCTTTTGCCCTGACAAGGAAGATATGAGTATTAACATGGCTCATCGGACTACAATTGATTTTCGAGATTCTTGTGAAATTTCCGAATGAAAATTATAAATCCTGTCCCAATAAACTCAAATTGTTAATTTCCAAGTAAAATAACAATTAGAAATAGTACTCATGTTGAAAGTTCATTATGAAAAATATCCGGTTTCCTTCACTTCACTTTCTTATGCCCTTTTATTCCAACAAAAATTTTAAATGCATATTTAGTAGATTTCGTTTTTTCTTGAGAATTTCCAGTTACACGTGAACAGGAAGTGGCCACTCTCTCTAAGTGCACCTCTTGGATTCACAGACAGAATTTATAGTTAATACCCACTTGTCAAGGAAAAGCATTCGGACATAAATTGAAAGAAAAGGGGCAATAGTGTTTCATACAATTTATACATAGTTGAACATCCAAACAACCCTTAATGTAACTTAACCTTAAGAAGAAAACTTAGAGGATGGATACACAGCGGCTAGTTACTAATAAATTCTAATTTTTATGTGTGATCAGATATTTTTGCAATAATATTTAAACATTTGAGGATAAAATAAAATGCACAATTTGACCTTCAGTGCTTGGAAAAAGAATAATGAAGATAAAGAACCAAATTCGAGTATCTACCTCATTTAGTCTATTTCAACTAGAATTTCCGCAAAATAAGCATTTGTGGGTAGTGAAGATCTTCGTCGTATACACCTGTTTTAGATTCCTTCAACTAAAAAGGAAAATAAGGAAACATGAAATGTCTTAAGCACAAAAATACTGAATTAAAAAATGACAGAAAGAAAATTTTGATGGAAAATTACAGAATTAATTTAATAATCAAAATTTGCCATTATTATTTCATCTAAAGGAGTCCTAGTTTACTTAGTCCAGCTCATGTTAGTCAAGTCATGTGGTTTTGGATGAGTTTATTATTTAAATTAGATTATAGGCTGGAATCCTATTCAAGCTTCAACCTTCTTTCAAGAGGTTTTAAGTTTATCATTCAGTGCTGAAATGAGTTGGCAGGAGGAAAACAATCAAAGTGGTTCCCATTCATGCTTTTGCAAAGGGCAGCCCTTTTCCTAACGATTAATTTAAAATGATATTAATGATGGAATTAAGAAAAAATCCGAAATCAGTGAGAAATATGGCATTCTAAGAAGCACATTGTCAACCATTTAAAAAAACTGTGACAAAATCGAAGCTGCCTTTGCTACATATCAATTTGAGCCAAAGAGAAAAAGAATGTGAGTAGCAAAGAATGAAGAAGTAGAAATTGCTTTAACGAGATGCATAAATGAAGCACGGACTAAAAACATGACTTTAACTGGAGGAATACTGCATGAAAAGGCAAAATGTTTTGCAGATGCCTTGAGTGTAAAAGATTTCCAAGCATCATCGGGATGGTTACAAAGATTTAAAGATCGCCATGAAAATGTATCTAAGAAGGTTTGTGGTGAAGTAAACAGCATCAGCCCAGAAACTGTAGACATGTTTCTCAAGATAACGCTGATGAAACTGGATTTTTTTGGAAAGCATTTCCAGATCATACTCTACCTATTCCTAGACAAAAATGTACTGGTGGAAAAAATAGCAAGGAAAGATTGACTGTATTTGTTGCATGTTTTATGGATGGATCAGACAAGTTGCCTCTACTCGTAATCGGCAAATCAAAGAAGCCCTGATGTTTCAAGAATATAAAGACCCTTCCACTTCAATATGCTATCAACAAAAACACCTGGATGATGGAATTTTTACGCAATGGCTGAAAGAATTGGATAAAAAAAGTGAATCTTGAAAAAAAGAAATTTTGTATGATTCTAGACAATTGTTCTGCCCATCATGATATGTCTGTCTCAAAGGCGATTAAATTAGTCTTTCTTCCCCAAGCCTAATATCAAAGCGCCTTGTGATCAAGATATCATATGATATATTAAGCTACATTATCAGAAAGAGAGTGATTAATTCATTCGCTAAAAACATTCCTTTTGAAATTAATGTGTTGGATGCTCTAATTCTAAAGAGTGCATGGAAAATAGTTACTCCTGCCATGATTAAAAACTGCTTTAGACATTCTGGTTTTATAGTTCCAAAAAATGATGATGAAACTTTACTCAATTCAGTTGAAAGCAATGAATTGGGTGCTGATTTTAAAGAGGCTCTAGCAAGAGGACTATTTCTACAAAATGTGACTTATGAAGAGTATGTGTCAATGATCTCCAGTAGTACTTTGAAGTATTTTGTGATAAAAACAATAAGCAAATCTATAATGGAATGTTTGTTTAAAAAATTAGTTTTCATTACAAAATTTCATTTATTGGTATGCATGTTCATTTTTTCAAATATCATTCCAATTTTTTCTTTATTTCTGATAATACAAACTACTGTTAAAACGAACTAATTTTGATGGTCCATTCAAATTTGTCTTTATGAGGTTTGACTGCATATCTATAAATATATTTAACTCTTGGCAATATGAAACTTATAATAAAGACATTTGTAATGATTTATTGTATAAATTTAATCATGAACTTACTCGACAATTAAGCTCCCAAACATGAGTATCATAAGCCATAAGGCGCTCCACCATAAAATCTTTTTCCACAAGTTCCACAAAACACTGAAAGGTTTTACCACGAGTAGGGGCCAGTAAAACAGCTATACCCTACAATTAAAAGCATGCATATCTTAATCCCAGCTTCTAGGTCTAAAGGCAATTGTTAAAAAATATAACAAAGTGAATAACCACTCTCTACTATTATAAAATGAAGTTCGAGTTTGCGTGTGTCCTCTCTCTGTTTGCTGTGTCCCGACGAATGTATGGCACTTACAATAATGAAATTTGGCACACAAGTAGTCCACATTTTTTACAATGTTTCAGTCCAGCCCGAATTTTAAAATTTAATCTAAATTAATTCAATGATATATTTAATTATTATAGTTTTCCTCCAAATGGCAACAGTCTCTAATTGGTATTGATTGAAATCTGCATTCCCTGTGCATGTGAAGCCGGACAATTACAAGATATCCTTTATATTAATTTATTGCTTTTTTTAATGAATATTAACTTTTGGTTAGCGTTAACTTTTAGTTTGGATTATGATAATCTATAATTTTAGTTTCTTTAAATCTACTCTTCACTCCTTTCTTGGAACTGGATCACGGTTGTGCAATACTTTGTTATTGTTTCTTTTTTAGAATACGATAGTTTGGATTATCATTTTTAAAGCATATTAACTTTTAGTTTGGATTATTTTGGTACCTTTTTTAAAGTTAAGTGATATTTAATTTCGATCTTTTGTGCAATTTTTGGTTTGTTTCATTTATGCAATCTTTGTTTGTTTCGGTAGAGTACTTCAGTTTTCGAAAAGTTAATTTTTTAAATTTTGGTTTGGATGTTTCATGAAAAGTAAGGCAATATTTAATCCCAATTTGAAATTTAATGTAGAACATTTTAAAATTAATTTATTATTATATTTTTGTATTATTTGGTTTCCTAAAAATGTCAGCAGACGTTAAATGGTCTTTACTGCACTCCTGCCAATCTTGGATTTGGATCATTTATGCAAACTAAGAACATTTCTTCTATGCAGTTCTATGCTCACAGGATGATGATGCGCTCTTCGATATTCAACGTTTTTCTGAAAAGCAAAGACCTGTTCCATCAATTTACTGTCAACCTGTATTCAAGATTGAATTGGAAAGAGTGTTGTACATACAACTGAATCAGAGAACTCTGAGAGTGGGACAGTATGCACATTTGAGAGATGCGTTGATGAACGGTGGAAATGTTGCTATACAGAAACTGAAGTAAACACAAATCGCTAAACTTTCAAAAAATTATCCAAACCAAAAGTTAAAGTTTATGCTTTTGTAAATTTATACGTTGCATAAATTATCAAAATTAAATATTGCTATACTTTCCAAAAGACACCCAAACACAGAAACAAACAAAAAATGCATAAAAGATCAACAAAATTATGGCATTTCGCTAATCAGCCTTTTTTAAATTTACGGCCCACAATGTTTTGTTACACGGCCAAAAAAAATGCAGTTTTTATGCTTCTGTTTGATTTTAGCTTCTCCCTTTAGGTGGCACTACTACATTTTGCCTCATGAAAATATGAGGAACGTTTAGCACAACATTGTCGTCATTTTTTTAGTGTAGTTAGATCAACACTGACTCTATGCAAAGCCCACGTCACAACTAAAAGTCCTACTTTTACGCGCTACGATACAAACTGCAGGCAGTGCAGCCTAATGGGTTTAGTTCAACACAAGTAACTTTTTCATATTTGCCTAACAATACAATCACTGCAAAAAATTAAGCAATGAGAGGAAAATATTAATTTCCAGAAGCCAATCTAAATTTGAGAGGCTGCAATTTGCTGCAGAGGTAGATGGAAATATGCAAATGTGTTATGTAACAGCCAATGTATGATTTTGAGTTGAGATATATGCAAAAAAAGACAGTCTTGGATTTAAACATCATTTTGTTAATGACTCCAATGACCTAACCCTTCACAATGTTGGCTTATTATACAACTGCCTTTTTAAAATTTACAAATCTATCGACACACCATGCGACACACATGAGGCCGTAAACTACATGACAAGAGTTTTTGAACACATTGGAGCCATCTGGTGTACTCTTGCACATATTGGAACTGAAGATTGGGGTACCGATTATGCTTCTCAGAAATCTGAATCCACCTTCACTCTGCAATGGCACAAGACTTTCTGTTTAACGTATTTTTGATTAATGTACTCGAGCAACACAACGACTTATTGACTATGGTCCAAGATCAATCCCCATAGCAAAGATACGAGGACAACACAGTGTAATTTTTAACCATGGTCAGATGACAAAATAACACCTGAGCTGGCACCCCACTCTCCAAGAGATTGTGACATCACACCAATTGGATCTCTTTGCAATTTGAATTTGGCCGCATTTCACAATGACGAGGCCGTCATGGTATTGTTCATGGTGTTGGTTTGCAAATCAAACCAAATGGGAATCTCTAATATTATAAAAGGAAGTGTTTGTCTGTTTGTTTCTTACAAGCAAAGTCCTAACAAATCTATGGCACTTACAGTAATGGGATTTGGCACACAGGTAGTCCAAATTTTTTGCAATTTTAGGGTCGAGACGAATTTTAAAATTAAATCTAGAAGATTTAAAAATGAATTTAAGTTTTTTTCACCCTTATATCATCGTTCCGTACCGCTCCGGCAATTGAAGAAAGGACAGAATTTTGCTATTTTCCCCTCTGATGTCACGTCACAATCGTCACTATTGATGTCAGCCTTTGGAACCATGCCAAGTTTTTTCACCTTCCACTCTTCACAATTAAAAGGGAATGTGTAGTCTTTGCTCAACTGATTCCACAGCAAACATTTTGACTGGCATTTTTTTTTTGTAAAATTGAGATCGTTAAAGATAGATTAATAATTTCAACTGAATTGAAATATGCGGAAAATCTTACACAATATAGCTACCTTGATTTTCTTTTAATAAATAATTTTTCAATTAAATATTTATATTTTTGCAAGAGATTGTGATGTCACACTGATTGGATTTCTTTGTCATTCAAATTTTGCCAAACTTGACAATTACTAGACCATGATGACGCCCGTGGTGTCCACAAAAGTAAATGGCACGGGCAATGCCGGGCTAGCCATACAGTGGCTAGTGTCTTATAAATAATAAAGTATTTTATTTTATTCAAATTTTAAAAAATGCTGAAATTGCTATAATTTATGGAAATTAAATAAATGTTATAAATTATCATATCCAAAAGACTAAATTATGGATATTTTAAAAATCAAAAGCAATGAAAACTCTTTACCTAGTAAAAATCACAAATGGAATCAATAAATTTTATAAAATATGATTAACATTGTAAACTAAATTAAGTTACACAAATCAAATTAAAACATAAAAAAAGATTATGAAACTTAGTCTAAAATGTTAAATTAAATAAACTTGAAACATTCTAATGTAAGGCTAAAATTAGAAACATAAAACTGGCATTTCAGTTTACATTTCAAGACTTTGTATAGAGTAGATGAAGGAAAACATGTGTATCTTATTACTATCAAGTACTTTAATGAAATTGAGGATTACTTACATCAACTTTCAAAATTTTCCAAATTGTTTCGGCAAGAGCATGTCTTCCATCATCATAGTACAGACTGCAAATTAAAATAAATGTAAGTAAAATGTTAAAAATTAGATTAACCTAATCATTAAACAAAAAAAAATCATTGCTTGGGTATTTATGAATTTCCTTACCAGTCAGCACAAATCACAACATCAAATCTGGATTTGAGGTCTGATAAATCATCATCAACATCCCACCGTAAAAGCCTAAACAAGAATTAACATTGAACAGATAAAAATCTTGAAAACAAAGGCCCAAAATAAAATATGTCTTGAGTTCACTTTACAAATGATACATACAGATCCATGTATTTAACAAGGTGTATCATGCAAACATACACCCGTTTAGTGGAATATGATAAATATCAGTCTGGATAAACCTTGTTAGTAAAATGCGGTAAATATAAGCCTGGATACACCTCATTTAAAGATATTCTGAATCATAGATTTAGCATAGACATGACATGCTAAACTTATACTATTTAAATAAACACATTAAAGGAACTGTTTCAATGAGGGTAATTTGCTTTACCAATGTAACCCCTCTTAAACTCTATAAAAAAGTAATTTTTCCCCCTCCCCCCCAAAAAAAGTAATAACATTTTTATCTTATAACCAAATGTTTAGAAGCTGAAAAGTTTACAACTTACTCACATAAAATAAACATGAGTATTGTTTGGCCAATAGAAAGGGTACTTACCGACTAACAACATGTGTTGCTCCAAAATACTGGAGATTTTGATCAATAATGCTTTGAACATCTAAAAATGTTAAGGTTACTAAAATGAAATTCGAAACATAAAACGGCAAATTAAATGTAGAGTAGACACTCATACTAGGGATACAACATCAATGTCAATGTTTTCAAAACATCGATGTTTTATAAAAAACATTGATTTATTTACCATCAATTTATGGGAGCTGATGTTTGCTTAACTTCGATGTTTTTTCGTCAACAATGTTTTATTTTGAATGAAAAAAGGACCATTATAAAAATAAACATGTGTTAAGTATTCGTCAGTGATGGCGATATCCATCCCATCAGAAAGAGCTTTTTCCCTAAATGGTAGGACAGTTTAAGGGGCAGAAAGTTAACTAACTTCTTTTTTTACAAACTGTAAATAACAAATATTAAGGAGTAAATAATTATAGGCCTCAATATTTTTTATTTGCAGGACATAAAAAATAAGTTTATTTTTACTCCCATAAGTCGATGAAGAGTTAATAATAACCAACAATAATTATTGTTATGTACCTACTTATACTTAATAGTATCTATTTCAAATTGTAGTAAATATTATTTTCTTTTGAATAATTCACTTTGAAAACAAAAGATTTCTTAATTGTGCTTATTAATTCTTTTTACTTTGTTTTGACAGTTAAAAAAATCTTAGTTTTAAATTAATAAACACAGCAACTGACAAATTAAATCCCCCCAGGTTAACATTAATGTTAGAGGTTACTAAACCAGCTTAAAAAAAATATGGGAAAAACTGGATGGGTTTTGGGCCATGTATTATTAACATCAATGTTTTGATGTCGATGTTGCATCCCTAACTCAAATGAGAAATTTCACAGTTTTGGAAGGTTGAGGAGTTTGTAGAGAGCAGGTTTTGTTTTCTAAAATAAATTTGAATTCCAAAAATAATTTTGAAAACATATAGAAAGGCACATTATATCTAACTCATTTGAAATTTGGATGTAATCCTGTTTTTTGCGCACATGGATGTAAGTGATTGTCTTAGTTAGGAGAAGGGGCAGTTCACCATTGCTCACCAATTTGCCCTTTGTGATTTCAAAGGCTGTGGCCAGGCTAGGGGAAAAAACTAATGTAACAGCAGAGTTTTCAGCAAACAAATATGAAGATTACTACCTCTCCCACTTGAAAATATTTTAAATAGAACAAAATTATCTGAACATTTTCATGAAAACCAAAACATTGCAATGCTGTGTATGTGATTTGCATAAACCTTTTAGAAGGAATTTTGTATAGCAGTCACTTGGACAAATGCATCTATTAATTCCATATATCACTGTGACACATAAAGATAACAAGAGTATATCAAGTCGAACATTTCAAAAAACGTCTTATAGTAATTTGTAATGAAATTACAAATTGATGATATATTATTAGATTTTATTAAAATTTCAGAATCTTTAGCCTCAAGATAAGTGAAATTATACACTTTTCATTCTGATCACAGCCAATTCTGGAACACATATTAGTCATGTGCAAATACACAATTCATGTGAAAAGGAAAGATAAATTAAATGAAAGGATACTTTCTACACAACGAATGTTGCCATCAGTACCAAACACTTCCTTTGCTCCAGCAGTAGCAGCAATCTGAAATTAACACAAAGTAGAAATAAATTTGATAAAATTAAACTTATGATCCTCTACTAAAAATTATAAATTGTGTATCATTTATTATTATTGTGCATCATTATGTGTAATCTAGTGTTTTGTATAGTATATTACGTCTTAAAAAATTATTTTACTGTTATGTTAGAAATAGAATAAGACATATTTTATACAATAAAATGCAACAGATGAAAATGCATAATATTGACACATGTCATGGTTAAAAATATGTTACTAAGAACTAAAAATTCTATTAAAGAAAATTTGTATACTTCCAAATTGTTCAGATATGTGACAAGAATACATATCTAGAATTGGTATTTTTGATAGCTATTTCTATACATAAATCAGAAATAACAGAACTCCTTTATGAAACAAATATTCAATTTATTCAATCCAAACCAAAAGTGGTAGCAACTATAGTTGAAGCATATTTTACTACAAAACTCCTCTATCACTCAAATTATAGTAATTTTTTTTATCAATTCAAAAGCAGGGTTACATTTACTTTTCTAGCTAAGTAAATATAACTATCTACCAAGCAATGAAGTTCAAAAAAGCATTTGAATGAATTACAGATAGCTGTAGTTATATGTCTTATGCTCAGCCAAGCTGTGTCAAACAGAAGACAAGCAACATCAAGTAATCAACAAGGTTGGGAATAAATAGTAGAAAGGCAGGAAAGGGTAAAATGAAAGGTAGGATAGATCATTAGAGGTTGTGATGCACGTGTATATTTAAAGAAATCAAACCATTTGAGGAGTTTAATAGAAAAATACATTTTAATTTAAGTTATACACATATGGTATATTCTTTTAAAACTCATTTAATAAGCAACACAATAGTTATGAAGATTAAAATATTTTCTCCAGTCAGGCACATTTTAAAGTTATGTAAAATTGACAAGTTTATTATTTAATAAAATTGTTGATGCAATTTTAATCCAAACATATGTGCCACCAAAATCCAGTCAATACTAGAATTGTAGTCTTTCAGTAAAAGTATTCGTGGAACTCAAGTCCGTTTAAAGGGCTGTCTAAAATAAAGTTATGCAATTTACACATCAACAAGTTTAGTGAGATGTATAATGGGTTAATACTTCTGAAATTCACAGAATTAGTTAAAATAATACTTTTAAACTAAATAGATTAGTGGTACTTTTGGGAACTGTAGAACATTAGTAGAGCCGAATTAAGAACAATAAACTTACAGCTAAACCACTTAAGCAGGACATACCACCACCAAGTTCACATACACTGTTTCCACTGGAAATGAGAATGGGAAAATTAATAAAATAGAGTTCAGATTTATGTTATTACTTATTTACCTTTTTTACAGACATGCAAGCTTTAAAAATTACCAAAAGCCGTTTTTCTAATATACCAACTACACCCAAGATAAAGTGTTTAATAAGTATAGCAAATAAATAATAGCATATAGGTATATTATACAATAATATTGCTTCAGAAAATAACTTTTCCTTTGTATATTTTTCTTAATATTTTCAATGGTATAAATTTTTCAAGATTCTTTTGGTTGAACTACAATTGCCATCACTCAACATTGTTGGGAATTGTCTCACCATTATGATATTAAACAAGCAAAAGTGGTAAAATTTCTAAAACCTATTCTTGATATATATTCTATCCTATTCCATTAGAAAAGCCATATCAATTTTTGTCACCTAACACACAATTACTTCACATGAAACCTAGGGGCTTTAATTAACCCTTCCAGTGGTTGTCTTGGAGAGGCGTCTTGTCATTAGCAAAACTAATCAGATCTTGATAGATGAGATGACTTGTCATTGAAAACTGACCAGATCTTGATTATGTAAAAAAAAAAATCTCCACTATCTTGATGACGAAACTCTTTGGAGAGTTAGGAAAATAAGGTGAGGCAACACTATTCTAGGATAATATATTTTAACTTGCATTCTTCCCTCACTGATTACTTCTACCCCGATGATGGTGGATGCTTTGCTCTACCAGAACGAACAGCAATTGGTCATTTTCACCTGTTTTAATCTTTATTATTTGAATTTTGAAGTTTTTAAATTTTTGACTAAGGTTTTATTTTTCTATTTGCCACTATTTAGGTTTGTAAACCTCCCTTTCACTAGAATTTCTCCTACATACTTGCCAACTTTAAAAACTGTGCGTCAGTAAAATTTTTGTGCAAATGCCCCTTGTCACAAAACACAATATAAATACATGAATTAATGTGTATTAGAAATATCCTTATATTTAACAATAACTAGTATTATTTGTACTTAAAAATGCATAAGTAAAAATTCACATTTTTATCTACTGCAGAAACCTTGCAAAGCAGTGGTGTTTTAATACAAAACAGAGCACATCCACTGTAAAACATTCACTTTATGAGTACCTACACATTACATCCACAATTGTATGTTATATACCATTTAAACTTGTCAGGATTACACATCATTGGGGTTCATGAAGCTTATATGCAAGTAGATGAAAGAAAAAAAAATCAATGTTCTATTTACAAAGTTGTTTCATTTAGTGTTTTATCCAGAAGAGGCGGTTGCAGAAAAATTCAATGAAACTGTAGCAGCTTTTTTGGGTCTTTAATAACTCTGCACTGAATTTCTGCTCAAAACAAGATTTGGGTATTTGTGTCGTCAACACCAACAATCTTTCCAACATTTTGTTTTTAATGAGAGAATGGTAATCAGTTCGGTTCTTTCTGACGAGGCTGAGATTCTCTCACACTCTGCATTGGGATGAGCAGAATAGAAAGCATAATTTTGGCCAATCAAGAGATATGGCCTTTTAGAAGTTTATCAGCCCCTCTTAGTTTACCTACTTCAACCCACTGCACATCAATACTGTCATATCCTTCTATTACCACAGATAAACACTCCAGCTGAAGACAACAAAACTCTTTTTCCAACCCATCCATTGCTTCGTCGTAGCACTTAGCAAGTCTGATAGAAATTTTTAGTGAATGGTTGCAGAGAATGAAATATTTCGATTGCCCGATCGAACTATTAAAAATCCTTAAAAAATGGCAGACTCATCCGTAAATCAGTAAAATTAAGTGGAAATCTGTAAAAGATGGCAAGTATGCTCTTATGCTTGAACCTTTGAATATAAGTAAAAAAATTAAAGATGATACTAAATCAAAAGTAAAATTACATGAACAGCATTAAAGCCACTTTCTTTTCAAATGAAACTTATAACCTTAAACGTATAAGAGACAAGGTTAATCATCCAAAATATATAGAAGTGGGTAAAGGCTGAGAACTTGCCTATTTAAACTAAATTCAAATGTAATGTCTTTCATAAAATATACTGATAATGCATAATTATATTAAAACTTACAGAATACCATGTATCATAATTGGTGCATTTTGATTTGAAGTAAAGAATAAATTTTATGTAATATTTTTCTAGCTATTAAAGTTATGACAAACCCATTTCACTTCTACCATTAATTGCTTGACTTTAATTTCCACTTGTAACTCAAACGAATGTTTTTACATCAAACCAAACACAATTTTATAAACTTCAAATCAATAACTATTGAGTTGTTGGTACAATATGCATAGTTACTTATTAATTTGATCATACAAAATATTAATCACAGCAACAAACCAAACTGGCTATAACTATTCAATTATCTTACCCAAATAGTTCCTTGTTCTTCATACAATAATATGTTAAAACCTCCTCAGAAGGCCATATACCTGAAGAAAAAATAATATTTCATGATTGATTAAACATATATTAAGTTCTTTGAAACCCATAGATATTGAAATCTTCTCCAGAATTTGATATTCAGACTGAAGAAATACAAAAGTGCATAAGAATTAGTGTGTCCCTAAAGTGGCATAGCATTAGGTACTTTCAAGTTTTGAAATTAAACAGAACTCCAGATGACAGAACACAGATGATATTTAACTGTACAAACTATAGCAGACATACTCACATTATCTGAAAGTATATTTAGTAGAACTATAGTCAAAACAATTAGGTATACAATTTAAAAAAAAACATTAAAAAATGCAGCTGTCTTTCCATTTAGCTTGAAAACACTAACTGTGATTGAAAGAATTCCAAAATCTAATATATTCGTCCCATCTCAATTGGAAGGAAACTGTACAGAGGCTGTTCACACATTTTTTAGACAATGTATATTGTATTCACAAAACTAAATTATATAAAATTCTTGTGTTTTAAATGTTCTATTTGATAGCCCTTATTCTGAACTATCTTTCGACACCGTAATTTCCAGGATAATAATGCCTTTTAAAGTGTCAGAAGAGGTATTCTATCCCATTCCTCCTGAACAACTTTCCAGAGTCCTGTAAGTGTAATTGGGCCAACGTTTGGATAATGCAGATTTTAAAAGTCTGAAAGCACAAAAATCCATAGGTGATACATCAGGAGATTTAGTAGGGATATAAGTGGAGGGTATCGCCTTGATACCGGTTTTTTGATCCATAGGAAATTTACAGTGGATTTTTATGTGTGACTGCTAGCTTTGTCTTGATGGAGTTCCACAGATTGATGGCACTGTGGGTAAAGCGATGGTATTTCATTCAGAAAAATTGGCGATAAAATATGTTTCTAATAGTATTTGGACTTAATCTTGACATTTTTTCCCACTCTCTTTATTTTTAACTTCCCATTATATGAAAAACCAGCAACAATCATGAATCCCTAAGAAAAACTTTCTTTCGATTCTGTGAACCATGTACTTAAATTTTTTTCTCCCCTTTATGATAATAAATGGCTCTTTTTTTTTGCTACAATCATTTATTTTACCCATGATTCATCTATAGTGACAATTTTTTCCCATTTTTCTTTGGATAAGTGTTTCTCATATAGAATTCAGCAGTGTGTGATACGTTCAGCGATATGCTTTGGAGAAAGACTATGCACATTGCGTTTTTTCACTTTCTTAAGATTTAAATCAACATTTAACATTTTGTTTACAGTGGACACCGAGCATTTTAATGATTTTGCACCTGTCATTTGATTAGGGGGATTTTCTTTTAACATTAAACAACGTACCTTTGCAATAGTCGAATATGTCCTTTTCTTCCTTGGATACTTGTTTGGAATTTTTGTCCCACTTGAGGCTCCAATTTGACATTTTTTTCCTTTCTTGTTGACGATATTACCTATTGACGCTTTAGATATCATAAAACCATGACTCTGACAACGTTTTGGGATATCGGAATATGAATATTTCTCTTCGGAAAGAGCATAAATATAGCCTTCCAACCACTGATTCGTTAAAAACGCCATTTTGAATAAAAACAAACTTCTCAAGCCGCAGACGATAATTTTGACTTTTAAAAACATAGTACAACTGCAATTATTTCTTTTGTAGCAAATAATTTTTTATTACCGCTAACCAAAATCGTCTAACAAATGTGCGAACAGCCTCTGCAGCTAACAGTCATTGACTTCTTGATGCCTAAAAAACTGAAATAATTGAGGGTATATGGAACATTCTGTATTATCTTGCCAGGAGTCATATCAGATTTTAAGGTTCTCTTATTTGGCAACATATAAGAGGATCAAGACAGAAGTACCAAGCCATATTTTTGGTCAAATTAAAGTAACACTGCTATTTGCTACCACAATAAGTTACAATCTACTATAAAGAAAGAAAATATGTCAGTTTTTTCCTGAACCATTCTACAAGGTATTCCAATTTGCTAATGAATTAGAAGATTTGACTGTAAATGAAGATGTGAATTCTGATTACCTATCTACAAATTCTGATGTCTCAATGAATAAGTGTAGTTTGCCATAATCAATCAATTTCCAAGATTGTTTAGGTTATACTTAGTTTATATTCATTTCATAAATTTATGAAAATGCAGAGGGCATAACAAAATCTTTTTAGTGTAGTTTCAAATTTCATTATGTTACAAAACCTCAAAAAATTGGTATAAGTTAGGTTAAAAAAGAAATTTAAATAATAAATGGTCTATATATGTTTTGGTGAATATCGCCTAATGCTTGTAACTTAAAGTACAAGCTGGTAATTTGCTGTTTATATTATTTTAATAACCTTTTAATTTAGAGTGTCTATATTTAGCTTTTAAATGTTTAGTAAGAAAGTTACTTACAAACATTTCCAGTGTTATCAAAGCCCTTTAGCTCTTCAGATGTTATTCTTCCTGAACACAGCCTAAAAGCATCCAAGAATAAAAAAAAATTAATTCCAGCATTTTTAATATACTGATAATATACAGACTGAAAATTGTGAAACTTTTATTGAAAAGTGCTTACAATGCTTACATTCATTATATGGGAAATTCCATGGACCTCATGAATCAGACATCAATTGTTATAAAATTTAATGTAAATAAAGAATGGATTAAGATTACTAAACAGAAACTGATTTATAAACTCATTGATCTATGCATCTAATAAAGCATCTACAAGCAGAAAGATAGAAGTTTAGTGAGAATTTATTTAGAAAAGTCTAGTGAGAATTTAGTTTCTCAATAGGCAACCTTTCAGACTGTGACTCATATTATCAAAAAAAGACATAACTTTTTTAGACTTTCGAAAATGACAATTTTTTTTCTCTCCTTCTAAGTACAGGTAATAAAAAAAGTATTTGGATGCTTTACTAAGAGTAGGTCTTGTCAAACCTAAGAAAAATTTAATTGCTGTATTAATTAAATAAATTGTACAGTATTAATAAAATAAATTTGACATTTTTTTATGTGACTTGCGTTACATTTATGAATTCTGAGAACTGAATGCTTATAAAAACATTTTTTTTAAATTTTAATCTGTGCTAAAATTAACGTTTTTCTATATATTTGAGAATAATTGTTTACTAATGAGAGAAATTGCACAATTTAAATAATGCCTTATAAACATATTTATTTGCAGTAAAAGTTGAAGGATATTATCATTATTATTGAAAATTGTGTATTTAGATCTGAATTTTTCTATTTCTTCCTTTGTATCAGAAACATTTGTTTTCACTACTTTTTAGCAGCTTCTCTGCGAATTCATGCACATTATTTACTATAGACTTCCTTTTCTCCATTTGGTCAAAAACATATTTTGCTGCCTAAAATTTCGTCTCCTGTACCTTTACCAATGATTTTGCAAAATAGTTCTACGTAATAGATACTTTGTATCTTTGTTCCTCTGTTTTAAGAGAAGCTGCTATGTATGCGTTTTTAAACTGACCCCCTTATATGGACTGTCAGATGAAATTTCAACATTTTGCACACAAGTTGAAATAATTAGCATTAAAAAGGTATGTATTCAATAATGATCTCTTTGGAAAGACCCTAATAATATGATGTTATCACTACAGGATGGATGGAAACCAAAAAAATAAATACCAGCAGTGAACAAGCTCACTTGTTTTTGTCTACAATGTGCACCTTGGATCTCATCCTGAAATGTACATGCGTTGTTTTAAGAAAAGTACTTGCACCTTGCATAAATTCCCCCACCCTAAAAAAAAATTTTTAATTGCCAGATCATGTATAATTGATAAGCCTTAGATTAACTATGTTTAAAGTAACAATGCTCCAGAAATTGATGAATGAGACCCGAAATAAGTTGATACAGTTCCAAATATGACACAGAACCTTCTATCTTTTGAAAATTATTTTCTGCATCTTGTTTCCAAAAATATCATTTCAGGCCAAATTCTTCTACTCCAGGCAATATAATCTGCTATTTTACAACTGCAAACGCAAAATTCGCTCAGTGGAGGGGGTAGATTAAGTTTTTTTGTGACAAAAAATGCAAATAATCCTAAATGTCCTAGGTTTGGAGGATTCCAGATTTTGGACTTGGTACTTTATAACATTTTTAATACCTCTTTGCATTGGCTTAGCCAATAATTTCTTGAACTGCACAGTAATTTTTTCTTGGAATGAATTGGAGTAAATGGGAATCATTTCAATACAGAAGTGTAAATGTATTTGCAAGACCTATATGAAATTGTCATGGCATATACGCAAGAAAACATGCAGAATCTTATTTCTCTAATCTCATTCAAAAGAACATGCTTTGGCGCAATTCAAAATTCCTGCTCTTACCAAGCTCTGATGAATTTTCCAGATTTAACATTTCACACTTCTTTCAGTGAGCACATAAGAGGATGAGTTTGGTTTTTCATTATAAGTCTTTTCCAAAATCGGATTGATGTTTTCATGTCCAGGTGCCATTCAGCTAATATAATTTCGCTCATAAAATTATATAAAATTTGTCTACTTTATCTCTACTCAAAACTGATAATTTAGAATAATTACTAATTAGTTACAATGTGGTGTGCTAGTTAAACCTCACTGCTTGGGTCATAGCTTTGCCAAATATGTTCGCATTTTTATACTATTGAGGTATTTCTTTGCATTCCCTCTGTTCCTTAAAATGTGACACTTTTAAGCTCTATTTCAAACTTTCTTTCTTCTAACATTACATCCTTTTGTACAGCTCTACTCTGGCACATTTTCTTTAATTTTTTAACCCTTCTCCATTTGTATTTCATAGTAATACTGTACTTTTCTTTATATTTGTCATAATTTCTTTCTTGCTTTAGTTTTCCTCTGCAACTGCAATATAGATGTCATAATATAATTTTTATATTACTATTATAAAAGGAAATTTTTCTGTCTGTGTCATGAAGAATCTATGGCACTTACAAAAATGAAATTTGGCACACAGGTAGTCCTAATTTTTTGCAAATATTGTGTGCAGCCCAAATTTTTAAATTTGACCTAAAACATTTAAAAATAATTTTTTAGTTTTTTGAAAACATAATTTTTTTTGGAGGGGGGAGGGGGCACAGAGGGAGTCAATGTTTTAATTTTGCATCCAGGTTTTTCTGTTCTGAAATCTAGTCACCTTAGCCATGGTGGAAGGAATGAGGCGACATCCCTGTGTCATAATGGGTAGAGGTGGGCCGTATTCTTTAAATTAATGTTTTCTCTCTCAGAGATGGTGCTGTGGTGGAAGAAATAAAGCGACATGCTGTATCATAATTTTTTGCAAATTTAACGTGTCCAGCCTGATTTTTAAATTTTAATCAAAAATATTTTTAAATTAATTTATTTATTATTAGCCACTTTGGCGAGCATTAGCGAGCAGTGGTCACACCTTACTCCACAAAAAGAACTGTGACAAGCAGGATGTCAAGATTTAAATCACTTAATTTAAATCATGATTTTAATCAAATGATTTTTTTTTAATCACTGATTTAAATCACAGTTAATCTTACATTTTATAACTAAGTAAATACACCATAAAAATGACAGAAGTGGTCAAATGCTTTAATTTTTCTGCACTCATGGTGATTTCAGCACTAATGGTTATACCCAGCTCAGAGGGAACAGGGTCAATAACTGCATATGATAAAAGATTGCAACAGACAGTTGTAACTTATTAGAATATACGATATACTGGAAACAGTAATGTAAACACATGACATAAATCTAAATGCCAGGAAGTGTAATGTATAAACATTTCTGATTAACAACACTCATAATATAAACACTTAAAGGGAGTATAGAACAGTTTGAATCAAAATTATAAACTAAAGGGGTGACGGATTTATAAGCTAAAAAAAACACAAGTAAAGTTTTTGAGGCATTTGTCAGTTAGCTTCCAAAGTATGTGCCGCAGCACCCTGGAGTGCCGCGTAGAGAGACGAGAGGTACTGCGAAGTGCCCGTAACCTCCAATCGAAGCTATTTCTAAGCAACAGAAAAAAGGTTAAGGTCACTTATCAAAAATCGGTTCACTCCCCAACCAAGAGCATGATGAAGGTAATTTTATTTGTTTTATTTATATTTTCACCAACCTATGTTTTCTTATTAAGTAAAATTAAAGTGTGTGTGAATTTTAAATACTAGTTGTATTAATTATATTTATGTTCTTAATTCTCTCATTTCTTTTTCAAAGTGCTACAAATATGAAATATATATATATATATATATATATATATATATATATATATATATGTAATTATATACTACAGATAAATATTACATGACAACGAGGGTGCTGTGAGAAAATTATAATTCTCTTAAGGGTGCCACCACTTGGATAAGTTTGGGAACCTCTGTGTTTGCTTATTCTTGTAGTTAGCAATAGAGATTAAAAAAGTAGAAACATACATTTTCACACACAGCCATTAAAATGTCAGCAGGAAAAAAGAAAGATTCAATATGAATTAAAACTAAGTGAAAATCCAATTATTATTGCTGTGTGTTCTGCAGTGTATTACCAGAATTTACTATAGTCTGATTATTTCTGAGTTCTATTCTACTTCTCAGACTATAGTTTAGGTCTGTCACTTACACTTGCTGATAAATTCGTTAACATGATGATGTAATTTTCTCAAGAAAAACTATGAAATTTATCAATTTGTGTTTTAAAGTAAAATAAATGTTAAGTAAATATTGATTAAACATGTCACAGATTCTGATTGTTTACTGAAAATAAATATTGGTTTACATGTCATGTCACAAACTCAATTTTTTATTCAACAAATTTATATATATTTATTATATAAACAGTGTTTAGGACCTGCAGAAATTTAAATAGAAAAATATTATTTATATCAAAATAATCCTATTTAAATCAAATAAATCCGATTAATTGATTTAAAAAAAAAATCATGTTTTTTTTACACCTTGGTGACAAGCATTGCTGTGCTAGCCATACAGTATGTGTTACATAATAAAATTATATATATATATCTAATATATAAAATCTAATATATAAAATTTCCATGTCACAATGTTAGTTACCGTACTCCTCCGAAACGGCTTTACCGATTTTTACCAAATTTTATATGCGTATTCAGTAGGTCTGAGAATCGGCTACTATCTATTTTCCATACCCCTAAGTGATAAATTTTTTTTAAGAAAATAAACATTTATTTTTATTATTAAAGTTTAATCCTGATATATGCTTAGTGTTACCAATCTTAGATTCTTAAAATTTGCCGCGCGTGTCTTTGGCACGATTAGTTCAGTTAATCAAGTTTTAGTTAAACAAGTGATTTACATAACCTTAAAAGTACTCAACATGTGTCACGAGCTCCAACCAACAACGGCTTTTGTGTTGTAAGTATACTTTTTTTATATAATTATTTGAATTTTTTACAACTATTGTTTCAAATTTTTTTTCACAAAACTAATATTTTCGCTATAATCCTGGCCGATGCTGATGCACGTGTGAGCATGCAGCAATTGCGTCAAGAACAATCAGAAGATACACGAGAGCGCAATGAAGTTATTTCATTAATTCTATTTATATGTGTTTTGTACAGTGAGCAATGCCAAGAAAACGCAAAGGGGCTGATTTGAGCCGTAATACAAGTAGGTCCAGAAGTATGAGAGATAAAAGATCCCAAAGAACGAAGAACAAGTCCAGCAACAAAATGCTGATGCACGTGTGAGCATGCAGCAATTGCGTCAAGAACAATCAGAAGATACACGAGCTGAGCGCAATGAAGTTATACGTTTAGAACAACGACAATCATGCCGTTTTACGGTTAATAGACGCAGAACAAATGACCAACAACGCCAACAGGTACATCGTGCATTTACATCTGATTCATTTTTGCGTCTAGCATTCCAGTATGAGCCCGATATTGAATATTATGCTCATTTAAAAGTGGTAATCGGTGCTATGGATAAGGAATGTCCGCATTGTCATGCTCTCAAATTCAAAAATGAGCCACCTGGGATGTGTTGCGCGTCAGGAAAAGTGCAACTACCTGAAATTGAAACACCACCTGAACCATTGAACGGTTTACTTATCGGTACGGATCCAGATTCTAACGTATTCCTGAAGTCAATTCGAACATTCAATTCATGCTTTCAAATGACATCGTTTGGAGCAACAGAAATAGTTCGAAATACTAATGCTAATGGTCAACAATACAATTCTACATTCAAAATCAGAGGCCAAGTTTATCATAAAATGGGCTCATTGCTGCCAATGCCAAACGATTCACATAAATTTTTACAAATCTACTTCATGGGCGGCGAGGATTCCGGAAGCGCACTTGCCAATCGCGTGAATGCCCGTTGTGACTATAATAACCTTGATTCATTTTTTGCCAGGCGCATCGTCAGCGACTTGGACGCTCTATTGAAAGAGCACAATGAATTGTTGAAAATATTCAAATCACACATGCACAAATTACAAAGCGATAATCACGCTATTGTCATTAATCCTGATAAAACACCAGCTGGAGAACATATTCGTAGATCCAATGCACCTGTTGTTGAAGACGTTGCTGGAATCATGGTTGGCGATCGTACAGGTACACGAGAAATTGTGATTCGTAGAAGAAATAATAATCTTCAGTTCATTGCTGATACACATCGTTCATATGACGCTCTCCAATATCCGCTAATATTCTGGAAGGGGCAAGACGGATATTGCAGCCAATTCAATTCAAACGAATTCAGTTTCCGATTAGATTGGCATTTGCAATGACAATCAACAAATCCCAAGGCCAAACGATGTCTGTTTGTGGCTTAGATTTGAGTACACCATGTTTTTCACACGGGCAATTGTACGTAGCATGCTCTCGAGTCGGTAAACCATCCAGTTTGTTTGTGCTCGCTAAAGATGGGCTAACAAAAAATATTGTCCACGCTATAGCATTAAAAGATTGATGTTGTTTGTAAGTGTTACTGTCGTAATTAATATGTGATATGTAATTTTAAGAAATAAACTATAATAACTTGAAAATAATATTGTTTGACGTTTGTTATTTTTATATTCCCTTATCGTTCATAGCGCTCCATGCCCATTTCACGCATATACCACATACTTACACACTTATAATAAGTAAGTTACTTTTTGTCTACACTAGAATTTATCTAGAAACTATAAATAATTTATAAGGCAAAACAACGTTTGCCGGGTCAGCTAGTATATATATATATATATATATATATATATATATGTGTGTGTGTGTGTGCAACAAACTATATTATATAACAAAAAAGAAACAAGTTTTACAAAAATAAATCTATTACAAAATCGTGCACTTCAAATTTTAATAGAAAATTAAAAGCCAATTTGTATGTACAACATTTAATTTAATGACAGATTTTGTGTGACTCACATTACAAAATAAAATGTGTTCTTGTCTTTTAAGAAAAAGCATGAATCACACACAAAATAAAATTTTTCATTTACTCTTGCTCTTCATACTAAGAGGAAAAGTGAAAGTTTTAATTTTAAACACAGAATATTTTAAAAGAAGTTAAAACTAAATTTTTGTGACTCATGTTACATTATATTAAGTACTTTTTTGATAGTTATTCCCTTAATATTGTAATGGATATCTGTTACAAAATGAGACTAATTTCTGCTTCATAAATTGCTTTCTATTATGCATGAGAATTAAACAAAAATATATATAATAATATTAGAAAAAATATAAATAATTTATATAATAATTAATATAAAAAATTTTCACATCTAGGGTTTTAGAACAGCTGACCATATTCTGACAAAGTAAATGAGTAAGGTGATTGCCACAAGTTAAAAAGCTTTAAACTATCTAGAAAACTAAAGAAAATGCAAGTTAATTTTCTTTAATTTTATGTAATTTTTGTTTTATGGAATTGTTTATGGAATTGCCCTTAAATAGATGTAAACAATGGCACTGACAGCAAGATACAAGAAAGAACAATTACGAAACTGAAACTTGAGTTCAGCACTGGTCTACTAGCATTGAGAATTTTTTTCAAACAGAAATTGAATGGAATTTTTGCACTTACTTTCAGAAGTAAAATTTCACGGAAGACATGTTTTATGAATTAAATTAGCATTATGACAGTTTTGAAACATTTCCCCCAAGGTAATCACGTTTTTACAACAAAACTCCAAGGCATATTTTTACCTCTTAGCTAATCAAACTTGAAGAATTTTTTGCACTGCACCCACTTTTAATCAAATCAGTCCCTTTTTTAAATCCAATTCCAAGAAATGGATTCATGCAAATTTAATATCTTTGTTAAATCACAAATTTATAAAATGAACCAGAGAACCACAAATAAAAAGTAAAAGTTTTCTGTGATAATGCACAGTAATGCAGAAAGTACTTTATACATGAATTTACTTTATATATGTGATTGAAATCCCTTAATTTATTCCAGACGTACCTTATTTTAAGTTTCAAACGAGATTCTTCCAAACAAGAACATTGAAACCATTTTTCTTTAGCATTATCATTTTCTACATCATCTGTAGGTATCATGTGAATTAAACCAAATGTCGAAAACTGGCGAACTGATCCTGGAAAGTCGAAAGAATCTTGAACTTTTCCTTCTTGCAATGCCTAAGGAAAAGAAAGGTTACATATTCATTTTTGCTTCATAATGCTTTTTATAATATTTAAAAGCTAACCAGGCCAGAAACAAAACACTTATAATTTTTAATTTATACTTGTAGAAACAAATGTTTTATAGATTTTAGCATCATACACCACAATATTTCTTAATATATATGCATCAGTGCTACTTTAAATAGTAGTTCATTATGGAACATTCTTCAAGACAAAGGAGTATGTCATGAAAAGTTTTCAGTATTAGAAAAATTTTATAAAACTAAGGAAAGAAAAGTCCAATTTTTAGTATATTATCATCGGAAAATAAAAATCGATTGCTACAAAAGTAGTAATTGAATAAAAAGGAATTTACCAACAATAAATGGATATAAAACTGTTAAGAAGCATAATAGAAGTTTTTAACTCTACATTCATGAAAATGGAGGAACACTGATTATCTATCTAGACAATTTTCTGCCAATAGTTCTTGTACGAGTGCTTTTAGATTTTGCAAAAATAAAGGACTACACTCTTGCTCTTTTAATCTGAAGGCACTGAAGACCTTATATATTCAATTCATTGATGAGGTTTTACAACATAAGGTCCCGGAAATGAAAAGCAGACCCAAACAAAGAAAATAATAAAAAGTAGTATAGAACTCACACATTTAAAAATTCTTCAGTGTATGGAAAGAATTTGATCTACTAACTTCTGTTAAATTGTCAAAAATATGACAAAGAATAATTCGATAAATCGCAAGACTACACGGGTCTAAACTTTAGAAACTATCACAATAAGACAAGACAGCTGATTTTATTTTATGTTTTTCCAGCCAATTTCTTTCATTTTTTTTTTAATACAATACATTTTCTCAATAAAATTATGCAACTCAGATTTAGGTACACACACCTTATGATGGGGAGATAAGCTGCTTTGCAGTAGGAACTCTGTAAGTGATTGTCCAGTCCAGTCAATTCTTACATACATAACACATGGTAATGTTATTATGTTAAGTCTTCCGTAAATTATTAAATTTGACATTAGTGAATTAAATTTCTAATGTCAAATAACAAATTTTCTCTGAAATAAAAGCTGTCTCCACACTTAAACTACACTCACTGCCAAAAGCAAAGCACAGAGAGGAAAAAGTTAATTTCCAGAAGTCAATCTGGAATTTGAGAGGCTGCAATTAGCTGCACATGTTCATGGAAGTATGCAAATGTGTTATGTAACAGCCAAACACGGTTTCCTGTCGAGAAATATGCAAAAAAGACAGTAATAAGAAACCAGCATTTTGAAGGGTTAGAGGAGTTGCATGTAAAAAGCTTCTATAACTTTTGTACGATTAGTTTCCAAGACAGACGTGCTTCAAAGGTTTCCAGAAGATGAATGGCAGATAGTGAGTGCTGGCGTTCTGTGGGATGCCTTGAAGCAAGGCATTCAATCACTGATGCAGCTCTTTTCTTCAACATTCATCATTCTGTCATTTCATGATTATGGAAAATTTCTAAACAAGCCAGTTGTTTGAAGACATGTGGCCGGCCGGCAAAGGGTTACGAACCCCACTGAAGATCGATATATTGCTGTTGTAGCGAAGTGGAATCGAAGAGTGACCTCCACACGTGCGACATCTATGGTTGCAGCACAGCATCCATTGGTAAGACGATATACTGCCACTAAACTGCGACGAAGGCTACACATGAATGGACTGTACACCCGGGTACCACAAGTTTATGTTCCTCTATCCGTCCAATCCAGAGGAGCACGATTAAAGTGGTGTCGGCAACATATGAATTGGATTGTGTCTGATTGAGCTAACTATATGTTCACGGATGAGTCATTGGAATATCGCACCGACCTGCACATCTATAGACGGGGTTCTTTAACTGCTGTCCGGTATCGGGACGAAGTCATAAAACTAACTGTGAGATTGTACGCTGTAACATATGAACTGGATTGTGTCTGATTGAGCTAACTATATGTTCACAGTTGAGTCGAGATTTACCCTGGGGACAGATGACAAATGTGTAAGGGTCTGCAGACATCAAGGCACACACAATCGGCCCAGGAACATCGTGCATTTCAAGGTGGAAGCATCATAGTGTGGGACAGGATTTCATTGGAATATCGCACCGACCTGCACATCTATAGATGGGGTTCTTTAACTGCTGTCCAGTATCGGGACGAAGTCATAGAACAAACTGTGAGATTGTACGATGCAACATATGAATTGGATTGTGTCTGATTGAGCTAACTATATGTTCACGGATGAGTCATTGGAATATCGCACCGACCTGCACATCTATAGACGGGGTTCTTTAACTGCTGTCCGGTATCGGGACGAAGTCATAGAACTAACTGAGATTGTACGATGCAACATATGAATTGGATTGTGTCTGATTGAGCTAACTATATGTTCACGGATGAGTCATTGGAATATCGCACCGACCTGCACATCTATAGACGATGTTCATTAACTGCTGTCTGGTATCGGGACGAAGTCATAGAACTAACTGTGAGATTGTACGCTGCAGCATATGAATTGGATTGTGTCTGATTGAGCTAACTATATGTTCACGGATGAGTCATTGGAATATCGCACCGACCTTCACATCTATAGACGGGGTTCTTTAACTGCTGTCCGGTATCGGGACGAAGTCATAGAACTAACTGTGAGATTGTATGATGCAACATATGAATTGGATTGTGTCTGATTGAGCTAACTATATGTTCACGGATGAGTCATTGGAATATCACACCGACCTGCATATCTATAGATGGGGTTCTTTAACTGCTGTCTGGTATCGGGACGAAGTCATAGAACTAACTGTGAGATTGTAGGCTGCAACATATGAATTGGATTTTGTCTGATTGAGCTAACTATATGTTCACAGATGAGTCGAGATTTACCCAGGGGACAGATGACAAATGTGTAAGGGTCTGCAGACATCAAGGCACACGCAATCGGCCCAGGAACATCATGCATTTCAAGGTAGAAGCATCATAGTGTGGCACAGGATTTCATTGGAATATCGCACCGACCTGCACATCTATAGATGGGGTTCTTTAACTGCTGTCTGGTATCGGGACGAAGTCACAGAACTAACTGCGAGATTGTACGCTGCAGCATATGAATTGGATTGTGTCTGATTGAGCTAACTATATGTTCACGGATGAGTCATTGGAATATCGCACCGACCTGCACATCTATAGACGGGGTTCTTTAACTGCTGTCCGGTATCGGGACGAAGTCATAGAACAAACTGTGAGATTGTACGATGCAGCAACATATGAATTGGATTGTGTCTGATTGTGCTAACTATATGTTCACGGATGAGTCATTGGAATATCGCACCGACCTGCACATCTATAGACGGGGTTCTTTAACTGCTGTCCGGTATCGGGACGAAGTCATAGAACTAACTGAGATTGTACGATGCAACATATGAATTGGATTGTGTCTGATTGAGCTAACTATATGTTCACGGATGAGTCATTGGAAGATCGCACCGACCTGCACATCTATAGACGGGGTTCTTTAACTGCTGTCCGGTATCGGGACGAAGTCATAGAACAAACTGTGAGATTGTACGCTGCAGCATATGAATTGGATTGTGTCTGATTGAGCTAACTATATGTTCACGGATGAGTCATTGGAATATCGCACCGACCTGCACATCTATAGACGGGGTTCTTTAACTGCTGTCCGGTATCGGGACGAAGTCATAGAACTAACTGTGAGATTGTACGCTGCAACATATGAATTGGATTGCGTCTGATTGAGCTAACTATATGTTCATGGATGAGTCATTGGAATATCGCACCGACCTGCACATCTATAGACGGGGTTCTTTAACTGCTGTCCGGTATCGGGACGAAGTCATAGAACAAACTGTGAGATTGTACGCTGCAGCATATGAATTGGATTGTGTCTGATTGAGCTAACTATATGTTCACGGATGAGTCATTGGAATATCGCACCGACCTGCACATCTATAGACGGGGTTCTTTAACTGCTGTCTGGTATCGGGACGAAGTCATAGAACTAACTGTGAGATTGTACGCTGCAACATATGAATTGGATTGTGTCTGATTGAGCTAACTATATGTTCACGGATGAGTCGAGATTTACCCTGGGGACAGATGACAAATGTGTAAGGGTCTGCAGACATCAAGGCACACGCAATCGGTCCAAGAACATCATGCATTTCAAGGTGGAAGCATCATGGTGTGGGACAGGAATTCATTGGAATATCGCACCAACCTGAACATCTATACACTGGGTTCTTTAACTGCTGTCCGGTATTGGGACGAAATCATAGAACTAACTGTGAGATTGTACGCTGCAGCAGTTGGTCCTTCTTTCATTTTAATGGATGATAATGTGCGTCCCCATAGAGCTGGCATTGTCGATGACAACCTGGAGAGTGGGGGGATTGCAGGTATGGTCTCACCAGCGTACTCACCCGACCTTAATCACATTGAAAATCTTTAAGTTGCCCTCGGCCGTGATGTGTCTGCACGTTTCCCACCCCCAGCTCCTCTCACAGAGTTGCAAACTGCTCTATTTGAAGAATTGCAATTACTTGACTCAGGGGTGGTTGATCACCTCATGAAAAGCATGGTCACAGGCTGTAAACTTTGTATGAGGATGAGGGGTGGTCACATGCCCTATTAATGTCGGTTTTGTTTATTTGTTTTGGATTTAAACATCATTTTGTTAATGACCAATGCCTCCTAACCCTTCGCAAAGCTGTTTTCTTATACGACTGCCTTTTTGCATATTTCTAGACCCAAAACCTTGATTGGCTGTTACATAACACATTTGCATACTTCCAAGGTTGCCAACCTTTTCTGAGCAGCTTCAGGAGCGTTCTCATAAAAGTTCGGGAGTTTTGAGGTTGCTTCAGGAGCAACGCAAAAATACGGACAAAAATTAAAAATCAGTTTTTTTTTTTGTTTTTTTTTAATCATCAAATTCTCAAAAAAACAAATATTTTTTTCAAAAGACAAAAAGGTTAAAAGATTTTGTCCTTAAATTATAGAAACAAAAATCTAATACACAATTTCCCCAAAAGCGAAATTTTTTCCTTTTTCATACGAAAAATCACAATCCTAATTGAAGAATCTGGCAAAAATTTCCCACAAAAGTGGAAAATTTTTCCCTTTCTGATAAATTTCCCTTTTTCCTATATCGACTTGATTTCCTGAGTGAACCGTACATTACGCGGAGTTGCAGATTTTCGATGCTATAGCAGAGAAACTCCATAAGTTGCGAAGCACTAGACAACTCTGTACTTCTATACTCTGCAGAAAATTGCTGTCTGAAAATCAACATTTTCCTTTTCATGCTTAATTTTTGGCAGTGCGTGTACTTTAAAGATGGATAAGCAAGGTCCAGGTTCTGATGACACTAAAGATTTTTTTTACCCTTTTCTTCTTTAAATAATAAATTTTTTCTGAAATAAAAGCTCTCCACACTTAAGCTACTTTGAAGATAGGCTAAGCAAAGCCCATGTTCTGATGAGATTTGATTTTTTTTTTTTTACCCTTTTCTTCAATAATGGATATTGTAATGAAGTTTATAGCTTCAGAGCTATAAACTTCAGAACTGTTGCCAAACTAAACAGGGAGAACAGTTTCAAGCTGACTGCAATCAAGAACACAACCCTGTAACCTTCATCCAAGATATTTTAATGTTTATGTATGTACTTGTGTTTGTAAATATTATGTTTCATGGTTAGAGTGATCCATGTTTGTTTCATTAAAAAATTTATAATTTTAAATATCATCCATTTTGAACATTAGTTTTGCATAACTGGTTATTCTACAATCCTTTTTTGCTATGCCCTTCAAATTACATCACTCAAAAACATGAATGTCAGAGGCCATAGTAAAAAACATTTCACCAGGGTATGCTGATTTAAATCCACTTGATTTAAACTAGTAAGTCATTTTTATTGAAAATGTCATTGATTTAAATCGAAGTAAAAATTTCATTTTCCTCTCTGTATAAAGATAATAAATATTGAAACTGAAATAACAAGATACACTATTTTATTCCAATAAGTTAAGAATTATATCAAATGAGTAAAGTAGTCCGTTTATGAAAGCATAATGAGTCACAATGAAAAAGTTTTCTGCAGTATCAGAAAAACATCCCAATTTTGTGCAAAACTTTATGACTGAAATTTTGATATTTTAATTTTGTTTTGTGAAATATGTTGGTTAATTTAATTGCATTGATTTATTTATGCATTGATTCTAAGGAATTCTTTACACTGCTAGCATAACTATTCTGTATTTATCGAATTGAACTCAGATGGGTGAATTAACTTCTACATTCCAAATGTAGAAGTTAATTCACCCATCTGATGATTGAGTATATTAACAAAATAGATTATGCATTGAAGTGGATAGCTGTTTCAATTATGAATTTTTTATTGCAAGCTCGAAATTCCACTTCATGGTATGTTCTGGAAAATGTTATTACACTTATTCTATGCTGCTCAGAGAAAACCTTCATTTCACAGAATACTTAATAGAAATAACTAAACTTTACACATTTATATACATACAATGCAAAAATATTCTGAAATTTGTCTGATTTTGAATAATTTGAAATAAAACTTTAAATTGTGTTAGTGATATCCCTGACATTATTTATCTAAGAACCAGATGGGAAAACATTGCTTATGCACAGCATTTGTTGTGCTGTTCTATATTTACTCTACCATATAATTAACCTTACAAATTCCCATATAGCGTTTTAATCTTTCAAAAGTTTACTCTGCTATTTCCTAATACAGTAATGTTCCCAATGTCACTAATAAATCCAAATAATCTGGAAACTACACTGTGATTTGTGTCTCATATTCAACAAGTTTAAACTTGTAACGGCAAGGAAAGAATCAAAATTCTAGAAATTCCATTTAAATAATAAAATTTGTTTAAATCAAATAAATATAGTTTTTATGATTTTTTGATACCCTAATAGCAATTAACTTATTCTGATAGTGCTAAGAATAAAACAGATAGGGGGAAATTCCAATTAACATCAATTGAAAGTGGAGATAGCAAAAAAAGAACAAGAGAATGAGTAAAATTGTGCATTGCATAGAGATAATACCAAAACAACTTAAATTCATGAAATATGAGTTTGAATTTATGGTTTTGAAATAATGTTGCAGAAACTAATTAGAAATTTTGCTTTTAAATTAATTAATTTAGATTCAAATTTTTTTTAAATTATTAAAAGAACATTTTTGATGGGGTAAAATAAAGTTATCTGAAAAATAAAGTTAGAGTAGCCTAAATATTAGAAATTATGTGTCTTGGTAAACTGACATGTTCCCCATTAATAATGAAAATCTTAAATCATGCACTTGTTCTAATTATGCATGGCAAAATTTATTTAAAAAGCTTGATAAATACAAATCCCCATTACTCTAATTTGAATTTATTTTTTTAAGAACTAAGCTTGCAATTGAAAGCACCCACATGTAATAGAATGCTAGGATGTAGCATGCATCACAGTAAAATTTTTCAAGTTTATCTAAACATAGATAAATATTTACATTTTAAAGTGAAGTAGTCTGATAAAAAATACATCCCAGTTTTCAACACAAAAAATCTCTGAAAACTTCATTTTACGCGTTTTAACAATAATTTAGTTCTCTAGATAATACAAAATAATGAGTAGCAAAAATCACATAAAACAATTTCAAACAGTAGAAAATTTTGTAACGCAAGATGTCATCTTCAGCATATTTAAAATCTAATTGTACTTATGGATAAGAAATACAAAAAAAGTGAAACAATTAAATGATTCAAAAATATTTACAATGCATATATCACGATCATAGACAGTAGAAACCTGATTTAACGTGTAAAACATAATGATTATTGATTGTATAAAGATGTAAGAAACATCACTGAGGATCAAGAGTAATGCCGTAAGAGCATAGCATTAAGACAAGATCAGCATCTTTGAGGGATGCTAGGAATTGTCAACTACATACCCTCGCAAGCATTTTCCATCTCATTTTTGCAATGGATAAATCATTATCTCGATTGTTGGACAAACTTTTAAGTCGCTCATGACGAAAATCAACAGCCATTCTTATTTACACTTTCAGGATCATCAAAGGATCCATAGCTCCCAAATAACAAAATAGTACATAAAAAACGAAACTTCGGCGCATGAGTGAAAATTATGGATCATGACGTCAATAGCATAATGAAAATCACGCAGAATTCAGGAACATACGGTAGTTACGCAAAGGAAGTGACGTTAATCCAGTACGTTGCCAGATTAATGTGAGAAAAAAATTCAAAGTAGATTTTCCAGGGCCTGCTTTCAGCAAGCCTTTGCTTTCATATCCTGGTGGAGTAGGGATGATCTGTGTTATGGAATCTATTTTTAGCCCAGAGAACTTGCTTGCCGCTACAAAATGAAAACTTGTGAAACGGTAAGAGAAATCAAATAAATGGATCTCAATCATGACGTACATATTGGTAACAAAGTTATAGTTTCCACAAAAACATCCCGAGTTGTAAGCAGCGCAGGTTAAATTCCGGTAACTCACACAGAGTGTATTTATCTTCGTGTCCGTAAAACGTTTCTTGTATGCTGTCCATTACTTGACGTTGTCTGTAGTCGTTGATTTGAAAGTTTGGAGAGTGAGGTGCCGACTCAAGTGTAGCCTCATGTGACCGCAGTTCAAAATTACATGGTATTTCGTGTTCTGATCTTTCCCTTGGGGATTGATCCAGGAAAACCAACAATAACCTGCTGTGTTGCTCCACTGCGACGTTAATTAAAATACCTATTTGTCTTTTGTTAGACGCAGCTTGACCAATATGAGCCATTCGCCCAAACTCAACCAACTGCGTTATGAAATTTGAAATTACGCTGCACTAGAGCAACATAGGGCGTGCTACTGCTCCAGTGCGCTGTTGGTGACAGTCAAGAATCAATCACGAAGGGAAATATGTGAGAACGCCTCGTAAGTTTGAACGACATCCAGAAGGCAGATTTATTTCTGAACGAGAAGCCTTCTGTTATAGTAGCCTGATTCTTGTTACAGCTGATATATGGCCTATCAACGACGGTAGGACTTGCTCAGTATACAGGGTGACCCGGAAGGGAACTTCGTGTACAAACGTGGAGGGGAGGTAAAGAACATCGTTAGGAACGATAATTACCAGGAAACAGGGCCCGATTTAGAAAATTTGGTATAGTAGGCACAACACGCAGGAAGGGGCCCTCCACATGTTATTTGTTCACCACAAAAACTAATTTTATAACAATAGTTGGTACTTACGTATTTGACTGTTGGCCGTTTCACAGACGTCACCAAAAAGTTTGAGAAAATCGCGACATTACTTATAACTCTTGGCAAAACAAAATAAAGCAGATGAAAATTAAAAACATAATAGCTAGATAATTAATGTAATTACAAGAATGTGATAGTGGGGGAAACGGTCGACGGACATTTACGTAAATACCCAATAATTTATGTAACTACTTAAAAACTTTTAGATACTTTTGAAACTTAGGGGCCCTCTAAATTATGGGGGCCCTAGGCCCGTGCCTCACGGGCCTAATGGTAAATCAGGGCCTGCCAGGAAAGCATGGACGGAAACGTCACCCTCAAGTGATAAAGACGACACAATAAGGCCACAACACAGAATGTAGTGTAAAACGCTTTATTACATAACAAAAGAGTACAATGCATGACTTATAACCATCACAGTTGTTCGAAATTGCGCCCATTGTCATGGATGCACACACGAAACTTACGCGACATGGATTGGAAAACATTTTCGAAGATACCTGGCGTTTCGCTGATCGTAGCAGCAGCGATGGAAATTCGTGCCACCAGGTACATTTCAGAATTTACGGGCGTGTCGTACACAATGCTCTTCATGGCACCCCAGAGAAAATAATCAAGGAGATAAATCAGGTGATATGGGAAGCCAAGTGACGGGACCACCACGCCCAATCCAATTGTTTCCATATGTCCTGTCCAAAGGATCACGTACACTCCTTGCGTAATGTCCGTAATGAGAAGGCGGCCCATTATGTTGAAACCACATTCCGCTCATGTGCGGGGACATCGTAAGCATTTCCGGTAATGGTAATTTTAGTTAACGTCGTAATAGAGCAACACAAAGGGCTATTGGCGACGGTCCGGGATCAGTTCCTTTGGGGAAAGATCCGAGGACAACACCTCGTAATTTTGAACCACGGTCAGATGACGAAGCAACACCTGAGCTGGCACCCCACTCTCCAATAAGCATTTCCGGAAGTAACTCTTGAAGATACAAGATACTTGCGAGCGTCCAGTCGAGGTGGTAAGATGTATGGCCCGACTAAGCTGTCCCGCACGATACCCGCCCACACAGTAACGCGTTGTTGTGCGAAACGTGGTCGGGTTCCGTGTGGGTTGTCTAAAGCCCACATGTGCGCATTGAACACCCCTTCACGTGAAAAGGTTGCTTTATCACTAAACATAACAGAACTGGAAAATTGCGTGTCGGCCGCACTTCGGTTTAAAAACCACTGTGCAAATGCGACGCGTTGTGGGTATCATCCAGCGGCAATAACTAAACTCTCTGAAGTTGGAAGGGATGTAAGGCTTCGCCCTGCAGTATGCGATGGACAGTTGATCGATCGGTACCGGGATTTCGGTCCACAGCATGCAGCAGACCCTTTTCGGTGTTCGTGGCCGCCCAGTATCCTGCGTCATGGCTGTGAAGGATCCACGCTCCGCAAGGTTCTGATGTATTCGAACATTTGATGATTTGGTCGGCGCCTCGTTGGATATATTTTCCGGTGCAACCGAACAGCAGCGCGTTCATTTCCGTCGGCTGGCTGTAGATGAAGTGGATGTCCGTCAACTCGGCCCTCTTATAACACGGATTCCCTACAACACGGTACTAAAATTGCGATGACCCTCGCATAAAATGAAAATAGCTTCTGTATAACTCGGTTTAATTTTTACCTACTGTTGGTCAATTGGACGGTTAAATAGAGACCCGTACGATTTTTGTCACCTGTCTATCTTGTTCGATCCGTTCTGTTTTTTTTTTTTAAGTGTGCCCTATACACGTCAACACGGTTTAATACATAGTTAAAATGTTTTTAAAACTTATAGGAATTACTTATATATATTTCATGATCCCTTAAGTAATTTTATTTAAAATACAAATAAATGTTAACTTTTTCTGTTTTTAGTACTCCGTATAACACAGTTTTAGTTTCCTTATTACACGGAGCGCAATCTCTAATGTTATATAAGTCCTAAGTTTCGCTTAACACGGTTTTTTTATACAACACGAACTATCCTATAGCACGGTTTCAATATAACATGGTACCAAATATACAAAATTGTATGACCCCATGTTTCGTATAGCACGGTTTCCTTATAACACGGTACCATTTGACAGTGTTATAAGAGGGTCACCTGTATATAAAAAGGATATGTGTGTATTCTCTATACAAATCTAGACCTTTTGAACAATCCACACTAAATTTGGTACACCTATACTTTAGAACACTGCGGAAAACATAGGCTATTACTTTCCTGTCTTCAGACCAATCGGTAGCATTTACAAACATGAAGCCCCAATTTTAAAACCTAAAGTTGGTTTTCCTGCAATAAATGGCCATAGACAAGGAAACAGGTTCTACAGGGTTTGTATTGACTTAACACAGAAATGTTGCGGTCATATTTTAGCAGTCGCGGTAGGAAACACGTTCTACAGTGTTTATGTATTTCACTTAACACAGGGAAATGTCGCGGTCATATTTGCAACGCTTGGTTATTCAGCAAGACTATATACACACAGGAACATTGAAAATAGCGCACAAAGAAGGGAGCATCGAATTGAAATTTAATATACATAATGATACAGATGAGAGATTCACTTGATCCCAAAATCAAGACAGTTAAACAATTATAGTGTGTACAATTATACAAATACAGTGCAACTTCAATAGCGCGTCGGACAGGCTCCTGCTGCAATACATGCCGCAACACGGTCCGGCATTGAGTTGAATAGACGTCTGATGTTGTAATGAGGCAGATGGGCCCTCAAATCATGTACAGAGGGACACGGCGGAATCTGGCGTTTCAGCTGATCCCACACATGCTCTATAGGGGACAAGTTCGGGGAGCGGGTCGGTTATGGAAGAGTCTGAACATGACGTAGGAAGTCTTGAGCAACTCGATCTATATGCGGACGAGCATTATCTTGCTGGAAAATTGCCCCTGGAAGACCATTTAGGAAAGGTCAAACAAGGGGTCGAAGAATGTCATCAATAAAATGCTGGCCCGTTAAGGTTCCACGTACCACAATTGGAGTGAACCGGCTATGGCCCCCTAGACCATTACGCCTACTGTGCGGGCAGTGTATCACGCGACAGCGCGGGTGGAATTGTACTGTTCACCAGGGTGCCTCCACACCTGAACGCGGTTATTTCTGTCCCCAAAACGAACCGGATTCATCACTAGACACCACGTTTTGCCAATCTGTAGCATTCCACATCGCTCTGGCTTGGCACCACTATATATATACGGAGTCGTCGACGTTTCGGTGTTAAAGGCAACACACGAAAAGGGCGCTTGGATTGCAGATTCGCTTCTGCAAGGCGTCTGGAAATGGATTGTATCGTGGAACAAGTCACTGTGGGATCCACGAGCGCTGCCGCACGTCCCTCTCGCCTCGTCTTTCCAAACCCGGAACGCCGGGGTACCATCTCGTATCCACTGCTCCCAACATATTCTTACGGCACACTCGGAACGATCGACCTGGCGAGCAACACGGCGCGTCGACCAGCCTGCGGTTTTCATGCCGATGATGAGGCCCCTCTCAAACTCGCTTAACTGTGAGAAATGTCTTCTCACACGTCCACCTGGCATTCTTCTCTTACTTAAGTCCTCCTAGAGTCGGAATGTGATCGTCACGTTTATGAATCTTCCACTATGCGTATGGTCATGCGCATTGCCATCAAACTTGGATCATTTGCATTTCGGATCTCACGGTACTTATTTGCAAAGTTTCGCGATTGTACCTTTCTTTGTGCGCTCTTTTCAATGTTCCCGAGTGTATATAAAAAAGGATATGCGAGTATATTTTCTATATAAAATCTATGCCATTTGACCACTCCACGCCAAATTTGGTACACTTATACTTTAGAACACTGCAGAAAATATAGCTTTATTTATATAGCTATTACTTTCCTGTCTTCAGACCATTTTGTAGCACTTACAACCATGAAGCCCCAATTTAAAACCTAAAGTTGGTTTTCCTGCAATAACTGGATATGGACAAGGAAACACATTTTACAGGAAACTGAAAGGATACAATGGTTCTTATTTTGAACGTGCGTTTTTCTCTAGTGAGCATTACTAAATTTCATAAATCATTATCGTCTTTGTCAATATCTTTCTAATGTCTTTTCGAATTGCTATATTTCAACTCAGGAAGACGAAATTCAACACACTTTGTTTTTCAGAATTCTGCATTTTGTCATTAGAATATTGTTTATGTCTTAGTCTTTTGCATATTGCAATATATTATTCAGGAATTAAATGTATTTATTTGCATCCGAAGTAAATTGTAGAAGCTAAAAAGTATTTTCTGTACAACTTAAAAGAATGCATTTTTCTATGTAAGAAGTGATTATTCTAATTCACTTTTCAGTCAACATTTAGCCATTTCAACCAGAACAACGCCGGATTATTCAGCTAGTAAACAATATAAAGTTATATTACAAAGAATTAGCTTGTAAACAGTATACTGCTGTGAAAATTTTATCCTTTAAAAATTGTGCTTCAATCCTTGAAGCACTAACAAAAATCAAAGTTTACACAACAAAATGTAATTAACGTAATAAAAAGAAAAGGGACAATTTTGCATTAAAATTATTTTTTATTTACTTAAAAAGTTTCTGAAACTTACATCTCACATCCCAGTGGGTCTTTACTGTGATTCATCCTTTTCTCACATAATTTATTAAATTTTTCTATCCGCACATTTTCAGAGAAATGTAAAAAGAAATATAAAATTTGTTTATTATAAATCACATAACATTAATAATCATTTTCATAAAATAAAAGATAAAATGACTTAAATGTTTGTCAATCATATAGTACTTCAAACTAAAACATGCAATAATTTTAAACATTCCTAAAGTGATACACCAGGAGACAACAGCCTAGATAGAATCCATTACATAAACTTGCACTCAGGCACAAAGCAAAAAATGTATCACTATTAAATACATGAACCATCCTTCTCAAAACAGCCTAGATATGTACATGCCAGTTTCAGTGCAATTAAGCTTCTCTGCATAGTCAACAAATTCAAGTTAAATATAGCTCCAGCTTCACTGGAATTAAAGACTGGATCGATGGAGTATGGATTCAATCACCATAGCTATTACCAATGATGCTATAACATTGCTCTATTAACTTGTTGCCAAGATAAGAGTAGAAATATCAGATTCAAAATGAAGTACGAGTGCAATCAAAGGAGAACCGTCCTTCTGCATTAACAAGCCACATAGGTTTCCATCAAAACAGTTCGCTCTCAATAGATATTTCAATTCCAACATTTATACTTCATCCTAGTTCAAGCATGAGTCACTGGAGCAAGGTATCAATGTTAGTAAATGCACACGAACCAAGTCCTGCTTTGGACATCAGTTTTATTAGTTCTTGAGTGTGTGCAATAGCCACTTCAAGGGGTGGCTGACGAGGCAAGTTTTGAGATTCTGCAAGAAAAAAATCAATTATCAACAGAAATTTCACTTTAAATTACAAATATACATTTAACTTTACCTGATACAAAAGAAAAAAGGGCAAAAATCAGAAGCTATAGCAGTATGAAATCGTATTACATAGCAGTACAATCATTCAAGTAGTTCTATTAATTTCCAAATATTCATTACAATATGTAGTTATACACTGTTCTCCAAGATGGACTTGGCACTCTGGTTCTCCTAGGCAAAACAATGTTATGGTTGTACGTATATACTTCAATCGGGATTTGAATGAAGACAATTGTTGAAACATGAAAAATCAGGAAGTTAATAAATAATTCCCTGGGTATTAAAATATGACAAAATGTACTACCTGAAACTTAAAGTGGATAAAGAACACTAAACTTTGAGTAGACAAAATGCAGATACTGAAAGATCGCCATCCTTAACCGTAACACCCTCCGTTGTGTGTGTATTTGTCCTGTGATGTCTGCATCTACTGTAAATAACAACTGTAGACACTGTGAGATCCTTACTCCCAAGTGTAACTGATATCCGGCATGCATTAGTAAGCCTTTTTAGTTTCATGTAAAATATTGAACTATGTATATCTGTTCTGTGATGTCTTTCATCTACTGTAGAATAAAAGAGTATTCACCCTTTAAAATCTTCTCCTTTAATCCTATATCATATATATATAACATCGAACCAATATCATAATCAACAAAACAGTCTGCAACAAAATTGTATTAATAGGAATGTGTTTCCTGACATATACTATTGTTTTAAAAGGTCTCTGAGAGGTATGTTGGATTGAGAAACACAGTTACTGAAACCAGAATACATATAAGTATACAAATTCTTTCAAGTTTTGAAAACTCTTAAGCCTTTTTGATAAATTAAAATGAGCTAGTACTGTATTTTGAACATCTTCAAATTTGATGTAAAGTCCAAAATCCTGATGATTTGCTAACCAGCATTTTCCCCCCTCAATTTTTAAAAAACAAGGAGTTAAACCTGGACCTAATTGATGAAACAACGCAAAGTAACGAACATGTTCAGAGTAGAAAACACAAAAATTTTTTTGAATAGAATTGCAAGTAAAATGTGTTGCATTATATTAAAAAGGTTTCTTAAAAAAAAATATTCCTATTTATGTCTGCTATTTTACTATTGCAAAAGCAAAATTTGCAAGGGGTGGTGGTTAGAGTTCGGTTTCTTTTGACAAAAAATGCAAACAATCCAAAATAGCAAGGTTCCGGAGCATTCCGGATTTTTTATTGTAATTTCATTTTATAGTTCCATGTTTTAAATTCTTTTACTCTTTAACATACTTTAGTTTTGCAACACATTCTAGAAAGATGCATAAGAAAAAAAAAAGCCATAACAAAAACAAAGTTCAAATAAAAACACACCATTAAAAACGTTTTTGTGCAGACAGGAACTTAACATACCCAGGATTGCACTATTGAGAGCAGCACAGACTGGTTCTCTCTGCACAGGATCTAACTGATAACCAACAGGACTCCCCCATGGGTCTGCATAAGCTAAAAGACTAAAGGCATCCTAAAAGATAAAGTATGAATTAGGAAATTTTAGTGATCCCTGCAAAGACAAAATTTCCTAAACAGGACCATTATTCACTTGAATAGAAACAATTTCTTCATACCTGTATTATCTTTTTATTCGTTTTATTAGTACCATAGTCCCTCTTTAACTGAACACTCATAGAATGCAATTCTCTTCCAAATTGTAACATTCTTTCTATTGCAGCTTGACTACCACCACAGACTTGCTTTCTATTTGGAGTATCTACATCTAAAAAATAAATGACCGATTCACTCATTTGCCAAAATAAATTACTCATATTTACTAATTTGCCTGTGTGAAATTAAATACCCTTCTATCAATGCAATAACTGAACAAGGCATGCATAAGATATCATTACTATCACGTCAAAGACACCAATCTGCAAATGACCCTTTTCTACAAACATGTTCAAAGTTTTGATGCTTCAGGAAAAATCAAGTTACAGCTCAAAGGTTGTTTTCTCATGAAAACAATACTTCCACTAAGAATCATGATTGGTGGCTTTGTCATAATTATAAAATATGAAATGGTGACCTGAAAAATGCAGTTAGGTGAAAATCACCAAAATGCAGATTGATACCCTTGGCACGGATCAATAGCTTTACACCATTTATTTGTTGAAAACTTCTGGAAATTTGATAGTTGAAAACTATAAGAAACAAGAGTGCTTTTCGATATTTGTTGATTCTATCTAATTTAATGAAGTAATTTAAAAATTTAACCAGAAGAAAAAAGAAATTTGTGCTTTTGACAATATACACATCATATTACAAAAAGGTTGTAAGCAATACTTTAACGTTTTTCCCTATTGAGGAAAAACTCTTTTCTTACACACAAAAAAAACCCGTACTGAATGTGAAAGAGCATTTATAAAATTGCCTAAAAAAGATATATGCTATTCTGTAGTCATCATTACCTTTCTATGTATATTTTGTAATGTTTACAGGTATGCATTTGCTTAATCCAAAATTAAATTATTAAACAATTTTTTTCAGTCTTGAGTTTACACAGTACTAAATTAATTCATCAACAAATTGAAGAGAATGGCAGCCAGAAATACTACGCCATTAATTCTTGTATGCATGTAAAATTCTAATATAAAAAATAAAATACATTTTATTATAAAGAAAACATCTAATTTTGCTCTGCAAGGCATGCAAAAACTTCACATTTCCTCATTTTAGCAAAATGTGGAAACATTTAAGATATAAACAAAGGGGCTAACAGGTACACCATTTTATAATAGTAACACAATTTTTGTCAATACACACAGCTTTTGCCTGTTTTGACCAATGACATTCAATTTATTCTATTTTTAAAAAACAGCAATTGCAAGTCTCTAGTTTTTTGACTGATTTCAAATTGTAATACTAATGCTGAAATATAATTCTCAGAAATTTAAAATTCCTTTCCATATTTGATAAATTAAATCACTAATTATTTATACTGATAGGCTGTGTATTCAAAGCCAGGAAAGTAGGTTGCATCAAGGAATATGTTAACATCACAGGAGGTAGTATGAAGACAAAACCATGGCATCTGAATCAGTATTTTGGTTTTTCAGATCAGACTAGACATTATCTGAATTGTGATAAGATGTGGGGATTGGGTGAGATCATCCATTCAAGTTAAAATTTTGCTTAACAAAAATTCGTAAATTAAGTTATACAAGACAAAATATTGTTTAAAAATGAATTTTTAATGCCATAATAGTGTTTATAAAGTATTTAAACAAGATTAATAATGTATGTAAACAAGATTATGACATTGCTAGAAGATTGCACTACACACGATTAGTTGCATTTGTAGTTCAACCCTTTAATACCTGAATATTATGTGTTAATACCAGGGCGTAAAAAAATCAATTAATTTGATTTTTAAAAACAAATTTAAATTGGATTATTTTGATTTAAATCAGATTTTTTTAACTTAAATTTCTGCTGGCCCTATACATTGTTTTTATAATAATTATATATAAATTTGTTAAATAAAAAATTGAGTTTGTCACATGGTAAATCAATAGTTACTTAACATTTGTTTAACTTTAAAACACAAGTTGACATCCTACATAGTTTTTCTTGAGAAAATTACAACACCATGTTAACGAATTTATCAGTAAGTGTAAGTGACAGACCTGAACTATAGTCTGAGATGTAGAATAGAGGACAGAAATAATCAGACTACAGTAAATTCTGATAATAAAACTGCCGAGCAGCAATAATAAATTGATTTTTACTTAGTTTTAATTCATATTGTATCTTTCTTCTTTCCAGCTGACATTTTAATGGCTGCGTGTGAAAATGTATATTTCTACTCTTTAATCTCTATTGCACACCACAAGAATAAGTTAACACAGGGGTTCCCAAACTGATCAAAGTGGTGGCACCCTTAAGATAATTATAATTTTTTCACTGCACCCTCGTCGTCATGTAATACGTATCTGTGGTATATTATTACATATATATACACATTTCATATAAGTACCACTTTGAAAAGGAAATTAGAGAAATTAAAACATATTTAATGCAACTAATATTTAAAATTCACACACAAACACTTTAATTTTACTTAATAAGAAAACATAGGTTGGTGAAAATATAAAAAAATAAATAAAATTACCATCATATCAAGCTCTTGGTTGGGGAGTAAACCGATTTTTGATGAGTGACCGTAACCCTTTTTTCTCTTGCTTAGAAATAGCTTAGATTGGAGGTTACGGGCACTTTGCAGCACCCCTCATCTCTCTATAAGGTACACACTTTGGGAACCCCTGAGCTAACTGACAAATGCCTCAAAAACTTTACTTCCCACTTTTTTTTTAGTTATAAAATCAGTCACCCCTTTAGTTTATAATTTTGAATCAAACTGTTGTATATTCCTTTAAGTGTTTATATTACGAGTGCTGTTAATCAGGAATGTTTATACATTACTCTTCCTGGCATTTAGATTTATGTCATGTGTATTTGCATTACTGTTTCCAGTATATTCTAATAAGTTACACTGGCTGTTGCTATCTTTTATAATACTAGGGGGGTAAATAATAGTACCGTAAGAAAGAGTACATTCTGAGGTATACTGCAATATTTTAAAAATAAAAACTAATAGTAATAAAATATAGATACGGCAGTTTAAAAAAAAGTAACAAAAATGTCCTGATGTATCCCGAATTAAAAAAAAATATTATCAAGAACCAAATTGAAATTTCAAAAAAAAAAAAAAAACTCGACAAGCTGCAAAAATTTACGTTGAGAGGTGCTCTTTAAAACAAACTCACGGCTGAAGACTGAAAATTTGTATGTGTTTTGCTCACTCGCGGAAGAAATTTCGCTTCTTCAATTTTGACACTTAATAAACCCTAAACTAATAGCCGCATCGGAAAAAAATCTTAACAATTGTCCAGGGAATACGATGAAGAACAAATCATGTTAATTTCGTTTTTTTCATATCAGTACTTTCTCGGGAAATCGTTTAAGAATCGAGCTAAACAACACAGTTTTCAATCCTGCGGCGGAGGTAACTTTTTTTAATACAGAGAGATGTAGTAATTGACCCAGTTCCCTCTGAGCTTGGTGTAGCCATTAGTGCTGAAATCACCATGAGTGTAGAAAAATTAAAGCATTTGACCACTTCTGTGATTTTCCTATGGTGTATTTACTTAGTTATAAAAATGTAAGATTAGGTGTGATTTAAATCAGTGATTTAAAAAAAAAATCATTTGATTAAAATCAGGATTTTAATCGTTGAATTAAATCAAGTGATTTAAATCTTGACACCCTGGTTAATACCACAAGAATAAGTTTGAGAATACATCATTTGGTAATTGAAATATTACATTATAAAAGTTAGTAACCAGAGGATCGTGGTATATTAAATAACAAGTATTAAAAAAAATTCTGAAAAACTGCTAAAGCATAAATTTATATTCTAAATTATCAAAAAAATATTGGAATAAAACTGCTTGGAAGTATTAGTTGCTCCTAAAAGGCCCTAAAACTTAGCTATTGAAGAGAATAGGGAATTCATAGACTAACATTGAATTAAATGATTTTTCATATTTTCAACCATATTAAACCATTGATTTTATTGAGTTATCCTGGGTATTTGACATATATTTCACCTTCAGCTAAAATTGAAAAAAATTCATCTCTTAATATAATTTATTTCATTATGTTTACAGTAAACAAATATAATACCCAATGTAATTTAACAGCATATAAAGTCTTGCTATCAAAAAGGAGAGCAATTTCAAGGAAAGTGAAACAGTGTACGGACATTTAATAAAATAAATCTATCATACTATTAATCACAATGCAGCCAATGGATCAAAATATATTGACCTAAAGAGTATACTTGCATGCATGATATACTACCCACATGATTCAAAATGACACTTTATTTTCACAAAAATCAATATTCTTACAGCTATTTTCACAAGCTCTGAGTTAACATGTGAACCAAAGCTAATTCTCCAATTATCAAGAAACTGCATCCACAACGCCAGACACAAGTTTTAAACCTCTGCTTTGGGACCAAATATTGGAGGTTTAACACAGCTGATTCATATGCAGAATTTGTTGTCAGCGATGGTTGTTTTTAGGCTTTAAGGCACAAGAATCATATTTGAACAAGCTCAGAGTGATTCTTTGTTCTTAGAACAACTACAGTATTTTATGAATTTTCAAATATTAGATATGGTAGCCGAGATTGATATTGAATTTATAAAACTGTTTCATGTGATGTATTTTGCTGATGTTACCATCTGTCGGAATCCCTAATTGAAGTTGATTTACAACACATGCAGCTGCAGAACTGAAAGTACTATATTAAATTATTTATATCTACACTTAATCTGATTTATTTGAGAAATTAAGTTTTAATTTCATTATATTCATAACATTAACAATAAGAATGTTTTATAAATGTCTCCAGCATTTGAAGATTAACTAAACTTTTCTCAAATTGTCAACTATTTCAATGTTAAAATTGTGGAATTCAGTTTATTTTTTTTCCAGCTTTTGTTAAAGAAAAAAAAAAACTTTTTTTTTTTCAAAGTGGACTTATACCATTTTAAAAAATAACCGCTCATACAACAGGCGCTATTCTCTCTTGGTAAGATTCTTAATACTTTCAATGTACAACAGATCGTACCAGTTGTAGTCCAAATTCTTTTTGGGCTTAATCCTTAGAACTTTCAAGGTATAACTGTACTGATTGTTGCCGTTGCATGAGCGTAATTTTACAATGTATTTGGTGGACCTAATTCCGAGATTTTCTGGAAAAAACAACGACGGTCGTAAATTTTTCAGTAAAGTCGACGATGTGGGTCAACTAAATGACTGGTCTTCCATCGAGAAGCTAGCAATATTAAAACTCAAAATTAGCGACGACGCTGAAAGATTTGTGTCGTCCAACATTCGGAACAACCATATGGATAATTACGACCACATCGCGAATGAATTGATACAAAATTTTGAGAGTAAAACTCCTTTGATAACCTTTTTGCAAGAGTTAGCCCAGTGTACTCAGGGAGAGAATGAAACTGTTCTTCAATATGGAAATCGTATACGAACTTTGGGAAATAATATTCTAAAAAATCAGGCAAATGGGGACAACCAAGCGGTTAGGGACGCGAATCAAAGTGTAATGGTTCGGTTTTGTGCCGGTCTATAACCGGACTTGCAAAGACAGGTACTGATCACAACCCCGAGAACATTGGAGGAAGCTATTGATACGGCTAAAAATGAGGAGGAAAATTTAAAAATATGGCAAAATTCTGAGCGTAACAGAGAATTTTCACACACTAATAAGGTTAGTGGGGATGTGTTGCAGGATTTGACATCTCAGATTGCTAGGCTAAGCATAGAGGTTCAAAATTTGAGATCCCAAGCTAGTTCAAATACAGGCCAAATAAACAACTGCTGTTCATACCGGCAGTTTCCGCAGCGGAACGCGACTATTTGTTTTTACTGTGGACTAGTCATGTTCAAGCGGAGTGTAGAAAAAGTGATAACAACAGGAAAAGAAGGAGAATAGGTCAGTTTCCAGAGAAAGGAATGGCTTTAGAGGGAGAAATTTTCATAGGGGTAATAATAAGGGCAGGAATTTTGCAAATGTTGGTAGAAATGAATTTGATAATTACAGTGATGGAAATTTTTCACAGGGTAATGGAAGGAGAAGCATCGAATATAACGTAAGGGATTTAAACGCCAGAGGGAGACTATATTAAATGCTGGGTCTAACAAGATGCCTCCCGGGGGAGCTTTAAATGACCCAGAATTATCTTTGCCAACTATCGCGGTAGAATCTAGTGGTATTCGGTTCAATTGTTTGCTAGACAGTGGGGCTACAGTGTTATTGATTGGACAGGATATCTTTATCCAAGTCAAGAATGAAGGTAACGTCTCAAAATTAAAATAAAAAATAATTGTGAGAGCAGTAAACAGGAGCGAGTTGGAAATAATAGGCCACTACAAAATAGTGATAAAAATACAAAGTGCAACATTGGAACAAAATTTTTATGTGACTAAGAGTTCAATTGCAAGTAAAAATGCATAACTGATTCAGGGTTCATACAGAATTTTGAATACAAAAATTAAGGAGTATCTAAGGAGTATTTAATGAGTTGTCTCAAAATTTTTAAGGAGTCATAGAATATAAAAATTAAGGAGTATATAAGGAGTATCGAGTTCTATCGAAATTTTTAAGGACTCTTAGAAAGTTTATACACACATTTTCAAGTGAGAAAAATAAAAATGTTTCAACACTTTAAGAACTTAGTTCCACTTAATACTACATTACTAATTACTCAAAACAATAAAATTATACTTTGATATTTCAACTCAACACAAGTTCCTTTTCCCCCCTGCTTGCTGGAGCTGTTTTATCCAGGATCCTGCTGTAAACAGTTCTTATACAGTGAAATCTCAGTATAACGTTTCTCAGTTTAAAGTAATTTCTCTCAAATCCCAGCTAAAACTCACAATAATAGAAATCCAAGCATATTTCTTTTCAATTTACAGTATTTTTCAAAATAAAATATCAATTAAATATTTTTAGGATGAAGTTATACACTATAAAGTCCAAAATCAGGAATTGTAAAAAATCCAATCGTTTTGCAAACCGGCGTTTTTTTTGTTTTTCACACATTTTTTACATTGTTCTGACAATTTGTCAAGAACAAAAAGTTAAACCTGGACCTAATTGATGAAATAACGCAAAATAACGGACATGTTCAAAGAAACTACCACACATAAAAATTAAAAGATTTGCAAGTAAAATTTGTTGCATTTTTTCAAAAAGTTTTTTGTTCTTTTTGAAAATTATTCTTATTTATATATTTGCTATTTTACTATTGCAAACCCAAAATTCGCGGGTTTTGTTTTGTTTAAGGTTATTTTTTGACAAAAAAGGCAAATAGTCTGAAATCCAGGGCAAAATCTAGAAAAGTCCGAAATCTAAAAATGTCCAAAGTGCAAAAAAGTCCAAAATTCGGAAAAACTCAAAAAATTTAAAAATAAAAAATCCAAAAGTTTGAAATCCAGAAAAGTCTAAAATCCAGAAAAGTTCAAAATTCGGAAAAGTTTGAAATCCGGAAAAGTTCAAAACCCGGAAAAGTTCGAAATCCGACAAAGTTCAAAATTTAAAAAAAGTTCAAAATTTAAAAAAGTTCAAAATTCAAAAAAGTTCAAAATTTAAAAAAGTTTGAAATGCGGATGAGTTTAAAATGCGGAAAAATTCGAAATACGGGACTTAACGAGATTTTTTACTGTATTCTACAAGTAAATACAAACGACAGATTTCAGATAGAAATGAATGAAATCCGCAATTATTTTTGTTATAAATGAATAGGTAAATTATTTTTTAACTTCAAATATTCAAGTATGAAATAATCCACTTCGATTATAACAGATTACGATTTTCAATACATTCTCAATGCTACTCTTATATAGAGATTTAATGTTGAATTAAATTCAAAATAAATCAAATGCGATAATTTTTTGTCTACTTAATAAGTAAACTATCGCTTTCGCTAAAGAAATTCAAGAATTTGTAATAATCAACTTCGATGATAACAGATGGCGATTTTCAATACGTTCGCAACGCTCCTTCAATATTTAACGATCACTGTTTACGATCTGTCAGCGACTGACATTCTAGAAGGGGTCCTCCTTTTGTTCGACCCTATTGACCGTCAGTCGTAAATGCCACTCAAGGCTCTATCCCACAAGTTAGGTAAGATGGGTCGGACATGCATGTGGCAGTGATTCGCTACATGATGCCTTACTGATGATAGCATTTTCCCACGAGAAAAGGCTATCATCAGTAAGGCATCATGTAGCGAATCACTGCCACATGCATGTCCGACCCATCTTACCTATCCTGTTCCAATTGAAACGGTACGTTTTTGAATCCATTATTTCGGTAGAACGTAGCGCATTTCGAAATTGAAACGGAGGGGAAAAATTAAGGAGTTTTTAAGGAGTAGCACATAAAAATAAGGAGTTTTAAGAGTGCTTAAAAACGAAAATCCATTTTAAGGAGTTTTTAAGGAGCGTGCGAACCCTGTGATTTGCTTGTTTTTAAAATGAAAATCTTTTACCAACAAAACAATTGTTCTAGGGTTTGTTGGAGTTTAATGGCACATAATATGAATGAAAACACTCCATAATCACAATGCTTCACATACAATTCTACCAAGATCAGAAATAAATCTACATACCCATTTCATTTCCAGCTTTATCATGGGCACTTTCAGGTTCATCTCCATTCTGGTAAGCAGAAGTGATGACAGTTCCATTTGTTGCATAGGGCATAGTTCTAACACCATCCGCATTGTCATTTAGTGTATCTAAGTTCTCCATCTCTACATCTATATCAGGATGAATTAAGTTCGTGGACACAGAAGAGATTTCCGAATTCCCATTCAGCACCTCGCCATTCATCACACGGTTTGCAGCGTTCATCTCCTCGATGGATGATAAGGTCACAGTCTGGTTATTATTTACATTGTTGTTGTCCATAGTCACAGGCAAGGAAGTTGATTTGGGAGATATGAACGGAGACGTCACGGTGTGGGGGCTGTAGCTTCTGCTTGGGGAGCTACCAGATACCACAGGAGGACTGCAAGACAAATTGGCAGGCGTTCTATGTAAATACACATTAGAGTAGTTGGGACTCATGCTAGGTGAACTATTTTGTGACCTTGGACTTTTGGTGGGACGGACTTCGCTGTCAGTTCCATTCACCATTTCTATAAATTGCCTGCATTTCAGCATAAACAATAAATTAGGATTTTGTTCTAAAAGCCCAGGATATAGATTTTGCGCAGTCTGAATGGCTTCTCCCATGCGGCCTGAGAAGACAAGTTTCTGAATTCCTAAAAAGTATACAAATTGAAATCCATTAAAAAAGTAATGGCACTGCTAAAATAAAGAAATTAAAAACCTGATCATATTAAAAAAAAAAAAAAAAAACGAATTATTTAATTATGTTGAATTGTTACAGCAGAATTCTAACATTTGTTTAAATTACATTATTTAATTACAAATAACCTCATTAATTTATATAAATGCACATTTTACTATACCAGTGAATTTTATATGCAAGAGTGAGTGTAAGTGCAAAATACTTTTAACTTTAAATTTGGAATCTATAAAAAACAATTCAATTTCATGTGTACCCCTCTCTTCTCAATTTATCAATGACTAAACAATTGATATCACCCATTTGAAAAAAAAAATTAATAATAATAGTACTATGTTTGACAAGGCATCTCATGAAGTTCAAAACAAAACATAACTTTATTAAAGCATTCATCAAATAAATTTGTCACTACTTTAGTGTTTGAAAAAAGTAGGTATTAATCCAATATTAATCCAAGGTACTAATTTTTCCAAGTAATTAATACTTAAGTATTCATAGAAAGGATCTCAGAAAAATAAAATGTGACTGTACAGTAAAAACCATCTTTTCTATGGAGAAGAAAAAAACAGCTACCATTTTTGCACATTGAAGATCCCATTCAACTAAGTCATCAAGTTGCAGTTCAGGTGTGCTAACTACTAGCTGAATTAAGAGTAGCAAAGCATTACTTTCACACAATAGAATTTATAAAAGACACATGCCAATCTTAGGCCGCCCATATGAGCAATCATTGTGCAGAATTTCAGAAATATACCAGATTTTACATTTTTAAAACAAAACTTTCAACGTAATTTAATATAGACTTGAACAGTCATAGTCAAAAAAAGGATAAAAGTATTGCAAAGAAGCCAACTTTTGATTGATCTAGTCAGGAATAATAATTGATTTCCAGTAATGATGTGTGAACAGAGATAATTAGTGACATATATTATACATACGATAATGTTTAAACAGTCACGTAATTGAGCCTTAAGATACTGGTAGACAAATACGTAGAAAATATTGTACTCATTCAAGAAAATTTGCAGCCTTTGTGACATATATATATTTACATTACAAAAGATTCAGTTAAATGTCATTTATAGTAGACACACATTAATTTCAATCATGCTTATGTGAGCCACCTTGCAGCTGGCCATAATAAAAAAAAAAAAACACAATGCAGAGGTGTCAACCTCCTATTTGATGGTTCAGGAAAAGTGACTTTCACAGGTAATTCCTTTATTCCATAAGTTTTATATAAATGTGACATTTTAATCAAGTTTCAGGGTACTGGGTAACAGTAAATAATACAAACAATTACATTTTTAGTTTTGCTGCTTTTTGGTTTGAATTTATTCACCTTAGAGGACTAACTATTCTCAGAATATAGTTCAACCATTATCTAATAAAATTTCAATCTTCCATAGCTGTAAGCTTTTCTTAATGTAGGTATTCTTAGAACACTCCCTCCCTCTCAAGTAAATACAAACAGAAACATCTACTTCTATTTTCGTTTAAATGCACTTTTTTGAGAAATATTTCATTATAGCCTCAAATTTTTAATTTTGAAAAATTACCAATACTAGTGCTTCTATTGCAAAAATTAATCAAAAATGGTACGAGTTACTGAAAATTTTAAAAATTTAGTAGTTATACAAAGTGAGACAGACAATAGAGGTGTATTGGTACATTGACTTTTGGAATGATATACAGTAACAGGAAAAATACTCATTTGTTTCTAGCAGAACACTGAAATCTGTTCTACCCACCTGGTTCTCATGCACTTCTCTTACTTTATTCTTATTAAATCATGGTTTAGGCCAAAGTTTTCCTCTCGAAGCTTGATTTTTGTAAAATCAGTTAAAGTTATGGCCTTGATATGATCTCAAAACTTTGGTTGCCAAGCTGATGTCTAATTTTAAAAGGTAAATTGAGTTAATTCAAAGGGAATGCTTAACACGAAAGGGAAAGGCTAGAGCAGGGATGGCCAACTTGCTGCACGCGTGCCACGGCAGAGGTTTAACAGTAATACACGAAGATTTATTGAAAAATTTAAAAATAATGTTTTTCAGGAACTTTGGTCAAAATCCATAAAAACTTTATTCAAATGATACTGAATACAGCAGTGCTGGAAAGCTACACTGCTTGACAACAGTACAACAATGCGCTAAAACAGAGTGGTCATGGGACAAGCACAATGGTTTGAGTTGGTGCCATTGTGTCTTGCTATTGTTGTCTGTTCTCGAGCGAGAACGACAAATTGGTTGTCTGGCTCAGTTGATTTTAAACTGCCCAGCAAGATTAAGCTTTTTAAAAACTGTTTTTAGATTTTGGCGTAGAGCGTCAATGATTTAAAAGTTAGATAATAAAAAAACAACAGCCTCTTAATATTCACCCAAAATCTCAATGAAATAAATTAAAAAAAAAAAATAATAATAAATAAATTTTAAAAAATAGAGAAAATAGCTTTGTCAAGAAATATTGTCATGCGTCGTATAGATGACATGGGCCAGAATGTAGTCACACAAATTGCCTCTGGACTGCAATATTGCAAATACCTTTCATTAACTTAGGATGAAAGCTGTGACACCCCAGACAATGTGAAGTTCAGCATATTTGTGCATTACATGAATGATAATTTTGATATTGTGGAAGAACTTCTTGATTTGCGCCAACTAGTTTTAATTACAGATGAGGATTTGGGACAAAAAGTTTTTTTAAGTGTCATTGTATTATTCATCAAGAAGCTTTTTGTCCAAAGAACTCAAACCTGACTCCTAAAACACCTAATTTTGTTAGCATCTTCAAGAGCTAATCCTAATATAGCTGACTTGGTAAAAAAACCTACACATTCAAAAGTCACATTAATTACGTACTGACTGCTTAATAATTATTTAGAATTACATGTTTCAAGTTATTCAGTTTTATTTTATACATAACCTGACTGACTGAACCTCTTAAAATGTTCATTAACAGTAAAACCTAAGTTTGTACTTTCGTTTTATTCATTATATTATTTTTTAAATCTCCATTACTCAGACTTACTTGGAAAAAAAAATTTGCTATTTGCGTAAAAATGCCATAATTAGCCTACAAATAACAGTTTTTCACCTTTTTATATTTTTTAGTTTGTTGGAAAAGTTGGAAGTGGCATGCACAATTTTTTGTTGTTCAGATAGTGGCACTCTTCCCAAAAAGGTTGGCCACCCCTGGGCTAGAGAAACATGAGCAGAATACAACACATTGCTACTCAAAAAGAGCAGAGATGCAAGCCATTTCAGATTTTTACCTTTACTTACAGTGAATAGTGAAAATGATTACAGAAAATTCTACACAATGAAAGAAAAGGTTCAATCATCAAATTAAAGACATATTGGTCCTTTTTATCATAACAATCTACAAAAGCATTTTGAAAATAACTACTTACGTTGCCTATTTTTGATTGATTTGATATCTTCTGTGAAGGCTTGCCCAGTACTCTGAGCAAAGGCTTCTGCAGCTGAGCAATAGCCATGATGAACCAGATACGTTTGAACAACTCTAAAAGAGCATTTGCATAATAAGACCATATGTAGTAGGAAATTCACACAGCAAAATGACTGAAATTTTTTAGACTTGTTTTTATCATTATAAGTTTCCAAACACACATAATATTCTTATACTTGATCACTTAAAAACTAAAGGAGGGAAGGAAGAATGTCCTTTTCAATGAAAATCTCTTAAGTTTATAAGCACATCAAATGAAGCAGATTACCTAACAAACCTAGCAAAAAAAAGGTAAATAAAATTGGAATTTTGAGAAATAAAAGCAATTAACATGTTTCATAAACCTTTGAATCTAAATCTTGAGGATCGATTTAAAAATTTCATCTCTATATGATTTTATTCCATTATATAAAAGTCAAACTTGTAATGACATGGATCATTTTTTATCCTCTATCATGGTTAAAGTCAAATAAAACTTTTACAAGAACTATCAGGCAACGAAACTGCAGACCAACTAGCAAAAGAGGCTAGAAATCTAATCAATGAGGACAATGTGAATGTCACCCTGCTGGACGCAAATGCCCTAGCTAACTTCAAATTGAGAGAACCTTCGATCCCAATTAAGCATCAGATTTGTAATATCAATGAGGATAGACTAATTACCAAACCCATAGCCAGGTTAAGAACAGGTCATTACAGAGAAATGAAGATTGACAGTGAGGGTAATAGATCTTACAGAAAGTGTAATAACTGCCCAGATATGGAGTTAACTTCAGCTCACATTTTCGATTGTCCAGCAATAATTGTGGATCTATTTAAAGTCGGGGTCCTTTTCTCCTGTACGAGGACAATATAGTGGAGATTAGTAGAGCTGTGATAACTGCTCATGGCACCATTTGAACAAGACTCGTCGTAGACACGACATCATCAACAAGAAATTGTTCATACACAATTATTATTAAATCATATAAATAAATATAAAATGCACTGGGCATCTACCTTTCATGCATGAGATAATTTTCACCACTTCATCATGATTATAACTCATTAAAGTTCAGGCATAGCAGTCTAAATAATGAAAATACTTACCTATGCAATGTATTTTGCCATTCACCAAACTTATCTATAACTGGAAATCGTTCAATGGTAAGTCTTGTGCGTCTTTTTAGTTCCTTCAAGTACAAAAAGGGACACTAATTAAAATTAAAGAAATGTTATACTATAAGTTGAGTTACGAAGAGTAAATAAATAATTGATCAATAGTTACTTAAACTTTAAAGTACAAAAGTTTTGAGAATACGAAAAAAATTTATTAAGATTTTATACAGGAAATTATTTAAAATTAAATTAGGAGACTTTAAAGTGGAAAATAAAAGGCGGTTAATTTCTTTTTAAAGTTTGTTGTGTGACATTCACTGACTAAAAAGTTGTCAACATTTGCCAAGCTAATCAATTACAGAAGGGCTGATATGTTTTGCTTGGCTTTTCTGATATTTGATTGTTAACATGATTCTGAACAAATTCATACTATACTTACAAGTTCATATAAATATGACAATGAATTCCTTATGTCTTTTTCATTAATTTATATTTTTCTGCAAGTATTTTCAGTTAATCCATGTTCTTTGGCATTTAGAAAGAAAAAGATCACTTGCGAGTTAACTCAGAAAAAAAATACATAGCAAAAAATGAGAAGTATCTACAAAATAAGTACTCTTACAGCTGGTATAAAACTAAATATACCTTCATCATGTCTTCGATATCAAAAACAAATGGTGATTGCCCAAAATTTGCATCAACAACTTCACCAGGTGTTTGAAGACCAACAGTAGGATAGAGGTTTGGCTGAAAATTAAATACATATAGAAAACATTATTTTAAGCTGCAGTTAATTTTGCATAAGTTACAAAAGGTAATCAAAATGGTATACACACTGGAGTAACTTAAAATATCACATATATATATATATATATATATATATATATATATATATATATATATATATATATAGAGTAAAATAAGAACAAAAAGCTTCCTCAAATGTCATTCAATTGTTTCTGAAGTATGTAGAATTAGTTGAAACATTGATGTGATTGCAACTCTTAATCCTTATTAAATAAAACTACTAAAAATACTAATCCCAAAATGCCTAGAAATTAGCAGCAGGCATGCTTTCCCATAATTTTAGTCCTGTTTTAAAATGTAAATTAGCTTAAACATAAAAAATTTCATGTTTTTGAAGGACTAATAAACTTGTTTTAAGTATTGACTTATTATTACATTTTATTAACTTTGTAATATGTGTGGAAACTTGATCTGGGGATAAACCTTGGAGAAAATTGACTATTGGGAACAAATGGTTGGTTTGAGTTTTATGGTGCAAGGTTGAGAGGAAATGGAAACTTCCCAATTCCTTTAATTATTTTCCAGTTTGAGAAAACTATTTGTGAGTACATATAACCCACAACTAATTTCTCCCCCAAAATTACACATCTTGTTTATGAAGTACTATTTACAAATTTTATTTCTCATGAAAATAACAAGGAACCTTTTTCCTAGCAAATCAACAAAGTGGGAATAACTACCAGGACTCGAAGATTTAAATTCAAATGAAATAAAACCCATGGGCAAAACCATAAAACAATATAGCAACTATAAAACTACAACTCTTATCAGGACTTCCACATGACACATTACTGATACTTATAATTTTTAACAAGCTGCTTGATTTTGGGGAAAAGATTTGAACCTTGGTTTATACAGGAATTTATACTTCACTTCACATATATAAAAAACTATTGAGGGCAACTTTGAGCATTTGATACCCATATAAAAATATAACATGGCTGAAAATACATTGCAGTAACCATGCATGAAACTATTTAGAAAATGGTAATTTTCATTAAGATTATCAGTATACAATTTTTATAATTTATTCACTTACTGGAAGATCAGTAAATGCAATGCCTAAATGATGTCCGTTTTTGGTGTAAAAGCAAGTATTGTCAATGAGATTCACACCACAGCCTATGACATCCCCTGTGGTGAATGTTGGGCCATATGGCTGACCAGTTCCACTGGAGCAAAAGCTATGTCCATCATCACCATGATAGCCATATGAATGTTTGTCCCAACCTTTTTGACAAAGAAATTGGATATTTTAAAACAATACATTATATAGTTTAAGTAGAATTGGTAGTTGTTGTAAGATTAATTCATTTTCTAAAAATAAATTGATGCATTTTGAAATTTTATAAACAAAAGAATGTTGTTTTTATATACATAATGTATAAAATGTTAGATCTAGTTTCAGCCCATCAGTAGTTTGCATTAAAATAATTAAAAAAAAAAATAGTTACAAGCTGTAAAAATAAATTTATGCCCTAGATGTACATAGTTTTATTGAAATTTCAGGCAGTATCAGGAAATTAATGAAAATAGGCTTAGATTAACAATTTCCTGAATTAAAATACAAACTTGCATAGAATTACTATGTTCTCAAAGTTCCTATAAAGTATTTACCTTAAATTTCTAGGAACCTGACAAACTAAATTTTCATCACTTGGCAATTTTGGAATACAATAATTTGATAAACATTGCTTTTCATTTTAAACTTAAAAAAAAAACTGACCTTCTATCACAACAATTTTGCACACACAATCATTACAATATTTAAAATTCATTCCAGTTTAACAGAACATTAAAAAGTTTGAATTAATTGAAAACATTAAATAACAATGATATAAAATCAACTGGATTAGTATGAGATGCTGTTTTTACCAGGTAATCTGTTCATGTTCACCCCTTGTGCAGAGAGACCTACACCCATATACCTTAAAATTGAAAACAAGGGGAAATATTACAACACAGAAGTACTACCTAAGAAAGCAAAATGCAAGTTAGTTCTTCAATAATTTCCAAAGGAAACAAATAAAAAAAAATTAGTACTTCAAAAGGACACATATTAACACAAAATAGCTCTGTATTATTGGAGGGTGGTAAAATATACATGGTCAAATCCATTTCACAGCACTTAATTGAATGTTTATTAATGTCTAAATTGAGTTATTCTGTATTTTTTAGAAACATTAAACAAAACATGTTTTTTTTTTTTTTAAACTGGGCTCCGAGACATATTTCTATTACTATAAGGTTGACAATATCACAAAACAAAGGCTATAAATCTATAGTGAACCATTTCTTGAGTTGGTCTTGAGTAGATAGGAATTATAAGATAAATTCAAACAAAATAACTCAATGGAAAAATGTTAAAATATAAAATTATACAGTTATCAATATTACAAATTGGGAAGTTATTAAATTTTTTGTTAGAGAAATAAAGCTGTATTATGTGCTATGCACAGTTAAAAATTTCCTCCATGATGGGTCAGAGGCATATATATTTTAGCCATTATAGCAACAGAAATAGTGAACACCTAATTCTGTTTTTACGCAATCGATAAGTTCCTGAAGAATCTGTGTAAAAAGACATTGTATCTATGGAAGAAAGTAAGATTGTTCCTGATGTAAAAAAGCACTAGTAAAAATAATTAAAAGGACCATACGAAAATATTTGTTTTAAGCTAATTATTTATTCCAACAAAATACACATGTAATATGTAACGAAAATGTTTTAAAGTAAATTAACATCAGTAATAAAAAAATTCATGATTTTTTTTTTAAACACGTAAGATTTTATACATTTTTACTTTCTAGCAATAAACTGTGTATACATTTATAAATGACTGGAATATCACTGCTGTCACTAGAAATGTTGTGTGGACATCGTTTTCTTCCTCTATTAATGAATTTATTTCTGTAATCTCTTAAGCAAAATCAACAGGAGTCTCCTCTGATGCAGATGCTTCACACGGTTTTACAAACGAATTCAGCTGTCCGCCGTGTTCCTGTTTTGGCAAGGCTGTTATATTATTCTCTGCAAGAGGCTGTCCACAATTTCAGTTCATGCTGAAACTTTCAAGCGCGTTCCTCAATAGGGTCATGTTTGACAAAATGATTACCCAATAAAAGCATGTGTTTCACAACGTACACACTAGCTGTTATGTGCAATCCATATGTGCAGGTAATACTATGCCACAAATAAACAATAAATTTTCTTAGAATTTAGGCGAAAAAATGCTTAGAAATTGCCTTGGCCTGCATGTGTTAAATCAAATTAGTGTAAAAACAGAATTTGGCATATTAAATCGGGAATAGCATTATTTACCTTCTTAGCAAATCCCCGATATATTTTAACGTAGTCTAGAAATAATTAAAAAAAAAAGAAATAACATACATTTTTCAGTTGAGTGGATAGAGAACACTAATTAAAAAGAAATCCAGGAATTAAAACAAATAATGAATTGAAAATATAATATGCTGAACAAAAAAAAAAATTGATATGTAAATAGAGTCCTTTGCAGGTTTTCTAAAAAACAAATTCATACAAACCCATCACGACCTTTGCTGACAATTTTTACTTCAAAATAGTACAATCCACAAGCTGCTGGTATTGGATAAGTTGCCCGAACACTAGCTGCATCTTTATGATTTTTACCAGATCCTAGAAAATAAAAAAACACATTAAATTCTAGGTATTAAACCATTTAGGAGGGAAAAATCTCCATAATTAATGGGGCAATTCCACAAAACATGGGACATGCAAATAAAAAAATATATTTTAAAAATTACCCCTACTTTTCTACAGGGTGTCAAAATTTGAATCAATGATTAAAATAATGATTTTAATCAAATGATTTAAAAAAAAATATTGAATTAAATCACAACCAATCTTACATTTTTATAACTAAGTAAATACACCCTAGAATAATCCCAGAACTTGTCAAATGCTTTGAACTTTCTTCACTCATGGCGATTTCAGCCCTAATGGCTATACCTCGTATTGATGAGCTTTAAAAAAAAAATGTTTGGCACTGGGCACTTGCAAATAATCTGAGGTGTCTATGGGCTAAGTAATCTGTTGAGTGATGAGTCAGAGATTCTGCCAAACAGTAAAGTAAAAAATAAGTTGACATCTATTTGAAAGTTTTGGCAATGTTCATGCATAATTTTTATGTTACAAACAATAAAGCAGCAGGCCTACTTCTACGTAAATGACAAGACAGCCAAAGAAAATCCCCAAAAAGTAGGCCTAAACTACTTGTTACTCCTTTAATTGATTGACCACTGGGCTTAGCTATAGTGATTTTTCACTACTTCTTTTTAAATTGAGACATAAATACAAAATAACACAATTATAATGTGATTAATAATTTATAAAATAAAAAATTCAACTGAACTTTCTATTTGAAAGGATGAAAGTTTAAACACTATGAACATCTTTTATTTTGCAAAATGCACTATAAGACTTTATAAGACTATATACACTATAAGAGTAGTGATCCACAACAAATATTTATTTAATCAGACTAATTTAGGTCTCACACTTACTGATATATTTGTTGACATGATGATGTTAATTTACTCAAGAAAAATTATGTAGGATGTCAACTTGTGTTTTAAAGTAAAACAAATGTTTTATCTTTTGCTCTTGTTTTGAAAATTCATTTTTTAAACGTATTACCATGTAACAAACACACTATGATTTTTGGTAAAATAAATATTAATTTACCATATTACAAATTCCGCGATTGTTTACTTAAATAAATATTGGTTTACATTAAAAACAATTTAGAAACTCAATTTTTTATTTAACAAATTTATAGGCCCTACAGAAATTTAAATCAAATAAATCCGATTAATTGATTTTTTTACACCCTGCTTTTCAAGATAGTTTAAAGCTTTTTACTTGAATTTGACAACATTAAGCATTTATTTTATCAGTACATTTATTTAATGGTATGAGAACAAGAGGTATGAAGCTTTTTACTGTTGACTAATTTTGCAGGCAATTCTTTAAAAAACTGTATATTTGTTTAATTTTCATGCATAATAGAAAGAGCAATTTAAGTAGAGGAAATTTTGTCTAATAAAAAACATATCAATAACTACATTTATGGAAGTACTTTAAAAAAGTACTTAATAATAATGTGACAAAATTCCAGGTCATGCTTAAACAATTCACGACATTCTTAAGGTGAAAAACCTAGAAATAATTTAGAATTCAAAAGCCAATAATAAAAACAAATTTAATAATTATACACTGTAAAAATTTAACAAGTAATTTTGCATTAAAATAATTTTTTCAAATAATCCAACATATTTGACTTAACCAGTTTGTGATTTAATGTATCATAACCACGAAATATTCAATTTGAGCATGTGGCCGAAACAAAATTCTTTACATCAGGGGATGACAAATCAAGACATCCATTCCTCGATGTTCTGGCTTCTAAAAAAGGACCCCCTTTTTTAGCCCCCCAGGACCTTTGTAATACAAACACTATTATCTTTTCGAACGCTGAGTATACCGCAGAACTCATTAAACACACGCGCAGTAAATAATATGCTATTTATAGTGTAATTGAGGCAATTAAAAAATAACATTTTTATCATCTTCATAAGACCTGTAGCACCATTTTTGACCTTCCACAGACTAAAAAATCCAATTTTTTTTCATAATATATTTTTTTCACACAGAAACAGAAAATCTAGGCGCTAGACCAAATTCTTTAGCTGCTATTGCGGCTGGGATTTGTAGTGCTCTGCTTTACCCGTTAAATATTAGCAGTTTCTTTTAAAATCGGTTGAAAAATTCAATTAATAAAATAATGTGATACGAAACTGTGTATGAATCTTACTGGCTACTTTTCTCCAAAGTGTCAGAGACATCATGATCAATCATTTTCCAGGTCAGTGAGGCAATTTTCCAGGTTTTAAACGAAAATTCATAATTTTCCCTGATTTTTTAGGACAAAATTAAATTCTATGACAATTCCAGGTAATCCCTGTCCCGTGGGAACCCTGTAATAAAATTCTACACATGACATCAGCTCCACAAGTGAACTAACTTGGTACAGTTCCAAAGGTTGAAAAATGCCAAATCCTTTGCTTTCTTCAGTTAGGGATCAGTGATGTTGTCATATCCGCAAAAAGAATAAAATTAGGGGAAAAGACTAAACTAATAAATAAATTTTAAAATCCGAGCAACACATATAAGTCGCACAAAATTAGGACTACCTACATTCATAAAGGACACTGCTGATACACACACAAACACTGTCTTTTATAATAGAAGACATTACAATTTAAAGCTTTGAAATAACACATTAGTATATTATTCATAATTAAATACTAGCAACTGCGTGGCTAGCTCGTGGTGTAAGGTATTAATCTGGTGTAAAATTTACCTCAGACTTCAAATCCGTTGAAGATATATTCAATTAAAAAATTATTTAATTAAAGAAAATCATATTTTTAGGTAACAATTGAAATTGAAATTTTCCGCATTTCAAATCTTTTGAAATTTTTACTCTATCTTTAACAGCCTAGGAGATAAGAAATGAACAGCAACTCCAGTTAAAACATTTATCATCTTGCTGTAAAAACACTCCTCCCCTCAAAATGAAAGCGGAAATGTAAAAAATAATTTTCTGAGCTCCTCCAAAACGATGAAAAAAAAAAAACTTGGCATGGTTCCAAGGTCACGTGAAGAGGGGAAAAAAAATCAAAATTGAGGCTTTTCTTCTTTTGTTCAGACAAAGAACCACACAGAGAATAAAACTATTAAATTCATTTTAAAATCTTCTAGATTGAATTTAAAATTCGCCGCGACCCAAAGATTGCAAAAAATATTTCGACTATCTGTGTACCAAATCTCATTGCTGTAAGTGCCATAGAATCGTCAGGATTTTGCGACAAACAGACACATCCTTTTATAATAGTAGAGATCATAACTACATATTAAACTGGGGTTTTCATAAATCTTAGCAATTTTTTTATTTAATAATAAAACAATTTTTAAATTAAAAAAAAAATTTATACACATTTTTAATGCACACAAATGTCTATAATTAGTTATTTGTTTTAATAGCAATTTCTTTCATTCATAAGCAATTATTCCAATATGTATAAACATATATTTAGCAGATTAAAATTAAAATAAGCATTCAGCAGGGGTGAAAACAGTCAAAACATACGCAAGAGGAAAATGAAAATATATGCAGCATTATTTTGAACTACAAAAAAATAGCTGAATAAGAAAAGTACATTTGTGTACTAAATTGTGTGTGCAGAAAGAAATTTTTTCTGAGGGTGGGGGTGGGGTTGGCAAATTTAGTCTGATAAAACCCTATAAAGTTCACTAAAAATGATAAAATTTGTCTTTGGAAGAAGGGAGGTCAACCCATAACCTTCCATGGCTGCACCACTAGAACAGAATAAGTGTATATGATAAGCATGTATTTTTGCCTGTTATTTAGCTTTTTAAAGTCCACTATAAACAATGAAATTTGTCTTTGGAAGGCGGGGAGCTTTAACCCATAACCCCCTCATCATGGCTGCACCACTGGTATAGAATAAGTATTTATGACAAGTTTGTATTTTTATAATTCAAAAGCACTTTATTCAATTTTTCGTTTGCATCTTCTCAAACATACTCTTTATAGTAGGGATATTCACACGTCCCTTATTATATTTTTAAAATTTATTCATTGGCTGTAATTTCAAGATATAATTTAATTCTAAAGAAAAAATTATAGAAAAAGTGGAACTTCTCAGAAGCGAAAATCCACATAAACGCACCCCTGATTCAGTCCTCAGAATTCACAAATGTAATGCGAGTCACAATAGCATGTAGCACAAGTGACATAAAAAAAAATCAATGTATTTTATTAATGGAATAATTTTAATGTTCCTAGATTGCCAAGGTCAAGTACTCTCAGGGAAGCATCAAAATTCTTTTTCCTACTAACTTGTGTTAGAAGAAAAAAACTTATTGTTTAAAGTAAAAAAAAAAATGTACGTCTTTTTTTATGTAACATGTCGGTTTAAAATATTGCAATTAGGTAAACTTATTCCTCATCAAAGTTCTAAATTATGACATAGTCTTTAGGGATAAATCAACAAGTTTATAAACCAATCTTTGTTTAGTAATATTAATTCAGTCTTTATTTATGAATAATGAAAATTAATATTGAAAATCAATCTCTGATTGTAACACAAGTCACATGGAATTGCCAATGACAGAGTTGCATTTTATTATAAAATAAAATGTTTAAAACATATTTAAAATTTCTTAGTTTAAGAAGCAATTTTATAGCAATTGCAATGTGTGAAAATAATGCATTAGTCTAATCACACATACATTCATTTTTTTTTATTATTTTAATTAAAAACTACTCCAGTTTTTGTAATGAAAAAACTAATTATATTTTCAATAAATGGATACCTACTTCCAGCAAAACAATTTATACATAAAAATTCCAAACTTCTCTGTTGAATTAAAAGGCAAAAATGCATGATTATATTTTTTTCATAAACCTGCACAAATTCCTCATGAAAGGGGATCAGTTTATGATAATCCAACCTTTTTATAGGGAAGAGAAGTATGTCAAAATTAACGGAAAACACTTTGTGCATTGTGGACTGCCCCCATTTTTAGAGCAAACTCTTGGTCTCCCCAAATGGGAGAGGTAAATATTTGCAGTGTGACCAAAAAAGTTTTTAAGTAAACACATCAAGCATGCAGTTGGAACTTGACCCTCTTGAAACACTAAAATATTTATAGTACAGCCCAGTAACATACGGGATAAATATTATAACCATACAAATAATATCAGTAATCAAATATGTAGATTGGTTGGATCTTATTAGGTCACTTATAGGAAGGGGAGCAAAAGTTTTAAGGATCTGAACTCTTTGGGTCCTAATTTTGATGTTATTACTAGGTAATAATTGAGGTCATACTTCACTCCTGGGATAAATATACCATTTACCAATAATATCGGTAATGATTTATTTTATATACACAAAATAAAGAGTTCTGAAACATGAAGTAAGTGATGTTTTAATTAGCCCCCATAATTGCTCCAAGTTGATGCCACTTCATCCCAATCAACAAACGCCTTCAGCTCTTAAATTTCCTCAATGTAGGGATGCATTATTTTCAACAAAAAAGGGTAATTCATGGGATGTTACTGAATATAATTTGTAAAACTTTGTATAAAATACAAGCCTTTTACCAGGTTATATTTCATTTTTCAATAATTTAAATCAGCGACAGGACACAACAAATCCTGGGCGCCAGGTTGCCAAAAAAATTTGGTCTGGTGCCTAGATTTTTTGTTTTTGTAAAAAACATTTTTTATGGAAAAAAAAAAATTTGATTTTTAAAACTCATGAGATATGCAATATGAATGGACCATCAGTGAAAGATTTTGATCCCACAAAGGTTGTGGACAAGTGGTATTTCAGTTCTAAAGCAACAAGGCATATTCATGGCCACACATAAAAGGTCAAAAATAGAGTAAAATGTTAATGTAGATAAAAAAAATTACTTTTTTTTACAGCCTCAGTTAGTATAAATAATATATTATTTAATGCACGTGTATAATGAGATCTGTGATATACTCAGTGTTAGAAAAAATATTAGTATGGGTCCTGGTTCCTAAATTTTTTTATTTTTGTCAACCCCTTCCCAAAGAGTACAAACTATTTTTGATAGTATTAATTACCAAAACATTAGAAAGGAAGTATAAATTCTGTTTAAATTAATGCATACAAGCTATAAAAAATGTTCTAAAAAAAATACAATTTCACAGGTTATGAAGACAAGTTATTTATAATCAATACATGCTTTAAAAAATGTAATTCAAACTATTCATAACAATAAATAAATACAAGTCATTTCAAATAAACTGTTCATTGATTGGTATGATAGTATTTATAACTCATACTCAGGAAGGAACTTCATCAGTGTTCCTTCCTGAGTTTTGACTACGAGGTGGTTATCAGTATCCACTAATTAAAATCCACAGCGCAATTGGTTTAAGCTTATTTAATCTAGTTGGTCTTGATCTGATTTTTTCAAAAATGTCTAAACTACTCTGATCAATAATTATCAAATTTTGGTAAATTAAACTCACTGTTTTATAAAAATAAGAATAAGCAAGGGATTTAAAATAGCTCATATTGCACTGTATAAATTGCCTTCAATCATCTTAAATAAATAAGACTATATCGGCAAAAAATATGTAAATAAATTACCCAAATTAAACTATTTTTGACACCAAAGATAATATGTACCAACTTATACCATACACATCGATTTTTAAAAATGCAAAACTTTAAAAGTTTTGGCTATCATTTCATAAAATCATAATTGATACCTCAGAGTAAAAACAACAAAACAAAAAAAAAATTAATAATAATAATAATCATAAAAAAAAAAAAATTGGAGGTATAAAAAACGTAAAATATCAAATGTTTATTATTTAATGGTTGAAAATACTGACAGTATTTTGGTAAAAGGATCAACAGACCATAACATGACCTAAATAAAGCACTATTCAAATCTTATACAACGCAGTTTTGTTGCTCTTTGTTTTATTATAACTTTCACACAAAATCCATTAAAAATTAAAAAAAAAAAAAAAACTATGCATATTTTGGTGCGTTGTACATCGATAAAACTCATCACATTTTAACTGTTGAAAGATTTAAAATTTTAATCGATCATAAAGCGCATTACGAATCAGGAAAATGATGTAACTACTGAATCGATCATTAATTGCAAACGGGGGTGGAAGGGATGTTGTATATTCCGTCAGCTCCCGTTACTATAAATAATTATCGCACTTGTGAGGGTCAAATCTTGCCAAAACAAAGCTAAAATGTTTTAGTTTTGATGCGATTTTTGTGAGAAAGTACAGGTTGATGTTTTGTGACGCTAAATCACTTTCAATCAGTTTTTAAAAAATCAAAAAGTAATGACACATTAGTAGGAGAAATTGAGAAAAATCGTGACGAGTCTATTCGTTACTTTTAGCAGATATGTTCAAGAGTAATACAATTTACAAATATGGTCGCAGTATCACGCAATTTCATCACAATCAAGAATTACGATATGAAATTGCATAAAAAAAATAATATAATGATTTCAAATCATATTTCGACTTGGAAGAGGGTTGTTACTATTTTAACACAAAGATTATACGATTCTGTATACAAATTAGAGACATTTTAAGGATCACCTGGCTGTTGAACAAAAGAGCAATTCAGGTACGTAATACATGATTACACAAACAAGAGAGAAAGCTATCAAGTTGAATAAACTTTCCTACCTTTGTAATGTACTCTTAAGTTGTTTTGAGACAAACCAATGTACGTGAATTTATCTTTTGGACTCCATGCTCGAGGGAGAGGATTTTCACTTTCATTAACCATTGGATACAATAGCTTAAGACGATCAATTTGCTGATTTGAAGTTAGCTGAGTTTCATTCCATCCTATATGTTCATTCATAGTCGCCATTTGCCCTCTCTCAGGCTCCCGGATGATCTTTTAACCAAACAAGTTACGTTGAGCAGTTGCAGAGATCAAAACAAGCTTTGACAAGAGTTCTAGTTCGCTTGGATTCCAGGGTCGATCTGCGCGCCCCTCTGTATTCACGTGAAATGATTTTTCATAATGGAAGAAAACACAATTTTAAAATTTACATAATCATTTAATAAAGAAAAATTGCTGCCTGAAAAGGTAATGAAGCTAGCCAACGACAAATGCAGTAAATATACCAAAACGTGTAACACAAGCAATTTATTTAAGGAAATAATTTTTATACAGAAAATTGCACTTGTTCGTTTTCTCTTTTTTCATTTACAAATAGATGAAATTTGTAAACATTACTCAGCAAATAAGACATTTATCAATAAATTATCACGACAATTATTATAAAAAACGAACACGCTCGATTTTATAACATATTGATATTTTGATGAAAGTTCTTAAAAAATTTTGTGCAGTTATCTCTACATTTATTTTCAAATGTTCGACATGAATCATCTTTTATTGCAAATATTACAGCTTGAAAAAGCAATTTTTCCAAACTAGGAAACTGCAATAAAAAGTTTTGCAATGTGTTTTAAAAGGACAAAAACAAGTTTTTAATTTCCACAAATTGTCAATTATGCTACTGATTTATTATTAAACATTCCTTTCGTTTTTAAAAAAAGAAACCTTTTTTATTACTGTTCATTAAAAAATTCTTTCACGAGTAGAATTCGTTCTACAAAAAAAATTAAACGCGCTTGCGCGTACTCTTGCGTGTCAAAGTATGAGGTTTTGAACTATCTTGATATTGTGGTGGTAATGAGGCAAACATTGTGTAAACTAGTTATGTTAAGTATGTATGTTATTGGAGTTCATTTCGATGTTGGCTGATGATGGAGATCAATAGTTTATTTTATTTTACATATATTTTATCTCCAAATATGTTTAAAATGATCTTTTATAAACTTTTTAAGACGTATATTTGTTGTTTGCAGTGATGTCATTTCTTAGGCTTAGGTGTTATTTTGGTTCATTAAATTTGTGTATCATCGGAATGTCATTCGCGCCTTGTTTACCTTCGCTTGCGTTTATTAACATCGATACTTCAGACATGAATTTCTGTTATGAATGATCATGCTTAGGGCTTCTGCAAAAAGGCCGGTCACTCCCAATACATTGGATGTAGATAGTACTCTACTGCTTGGACATTGGAGCAAAGCTGTTTACGAAAGCTTTCTGACTGCTTCATCGGACGAAACCTTTGACTTGACAATCGACGGTGGATCAGACAGCGGTCAGTTTCCATATTTTGGTTACGTTCCCAACACGAATCGTTCTGTCTCGAAAGGGGATATCCTTCTTGAGGTGCAGGGACAAAAAATAGCTGGTTACACCCAAAGAGATGTTGTGGGTCTATTGAAACATTGTGTGAGAAATGGCAACTCTGTTAAAGTGAAAGCTGTAAAAACTGGTATGTGAAAGATTTTTCTTTTTCTTATTTTGTGATTTGATTTATGTTAAAAGAAAACTCGTGTTCATGAAATTTTGAACAAGTCACTTCAAACACAAAATAAATGCTGCATTAAAACGTCACATGACATTTTGAAAATGACTGATCAATTTGACAGAGGGACATTTTGAATCAAGCCCCCCTCCCCCCTTAATAAAATAAATTATCTATCATTTTGACTTTTTTTCAAAACTGTTCATTGCTTTTAAAAAATGTGCTTCAAATTTAAACATGCCTTCAAATGAAACATGATGCCAGCCACAACTTATTTGTCTTTGGGGACTTAAATTTTACAGGGACAGGGATTTTAAAATGGGTCACCAATGTTCAGCTGCGGGTAAAAAGGCTAATAGGTTATTGGGGTATATTAAAAAGACTGTAACTTCAAGGGATAAGAATATAATCTTGCCGTTATATAAGGGTTTAGTAAGACCACATCTAGAATATGCTGTACAATTCTGAACTCCATATATGAGAAAGGACATAGAATCAATTGAAAGGGTTCAGCACAGAGCTACAAAAATAATAAAGGGGCTAGCAAATTTTGACTATAATGAACGTTTAAGTAAGCTAAACATGTATACACTGGAAAGAAGGAGGGGGGATTTGATTCAGCTTTTCAAGTTTGTAAAACAAGGGGACACAGAGGGCTTAAATTTCAATAGGGATAACAGAACAAGGGGTCATGGGTATAAATTGAATAAGACATTTTAATCGGGATTTAAGGAAAAACTACTATTTTAATAGGGTAATAGACAGTTGGAACGCGTTGCCAGAAAATATAGTTAATTCAAAGGGAGTGTACGAATTTAAGATACAATTGGATAGTCAGTGGGAATTGGGGAATTCATAAACAAAGGACCAGCCTTGTTGGGCTCGAGCCTGTAGCTGGTCGTCAATATTTGTATTTGAATATCCTCTTGACTAAAATAATGTCGATTGCTCTTACCAATCTAATTAAAAACCTAATATTATGTTCTCTTCATTTATTCTGAATTCTAACTTATTTCTATGACAGCTCACTCACACCCAATATTCATTTGTAGTCTTATCTTTGCGATTAAAGTATGGCCTTTATTAGATACCGGTTAAGTTGCGTGGTTCATGAACGAGTACATTTGTTGGATTCAGTAGCAGATTTAATGCAAATAATGCCATTTCCAGAACTATTGTATGCAATGGGATAATGGTTGCCAGTAATCTATGGATTGTAAGTAGCACTGGTTTGATTCCTGCTATTCTATGTGCATTTCTCTTTTCCTTGTCAATTGATCTTTCATTCTCTCTATATAAAAATATGTCTATCCATTAATTGATGTTCTCTCTTGTTGTTCACTCAGTTTTGCCAAATATGGCCCTTGTGTCCAAAAACCCCAACCATCTGTAGAATAAAATATAGTTGTATCACCTAAAGCTGGGCACAACAAATCCCGGTCTAAAAAATTTGTTATAGCGTCTAGATTTTCTATTTCTGTAAAAATGTTTATTTTTCGTGAAATTTTTTTTTTCATTTTTTAGGCCATAAAGGGTCAAAAATAGAGCAAAACGTCTGATGTAGACAATAGAAATGTTTTTTTTTTTTGCCACAGTTACACTTTTAATAGCATACTATTTACTGTGCGTGTGTGTAATGAGTTCTGCGATATACTCGGCATTCGAAAAATTTAGTATGATATGTATTGCAAGGATCCTGGCTCCTAAATTTTTTTAAACTTTTGTCATCCTTTGGTAATAATGTCTTATTTTTTATTTGGCTGCTCTTCTGATGTATTTTGTGGGCACCAAAAGTGTCGCAAAGGAAGAATGTGTTTGTAAACATGCTGTTTTAGACTTCTCAGTGAAATAATGAAATGCATGAATTAAAATTGTCTTCAGACTCCAACTTTTAGATGAGCACAAAAGAATTTTTAAAGATATAGATTAAAGGTGACTAAGGTGTGAAAAAAAATAACTTTGACATTTCTTTTTTAAAGTACTTTACCTTATCTAATGTTTATCCCAAGCAATATTTAACTTCCAAAAGTTTATTGAAACAAAGTATTTTCTGATGGAATTGTTATATAAATATGGGTAAATAAAATTGAAAAACTTGCACACAAAAATCTGATTAATAAACTCGTATTTCTTAAAGAAATCTAAAGTGCTGATTATCCAGCTATAAAATACACGATTAGCAACTCCTCAAAAGCAAGGTAAAGAGCACCCTGAAACTTAACCCCTTCCGGTAAAATGATGAATCTAGCTCGTCATTGTTTTTTCATGCCATACCACACAATGACAAGCTACACTCGTCATGCAACTAAAGTTATTTTATTGACGAATACAGCCAGTTGTATCTTGAAAGTCATAAGAATCGTATCAAGAAAGAATTTAGATAACGGCCAGTACATCAGTTTTAACTTAAAAATTATAAGAATCGCACCAAGAAAGTATTTACACTACGGTCGGTAACACAGTTGTACCTTGAAAGTTATCAGAACCGTGGCAAGAACGAATCATATCAGTTACTAGCTACCGTGTGGCTAGCCCAGCATTGCGCGCAAACCAACACCGCAGGCAACGCCAAGATATAAGGCATTAATCTGGTGTAAAATTTTACTCGGATTTCAAATCCATTGAAATTTTTAATCTATCTTTTACAATTCTGATTTTACGAAAACAAACTGTACAATCCCAGTCAATGTTTTTATTTATTTTTTGTTCTCATTCCCTAGAATGGAACACGGCTGGAAATGTAATCTGTTTCTTCTTTTTCTTTTTTCCCTCCTAACGTGAAGGACAGAAGATGTAATTTGTTTATTTTTGGGAAGAGAAAGTTCATGGTGACATCACTATCTCTCTTGCAAAAATATAAAAGATATATTCAATTTAAAAATTATTTATTTAAAGAAAATCATATTTTTAGGTATCAATCCAAAGTGAAATTTTTTGCAGATTTCAAATCTGTTGAAATTTTTACTCTATCTTTAACAGTCTAGTAGATAGAAAAAAGAACTAAGTGACTCCAGTTAAAAGATTATTTGTTTTTATCATCTGGCTGGAAAATCATTCCTCCGCGCAAAATCAAAACAATCCAGTCAAAATGTCGCTGTGGAATCGTTTAAGCGGAGACTACGCATTCCCATTTAATTGCGAAGAGCGAAATGAAAAACATTGGCATGGTTTCAAAGGCTTATGTCAATAGTGATGATTATGACGCGACGTCAGAGGGGAAAATAGAAGAATTCTGTTGTTTCTTCAAATGCCAGAGCAGGACGAAACAAAGTTCCAAGAGTGAAAAAAACTATTAAATTCATTAAAAAAAAGTCACAAGAAACAGACAGACAAACACTTCCTTTTATAATATTAGATATTTCTAGCCAGTCAAATGTTAATTAAATCGTACCAGAAGTGGTTAATCACGACACTAAAAACAGGAGTCATTGTTTAATAAAACATTAACATTTACAAAAATGATGGAAAGAAATTCAAATGAAATCCAAAAATGATACAACCTGATCTGAATGCACTATGCTGTGTTAAAAAATAAACTGAAAGATGAAACCAGTTCAATTCAAGTGTTGGAAAAAAAATTCCAACTGTCCAATAAAATTAAGATGCTGTAAAACAAAAATAAATAGAACATTCAGAGAATTATTGAAGAAAAAAAGCAAGAAATGTAAATTTAAGCCTTAAAAGTTTGCCATAAGGCTAAGGAAACTGCCGATGCATGCCACAAATGACAAAAATTTGCCCATAAGCTTTGCCTCATAAATGTCTTTACTACAGCTATACCATAGTATATTGTGGATTCTAGCATTGAGTTTATTGTTCGTTGTTGTAAGCTATGCCAGTGATTTTGAGTTGACAAAATTAATAACCATCGAATGTCAATCAGTATACATGATTTTGTGTTTCACAGCCCTTTTCCTTGGTAAGTTTACTATCTTTTTTAAAAAGGAACTCGTCAAGTTCTTCATGGAATAATTTTTCTGCCTTCCGACTAGAGCTGCACTTGATCAGTTTGTATAATTCTAATTTAAGCCATTGTTGTCAGTCATAATCAACTAACCAATTTGAACACCGTTGATGTGAAGATGACTGTTGCTATCACATAACTGACAGCAATGTCTGCCAATTCTATAGTTGTTACATGTTAAAAATAATTTCATTAATCTGTTTAGTTCTTGTTAGTATTTTTAGTGCCAATTTTCATAAAACCAATGGAATTCTCTTAAATTAAGCTTTGCTTCACTCAACATAATTTGTTACCGAAACAAAATTGCCATCCTCAGTCTTACTTTGGCATAAGAACTATTTTTCTGGTAATATAGTTAAAGGTTTTCTTCAGTTAATTGAGTTGGTACTGCGAGAAATAGTCTAGGCTTCCCTTGTGTAAATGTATTTTTGTTTCAGGGTTTTCTGAAATACAACAATAGAAGCAATAAATCTCCTTTGAAAAGCAATTGGGTCCATTGTAGTTCAATTGGAAGAGAAACGGATTAACAGGAAGATTCCGAGTTTAAAACTCGGTGCAATGAAAAAACGTTGCTGGTGCACGTTAAATCTGTCGTGGCCTCAAAAAATTTAATAAAGAAAAAAAAAGCACAGGAACATAAATATGGGAAATGGTATTTGGAATTTAGGGAAAAAAAATGCAGATGCTTGGCATGGGAAAACACAAAGCGATCTAGGGAAAAGAAGGCTGAAGATTAGAACTTTTGTGTGCATGTGACCCTCAGTATTTCTGTTGTGCTGGTATTTCGCAGGGCGAGAAATTTAATTTTTGTTATCTGTATGTAACACGTGTGTGTATTTTCTACAAAACATGTGAAGTCTCGTAAGTGGCCACTGGCCACTTAACAAAATTTCTTAATTTTCACCTTTACTCTTGGGTACATCTTCAGGTGCTCTGACTTCATATACCATAGTGATCTTTTCTTTTTCCATGGGATTTATTGTCTTTTGTAAGTGTGGTTGTTGCTCTTGTAGGATACTCAAGCAATCTTTTTCTGCTTTCATTCCACTATTTTATTCCGGAATCCCTTTCTCCCTTTCGTGATATTGTTTACTTGAAATTTGTCTTAGGTTTGGTGTGCACCTTGGTCAAATATGGCTCAATGTCCAAAAGCAAATTTTCTGACTTTAGAGAATGTAATATCCATGGTAATATTTCCTCACTCTTGGTTTGCATTTACAGGTTCTGTCTCTTCTAAAGTTGAAGCTTACAGATTTGCATTGCGAGTCTGCAGGTTAAATCTAAGATCGTGCTAGTTCATTCGGTGAATTCCTTTTCGTTTTAACTACACATGCAAAGAAAAGTAGCTAGAAATATGTAAACATGCATTGTTCATGCCTTCTATCTTTGACAGTTGCTACTACAATCAAATAAAAGATGGGAAAAAAAAAACACTGGTCAGAAAATTTTGAAGTATACTTTAAATAGATTAAATTTGTTGTTGAATCTTTACTTAAGCAAAACCAAAGTCAAGTTTCTCCTCAAATAAAGGAAGGTGTTATCTATGGTTCTCAGTGTTAGATGTTTTGCCCACTGGGGGCCTTCAAATTTAGTTATGTGAAAAGTTGAAGACCTCTCACTTTGGAAGTTCAAGCAGCTTGAGGTGATTTTTAGATTGGTGTTTATATTTGTATGTTAAATATAAAAAGTCAAAATTCTTATGATTATAATGGGATATGGCATATTATCTAACAATACAGTCTGATGAATTGCCCCTTTGTGCTGTCTAACCTCTAATGTTAATTTTAGTTCCCAAGAAGGCTGGTTAATTTACATAAATCAAACCAGAGAATAATTTTACTTTAAATTGGCATCATGAATTAATAAATAATCAGTTGATGGTTTAAATTCATGTTGAATGTTTATAAAATGTTGGTATAAAAAAAACTTAAATTCATGCTGAAAAGTTGAATTATTTGAAAATTCTGTTTATCTTAACCATCTGTTGTCTATGTTTACAGAGTAAACAGTATAATAAATATTAATTTTTCTTTTGAATTTTAGGTCATTTGACGAAAGATTTGCGCAATTTCTTAAATACACGGTTTCAGAAAGGATCAGTAGATCACGATCTCCAGAACACCATCCGTGATAATTTATATCAACGCACAGTTCCATGTAAGTCACTGCTACATAGAAATTGATATTTTTCTCTAAGTAGCTATATCTACTATTTAATGTAATTCATTTAGAGTAAGATGTAAATACAATTTTTTAAACCCTTATCCTGTTTTTTATTTGCAGACCTGCTAAAGTTGAGTAGTTAAGAACCAATTGGTACATTTTACAAAAAAATGTACAGTATGCTGTTATTACGCAAGTCAAAGAGATACATTCGAAAAGATGTTAGATGAATTTCACATTTAACTGTTGTTTGTTAAATATAGGGGCATTTCACAGTATTTTTGGTTGTTACAGACTCTACATTTAGAGAGATTGAACTTTCCATATCTAAATAAGCAAAAAATACATTTAATTACATCATTCTTTTTACACAATATAATTCTACTAGTAGAATACTAGTAGTCTTTAGTGGTATACTACATACAAAATCAAATACTGGTAAGAATATTAATGTGAGAGTTATCATAGACAAAATATCATGTTACGAAATCTATACACTTTGTCATATCTGAGAAAGGGAAGGATATAGTTAAGCTCAATTTTGCATTGCGTTGAATAGCAATAGAATTCTGGGAAATCTTCATATTATATCTCTTTAAAAAAAGTTACCGCTGCTGCCGCCAAATTGAAAAATTGCTTTTTTTTTATAGATTCTTTCAGTTTCACGAGAAAGTACGGATTACAAAATTGACATGGTTTGTTCAAAATTGTACAGGGAACAGGACGAAGATTTTTTCTGATGCTGCTATTAATTTAGGGTTTATTAAGTGTCAAAGTCTTATCGGGAGTGAGCAAAAGACGTACAATTTTCAATCTTCAGCCATGATTTTTTTAGAGTACCTCTAAATGTAAATTTTTGCACCACACCGAATTTTTATTAAAAATTTCAATTTGGTTCCTGCTGATAATTTTTTAAAATTTGGGAGAAATCAGGACAAGATACTTAAAAAAAAACTGTCATATCTATAGCTTATAACTATTAGTTTTTTAATTTGAAAACATCACTGGAAACCTCACAATGTAATTACTCTTTCTTACGGTACAATTATTTTTGAAATGGGTTCATAAATAAATTTGATGCAATCAAAAGTTGATCATACAAATTTCTTATTTTTTAGATCGTGGAGCAATTGCGTAGGGTTGGCGAGCATAGGCAAGCAGGGGGCAGAGACTCTTAGTGAAAAAAAAGACAGACATTATTTAAAGGGTCTTGATGATTGAAGAAACTTTTAGCAGTTTCAGTGTCACACATTAAATCTTTCTGATGAGTCCATGGGAGAAGGATTGCTAGGAAGCTGTAGTAAATATAAAAAACGCTGAATTGTTTCAAATTCTTACTTTTCCACTGTTTTTAACTTGTTTTCTGCAACAGGCTTGAATATAAATTTAATGTCCATGCTGTAATTTTCTGGATTTTAATTGAATATTTCACCAACCTACCAATGATCATTGAAAAGCACTACAATTCATTAACCCTTTGATTATGGTTGATGTCCAGAAGTAAAACTGCTTTCAACTTTTTTAATGAAAAAAAAGTCAGCTTGTTTTTTTTGTCCCAACATGTGGGGAATGTGCTGCAGGAAATACTTAATGAATTCTGAAATGAGGCATTTTTCATGTTTGAGCAATTTGTTGGCACTGATCCCATTGATATTCTAAATTCATGAATTTTGTCTTTTCAAGGAAATAAGAGTTGAAATGAAGAATATTAATTGATTTTGCTTCCCCTTTTGCAACTTCAAGCTTTTAGCATCAGCAGGAACAGCTTTACCATGTATAGTATATCTCCATATACTCCGTTTCACTTCACCACCAATACTATCTATATGATTTTTGCCATGTGCAGTGGCAAATATATCCCATGATGCAGTGCATTTGTGATTCTGCATATGATTCTCTAAATTGCCTTGCATATTGCACTTATTCTTAAAACTCCCCATGTCTATATGACTAATAGAAGACATTTTAATTCCATAATTTTCCATAAAGACATAATTTACATCTTCTAAAAATTTTGCAATATATGAATATATGGTCTTTTTGCTATGATCCAGATAATCTGAAACAACAAATTTAATTATCCTTCATTTTTAAATAAATTACAGCATATATTGTAACTTGTAGTAGAGACCAACAGGCCTTCATGCCAGATACATTTTGAAATGCTTGTAACTATTAACCAATGACTTTTTATTACGCAGTAACAAGAAACTACAAATAAAGAAAAATTCTCTCTTTTATTATTTTTTGATAATCTGAAAAAGTTATTTGAACATTTTCATGTTTTTCTACAGGCATATTTGCATTAATATGGAATAAATATAAATATGTATTTCACCAAAAAACCAAATAAATATATATACAGGGTTCGCATGCTCCTTAAAAACTACTTAAGAACTTCTTAAAATGGACCTTTGTTTTAAAGCACTCATAAAACTTCTTATTTTTATATGCTAGTCCTTAAAAAATCCTTATATTTTTGTTTCGCCTTTTCAATTTTGAAATGTGCGCTACATTCCACCGCAAGAATGGATTAAAAAAATGTGCAGTTTCAATTATAAAAGGATACTTAACGTTGCACATGATGTTATTGGCAGCAAGCTCTGGAAATTTTCCCACGACAAAGGGCTATCATCAGTAAGGCGAAGCGGTGAAGTTGAAGAGAAGCAAGGCCACCTGCATGTCCAACCCCTTTTACCTAATTACCTAACTTATTAAAAGATTAAACATTTAAAAAAGTACCCACAATTTGAAAAAAACCAACACATTTTCAGTCAAATCCCACTATATTGAACCCGGGTTATAGTGAACTCTTGGTTATAGTGAACTCTTGGTTATAGTGAACTATTTCATTGGTCCCGACTTAACTCCTTATTTAACTAACGTTATTTTAAACGCTTATAGTTAACTCCTGAGAAAATGTAAGTTTGCTTATAGTGAACCATCAAATGCAAAGAAATTTTTATGTAAAAAAAAAATGGTATATACTGAACCATCGATTGTAGTGAACTTTTTATTGGGTCCAGTGAAGGTTCACTGTGATGGGGTTTGACTGTACTCTGCTAATTTGAAGATATATTGAAGCATGTTAAGCTTTCAAGATATACTTAAATTTGCCCCATTTATCTTGTTTTGGATACCGTTTTGGAAAAATACTGTGAAATGCCCCATACAGCCAATTCTTGATGTTATGCAGATGTTTTTTCATTATGCAGATAATTCTTGACTGTACAATTTTTGTCTTGAAATAGTTCTGCTATTGATTTTCGTGTTTTTCTTGTAACATTCTTTAAGAAATCTTTCATCAATGCTGAACATGAATTTTCACTGTCTAACAAAAAGTGAAGAATTTCTAATCTAGCTGTAGCTTTTAAAGAAAGCACTCTTATTACTTTGTCTTTTTCGAAATCTTCATTTATTCTTCTTCACCCTCTTCCACAAATAAATATTCTATAATTTTGGAGTGACTTAATGTTTCTGTTACTTCTATTGAAATGAATCCATCTTAAGTTTTAAAAATTTGTATGTCTTAACTGGATAAATGGAACCCAAATTCTCTTAAAAATGAATTATTTAACAGGATTTGAATATACATTTTTATGGGAATTGGAATTTAGTTTGTTATCAGTAATTTCTTCTAAGCGAGTTGGTCGTAATGAGGTTTACCTGCATTATTATTTCATTGCAGAAATTGGCTCACCAAACTAAACTCTTAAATATGAGAAGCCATAGCGTGAAATAAAACTTTTCTTTCAAGTATCGCAAAATTGTTGAAATGGTGTCTAATCAAGGTGCTCGTACGCCACCCTGATTCTCAACTACTCATTTTATTTGTGTAATACTTATGTATTTTCTCTACTTTGTTTTGCAGGTACTACACGTCCTCCTCGTGTTGGTGAAATCAGTGGAGTTGACTACACTTTCCTTAGCATTGAAGAATTTATAGCATTAGAGAGAAGTGGGAGTCTGTTAGAAAGTGGTATCTATGAAGGTAAAAATTCACTTACTATGCATATTTTATTCTGCTGTATTTTGTATGCATCATATATACCATGTCCATCTTCCTGCTGTACCAGCCTGCATAGTGTTACATATTGTCAGTTGATTTTATGGTTTCTGATTATAAAATACTGAATCTTCTAATTGCAAATATTTCAGATTTGGATGGAAAAGTATTCAAACATTTTTTGTTTGCTTGCCTGTTAATTGTACCTATTTTAGTTGTTTATACTTTAGTGTGTTATGACATAGTACATGGAAATCCACAATAAATGTTAGTTTATTATTTAACTTCTATCTGCTTTATCCAAATATTTTTCTTTTGCATCATTGATGTGTTGCAGACAGATTCAATAGATTTCAGCCAAATTGTACTTATTCTGATGTAATGGACTGAATGAAATGTTTAATTTAAAGACAAAGCAGAATTTTTTGTTGCTGTATGTATTAAAAACCTTTTTATAGAGACAACATTCATTTTAGATGGATGAACATTCAAGCCTCAAACCAGATTTAAACTAGGAACCTTTCAATCTAGAAACCAGCACCTTGACCATGAGTTATTGGTTGGCATGTCAACTTTTCTACCCCTACATCTTGTTTTATATTATTATGATTTAACAATATCATTTATTTTTATTTTTTTAAAATGAAATCGGGAAATAGGAAATTGAAGGGAATGGCCAGAGAGAATGGATAGCTATTAGAATTACCGAAAAGACTTAAAGATAATGTAATTTTATTGTTACCTTAGCTTAATTTTTTAAATAAGTTAAAACATTTTTTAAATGTTTGGGACTGTTTTAAGTTCATGTTCTTTTTTCTTTTAGGTAATCATTACGGGACACCAATGCCTCCTAAAGACAACTATCACTCACCCATGCGAAGAAGCAACTCAATAGGTCCGTCTAACAGTTTAGTCTTGCCTGGCGCTCATGCTTCATCTGAGGGTAAAAGAAGACGCAACCGATCCAATGTTGAAGCAATGGCTTCAAAGACTTCGGATGTTGCAGAATTTTCTGTTCCTGTCTTGCCATCCAACACACGGTAAGGATTCCAATTATGCTGACTTTTGACTTGGATGGAATGATCTCTTAGCATGCTAATTTATTCAAATTTGTTTTTACTTGATTTATCTTTTTAGTCAGATTACTTCATGTATTCAGAGTTCCCTACAGGCCTTAAAAAGGTCTGCTTTTTCATTTTGATTTTATGGAGGTTTGATATTTGTTAAAAAGCCTTAATATTTGTTAGCCTTGTAAAAATAAAGACTGAATTTTTAAAGAAAACACTAGATATTTTATTTGCATTAAAAAACTAACACTTATCCGAGGTCAAGTGTCGGTCAAAATCAGAGCAGAATAGTTTTAAGGTACAACTGATGTTTTCGAAACTTGATCCACAAGAACAAATCTTAACACTTGCATGAGATTTTCTTCACCTATGCGTTTACAAGTTAATCTATGAAAAGAATGAAAAATACCCTTCAGAAAGCCCTAACATTTTTTTTGCTTGAAGACTGGGAACTCTGCTCTGTTTATACGTGCAAATATACAAAGTAACAGCAAGATGTATAGGAATATTGTATTTGATTCCTTAAAATTGAAAAATTCAGAGTGAAGCTCACAATTTAAAGTAGTTTGTCCTGTAAACATCCTCTTTTGAGATTATAAATCCTTTGTGCAAACTGCTGATCTGAGAAATTTCAACTTGCTTGGATCTCACTTTAAGGACAATTTTATGTTCAATTAATTAAATTAGACTAAGGTAAAATCTTTTGGGGAAGATGGAGCTCCACAAACCTAAAATCTTATTCTATTATTGAGAGAATAGCTGAACATTTAAAAATGAAACTTATCACATTTATCACTTCATTATTTATTTTGCACTGGTTAAACATAATGGGCTACTGTTGATCGCTCAGTTCCAGATCGTCATGTTAGCTCATTCTGTTGCTCCAGTTAGATGTAAATGTCAGGTAAATCTTACTTGTCATGGCTTTTTTAGTACTAGGTGGTCATTGTCTTTCTCATTTTAATTAAATAGAACAATGTATGTACCCCAAAAATCTTAGGCATAGTTTAATAAAAGTTAGAACAAGAGTTTTCACTTTGGCACATTTTTAAACTGATGTATGAGAAATTGTGAATTGAATTTTTCCACATCTTGAGCCTTTTTTTTATCGAGGCTTGACTTTTATGAAGCTGAATGCATTTAAAATCATTATGAATGTATTTATTTATGTCTCTTCACTAAATACTTTTATTTGAGAATAATTTTGTTTTCAGGTCGTCAACTCCAGTGTCTGGTTTTTCTTATCTTGGTTATCAAAATTGTAATTCTGTGACTACTACAGACAGCTTGCAATGCGGGTCTGCTGTTTGTGACTTGGGTCCATTGCCAGACAATTGGGAGAGAGCCTTCACTAGTAATGGTGAACCTTATTTTATAGAGTAAGTTACCTTTTAAAATTCCATGAATATTTTCAGGCTTTCGTTTAAGCCTCCTTTCCTTCTAAATACTTTTGGTTATGTTAAAGCTGATACAGAGGGGTAATAAAATCTTTAAACTATGTTTTACAATTTTATGTTCTAATTTAGTTTTAGTTCAAAGATATTTTAAATAGCAAGTTGAGAAAGAGTAACTAATTTAGAAAAAATTAAACTTTTCAGTCACAATACTGGTACTTCACAGTGGTTGGATCCTAGATTATCGAGGATTCAAAAGAAAACTGTCGAAGATTGTGGAGATGATGGTATGAAGTTGTTTTTAATTGTTTGTTTAACATTGATTTATTTCATGGTTTTTGGATTCTTTTGATTTAGAATATTTACTATGAGGGATGATTTGCGATTTGCTACTGCAATTATCTTTTTAACCATTTATCATAGAACATAACTTTAATTAGAAAATGTTCAATTCATGTATAGATGTTGAATATATATTACTTTACAAAGGGTATGTATACAAATATGAAATTTAACTTTAAAAAGGCTGTATACCAAGAGAAGTTTCAAACAAGAAAAATGTTTCATGTAGGAATTTTTCTACTTGAAGTTCCATTTCGGTAAATGTCTTTAACCTCTTGACTACGGCTATAGATATAACTGGAGTTGTTCTTATAACTTTTAAGATGCAACTGCTCTACTGGCCGTAGTCTAAATTCTTTCTTGGAGCGGTTCTTATAACGTAAATAACGTGGTGAGCATTTAAATGTTTGTGGGAATGTGTTAATATTGTTTTCTTTTTCTCCAAATATTTTTTGTTGAAAGTAAAATATTTTTTCAGAATTACCTTTTGGTTGGGAAAGAATTGATGATCCGCATTATGGGACTTATTATATTGAGTAAGTATTCATTCCATTTTGATGTTGTGGATTACAAGTAATTCTAAATCTCCAAAGTTTGGTTTTATTTTTGACACAAATAACTAATCTTATTAATTTTAGTCATGTTAATCGCCGTACTCAATATGAAAACCCTGTTATTCAAGCTAGAAAAGTAAATGACAATGGTAAGTAAATTATGTGCTATTGTAATTATTGTATGATATATTTGAATGATTGACTGATTTTATCCAAGTGTGTTTATATGAATGAACTAAAGGGGTGACTCACAACTTATTTACTAGTTTCTTTTAAATAATATAAGCAATTATGTGTATATAGTACAGAAAATTATAAGTTTCTAGTTGGTTTTGTGAGCACTTCTGAATTACTTGTATTTAATTTCCAAATTGTAATAAGTTTATTTCAAATACTTCATCAACTTTCCAGTGTCGGCTGCTGACATCAGCCATTCCTCGTCCTCGTGGCATCGGCACTCTGACCACACTAACAACAGTAACCACGCTCCTAGTCTTCTAGCTGACCCCAGGTCAGGTCAGTGGACGAGAAACAGCTCTCTAACCCAAACCTCGAACTGCAGCAACTCTAACGATCCAAACCCCCTCGCCAGCACTAATAACAGTGAGTCTTTCCTAATTGCTTCTTCCTCCGACGGTAATTCCTCTTCCTCCAAACCCCCTCCTCTTTCACCACCCTCTAACAACATCTCCTCTTCTCCTGCATCCACTCATCGCTTTCCATATCTGCACTGTATTCCTTGTCTTAATGAAAAGCATGAACCTTCTAAACATTTGGCAGATGGCAAGGTGGCGGAGGGCAACTTGGTTATTGGGAATGGTACTGTTACCACTAATGCTTCCGCTAGCGATACGAGTAGCAGATTGTGCGATGGACAGAAAGGGCAGCCTTCTATTTCAACCGAGCGGAGCTCTGCAGGGACTGGACGGCATTCCTTCTTTCCGAGTTCAGATTCCAATGATTTACCTCATAGACATTCCAATAATGCAGGTTTGTTGCTTGAGTTTTCTGTTTTTTTTAGGTTATCCTCATTTGAATTTGAGAAAGGTAAAGGAAAGTATTATGATTGTTTTGAATTTTATGTTTTTTAGTGTTTGACCTAAGTAACTGAGTGTTGCGAGTTCAAAACTAGGTCCAGTTAAAGATTGTGGTGTATATGGAGGCTTTTGCTCATTAAATCTTTTGTAGCCTGAAATGTTCTCACATTGGCGTGATGTGGAAGTTTGGAGAGTGGGGTGCTAGCTAAGGTGTTGTCATCTGACTGTGGTTCAAAATTCTGATGCATTGTCATTGAATCTTTCCCATCTAGAGTGATCCCAAACAGCCGCCACTAGCCCATAGAGTTCCTCCAGTGTGATGTCAATTAACTACCTCCCTTGATTAACTGAGATATGAGTGTGAATTTGCAAGTGAAACGATTGTAGTGCATGTGTAAATCCTTGTCAGATTTTGCAATTTATTCGTTGCCTAGGAATATGAATTGGGAGATAAACAAATCTACCATCGCTCAACACTCGGGAATTTCTCACCAGTGTGATGTCAACCAAGTGAAAGTAGTCAATCTCTGATCTATATTCTTCAGTTGATCAGAGAAACCTTATCTATCTTTACATTGTTAAACACACTAGTGATTAATGCTAGTGCTTCCTTACATTTAATCTAAATTGACTTATGAGAAATGGAATTATAGCAAAATAATATTAAATCCAAGGAATCGTTTCATAAGATTAATTTTTTTGATAGTTCTTGGTTAAGCCTAACTGACTGATAACTTATTACCTTTAAGTAGCTACCATTGTTTTAGAGTTTATTACAGCCAACTCTATGGAGGGTAATTTTGATTCTTGCTTTTTTGCTTCTTCATTTTATTGGGCTGCTCGTCGACTGATGGCAGATATGTCGCAGATGGGTGTAGGAAGGATAAAAAAAAAAGATTAAACCTAGCCCTTGCGCTATAAATATCCAAAGAATCCTTAACAGGATTCAATGCAGCTAATTCGTGAATCTAATATTATAAAAGGAAGTGTTTGTCTGTTTGTTTTCTTGAACTCTATGCGAATTTAAAAATTAAATCTAGAACATTTAAAAATGAATTTAATAGTTTTTTCACCATTCTTCCTTCTTCCGCAACGTTAATGACCATATTCACAAGTCTCGTGTTAACCTGAGGATCAGTTGATCAGCAGGTCAGAGTTAAAATTTCCGTCATCAAGAACTGTATTTTCAAATGATGGTTAAGTGATCCACGGATCAAAATGATACGCCTACTGTCATTGGATACTACTGTCTCCTCATGATTACATGATATTGTTTACATTTGCTACGATGCCCAAATCTCCATTCATATGGATCAAGCTCGTACTTTGCCGCAAAATTGATTCCAAATAGATCTTAATAGAATGCATACAGCATTTTAATTTGGGTTTGGATATAGAGAAATGCAAAGGTATTTAGTTTCAAATTGGATTTGTATGGAAACCCAAACTAAGCAAACAAGAATTCTACACATTGCTTTGATAAAACAATGTAATCCGACTATCTCTTGTCAGTATGGGTGTGTGTTAGTGGTGTGAAAAGTAACTTGCATTGTCAGTTTTCTTTCATTTGTAATAAATCAACAAAATAATTTTTATTCCACAACGAATTTACATCTACCATGGTCGTATTCTACCGTTAGTTCTTTTATTAGGTTCTACTCTGGCAACTCAGAATATAGTTAAAACAAGAACACATCTGGGCATATCTATTTTTATAATATATGTAATCATGTTCTTGTTCTGATTCATATAAGATGAGTTGAATGTGCTTCGTCACAAGAATACTGTAATTTAGCATAGAATAAGATGTCATCCATTTTGTTTTGTGTACAATATATTTGTTTCCTTTTGCAAAAAAGATAGTACTGCACGTGTGTTACTCTCAACCAAGAGTGCATTAAAAAAATTTGAGGATCAAAGTGTAACAACTAAATGGCAGTTTAAACCACGGATCAGGCATTATGAATACTGTTTTTTTGGTAACCCTGTGATTATTGTTGATCCGCAGGTTAATTTGGACTTGTGAATATGGCCATAAGTGGGGAGATTTAATTCTAGTATATCTGACATTAAAATAGAAAATGTAACCAATATTTAAGAGCATCCCTGATTAGCTGGAATGGCATTTGCTAATGGGCAAGAACACTGAAGAGTTTGCTGTTAAGATCTACTTACTCAAACCAAGCAAATTTTAGAATGAAAATGGCTGATCCTTTTGTAGATTGCAAAATTTTAGTCAAGGACAACCTTTTTTAAGTTTTGATTGGCTGAATATTGAGTAGCATAATTTTGCTATAACAAATTGAATTGACTCTTAAACAGTGCTGTAGCCGTTAAAAAAAATTAAATAAAAATAAATATATATATATATATATATATATATTTCTAAAAATGTCAGTTAATGAGTTTCTACTCTAAATCTTGATATGATCACCAGCAGCACACAAGTGTATGCCGGCTCTATGGTCTAGGGAACCCAAATGATTAGACACCATGTTTTAAGATTTATCTACCTAATCATCCAAGCTCTAAGGTTAATCTAAAGAAAAAAAATTATACAATCTGGATTAACAAGTAATGGCTATATGCCATGCTTTTGTAAATCATAAACTAGTTTAATTGCAAACATGACAAATACCTCTCAATTTAAAATTTCGGAAGGTATTATTTACTATTTGAAGGAAATCATAAAATTGGGAAATTATCTGTTAGGGAGATGTAGTAAAGTGTGAAGTAGGAATATTAATTTAAGTAATTTGTTTACCTGTATTTGTCAAAATACTGTGTTTTTCACAAAGAAATTGACAAATGCTAAATTACAAAAGCTAATTTTTGCTACTGAATTTGTCTTTTTAATACCATGTTCTTATCTGTTTTGGATAAAAATTCAGAACCACAAATCATGTTGAATGCATAGTGCTTGAACAGTGACTGATAAAAAAATTAGAAATTAAACTTTGAATATTTTTTAATAAAATTATTTTTAAATTATTTGTTGGGCTTTCAATAAAAAAATTTAAATTAGAAGGAATGAATTAATATTTGTACAAATACTGCCAATTACTTTTGCTGTTACTGTTAACAGTCTTCCAGTTAGATTGTTGCATGTCTTTTTCTAAAATCTACCTTCACTGTTCTTGACATTCATTTCTTCTAGTTATTCATCTTATGTCTGATCTTTCCTGAAACTGTAACTCTGAAAAGTTCAGTTTTGACAAAGATTTTGATACTAGTTGTCAAAGCAGATTCCTAAATTCTACTTGTGTTCTTTATGACTGTCCTGAGTTTATTTTGTTGTCTGAAGCATTTTAAGAAGCTCAATTGTTTTGTTTCATGTAATTTTTTCTTCTGTCAGTTTTCATTTTGATGTGGAAAGTAAGTTAAAGCTTTACAGCATGTAAATTAATGCAAAATAATAAACTTGTAAAATCATGCGTTTTTATAAGCTTATGCGTTTTTATAAGACACATTAATTGTATTAATTCTCACGATGCAGCTTAAAAAATCGGCAACTAGATGATATTTATTGAATAATTTTCACTATTTTTTAGTTTTGCAATGATTTTTATCAAAGGGACTACAGGATGTTCTAGAATTTCAAAGAAATTTAGATAGTATTGCTGAATTACTAAATGGAACAATATTGTAGAAAAGTAAAATATCTTGCAGTTAATGTATAAGTAGCTTTAATGTATAAGGGCTTTTATTGCAACAAAAGAAGCCAATTTCCAAATAAGAAAATGCCATTATTTAGCACCTAATATTTATCTCCTACCCATAACTGTTCTCGTAGCGAATATTTCAATCTTATCAACTCTATCTTTCTAAATTTGATACAGGCATTTAATGTAATTAGCAATGTCAGTATTCACCTTATTTGTACCATTCTATTCTTGTGGATTTGTAGTAGTCCAATGTTAGTTGCTTGCTTTACACATACTTTCTGAACAGGAAAGAAGTTAAATGAAAATGTATGGTGTCAATGTTATTGGCTGAATTGAAAGTATCATAAATCAAACTAGATATATAATTTATGTGAAGGTTCAAACCCACATGTTTTATTTTGAGGAACTTTGATTCAGATTTTGTAGCTTTTAAAAGTGTTTCATGTTTTATTTTAATGCTTTTTTTTAGCTCACAATGGCAATTCAAAATCTCACCCTTTTTTCACACGAAATCCTGAGGAACTCAGGGGTTCCTTCATCTTAACATCTTTGGTTAAAAGTGCTCGAGGCTTAGGATTCACAATTGTGGGTGGTGGAGATGCATCTGTTGCTGAAGAGTTTTTACAAATAAAAGATGTTGTACCTAATGGACCTGCTTGGTGCAATGGAAAATTACTTACAGGTATATTCATATTGTGCTCTATTTTTCTTTATGAATTTCTAGCCAGATTATCTGTCCATTACTCATGTTGAATCAGGAATCAGTTTGACGTAGAGTGGGGAGTCAGAATAGTTATATTTTATAATGCCAATATCTTGGGTATTATTTAATGGTATTAAATGTTATTTTTCTGCTCATCATTGCTGAATATTTGAAATGTAGCCCGAATGAGGTTTAAATGCGATTAAAATTCTATATTTTATTTTCTCATATCTTACTTAGAATTAACATTTGCTTTACTACAAATCTCTTTATTGCATCTTACATGATTTGAATCTACAGTTAAGTACTAATACATCAGTCTTACTGAAAATCCTTTTTGATATATGTGATCTTTAATATGAATTTGTATGGGCAAGTCGACATTTGAGTCATGTAGGTTTCAACAAGTCTATTTGGGGCCGTAGTGGCTCGTTTTACAAGTCCGTTGCTGTAGTAACCTACAAGTTGCTGGCTGACAGGTTCGATTCCCCCTGGGTGTATTTCTCTTTTGTGTCAGTAAAATTTTCCTTGTGTGTTAAAAGTTTTCAAAGCTCAAGTTATTACTTGATTGTCTTGTGCTGCATGTCCAAATATGGGTTTTTGCCATAAAAACAAAAACAACCAATTTATTTGTATAATTAGATGACATGCTAATCGTAATCATTTCCACAGTTAACATCCATAGTGTGGATTCTGACTTTGAGTTTATTGTTTAGGGTTGACGTGATAGCAGTGATTACAAGTTAAAAAAACAAAAATCATCCATGGCTATTGCCATACGTGTTTTTGCTTAATGCAGCCCTTTCCCTTTGCTTAATTACTTTTCCATTAGTGGAAAGGTAAGGTCATCTACCTTATCAGAGCAACACTATAATCACTCATTGTTTGCTTTTGTGATTCTTTATTTTACCCTCTTATACTTTTTCAGGTGATGTTCTGGTAAGAGTCAATGGAGAATGTGTCCTCGGGTACACACATCAAAACATCATCGCATTGTTTCAAACAATATCAGCAGGAGAAGTTGTTCAGCTCGAAGTATGCCGTGGTTATCCTTTACCTTTCGACCCCAGTGATCCCAACACTGAAATTGTTACAACAGTTGCTGTGTCTGTGGGGAACAGTAGCTTTCCCAGCTGCCACAACAATGTCTATTCTTTTCGATCAGACAACAGCCAGCTGCCCAGTAGATCAACTGACAATAATAGTGCCAAACCGACCGATTCAATGACACGTGCTGTCAAATCAATGCCCGATCTTAGTTCCAAATTATCAGAGAACTGCCATCCATCCAGACACAACAGTGCTGGGTTGCTTAATCCATTTTCTGAAGAGATGCCAAATCATGCACCACTTAGTGTTCATTCAAGTTTTGTGATGCCAGAGTTTTTGACTGTTGAAATCGTCAAAGGAGCAGCTGGGTTTGGGTTTACTATTGCGGACAGCTCATATGGTCAGAAAGTAAGTGAGGTTTTCTTAGTATTTGTATATTATTCCATGTGCTTAATTTTCCATTTTGTGAAGAAATTAACATCAAACAGGCTGTTGCCTCCAGTGTCCTGGACTGTTGTGTACTGAGTGGAGTTCTGGACAAGGAGCGAAGCCGCTTAGAAATAACACCTTTTTTGGTTTGATCTAGTTGATGATGTATTATACAGAGATGCCAACTTCTACGGATTCTCCGTAGTTTCTACTGTAGTGATTCGGGTAATACGGATTATGAAATCGATGATTTTTCTACGAAAGAATTCAATTTTATTTATTTTTCACAGCACATCAATTCGTTAACTTATTTCTTAATTTTTCATAATTTTTGGTAAATGGGAGAGGGTGCTTAAATTTAATTAAGTATTTTTTATATATAATTATTTCATACTCAATTGTTGGTTCTATCTTATGTTTTCATGTATGATATACCTTACTAATTATAAATAATATAATGTGTTGCATACATGTATCAAATTTGTAAATATTTGAATTACTGATATATGCCTGTTATTAAAGCAGATTTCTTAAATTTTTACTTGACTACTGAAAAAGTCTTAAAACTACGGATTTTTTCCTTTGGTTCTACTAAAAACTTCCATTGCAGGTTAGCATTACTGTATATACAAGAACGCAGTTGATCTCTACAAGCGCAGATTCTGGAACACGTACAAAAGTTTTACAGCACAGACTTCTGCTTCTTCATGAATGCAATGCCAGATTCCATTAACATACTATATAGCATAAACCCTGATATTTTTTCATGAAATAATCCCCTATGGGGCCCATCTTAAGTGTGTATGGCCTTCATGAACCTAAGGTACCCTATCTATTCTGATAGGGTCTAAAGATCTATTCTTTACTCACAGGGTTTACTGCCTCTGGTAGACATAGGGTCGAAACCCCACAATGTCCAACTAATCTTTCTCTAATTAGTCCTCTTCTTTTCACAATTAATTGACATTGTCTGTCTTGTGTCACAGCTTGGCTATATATGGCTCTTGTGATATGAAACCAACCATCCGTAAAGTAATTTCACAGTCTACATAGTTTCTATGTATAATTTTACTTGTTAAAATGAAAATATTTTTGTATAAAGTAAGTTACATTGTGTGTCATATGTTATGTCATAATGTGTTGCAGTTTGATTGTAACTTTTTTCTAGGTGAAAAAAATTCTGGACAGGCCAAGATGTAAACAGCTTCAAGAGAACGATCTTTTATGTGCTATAAATGGTCGAGATGTTCGTGCTCTTGCCCATGTGGAAGTTGTCCAACTTTTGAAGGATTGTCCTTGCAATGATTCAGCTGAAATTATTGTTCAGAGAGGAGGATTCTTCTCACCTGCCAGAAATAAAGGACGATTTAAGGTTTGTTTTTATTGAAAGCTTAGTCAATTAAGTTGTCTTTTTCTGTGGAAAGAATAATTATTAACTCTTATTACATTAGGCTTCATTTCATGAGTAATAAATAAATTATTATCTTTTGTAGATTTTTTTTTAGTACTGTAATAATTTCACACATTGATGTATTATATTTCTTGGGAGACAAAAAAAAAGTTTCTGTAGTTGGTTTTATAGTAAGAAATGCGGTATAACCAACTATTAACAACTGGTTGATTATTAATTTATCTCACTTTTTACAGCTAATAATTTGTGTATGCTTTAAGGAGTTTTTAAAAAAAATTGAATTTTTTGTTTTAGTAGAATATTTGTGTTGCTTCTTTTAAACTATTTTCTTATTAAGTTCCTCAATACATAATTAGCTGTACCAACTGAGGCTCTTGTTTGGTTCATTTTTTCTGGTGGTTAAGCAGGAGACATGGGACTGATTTAAATTGTTCTATAAATTGAAAATCTATTTGTTCATATCATCCCAGAGCATAATTATCCCGGCACTTAAAATTATTTTCCGCTATGATGTCATTAATTATTCATTAATGTGATGTCATTAAGTTTTCAGTCTCCTTTCTTAATAAATTGCAAAACCACTATCTCTCTCTCAGTAGGACTATTTTTATGTAACTATGGGGCTCCGCTCCCTTCTCACCAACCCCAGGGGCTTGCTAAACAATCCCCAGGGGCTTGCTAAACAATCCCATTTGGTTTGCTTTGCAAACCAACACTGATGTCACTAGTTATTTCACCTTTTTTTTTTTACTTTAACACTTAATGCACCCTAAACTATTAACCACATCTCTAAAAAACCATCTTCATCTTGTTCCCTGTACAATTTTGAATAAACCATGTTCAAATCTCATAATATTCTGATCTGTACTTAATCAGCAAACCGTATGAGAATGGAGAAAAAAAAAACGAGCATGACGTCACAGCGAGTTTTAAGGGCACCTGGTTAATCCGTTAGTCAGAAAATGTAACCTTAATTTTCATGAAGAAAATTAACGCTGTTGCTCTGTGATCTAAAAAATTAGAAATTTGTGTGACCAACTTTTGATCGCATTTAATTTATTTATTAACCAATTTCAAAAATAATTGTACCGTAAGAACGAGTACATTCTAAGGTACACTGCGATGTTTTCAAATTTAAAAACTAATTGTAAAAAGATATAGATATGGCAATTTAAACAAAGAAGTAACAAAAATGTCCCGATTTTTTTTTCTCCAGAATTTCAAGAAAACATTATCTGGAACCAAATAGAAATTTCTAAAGAAACTCGAGCTGCAAAACTTTGTTTAGAGGTACTCTGAAAAAAATCAGGACTGAAGACTGAAAATTTCTACGTCTTTTTTGACACTTAATAAACCCTAAAATAGTAGCCTCATCGGAAAAAAATCTTCAAAATTGTCCAGGGAACACAATGAAGAACAAACCGTGTTAATTTCATAATTTTTGATCCGTACTTTCTCGGGAAGCCATCTAAGAATCGAGCGAAAAAACCCAGTTTTCAATCCGGCGGCGGCGGTAACTTTTTTTAATATAGAGTGATTATACTTCTGTTTAATGAAATGCAATCTTTATATTTTATTTTTCAGCAGCGTCTTACTGAGGAAGCAGGTCAGTACAATGCAAGCACAGTGATACACTCTCCATCATTTAATAACTCACATTCCAGAATAAGTAAGCTTCTGTAATATTACCCTACAACTGTTTTAAATGCTGATAATGTTTTTCTTTTATTAAGATATTTTGTGATTTGAAATATATTAATGAAACAACCATCTCCTTAAGTAATATTGATTTTTCAATTATATTTAAAATTTAACTGATGTGTTAAAATGTAAACTAAGAGCTCATCTCCTAATTTACATGGCCCTCAGGGGCACATCTTTTGGTGTGTTCAGGCTTCACAACCCTGAGGTGTCCCCAAGTGATCTTTCCTCCCTTTCATTTTTACTCTTTAACCTTAATCTACCCCCTGCGCTAATTTTGCGTTTGCAATAGTAAAATAGCAGATATATAAATAGGAATGATTTTTAAAAGAAAAAACCTTTTTAAAACAATGCAACAAATTTTGCTTGCAAATCTTCTAATTTTTCTGTGTGGTAATTACTCTGAACATGTCCGTTATTTTGCGTTGTTTCATCAGTTAGGTCCAGATTTAACTCCTTGTTGTTGAAAAATGTCAGAAAGATGTAAAAAGAGTGAGAAAAACAAAAAAACACTCTCCAGTTATCAAAACCTCTGAATTTTGGACAATTCCGGGTTTGGGACTGTACCATACAACCATCCTAACTAGTATGTTTGTTGCGGATACTAATAATACAAAACTTAAGATATTTGTACTTATTAAAATCGGTATATCCATGTAATGCTTCAAAAATTACTGCTTCATTGGAATATTTTAAATTTAAGCTACAATGTTTCAAATTGCTGAATTGCTTAATGACAAATATCAAAATTTTGTTTTATTTGAATGCAAATGTAAATTGTTAATATTGTCAAAAAAAAACATACCTGTTTTGAATGGATTCAAATAATTAGTAACTATTCCGAACATTCCAAAATCCCCTGTAATACTTTGTAGTGTTTTAATGGAACCTTATGTATGATTGCTATTGTTAAATTTGTTTGGATGTACTGTTTCATTAAAATTAATTTTTAAAATATGTCTTATAAAAACATGTATAAATAGCTTAATTTTATTATTAGCAATTGACAAATTGTGACTGGATTTTTTTCCAACACAATCTATAACTCTTATCTCACTTGATGTTCTTTTGTTACAATAATCTTTATATGTTCCTAAATTTTATTTGTAGATGGAAAGCCAAATGGTTCATACAGAAGTAAAACTCCTACTGCAGAATTGTACAGTTCGAGAGACAAAGAACCTGTCATGATAGCTAGGCCTAAGACTCCTCTAGTGGATACAAGGAACTGGACCATGGTGTCTGCAGATCCCCAGAAGAGCAACAATGGGAACAAATCAATACAAAGCTCTGATAATTTAGACACCAATCCCTTTTACAACCACACGTCCGATTACAACCCCTCAAATCGAGATCTGCTGGAGTGCAGCCCCGAAAGACACGGCAATCCTTCGTGGTATTCCGATCAAGGCCGTGGCAGGGACTGGCACAACCACAATTACAGGGACTCATCCCACCTGAAAGACAATGAAGACGATGGTTTCTCTAAAAACTTCATTGGTAGTCCAGTATCTGATAATGCTCAACAAACTTTCTCTTCCACGCAACTCTCCAGGAACTTGTCTCACGAATCTTCGCAACGACCGTCCCTTGAGAATTACAAGTATTTCAACAATCACGATTCGTGGAGAGATGCCCACAGGCATGACTCAAGTGTAAATAATTCCATGTATCAATCGCATTCGAAGGGGAACAGCTCTTCGGGGTTGTTCAATTCTTTATACACTTTAAGTGACGACAGGTTTGCTTTCCGGAATTCAAACAACTTCATGTTCGGTCAGCCAATTTATTCATCGAATGTGCCAGCATATCATTTACAGAACTCCACTTTTGGGAATGTGTCGGGCATTCCATCCAACAAAGATTCTTCACAATATAATGATCTTGTGTTTAATAACAATGGACAAAAGCATCAAATGACAGCGAATGCAACAGCAAGGTCGGATCTATCTGTGAATCGAAAGCATGGGACGTCCTTCGAACACGAACAGCCCATGCCGTATTATAGTAATGACTTTCGAAGTGTGTATCAAAATTCAATGTATAAGGTGGATGACTCTAAAGACAACAGTATTAACAATTATATAAGTATGTCTGTCAGTCTACATAGGCAAGAGAGTGGATTTGGCTTTCGAATCATTGGGGGAACTGAGGAAGGATCACAGGTAATATTTGCATACATAGTTAAGTAAATTTTATTTAAATGACATACTTATTCACCCCATTTGGGGCCAGCATGGCTCTGGGTTTGCCCACTACATTAGCAACCTAGAAGTTGTAAGCAGTGTAGGTTTGATTCCTCCCTGGATGTATTTTTCTTTTGTATGTCTGTAAAACTTTCTGCATGTGTCCATTATTTGATATAATTTGTTTTGTGTTTGTCATAGAATAGCCAAATATGACTCTTTCGACATTAAAACCAACCATCATTTATCCCATGATTTACGTAACTTAACCTTTTAGCTGATGTGAAATAAATACAGTTACAGAAATACAATCATTTTTGCAGACTACAGAATGGATTGATTTGTGCAATTTCAACCAGGCTAATTTATGATCCATTTCAGAAACCAAATTGTGTATTATGTATTTCCAAAATGCATAAAATTAAGATACATTGAAAAATAATTTTCTATTTGAACTCTAAAAATAAGTTTCTATTTCCTTATATGACATGTCATTAAAACATAATTCTCAGAAGCCAAATTATGTATATGTGATCTTAAAATGTATTGCATAAAATAAGGATTTAATACACTCTCATTGTCTTTTTACATATTGTGTTTTGTAGTCTTGTAACATAATCAAACCTAAAACTACAGCACCACAAATATGTATCATATAAAAGCTAATGAGAATTTGAATTGAAGTGCTACACTGTTTTGTCTTTGATAGTGTTTTCGAAGTATATATGTATTGGCAAGAATTTCAATGATATTGTTTTATTTTTGATAGTACTACTAAATTAAATAGCATAATAGTGTAATTGTACTTAAAGTGAATACATTGATTGGAAAAATTAGTAAAACTTTAAACATTAATCTGTTCAAAGAACATTCAACTGCAAGTTAAGAGAGAAAAGCTTTGGGTTTCTAACTTCCTCAAAGTTTGTCTTCTGGTTGAACAATTTTAGATCAGCCCAGTAGTTCTATCATGATGTCCCAAATTCAAATCTAAGTTCTAAAGTGTGGTTCACCAGTGAGTAATTATAAGGCACTACATAAATGACTAAATGACCTGCTTAAGGTTTTCGTGGTTTCCTTCTAATGAGAGGTAACCAAATGTGAGCCAAGTAACACTTAAAAGTCCTGCAAGACAATGTCATTCCTATTTCTTGTGTAATGAAATTACTGGAAGTATTAGTATAGTGTTGAGTCTAAGAATTTATCTACCTTACCTAAGAATTTACTTACCTTATTGCCTTGTCCACTTTGCCTTGAATTATACGAGGTTGTATTTTCACAGCCTTATTAAAAAAGACATTGCAGCCACTTATGCATTATCATTTTCTTCCAAATGATTTTGAAATCGATAAAATTATTTTCTATTTAGATTTTATTAATACCACACCTTACATACTGATTAACTTTAAAAGTATGTTGAATGGGATAATTTTGGACACAACTTAAGATCTGTTGGGTGTTTCGCTGATGAACTATTAGCTAAGGGGATCACTCTTGTGATGTTGCGTCATCACTGTACTACTTATTCATTTCTAGTTATTTTAATTATGTTTTCATAGAAAATTAATTTTATTAGTTGTAATGTCATTTTGGGCTACACATAACTTCATTTTGAAAGTAACACATTCAGTGATACTTGTATTGATAGCAGTGTATTGATTTAACAGATCTATTCCACTAATACTTTTCCAGGTTGCTGTGGGTCATATAGTTCCTGGTGGAGCAGCAGATCTGGATGGAACTTTAAAATCTGGAGATGAGATAGTTGGAGTTGATGGTCAGTGTGTTTTGAATACTCCTCACCATCACATTGTTCAGTTGATGAGCTCTGCTGCAGAAAATGGGAAAGTGAATATTAACTTCCGAAGGAATGTCCTTTCTCAAGGTAATGATGTACATTAGTTAGTTTGTAGTAACTAATCTTTAAAAATTAAATAAAAGTATGCCTTTTTCACCATGCATACATATTTTTATGTACTTGATGTTGGTTAATTTATCGTTAGATCAGGGCCACTGTTTAATTGAGATGAATTTCAAAGAAACTCACTGAAATTATTGCAAATTGCTCGCGTTGCAGTCCTTGTATTCAATTTGTACAAAATTATTAGAATTAATAGTTTGGATATTTTTCTTGAATTAATAGTTTGGATATTTTTCTTGAATTATTGATTTGTTGTATGGATTATCACTTTTGAGTTTAGTTTATTTAGTAGTAATAATTTGAAATTTTTACAATTTAATTACTATAAAACAAGGGTGGGTTTTAACATGGCAGCTACTCTCAAGTTAAACATTATTCAAAACTGTATTTTGCTCTCTTACTCAATATGAGATTTTTGTATATATTTTAAAAATCGGTTCCATTTAAAGCTGTTAATGCACAATTCTGATAAAGAAATTTATGTAAGCATGTGATTAAGTGATGATTAAATTTTTTAAATTGTACTTGGAGTTGAAATTTATTGGAAACAAATTTACTTATTTGATTATTAGAGAATCATAAGACAGCTGAAGTTATCTCTCCCTATGATGTGACCATCACTAGGAACGCCAGTGAAGGATTTGGATTTGTTATCATATCATCTCTAAGCAAATCAGGTTCTACAATAGGTAAAGTTAATTTTCTGTTTCAAATACCTTCCATATATCAACAGATTTAATGTACTCAAACTACTTATAAATCCAATTTTAAAAGAATGTTATATTTTTTATTCTTAACTTAAAATTTTAGTAGAAACTAGTAAAAATTATTTTTAATGTTTTGAGAATTGTTTATGCATTCCAACTCTTTGCTTCGTTTAAAATTCTCCTGAAACTCATGCCTTTGGCATTACAGTATGTTTTCTTGATTTGTTGCCTTTACTACATTTTTAGAAGATGAAAATATTATTAGACAGAAAAGTAAAATGCTATGCAAAGTTAACATTTTTCAACTCCTAAAAATGATATTTTAGGACTTGAAATTAAATTTTTTTTTCTTTTTCTCGGAAAGTATATCATTTTGATGGATTACGATGTGTATGAGTCTACAAGTTCTTTATTAATTATTCTGTATGTTTTTAGGTAGGATAATAGAAGGGAGTCCAGCTGACCGATGTGGACTTTTGCACATTGGTGACACCATACTTGCTGTGAATGGTATCAGTATTATTAATCTGCCTCATGGAGATATTGTGAATTTGATCAAGGACTGTGGTTACTCTGTCACCTTAACAATTGGTAATGTGTGATAATTACTTATTTTTTGCATATTTACTAGTATATTTCCAGCAACACACTCTTAAAGTATGATATACATTCAAATCAACAAAATTTATATTTTTTGATGATATTTGAAAATAATAATGTTTTCATAATTTAAAACGTTTGCACAAAGTTGTTTTAAATTCTGCGTGAAAACTTCTATTTTGCATAGCCTTGGAAGCATTAAGCATCTTTGCTTTGGTTACAGAAGTTTAAAGAATTGGGAAATGGTCTTTCATAAATTATTTTAGAATCATCTCAAGAATTTTTAACATTGATCTTTTTACTATTTTTATTGATTAAGATATACTCTACTGGTCATTGAAAATGAAACACCATAAAGAGCAAGTAATATCAAAGCCATGTTAAACAATTTACAAAATGCACAAGGGCTTCAATCCTTATTTTTTATAGATGTCGATACTGTTGCTGTGCATCTTGGCATTGAAAGAAAGGCCTTGAAGGTGTGTTTAGGGTATGTCAATCCATGCTGCTTCCATGTATTGCCAAAGTTCATCTGGCATAACCATGAGTGGTCTGTAGTGTGCCAGTCATTGGGCAATCATCGCCCTGAAGATAAGGGAGGGCAACAGGCTCAAAATCTATTGATGAGCAGAGATGTAGCAGTGCCTGTTGAGTGCACAGACAATGTGTATTATGCAGAAGTAGAATCAATGACCCAGCTAACCACAATAGACCAATATGCACATTGGTGATACCAAACTTGCTGTGTCACCAGAGGTACCAAGTGACTTGGTATGGTGATGCATAATACAAGTCGTGCAGTCTACCACCATAGTGCATTCAGACCTGGATATGATTATCATGATATATACAGAGTCGTACATCATCTGAAAAGACGATATAATGCTATTCGTTTGTTCATGTGTTGCATTCTTTCCACCAATGCAGCCTCGGGCACTTGTATAGATTAAAACAGGTATGGGCAACCTTTGGAAAGTTGCTGGCAAAACTTCAAGATTTTTATGGAGTCGCGTGCTGTAGATATAGGTAGTTGTGAAAAAGTAATAATCATAAGGTTTATTTTATTTTGTACTAGCAACTGTGCGGCTAGCCTGGCGTTGCCCGTGATGTAAGGTATTCATCTGGTGTAAAATTTTCCGCAGATTTCAAATCCGTTGAAGATGTATTCAATTAAAAAATTATTTATTTAAAGAAAATCATATTTTTAGGTATCAATCTAAAGTGAAATTTTCCGCAGATTTCAAATCCGTTCAATTTTTCAATCTGTCTTTAGCGATTCCGATTTTACGAAAAAAAGCTTAACAATCCCAGTCAATATGTTTTTTATTTCTCGTTCTCATTCGCCGAAAATGGGGACAGGAAACGTAATCTGTTTCTTTTTTTTTTAACGCAAAGGGGCAAATATGCAATCTGGTGTTTTTTTTTGGAAAGCAAAGGTACACGTGGCATCACGATTTTTTGCAAAAATATAAAAGGTCACGTGGGTAGAAAAAGTTTGTTTTATACCCACAGGGTTTCTTCTTACGTTTGAAGAACCCAAGTTGGAAATAAAACTATTAAATTCATTTGAAAATCTTCTAGATTGAATTACAAAATTTTGCCAATTGCAAATATTGCAAAAAATTCAGACTACTTGTGGGCCAAATCTCATTGCTGTAAGTGCCATACATCGTCAGGATTTTGCGGCCGCGAAACAAACTAACAGACAGACAAACAAACACTTCCTCTTATAATAGTAGAGATATTTATAAAGTAGAATGGTAAAGTTAGATGAACAGAATAATATCGTATTGATTAAGTATTTACTTACAATCACCAGAAATTAATGAGAAATTTGAGCTTGAACTTAAGAAACAAGATAATCAATGTTGGGATCAATCCCACTAATACACAGGCGAAGAGTGTTTTCCAAATTTTCATCTACAAGTCTGTTTCAATACTTATTAATATTCCAGAAAAATCTCTATATTAAAAAAAAGTTGCCGACGCCGCAGGATTGAAAACTGTTGTTTAGCTCGATTCTTAAGACAGTTTCCCGAGAAAGTACTGATCCGGAAAAAACCAAATTAACATGGTTTGTTCTTCATCGTATTCCCTGGACAATTATTAAGATTTTTTCCCGATGCGGCTATTAGTTTATGGTTTATTAAGTGTCAAAATTGAAGAAGCAAAATTTCTTCCGCGAGTGAGCAAAACACATACAAATTTTCAGTCTTTAGCCGTGTGTTTAGTTTAGGGTTATTATTATTATTAGCCGTATTATTATTATATTTAGTTTAGGGTGCATTAAGTGTTAAAGTAAAAAAAAAAGTGAAATCACTTGCGAAAGAAGTATTGGTTTGTGAAGCAAACCAAACCGGATTGTGTAGCAATCCCCGGGGGTCGGCGAGCGCAAGCGAGCAGGGGGCGAAGCCCTCGCAGTGACGTCATAGACCGGAAAGTGAAATCAGGATAATACGAATTATTCAGATAGTTTCACTCTGCGAAAGGAATGTTGGTTTGCGAAGCAAACCAAATGGCATATGTAAAAGGAGTGTTGGTTTGCGAAGCAAACCAAATGGGATTGGTGAGCGTAAGGGAGTAGGGGGCGGAGCCCCCTAGTCTATTAAAAAATTGCTACGACAGTGATTTTAGTTCTTCAGCATATTGAGTGTAATCAATATTTTCGTGACTGGATAGTATTAAAAAATGATAACTGCTCCCAGATTGTATTTTTGTTTCTCACAAGCAATTTTTTTTAAAGAACGCTTTCAGATGACTAACAGTTTTTTATCAACTGACTTTGTTTTCAAAGCCGTTTGAAGTATCGCATTTCTCCGAAAATAAGACCGAATTCAAAGTTAAACCCTAGCACCTCCAAAATAAGACCTAGTTGTAAAGATAGAAAAAATTGTAAATGAAAATAAACAGACTTATCGTTAGCCTGTAGAATCGTTGATGATGACTCCTCGTCTGGTTTTTGATGGAAAGAGACGATTGCCACAATGAAAATATCAAACTCCTTAACATATTCGCTTCAGATTGTCAGCCAGACGGTCCTCATACTTCCGAGACACCTTCACAGGAAATATCAGTATTTTATGTCGGTGGGCGCCAGAAACTCGAGTATTGTTGATTTTGTATCAGTGTTTTTTTTTTAACAATCGCATTCACCAGGAAGGAATGGAATCAACTGAATTTCATTCTCGTATTTTCTCCGTTTTCGGACCGTTTCTCGGATTTTCTCAGTAACGAAATTCGTAATTATTATTTCCGATTATCCGAGGAATTGAGTGACGTGATGTGTCGCCGATAACTTGTGTCGTAATAATTAAAAAAATTTTGTTTTGTCGACTTTAAAATCTTGTTTTGTTTAAATTTGTTCAAGAAAACAGGCTCAGCCATCTCATATATTCAATACTAATTTTATTAAAAAATTATTATATAAGGTTGTGTTGGAAATACCTACTTTTACATTCAGGTGTGCCGTAAATAATTCAAGATATTTTTAGTGCCGTCAACTAAAAAAGGTTGAGAAACACTGACCCACGTAGTCGTGCTTTTGTTCCCCCCTTCCCCTCTCTACCTCTTGTTGGCGAGAAACAATATTTAGTACTTTTTTTTTAGCACGATTACAAAGTGTTCCGCGGGCCGGATCAAAAGCCGGGGCGGGCCACATCCGGCCCGCGGGTCTGGGGTTGTCCATATATGGATTAAAAGGTAGTTACAGCAATTTCTGTCGAGAACAAACTCTATACTGATGCAGGCAACTTCAAATTATATGTGCTGACATATGCTGTACGATTTGTAATAGCTATGTGTGGATGGTGTGATGAAGCTGCTGAAATAGTTCATGTTGGTCAGTTCACCGATTCTATATTTGCAATTCTGGCTTGCTTTTGTCCAACAGAATCACTGATTTATTTCATTTCTGTCAGATTGTTCAGATTTTATTCATTTCTGTCAGTCTGAAATCTGTCATTTGTATTTACTTGTAGAATACAGTGAAATGTCAGTACAGTAAGTACTAAGTCCAAATCCTCCGGACCTCGGCCATTTCGGATTATTTGCATGTTTTGTCAAAAAAAAAACCCTAATCTAACTCCCCTGCGCGAATTTTACGTTTGCAATAGTAAAATAGCAGATATGTAAACAAAAATAATTAAAAAAATTTCTTTTTAATACAAATCTATACACATTTTACTTGCAAATCTTCTAATTTTTCTGTGTTGTATTATGTCTGAACATGTCCGTTTTTTTGCGTTGTTTCACCTATTGGGTCCAGATTTATTTTCTTGTTCTTTACAAATCGTCAGAAAAAGTAAAAAAGTGAGAAGAAACAACAACCGCCAGTTAGAAAAACGTTTGGATTTTGGACAATTCCGGATTTAGGCCTTTGTACTGTAGCACTTACATCCTAAAAATATATTATATTGAAAACAAATATGCTTGGATTTCTATTATTGTGAGTTTTAGCTGGGATTTGAGTGAAATATGTACTTTAAACTGAAGCGTTATACTGAGATTTCACTGTATAAGAACTGTTTACAGTAGCATCCTAGATAAAACAGCTCCAGAGAGCATGGGGGAAATGAACCTGTGTTGAGATGAAATATCAAAAGTTTAATTTTATTGTTTTGAGTTATTAGTAATATATTATTAAGTGAAACTAAGTTCTTTAAAATTTTTATTTTTCACACTTGAAAATGTGTTTATGAACCTTCTATGACTAATAAAAATTTCAAAAGAACCCGACTCGTTAAATACTCCTTTCCTAAAATACTCCTTAATTTTTATATTCTACGACTCCTTAAACATTTCGAAATAACTCCTTAAATAGTCCTTTAAAACACCTTAATTTTTGTATTCAAAATTTTGTATGAACCCTGAATTGGTTTGCAGAATTTCATTTTGGCAATTTTGATGTTTAAGATGCACCACGTTCTGGAAGGCCAGTTGAAATTGATAAAGGCATTGATTGATGCAAACCGCTGAATAACAACTCGTGAGATCACTGAGATATTTAATTTATCGAATTCGACTGTTCATGATCACGTGAAACGCCTTGGTTTATTATCAGAACTCGACATATGGGTTCCATATGTTCTACAGAAAGAAATTTGCTCCGTTGCTTTGGCGTCTGAGATTAGCTTCTCAAACATCCAAGAAAATGAACCATTTTTGAAGCAAATCATCTCTGGGGACAAGAAATGGGTTGCCTACAACAATGTTGAACGCAAGAGATTATGGAGTAAAAACGATAAACCTGCTCAAAGCACTTTGAAAACCGATATTCATCAAAAAAGCTCTTCAGTGTTTTATAGATATATTAGATATCTTGGAACGCAATTAAAAATAAACCCTCTAAAATTAAACAGATTGAAGTAACTGATTTTAAGTGTTCCAATTTTGCGAGGAAATAAAGATCAAGACAGGAAATATGTAAAAATTCCATGGAATCGGTAAACTGAAAACCACAACATTTGTAAAGCTGACCATTTTGGATATATTTGCAAGATATAAGCAGAATTAAAATGCAGTGTGTGGCTGGATTTGAATTCTTTCAATTAAAATTGTATTTAATAATGTGAACTTTTTTACTTGTGTTTTTGCATATTTTAATATTTGAAGTGTTTTATCATTGAAATATTTTCAGACAAAAGTTCCAGAAATTAGGTTTTGTTAATGGCATTGCTTCTATACTAAACATTTCCAAGAAAATTATGGATAGAATATTTTGTTTATTGTAACAAAAAAAAACTTTGTTCTTAATTATAAACTTAAATCTCTTTCTTCTTTTTCCATAATTTATCAAATTTAGTTTATTTTGAGTATTCCTTGTAATTTTCATTTCAAATCTGTATTTTATAGATGATGATTCAAGCATTGCTTCTTTGTCACAAAAGGTAGGTTATTTTTGATTCCACACACATGGAGTTTTATGTATCTTAATCTGAAAACTTTTAAGCTTAATTCTTTTCAAAGCTGTGTTGTAGATTTGTTTTGTGCATATTTATTAATTGTACAGTACAAAATGTGGAATCCTCTTGACCTCAACCATTCCAGATTTCGGATTATTTGCAGTTTTTTGTCAAAAAACCCTAATCTAACCCCTCGCGAATTTGTCCTCATGTTATTTACATCCAGGAAACGTTTGCAATACTAAAATAGCAGATATATAAATAGGAATAATTTTTAATAAAGGACAATAAACTTTAATACAATGTAACATATATTACTTGAAAATCTTCTAATTTTTCTGTGTATTTACTCTGAATATGTCCGTTGTTTTGCGTTGTTTCATCAATTTGGTCCAGGTTAAACACCTTGTTCTTTAAAGAGGCGGAGAGATAGAAAAAAGTGAGAAAATAAACGCCGGTTAGCAAAACGTCCGGATTTTGGACAATTTGGGACTTTGTACTGTATTAGATTTTGAACATTCAAGTTTAGCTGAACTTATAAATCTTGTTTAAATGGATTATATTATTTGTATTATAAGTATACAAAAATATTGACATATAAATACAGTTAAATATGTAAAAAACAATAAAATAAGGGTGGTTACACTGCAACAAATGTTCCTTTATGCTCGTGACAATTGTTTTGCAGTCTCGTTACCTCACAAATCATGAAATGTGAAAAAATTAGTGGTTCTATTCTCCAATCTCTTTTTTTTCCTTCCATGTGACCCTTTTTACTTGAAGTTGTCTGTCTCATTTGGCCAAATATGCTTGCACTGTAAACTCCAAAACAATCGAATATAACCCAAAGTATAGTTCATAAATAATCCTTAACTCATTGTGTGGCATGCAAATTTGCTAAATTACGGACAGCTGAATATGTCTTATCAGTAGAACGTATCCAGATACCAAGTCTAGATACTGGCTGTCATTATAAAACAGGTCTCAGACATTTTGAGTGGAGATGGAGGTTTTGGTGATATTTTGATTGCAACCCTAGCAATCATGTATCGTAGCGAAAGAATACCTGGACTGTTACACCTGACCTGAATTGTTACAAATAGCACCAATGTGACAAACCCAATTGCATCAAGAATCTTACATAGAAAATGGGAAGTCCTGTTTCTTAGGTAACAGACAAGCAGACTTTCTGCCTGGAGCAGTTCTTGTGGTTTGTCTAACTTACAATTTCCCTTTATTTAAAATAAAATAGAACTATCACTCATAATTCATAATAGCTATTTCTTTGTGTATGCAATCAGTAGGTTGGTTAATTATTTAGCACCCATTGTATTTAGTTGAAAACTTATTTCAATTTTCCAGATATATGTGCTGATTGCTTAGATAATACATGAAGCTAGAAAAGTAATTAAGTTTATTATTTCAATTTATGTAAACTTTAAAATGCTATGACTAAACATTGTTTTTTTGTTTTAGGGAGAAGATGCTTCATTGGATCAAGAAGAGTTTTATCAAACTGTCACTCTGCATCGAGGTACCAAAGGTTTTGGTTTCAGTATTAGAGGGGGAAAAGAATTTCACAACATGCCTCTTTTTGTTTTAAGGATAGCAGAAAATGGCCCTGCACAGCAAGATGGAAAACTGAAGGTTATTTTCTTTTGCTTTTATGTTTAAGAATATATTTTAGAAACTAAGTTGTTGGGCGTAACAGTTTAATTTTCATATTTCAAAATTGTTTACTCAACTTTGATTCTTGAACATTTTAAAATATATCTCATATCTGAAGTCTCCCAAGTATTAATTTTAGCTCCCTGACTATTATAAGTTAGGTAGCATTTACTTTGTTATTTCTTACTTATTCTTATCGCATTTACCTTGCTTTCTAATACTTTTCCGCTTGTGCTCTAAGATTGACAGATATGTAAATTTTCTTTTCCCAGTTACATTTTTATAATACTATTAAAATATCAATTGTGTGTATTATAGTATAGGATATATGTATATATTTTTTTGTTTTAAGGTTGGCGATCAAATTATTGAAATCAATGGCATTTGTACTAAAGACATGACTCATGCAGAAGCAATTGAGTTGATTAGAAAAGATGGAAATTCAGTACGAATACTTATTAAAAGATGCAATTACACACCTGGAACTCTAGGTATGTTATACTTTATTTCTTCTCAAAGCTTAAAATGTGTAGAAAAGACTCCAGGCTTAAGTTTAGATTAAAGAATTAAAAATATTAAAATATATTTGTGTTTAGGGTATTATGTTTATGTATACGAGAGAAAGCATGTGAAATACTTAAGTGGATTTTTTTTTATCATTAAATTAATGCCTTTTTGGATTGTTTATCAGTGAAACTACGTATTTAAACAATTCCAGACTTTGAGTATCTATTATGTTTTCAAGTATTAACAACATTTAAAAAAAAAATCATTTTCATGAAGGCACCTGCCAAACCTTTACCATGATGCTATGTGAAGTTTAGTGGCTGCTGGTTGGCAGGATTTCTCGACTCCAAGTGATCTTTAACAAAAATATTGACAGCATTTTGCCTCTTACTCGTAGATGTCGTTTGAACCAGATAATTAAAAATATATCGGAGGGAATGTTAACTGGTCAAATACAAAATCATTGCTTTAGCCAAAAAAAAAAGTGACCTTTGCTTCTCCACCTTTGGTCTGGCAACTCAATACCTTTGTGTGATGAATGTTCCTCACGTTTTTTGTAGAGCAGTGGGAGTTGCCTGTTTCTACCATTTTTATTCTTATGGTTATTTACTGTTACGATTAGGTTTATACAAACTAGTTTCTTTGAATGAATTAGTTCTTATAACACAAAATGCAACTATAAAATCACATTTTATGAGCAGAGATTTCCAAAACAATTTTAGAACCAGCTTTTAGTTTCAATCAGTCTTGCCATGGGCCTTAAGGTCTGATTTTTCATTTTAGTTTAGACCCTTAAAAGCCTTGATATTTGCTGAAAATCCTTAAAAAATGCGGTTTTTACCAACACTACCTATTCTGTTTCACATGAATTCAAATACCATTGTACTTGTTAAAGGACAAGTGCCATCCAAAATCAATGTCATATTCCAGGGAGCAGAAAGTGCTTAAAACTGCAACATGCGTCACAGAAGAAAATCTTTGCAAAAAATTTTATCTAAATTTTGGGTGATTTGTTTTTAAATCACAAGTTACTATGTTCTGCAGTGCGAAGTATGTTCCTTGCCACATCTTTTTTTCTTTTCTAGCTACGGAACAACCTCCCTACACTGCCCAAATTACCACAAACACTTTATAAATAACAAATTTTTCAATGTTAAAATATTTAACTTCAAAAGTTATTGACAGAATTGCAAATTCTGAAAGTATGCCTTGGTTTTAAATAAAGTAAGTTAATTAGTTTTGATGTTTTATAAATATGTAATACATATATTTAGCCGAAAATTGTGTTTTATGTCTCGTCTGTTTTTGATTTTACTGCAGTTTTCAAAATATCTGACAAATAGCTGCAGAACAATTGAAATTGGTTGGAGTTGTGTTGCAGAGCACTGAATATAATTCTGCACCTGGGCCAACAACCCTATTTTGTTTCACATGAATTCAAATACCAATGTCCATTCTACTTGTTAAAGGTCAAGTGCCATCCAAAATCGATGTCTTATTTATGGGTTTTTGGTTTCAAAACTGATCAGTGAAACTAAAGCATAATACTCATGAAAGTATCTTCATGTGCACTCTTATCTGTTGTGATCTATTTGAAATATAGTTTATAATGTTGAGTTTTGAGACTTTAGAGAAAGGCCTTAATTTTTCTCTTGCTTGAAGAGTAGGTATCCTGTTAATATTCTCCTGACTGTTTAAGGGACTACAACATCTCAGTGTGAATACCCACTGTTCTAGCAATCTGCAAGTTATGGGTGGCACAGGTTTTGTTACTCTTTGGATGTATTTCTTCTGTGTCAGTAAATCTTTCCTTGTGTAAGTCTATCACTTGATGTTGTCCCTTGCATTTGTCACAGTATGGCCTTTGTGCCATAAAACTCAATCCAACAACTGTTTGATGAATCAAATTTAAAAACATTACATTTATGAATTTAATTTTATGCATGTAAAATAAAAACTGAATATGACTGCATTTTTCCTATGTTGAGTTTAAATATTTTTTGGAACTTTGTTCTAAATGACATTTTTCTCCTATTTTTAGAATAATGATTGTTAATGGAAAAATCTCACTTGCCATACTCATCTTGTGATAGTTATGAATATCATAGTTTTATTTGGAAACTCAGAATTTGAAAGATGGTAGCTGCCAAACGTGAAGAAAATTTATGAGAAAATGCAATTGTTTACCCTGAGCATTAAAAAATTTCTGATTGTTTTATTTTCATCTTCTGTTATAATTTATTTTATATCGTTGCATTGAACTTTATTTCAATTTTCATTTTGTATGTATATATTAGAAAATGTACATGTGCACATTAGTCAATGGAGTATTTTATTTGCTTGTTATGCTGGTAATTACAAAATGTACATTATCTTGCACACAGTTTTGTTGGATTAGCAAGATGTAATTAAACATCTAGAAGTGCAAGAAAAATGCTTCTAAAAGCAGCTAAATTTTTAAAATTGTACAAATTTTTAAATTAAGCGTAACTTTGCTCGTTTATTGTTTTGGATATTGGTGTTTTGTATGGAATTTTATTTTTAGCTTAACATTTTACTTTGACTCATTCCAGGTGATTTAATAAAAATATTTGTTAAATTGTACTTAGTTTTAATACTTTCTGCTCTCATCTGTTGAATCATATTTCCTTTTTTTGTTTCATTTATTTATTTTATTTATTGGATGTACTTTTCCCCATTCCTGCATTGTTATTTGTATTATTTATTTATTTATTCGGTGAATAAACATTCCATTTAGTTAACTGTTGAAAATTTGATATCAAATTTAATGACAGCAAAAAGTCCTTAATTTTCATTTTAGGTGAACCTAATCATTGAAAACATTTTTTTGAAATTAAATGGTAAAAGTGATGCTAGTTTGGAAGTGATTTTATTTTGCAAGTCTCTTTTGGATTTGTAAAAAAAGCAAAAGTAAATCTCCCTACTTTCTGCTACAATCAGTTTTTCCCCATATCACTCATTTTTGGCCCTTGTGCCATAAAACCCAAATTGCCTGTTCTTAAATTATGTGCATTATTAAATTAATTTTTAGTATAGTAAGCACATTAAATATATATATATATATATATATATATATATATATATATATGAAACATGCTTGGTTTAAAAAGTTGTAAAATTATTGAACATTCCAAAATATGAAACTAAGTATTACTTTGAATTTTGAAGCATCAGGAGATCACCAATCTTATTGATTTTCCCTGCATGCTATTTGTTTACTGTTTATTTTAAGAGTGGTTACTTTAAATGTTCCGATTTCTTAATTTATCACATAAAAGCTCATTCTATTAGGTTGTGATGAAACATGTCTAATGCAGCTATAGAGTGTTTGATAACGGTTGGACAGAAATATTTTGTATTTATGTAACCAACATTCACATCATGTACAAAGAAAATGTATTGTGTTTAAGGTACACTGATTTATTCTTGTAATAAAAACAGTTATATATATACATATTCCCGATATATTTTTGAAATATATGGGAATAAAGGAATTTTTAGGATTGTAATAACTTTTCTGGCCAGTGATCTTAAAAAAGTATTTTGATGGGAAATGTATGTTAGATCACATCATGGTTATTTCTGTGCATTTAAACTTAAAAAAGCAATCATTTCACATTTGTGGTCAAGTATACACTTTTGCCAAGAGAAACAGTATTTTCAATAAATGTTTTGAAATTCTGAACATTATGTCAAAAATTTCATTTTAAAATACTTGAAATACAGGTGTAAACATTAGTTCAGAGTTGTACAAGATTATTAGATGCGCAAATGTTGTAAAGAACTTATCTGTTTGCAGAAGCGAAAGCAATATTTTTTAATGAGATATTTCTAACATGGAATTAAATAGGAAAATTCATGTACTTTCAAGAATGTTTCTGATCCTTAAACTGAAGGGTAGGTAGTTGATTTCATAGTGGCACAACACATTGGGCTATTGGTGACTCTCCAGGATCAATCCTAAAGTAAACCCCTGGATCAGCTTGTTCGTTTATGGACCTTGTGTCATAAAATTCCAAATTTCATTCCATTCTGAGGATAACACCTCTTAATTTTGTACATCTGTCAGATGACAAGGTCTGCTGACAAGGCCTAAGCTGGCATCCTACTTTCCAAATTTCCACACCATAATGACACGAGGACATTTGAGGCCATGACAGATTTAATGTGCACCAGCTCCTGTGTACACAACAGTCTTTGGCCGGGCTGTGTTTTGAACTCGGAATCTTCCAATTTCTAATCCGTTACTCTTCCAACTGTGTTACCGCTTCCTTATAAAGTGAATGGAGAGAAATATTTATTGAATTGTGTTTTCATGCTTTGGTAAAGTCGGAAACTTCCAGGACCAAATCGATAATAAAGTTAAAAATGATTTTTAATACTAAATCAACTAATAAAATTCATCCATGGCAAGTGTTATTTTGGAAACACTTTATATATCTATTTTTCATGTCATGATGAATCGTGTAGTTCAGTTTAGACTGAAGGGTTAATTATTCTATAGACACAAATGAATCGTTGTAGTGTAATTTGTCTGTTGAAAGCCTCCGTGATTTTTAAGGTTACACATTTAGGGAATAGCAAATTATACTGTAAATCCTCTAATGAGAAATCCCTCCAGAGAATTAAAATTTATTCTTGAACTTGTTCTCAGTACTTTATTCCGTTATGTGTGGGTATTGTCTAGCAACTCATTGATATGCATTTGAATGTTTTCATGCATAGTATTTATTTAAATACTTTCATATCGAATGGGAAAGAATAATTATGTATGTTATCAATAACCCACATTCTTCCATTTTATTTAATGTGAGTATTGTTGATCTTTCATGAATATATTTTATTGTATAAAATGCTATGGGGTATTGTTTTTAAGTTGTGTACAGACTTTATGTTAAGTGTTTTTATACTATAATTATTTGTATTTAAGTCATCAGGGGGGTTTAAGGCAGAAGTATTTGCCAAAGCAATAGAGTATTTATAAGGACAGTTTATAGTTAGTCCTGTTTTAATTTGTGTAAGTTTAAATGTCTTGTTAAGCTGTTATACAAAGTTGCTAGTGTTTTTATTCATTTGTATTTGTTTAAAGTAGTGAATATATATTATATATATACTTCTGTTATACATTTTTCAGAACTGTCCAGTTTTACATATTTTATATTGTCTGGTTTTAACCGTATTGGTTGTTTTAAGTTTTCTTTTGGTGTTTTCAGAAACAAAAAAAAATTATTTATTTGTCGCTTAAGTGACATTTATTAAAGAAAAAATGCTTAGTCGAAGGAATTGGTGCCTTTTTGTATATCTTAAAACTGTTAACAACTGAAGCAAATGTTTGTCTTCTGCTATATTTTGTGACTAATACTTTTAAAAATTTGAATAACAATTCATTTCATATGAGAGAATTAATAAAATCTGAGATGAAGAATGCATTCCTTTCGTGTAATTTGTTGTTTAATTTTTTGTTAATATACAGTTAAGTATCTTTGGAATATGTGCAAGTCTTAATTTAATTCCGTTTAGTCAGTGATGGTAAGAACCCAGTTGGCTTTAGGAGATTTCATTGAGTCCTGCTCTAAGAAAAACGTTGAAATTTCTTTTTTTGAAGAACTTTTTTTACTTGGAAAACTTTTTATTCTTGGGGTTTATAGAGAAAGCTAACTTTAATGCCAGATGGCAGAAAATTTGGCAGTGTGAAATAAAGTTGGGAAAATTATTTTTCATTTCTTATTTAAAATAAATTTGGAATATTTGAGTGTTGAGGATTTACAATTATATTCGTTAATTCCACAAAATAAATGTATGTTGCTGAATTATCTTTTGTAATATATATATATATATATATATATATAGGTTTCAAGATTGTAATTCTGTATTGAAATTGAAGCTAACATGGTAAGACTTGAAATGATTTGGAGCTTGTTTACATGCAAAACTGCACAAAAAGGAGTATTTTCAACCCAACTCTTTCAGTTTTTTAAAACTGCTTATTTTTTTTTTGCCATGACACAAATTCTTGAAATTAGTAGTTCCCAATTTGAAAAACTGGCTAATTTTTCATGATTCTAGAATCATTTACTTGGACCAACAGCAGATCAATAAAGTTCATTGGCTAAGTCAGGGATTTATTTGTAGATAAATGTTTGAACTTTCTAATGAATGACCCAAGTGACCTTAATTTCAAGATCATTTAATTTTTTTTACCTTGAAACCCAAGAGTATTTTTAAAAAATATGTAAATGTTACTCTCTCTACCTCTGTGTTTTCTTTCTGAAAGCTTTTTGTTAGGCTGACCTAATTGTCCAATCGAGATGAAATGGGTATTGTGTTGAGTTGATTCAAACTGTTTTGGACAATTAAATTAATATTTATTAGGACATAACCTCCAAAAACTAGAAGCTCTTCAAAATTTTACACTCTGTATTATCAACATTTATCTCTGGTATTACAGAAACAAAATCTGCGAGAATCTTGAAATATTTCTGAACTTAAATTATTCTTCAGTAAACTCGCCATTTAAATTCTACGATAATCTTGAAATCATTGATAACCCCGCAATTCAGTTTATCCCCAGACATGACTTTTGCCATCCTGAGTTCAGCAAAAGACCTAAGGCCATCCTAAATAAATTATATTTTTAACTTTAGTCTCCTTTTATTTTATTTTTTCTCTTGCTTTAAATTCAATCATCTTGAGATCAGCTGTAGAGCACCAAATGGACTCGTTCTATGACTCCGTCCAACCAAGTATCCAGCCCTCAGACCAACACAACCCACTTGCCACAGTATATAAAGTTATGTTCAACTAATTTTAGTACAGTTCCGGCTACATTCTAAAGGGAGATAGAAGGTATAAGATCTCGAGCCACCTGTTATTTTCTAAAAAATAGACACAGACATTACAACACATAGGTTAAAATTTAGGAAAGCATTATGCTTACTTTTGAAAAGTATCCTGTTGCTACAGAGACGTCTGATCAAGACTGAGTCCGAAAGCTAACTAACTAGTTTCACACTTGGACGTACGCTTGAGACTGAACTTGTGAGATCCACATAACCCTGACACCTGGTGCTCATACTTAATAGACTATTTCCTCCCTCGAGATTCTTTTTTCTGCAGAGATAGACACTGCAAAAAAAGATAAAAAAAACAGCAGCAGCAATAGTTTCGTGAATGCAACATCTCGTGCTCAAGCAAATAGGCAAGGCCGTACGCCCCTAAGATAAAGACCCCATCAAAATTTTGCACAGTAAATTTTAAAAAATTTCGCAAGATTTCTTCCACAGCATATGCTGTGGAGGAAACTAGTCTGGATTTGAGTGGCCTAAGAGTCTCTATCTGAGCGTCATTCAGAAGGGGGTAGCAATCCCCCTCCCCCTTCTGAATGACGCATGTATTTCCACCAAAATCGAACCCTTTTTTATATTTATTTTGAGGCTATTGCAATGTAATGCTACGCCTGGCGCTGTCTGCTGTAATATTGATTTCGGTTCGTGAAAAGAATTGGAGTCTCAAGTATCACCAAATAAAATAATCTTGCCATCAAATAACCAATAGCAACCCTCTAAATGCGGAGCAGCAGAATATAGTTTCCTTCCATCGTAGTTTCCATAAAGGCAGTGGAATACTGTTCCATCAACTTTCTTCACAATACCATTGGTCACAGCCTGGTGCTAAGGGATTCGATATAAGAAGAATGGGAGAGTGGGCTTTGAAACGGGGAAGATGTGTCGGAATTAGTTTTTTCAATTCACAGATTTTTTAATCAGTGGCCTAAGAGTTGGTCAACATACAAGAAGATGAAGAACGAAAACTTAAATTTATGCGTAAGGAAGAGGATGAGGCGTTGGACAGTGCCTCAAAATTGTTAAAGGAATGCCAATAATTGACTCAAGAAGATGATAAAAAATAAAGATTTTACGGAAGCAGCATATGCTCATGCAATGATTAAATGGCAAAAGTCTCAAATGATGCCGGTCATCAGAGACAGACTTTAAAAAAAAACACATTCTTCTCTTAAGAAGAAAAAGACAAAACTAATATCATAAAATTTTTTTGAACATATTTAGCATTATTGTTATTTGTCACTTTTTTTGGTTCGATTAGTCACTTTTTACACCTTAAAACCTGTTATAAACCCTGGGATTATGATCAGTCTGAACCAGTAATGGTTGATGACCATCTAAATAAAACTGCAACTTCTTGACCGCAAAAATGATTGCAGCATTTTTTTTCTGTGGTGCTATATTTTCTTTCGGTTTGAGTAAATTTCTTATTCAAGAACAAAATTGGACGTTCCTCTCCTGCCTCATTGATCTTGGACAACACAACGCCAATTCACTCATTCGAAGCGTCGCACTGCAAACTAAATTGTTTTGAAAAGTCTGGTGCGTGCAACATGGTTTTCAGAAAGTTGTTTTTTTAATTCCAAGAAAGATTCTTGGCATAAAGTTGTCCACTTCATATTTCTCTTACGAGATTTTTCTTCAAACAGACATGTTGAAGGATCAGAAATCTGAGAATTTCGGAATATATCTATGGTAATATCCGGCAAGTTCTAAAAACGCATAAATATCTGTTTTTGTAGAGGGCTGTGGAAAGTCGGCTACTGCCTTAATTTTTAAAACTCCGGGGCTTCTCTGTCCTTGCCCTACCCAGTGACCTAAATATTTAACATATAATTGCGCAAAATTGGCATTTTGATGCTTTTCTGTGCAATTCAGTACCTTTGATTTTTTTCCAAACACACTCTAGATGTTTTAAGTGGTCCTCCCAATTTTGAGTAAAAAACGGCCACACTATCTAAGTATGAAACGGCAAAGGATTTGCAATTTTTTAACAATTCTGTCATCATGCGGTTATAATCATAAGCTGCATTTTCAGTCCCAAAGGCATTCTATGGGGTTTCTAGGTCCCAAGACTCGTCACAAAATCCAGCATACCTCTGTGCTTTTATACTCAAAGATATTTGCCAATATCCTCTAGTTACGTCAATAACCGATAGGAATTTAGTTGCAGACACAGATTCAACCTGCTCTTCAATGTTTGGAAGAGAAAAATATTGCGTGCCAGTGATTTTATTTAGTTTCCGGTAATCTATGCACGGTCTCGGGTCCTTTCCAAGTACTTCCACCGAAATTTAGAGTGAGGTGAAATCCAAGTCTCCAGCCTCAATTACTTGAAGTTGCAACATTTTCTCGACCTCCGTCCATAAAATGTCAGTCTGTCGTGGTGAAGTTCAATATGGTTATAAGCATATCGGATCTTCAGAGATCAACTCAATATCGTGTTCAACCATTTGTGTTCGACCTGGAGTGTTAGAAAAAATGTTTTAAAATCTCTCCAAAATCTTCATTAACTCTCTCTGTTTTGAGTTTAAACTGCTTGAAAGGGCATTTTTTTTAAAAAACATTTTTGTCACATCATCAGGCGTTGAGCTAAGCGTCGGAAAATCGTTTTTAATTTCGATGACTTCCGTTTCTTCTAATAGCAAATTTATATTCTCAGGTGAAACGGTTTAAGCATGTTGATGTGATAGACATGCGTTGTTTTATATTTTGGAGGCAAACTGATTACGTAATTCGTTTCGGAAAGTTGGCTTTCCACTTTTCCGGGGCATATCCAATTGACGGATAATTTCTTTGGTTTTGAAAAGGCAATCACCAAAACAAGTTTTAAACTCGCGCTTGACAGACTTTTTATCGTACTAAAATTTCTGCTTGATTTTGGCAGTTTCTATGTTCTGTACAACCATCTTTTAATTTTTCTTCATTCCGTTTTGTTAGGAAAAACCTTCCTTTTCTCAATTTTACTTAGCCAACATATTTGATTCGTACTTTATGCAAATCGTATCACGGTTATGCAAATCTTGTCACGTGATCTTCCATACTAATATATAAAAGCGGTTGCAATCTGTTGCACCAGTATTCCCGCTTTAATTCCCATTCTCACTTGTTTGATCACGTACCCGCTTACTTGATCTCTTCGATCAAGTTATTAGATTTACTTTTAATGTAACTGTGTCGAATGTAATATTTTAATCTTAACTTAAATTCTATTATCTTTTGAATAAACTCTAGTTTGGATTTTTAAAGACTTCGTCATGTGTATTTTTAGTAACTTAAGTTCATATCAGCCTAATAGGTGATAGTTTATTTTAATTCACTGCGTGGTTACTCTAATTGATCTTAAAATTCAATCAATGGTTATGGGCCCAGAGTAACTCACGAAATAACCAATCGCCGGCTAATTCAAAAATAACTTGAGACGGCGGGCCTATTGGTCAACAAGTGTAGAGTTAACGAAAAATCCCTTCCCCTTTTTCAACATGGAGGCGTCTGTTGAGAAACTGAATGCCACCAACTACAGCACATGGAAAGAAGACATCAAGGTCTTGCTGATGGAAAAAGGAAGTTGGAGGATTGTAACTGACGAGGAGAAGATCCCCACCAAGGCATCAACAGGTGACAGCAACGACGATCGTTTATACCAAAAGCTGATAAAGGATTATAATCTCCGGAAAGATCGAGCCTACAGTGCCATTTATTTATCTTCAGAGAAAGAATATCGCTTATTGATAGCGGGAAATGAAGACCCTGTAGCTGCATGGAAGATCCTGGAAGAACACTTTAGACCTGATTCAAGAGCTAGAGCGATCGGCCCTACTGACGAATTCTTCTCATGCCATGTATGTCCGGACGAGGACATTGGATTATACGCAGCACGATTAAAGCAGATTTCAGCCCAGCTAGCCGACTGCGGAAAGCCCATCCAGGACTGGTATCAGGCGTTCCAACTCATCAGATACCTACCACAAGTGTATGCAGGTATAGTCCAAGCAATATACAGATGGAAGGATGATGACTAAAGCTGACAAGGTCCTGAGTGAATTACTGGCTGAAGAAGCTAGGTTGAAGCAAAGTAACAAAGACCAGGAGATGGTTGCATGCCAGATAAGAAGCTGTTATTCCAACCAACCTAAGGTCAACTTAAGAAAAACCCCAATTGAAAAACAAGACCAAAAAGAACAGACAAGCAGAGGAAGACAAAGAAACAACCAGAGAAGACCCCACTCAACTTCCCGAAAGCATCTAATGACAAGTTTGGTCATCGAAGCTAATGCAAGTGGAACTTCAAGAATTACACCTGGGACCTGGGTATTTGACACAGCGGCGACTTCACACTTCTGTTGTGAAAGAAATCTGATGCTCAACTACAAGTCTATCAAAGGCACAGAGGTAGCTGTAGCAATCGGAGGTGTGACTTGACCCGTGGAAGGAACAGGCGAGGTGAAACTGGAATTCTACGTGAATGGTGAGATTGAAATTATAAAATTAACTAATGTTTTATATTCTCCCAAGCTTAAACAAAACTTGATTTCTGGTAGTGTAATAGATAAAGCTGGTCATAATTTTGTCTGTGATCGAAATGTTTTAACTGTTTTTCATAAAGATGGTCGCAATTGTTTTATGCCAGAAGGCAAGGTGGTTTATACTATGTAAAGCCTAACTATCCTAAAAGTATAGTATCAAATATACCTAAAAAGGATTTAAAACCTAATGTTAACCTTTCAACCACTTCAATAAATGATTTAAATATTTGGCATAAAAGATATTGTCACATTAATACTAAGTACATTGTAAATACTAGTAATAGTGAAAGTGTAAAAGGTTTACCCAAATTTAAGAATGATAATATTAAATGTGAGCCATGCAAAATCGCCAAATCACGCCGTAAATCATTTAAACCGATCGGGAAAATAAGGTCAAACAAACCATTAGAATTAATTCACATGGATCTTTGTGGCCCAATGCAAAATACTGCAATTGGCGGATACCGCTATTTTCTTACGATCACTGATGACTTTTCAAGAAAAGTTACAACTTACCCAGTAAAAGAAAAGAGGGATGTTTTCAAATGTTTTCGTAGTTATCAAAATCGAGTTGAACGTTATCTGAATTCTAAAATTGTATGTGTTCGAACAGATAACGGATTGGAATTTTGTAACTCTGAGTTTGAAGCTTTATTTGAGGAACAAGGTATTAGAGCCGAACGCACTAATACTTATACCCCTGAACAAAATGGTGTTTCAGAGCGCTATAATTACACAGCAATGGATGGTGTTAAAACCATGTTGAATGATAGCGGTCTGGGAAATCACTTTTGGGTGGAGGCATTATTTTGTTTCACTTATGTGTGGAACCGAATTTGCCATGGCCAACAAAAACTGACTCCTTTTGAACTTTTTAGTGGTAATAAACCGTCAGTTAAACACTTTAAAATTTTTGGAACGACTGCATTTTTGGGTATTCCCAGACAGCACAGACGTAAGCTTGATATGAGAGCTAAGAAGGGAATTATGGTTGGCTATGCCCAAAGAACCAGAGGATATAGAATCTGGCTTCCTACTGAAAGAAAAATAATAGAATCGATTAACGTAAGTTTCGCCGAGGATGTTGGTGATAGCAGTGGAGCGGTACTGGACCCTCCTAAAACTTTTTCTTTAAAATATGATTATCCAACATCTGACTCCGATACGGATCAGGAATCTAATAAAAGTGATTCTAATTCTAATGATTCGAGTAGTGAATCGGAATTTAAATTAGAACCTACACCGGGAACTAGTAAAAGTGAAGTATCACAACCCGTTTCCCCCGTAAAATTTTTACTTGTAAGGAAAGTCGTACCTCGAAAGAAGGGTTCGAGAATCGATGTCTACTATTATATTTCTGGGAGTAAAACTAGATTGCGTTCACAAAACGATGTTAGGAAATTCTGTGAAGCAAATAATCTACCGTATAATATGGAAAGATTTGATTTCCAAGGTAGAAATGCTCATACTGAAGAGATTAAATTAGAACCTAAAGAGATCAAACTTTCTCAAACTAATATTTCTGAAGCATGACTAGATATTACAATCCCAAATTGTTATAATGATATTTTGAGATCACCTCAAACTAACGAGTGGCGTAAAGCTATGTTAGATGAGATTTCAGTCATGAATAACCGAAAAGTCTGGAACCTGGTACAAAAACCTCCTAACAATAAAGTAATAGGTTGCCGTTGGGTTTTTACAGTCAAAAGTGACGACAAGGGCAATATTGTTAGATATAAAGCTCGATTAGTTGCACAAGGCTTCAGACAAACTAAAGGTGTTCATTATGACGGTCTTCAGCCCGGTTGTGAATTTTGAAATTATAAGATTGTGTTTCTCAATTTTTGTATGTAAATTTCAATGGTCACACTGTCAAATTGACGTTAAATGTGCCTATTTATATGCATCACTTGATGAGAACATTCTGATGTCCCAACCTCAAGGTTTTGAAGATCCTAACAAACCTGATTATGTTTGTAAATTAAATAAAAGTATTTATGGACTTCATCAATCAGGAAGAAATTGGTTTCAGGAAATACACAATGTATTAGAAAATCTTAAATTTCATAAAATTGAATGGGCAAACTGTATTTATACTTTTGATGACAGTGTGGTACTTTTAATGTATGTTGATGACATAATTATCTTTGCTATAAATGAATCTTTAATGTCTAATATTGTTCAAAAAAATAAATAAACAATTTGATATAAAAATTTTAGGAAAGACACGAAAACTTTTAGGTGTCGAGTTTGAACAAGATCGTAAAACCCTACTGATTCATCAGGGTGAATATATAAATAAAATTTGTTTAACATATAAAAAGTACAACTATCCTCTTGTATCTTTACCAATTGCTGTTGGAACCATTTTATCTAAACAACAGTGCCCGAAATCAAATATAGAGAACCATCGCACAAAACACATTGACGTCAAATTTCATTTTATTAGAAACTTGGTTCTTGAAAACTTATTCACTTTAAAATATGTAAATACAAAATCTAACTTGGCTGATTTGTTTACCAAGCCATTACCGAAAGTAGGATTAAAATCACTAGTTGATAAGATATTTGTATTTTAACATATTTGTAATATTTTTTAAATGTACTTATTCTTTTTCATGTCTGACTGGCTACTGGCGAGATATCGTCCACTACTTTGGATGGATACAGCTGAAGCGTACGAAAGGCTCCTAATACCTTCTCGGAAGGAATACAATTGTAATCTGCCAGAGTACGAGGATGCTGTATGTCACCAGGGTGGTGGTCGTTATTGATGCCCTCTTTTAGGAGGCCTATTTGGTCTATTTTTATTTTTGTTAGTCCGTAAAAATGTGTCCTCCATTTTTGCATAACAAATTTGCATGCCAGCCCGTCATGCTATAATGAAAACTTTTCATGTATTTTTACAGAGAACTGTTTTTACTCTGTTATTACTTTTTGAATTTTTACAACATAAGATATTGTTGTGTGTTTGTGATTATAAGAATTGACTCCAAGTCTTAAATATTATTAATCTTTGTTAAATTATTTTGTTAAAAGGTTAGTACGATTGATATTCAGAACTTTGAATTCTGGTATTTTTTTAAATGTTATTGGCTAGCAAAAGGCGAGCCATTGTTAGGAAAAACCTTCCTTTTCTCAATTTTACTTAGCCAACATATTTGATTCGTACTTTATGCAAATCGTATCACGGTTATGCAAATCTTGTCACGTGATCTTCCATACTAATATATAAAAGCGGTTGCAATCTGTTGCACCAGTATTCCCGCTTTAATTCCCATTCTCACTTGTTTGATCACGTACCCGCTTACTTGATCTCTTCGATCAAGTTATTAGATTTACTTTTAATGTAACTGTGTCGAATGTAATATTTTAATCTTAACTTAAATTCTATTATCTTTTGAATAAACTCTAGTTTGGATTTTTAAAGACTTCGTCATGTGTATTTTTAGTAACTTAAGTTCATATCAGCCTAATAGGTGATAGTTTATTTTAATTCACTGCGTGGTTACTCTAATTGATCTTAAAATTCAATCACGTTTATTAGATCGAAAACTTATTCTACGACATTGCTTTCAGTTCACTCATACTCTACTAAGTTATCATATATCAAGTTCATGAGAGTCCGTAGTTTTCTTCCATGCAGTAGCTCAGCAGATGAGAATCCTGTACTATCGTGAATAGCCGTTCGCAAAGCGAAAAGAGCATGGGGCAAATGCTTCTCCCAATCCGAAGTTGACACGATGCCTAAATCTAGAATGCTTATTTTTAAAGTGCGATGAAATCTCTCAACTGGGTTAGTTTGGGGATGACGCACTGAACTATACACAATTTTTTTTTATCCCAAACCTTTCCAAAAATTCTGTTGTCAATGCACTCACAAAAGAGGTAGGTGTCTTGATGACATTGTAGTTATCTAGGAAAACCCATGCGGCTGAATACCTGAAGCAGGGCGTCTACAACTGAGGTGGAACATATATTTGTGACGGGAACAGCATCAGAATACTTTGACGACATACAAAGAGCAGAAAGGATGTACCTTTTTCCAGTTGGGGTAACAGGAAGAGGTCCTCTGCATCCACATTTATCCTGGTAAAAATTTCCGGAATAACTGGAACCAACTTCAATGGAGCCTTCTTTTTATACTGTGGCTTTCGTATTCTTTGGCATTCTTCACAAGCCTTTACATAGTTTTCTATATGCAGATAACAATTTGGCCAATAAAAGGCTTTGACTAGTGAATCTTTAGGTTTAGTTACTCCTAAGTGAGCACTCACTCCTTCGTCATCGTTATTAGTTGATCATGGTATTTTTCGGGCACTATGAGTAGTCTTCTTTCTGATCCATGCTTATATCTTTTTTTGAAAAACAAAATTTGATTTAGAACCACGTATTTGTTGTTTTCTGGAAAATTCTTACAAGCTCGCTCGGGGAAAAAGCACCTTTAACCCCCCCCTCTCTGTTTTTGTTCTTCTCTATATTCTCTTCTGGAGTTGTCTTCAACAGATCATGTATGACTGATTTATATTCTCGTCGTGGTAAAATATCATCACTTTCTTCTGAAACAATGTCCTTTAATTTGGTAACATTTCTGAAGCCTTAAAAGAGTTTATCTTCACTTGATCCTCCTCTATGACTTGATCTATATCAACCATCGATTTATGTTCATATTTGCAGACTAGTATCATGTTTCAAGTTGATTTTCAAGTGTTATCCTGGGTGTTATTCCCTCTTTTACGCCAGTAAGATGCTTATGACTTGACAATTTGTAAATTGGTTTTTGAGACCAAGCACACTATTAGGAATGTAGCAAAGTGCAGGGTCTGTCTTTAGCCCATTCTGGCCAAATGGGTTCCCACACACTCCAAGGGGCTCCGTCATGAATGTGATTGAGAAAACATAAATGTTTTGTCATAAATTACAGGGTGGTCATAAAAAAACTTGGCCGATATATGGACTTCTAGGCAGTTCTGTTCAACCGATCGAGATGAGATTTTAGATATAGTTATTCAGAGGTATGAGTTCGGGATTCTGTGAACGACAACAAAGTGACACTCACGGTTACAGTTATAGGTTGAGAAACTCGAAATATTCGAATGGCAACGCCCACTTTTTCCCGTCTCAAAATGCTCAGCGCATGCGAAAACCCTAAAGAGCGTTGGAACGGTACGTGTATCACAAAACATGGACGCGTTATGCACGCACTAAAAACGGTTTTGCGAACGGCCAACAAATCCACGTTTTGGGCGCACGGAGGAAATTTGCATATGACAGAGGCAAGACACCAACCACAGAACGCCTTTCGCCAGATACATGGGCCTCGTATTTGGCGATGGTTTCGACGGTAAACACGCAAGGCTCCTATGGTATTCATCCCATTTTAATAATAGAATTTTACCAATTTTCCATTAACTTTCGCTTACAGTCATTTCGCTGGCATGTGCGAGCTCCCGACTGAAGATCTGGCTGATTATTTGGGGAAAGGCGTTCTGTGGTTGGTGTCTTGCCTCCAACATATGCAAATTTCCTTCGTGGGCCCCGATCGTGGTTTTGTTGGACGTTCGCAGAGCTGTTTTTTGTGAGTGCAAAACGCTTCCGTTTTTTGTGATACACGTACCGTTCCAACGCTCTTTAGGGTTTTCGCATGCACTGAGCATTCTGAGACAGGAAAAAGTGGGTGTTGCCATTCAAAAATTTCGAGTTTCTCTACCTATAACCGTAACTGTGAGTGCCACTTTGTTGTCGTTCACAGAATCCCGAGCTCATACCTCTGAATAACTATATCTAAAATCTCATCTTGATCGGTTGAACGGAACGGCCGCTAGAGGTCCATATATTGGCCAAGTTTTTTATGACCACCCTGTACTACCACCACACTGAAACGCTTTTTTTTAAACATGCTTTGTACTGTCTGCTACTCAATTCTCTTCATTTCAAAAAAGCGTTATTTGTTAGTAAATATTTTGTTTGGTCTGTCCAAGTAGGTAGTTGAATTAATGTCGATCTTGAGCAACACAAAGAGGTTATAGGCGACGGTCAGTGATCTCCTGAAGGTAAGATACTAGGACACTTCGTAATTCAGATGACGAGGTCGATACCTGACCCCACTACCCAAACTTTCACACCACGTCAACGTGAAGACATTTGAGGACACTAAGTACGTGGCGGTCTGGTTGGATCGAGTTTTGAACTCGTAACCCTCTGGTTGAAAATCCGTCATGCTTCCAAGCGTCTCAGCTTGAATTGAACCCCGCTATTCTTTTGACCGGCTCAGACAAACTGGCCGCTTAAAGAAACTTAAGGGGCAATGCAAGAATTATATGTTGTACATTGGACATTACGTCTGATCGGTATAAAAATAAGACAACAGGTCGGTAACAAGCGAGTGTTGGCATGTGTGTATTTACGCGAAATACTTGACTTTGAATGGAATCATCGAGTCCTAGAATGTCTTTTTGTGATTTATCTTGACACATGAAACCAACAGTACAAACGGTACAACTACACAACAAATAGTAATATTAGACTGAAAAATGTAAGTTCTACATTCTAGAACAAGGAGTGAGCACATCAAGAAAGCTCCCTTCCCGAAACCGTGCCATTAGGAACTCTTAAAAATTATATTTAATCGCATTCCTTTTCGAAAGATCGGTTGGTCCCGCCGAGAGTGACAACAAGAAGCTCCACCCTCAACAACACCCACGTGGTACAATCGCATTCTTAATAGACTTACTTATGTTCTTACCAGTCCAGCGTAGCGATCCGCATCCGGTTTACACAATACTAAAAATTAATGAGGAGACTTAAATCACTTAAAATCATAGGGACGGCCATACTTGCGATTCATTATTTGTAAAGATAGATAATTTTTCAGAGGGGGCACTGAATATCTATGTCTGAAAACAAGGCGTTGAGCCAGAAAAATATATATTTTCAAAACTTTGATTGGGGTAACTAATACGTACAATTATAACATTGAGAGCTATAGAATTTTATGTATTACGTGCAAATAAGTTGGAAACACCGGATATGGTAACAGAGTAATGGGCTTCTAGAGTTCTAGTTCTAAAAAGAAATACAAAAAAAAAAAAAAAAAAATATATATATATATATATATATATATATATTAATTGGATGCTTAGGAATAGAATAATTTAAAAGATTTAGTTTATCGCTAATTAGTTATTATATGGGAATAGATGGAAAAATAATGGCACAATTCGGAATATTAAGGAAGATTCCTCACGTAATTTGAAATTCAAGTGAGTCGTGTATATGGATGAGATACGTAATGTAATATGGGGACAAAAACATAGATTTATATAGGATAAATAAACCATTGAAGACTTGCTTATCCATCGTTTCTTTTGGATCTTGATCACTTTTACATCCATGCATCTACATCAAATACTAAAAATAACAGGCACTCATTGAAGTACCCCGTAACTCGTGTAACTTCAAATCAATATCAAGAGAGCCTACGTTTTCAGTGGGGAAAAACTTCCATCATGATTTTTCAATTTCATAATTTATTTTAAGATTAAGCTCGTCAATAGGAAGAAATAAATGTTAAGTTGTGTCTGAATACAGACCGTAGTTTTGACATGACCTGATGTTGGATTGTGACACGAATGAAGAAGACAGGAAGTTTGAACGATTGTTTATCGTGTGAATATTCAACAATTAATTTATAGTTTGAACGATTAAAATGCAGTTTGACAACAAAGTAACTTGGTCAAAAATGAAGAAAATTAAATTTATACTAAAAAAAGGATGAATTAGTTTTGTTACAAAACCTTTCCAGAAAGCTATCAGAGAGTTGACTTGAGACTCGGGACATATTGGAAAGATTTCTGTCACCGTACCTTATCAGCTACCCTCAATAGCTCTTGCCCCTAGCTGAATTGAAAAACAAGTTTTGACAGACTTCATCAGTGATTTTGAAAAGCAATTTCAAAATCACTGCAATTCAAAGCATTTATTGGAAACATTAATTTTAACACTCAAGTTCACATAAAACTTCAGAAGCCTATACTATACCTACGGATCAGAAGAACATTCTGGAGATGTAGACATCAGTTATTAGTGTTTATTGTGTTATTAATATAATTTTTAACTGCCCATGTTTCTATAAATAACATGGTTTAAGTTCTTCCTGAATGAGTTTGTTGCAAGCTGTTAAAACAAACAGCATTAACAACCCGCGGAAGAGCCGATATCCATATCCACGGAATTTTTCAGTAGGGCAGGTAAGTAGGTATTTAATTAACGTCGGAATGGAACAACATAACGGTCTATTGGCGGTAGTTATCCGGGATCTCGGGAGAAAGATTCGAGGACAACACCCCGTAACTTTGAACCACGGTCAGATGTCGAGGTCACACCTGAACTGGCACCACGTTCTCCAAACTTTTATACCACGCGAACGTAGAGGATATTTGAGGCCACGATAGATTTAACGTGCACCAGCCTCCTTTGTACATGACGGACTTTGGTTGGATTCAAGTTCGTAACCCTCTGGCTGGTAATCTGCTACCCTTCCAACCGTGCTACTACGGCCCTTTTTGACATAGAATACGTCTTACCTTTCGAAACCGGGCTACCACGCTTAATTTTTGAGTGTCACAAAAAAGCGTAAGTGCGAACAATTTAAAAACTTGAAAAATATCAATGAAACATAAATGAACGATATCGCGTTCAAAAGAGCATTAAACAAAGAATTTTTCAAATGCTCATTGATATTTCAATGACGTCATCGGCTGATGCAATCAATCGCAGCGCACAGTTGAGTCTCGAAAATGCGCACTGCCTCTCACATTAATTTTGTCTAGCTTCGTCATCCTTTTTTGTGAGGACGACGTTTGAGTAGTCATTTGTTTCGTCTCTGCGCTATATTCTCTGATTTATAAATAATAATAGAAATAAAACTTAAATATTTAATATTTGTGTTGACATAAGACATAAAAATTAGTAAATCGAACACTTTTTACCAAAACCTCGTAAAAAGGACATGACCCTTAAAAGGCACAAAAATTACTTCTAAAAGACAAAATTTAGTTACCCATTTTACTCTGCCAAAACAGTTACGCTGAGTTCGAACTGCCTCCAACTGTGTAACCAATTATAAGGTCAAGAAAAAAATATATTTCACAAAACTCTATCTGGCACAACTGTCTCTAATTAGCCACTTTAGATAATTTTTCATTTAAAAAATTATTTTTAGGGTATTCTTTTGTCGATTTCTTTCTATGTCGTGAGAAACATTCGGATTTTATTCTTTGAGGTCACTTTATTTTTATACAACACTCAAGAATAAAAAAAATAAAAAAATTGTTGTTTTTCATAAATATGTATATGTTTGCCTCACTGTAAATAAAAGCAACGTTTCCCGTGTGCTGCCTTTACGCAAGAAAAATTCTTTCGTGAAATTTGTTTACAACCGCGTTGTTTATGAACAAGACCTTTTGCATCGCTGGGGCAAAGAATCTTTAACAGGAAAAAGTTGTTTTCGTTTAATATCGAAGTACTTTCGTATTATTGTTTTCGATGTATTCCATTTCGAAGCAGGAATTTCCCGGAATTTCAGAAGCCATCCAATTATAACATTTGAGACCTAGTGTTTTGGTATTTAGAAACAAAAGATCTCAATATCGCACCCCCGCAAGAAAAGTGATCCAACTCAAAATTGCAGAATTTGAGAAACATGAACTTAAAGGATACTGTAAAACATATGGAAATAGTATAAGCTTCTTTTAAATTTTAGTTAAATATTTATGGTGGTAACTTTTATTATATTCTATAGAATAGTAATATAACACGCTGGAGCATCTCATACATATTTTTCAATGACATAACATCAAAAATTTTATTTTTTGAGTTGTGTCAGTTTTCTAGCCAGGGTGCGATATGATTAGAAGGGAAACATAACAATTCAGTACTGAGCAGCTCTGCTGTAACATTTAAGTGGATTAAATTTTGTCCCTCATTAATAGCTTAGTATATCATTCCACATAAATGCGCATCACTTTAGTCTTGAGATAATTATATGCGGATTTAAAGCTAAATGGTCTTAAAATGGATCCAAATTCGAATCAAGAACTGAATATATGCTCTACGTATTCTAAAAAAGGTTCAAAGGGAAAAAAAAAAGGTAATCAAAGGCAAGGTTATTGGTTCAGTATGATAATTACATTTTAAATCGTTCTCCCGAAACTATATTAACTACTAGCCACTGCGTGGCAACGCCGTGATATAAGGTATTAATCTGGATTTTTTAATCTGGAATAAATTTTTTTTTTCCGCAGATTTCAAATCCGGTGAAGATATATTCAATTTTAAAATTATTTATTTAAAGAAAATCATATTTTTCGGTTACAATCTATAGTAAAATTTTCCGCAGATTTTAAAGCCGTTGAAATTTTCAATCTATCTTTAGTGATTCCGATTTTACGAAAAAAAACTTATAAATTCCAGTCCATATGTTTTTTATTTCAATATGTTTTTTTGTTTATTTCTCTCATTAAAAATGAGAATGGAAGCGGAAATGGAATGGGACTGGAAATGTAATCTGTTTCTTTTTTTTAACGCGAAGGGCACCTCCGCCGCTCAAAATAAAAGCGGAAACAAAATTTTTATTTATTTTTCCTGAGGTTCTCCGAAACGATGGAAAAACTTGGCATAGATCCAAGGTCACGTAGCGAGAAAAGTCAAGATTGGGGCTGTCCTTCTTTCGTCCGAAGAAGAACCACGTAGAGAATAAAACTATTAAATTCATTTAAAAATCTTCTAGATTAAATTTTAAAATTTCGGCGCGACCCAAAAATTGTAAAAAATTTGGACTACCTGTGTGCCAAATCTCATTGCTGTAAGTGTGCCATAGAATCATCAGGATTTTGCGGCAAGTAAGAGACAGACAAACACTTCTTTTTATAATAGTAGAGATTAATATAGGGGCACAGTTATTAGAACTTTCAGAGTAAAAATATAGAAATGTCCTTTATTTGACGTTAGCTTAGGGTCAAGTTACTATTCGTTTTGGTAACAAGATCTAGGGTTAATAAATGGTTAGCCATTGCTCACTCTACTTTTATATTTCCTTTACAGGCTTACCTCTCCCAGGAGCACCTCCGTAGTGTTGAAGCCTTTCTTTGTCCAGAAATATCTTCAGATCTGTCTCTCTTTGAAGCACGTCTGGCACATGCCTCACCGTCAAATGCACCACCCATCAGAATATACAGGATCTGGGGCAGCAGCTGTAGAATGATTGGAATAATATGGTTACAGGATAGCACGAGAGTTTGTGTAACTTCGTTCCTCGTCGTATATCTATATATATATAAAATTCAAATACCACTCACTCACTAACTGACTCATCACTGTATCTCAAGAACTACACGTCCTAGGAAGCTGAAAGTTTGTAGGGTGATTCTTCTTATAACGTAGGGGTGCACTAAGAAAGGATTTAGAAAAATTCGAATCCTGAGAGGCCTAAAATTGACCTAAGGCCTAAGCCAAAAGCAATTTGAAATCGCCATAGAAATAACATTGAGTATAAAACGCTATACCCATCTCAGATTGCTTTACCAGTGTTGATCGAAAAACAATTTCCTTATAATAAATTAAATTATAATATTCATGTTTGAACTGAATTTTTACATCTTTCCCTGATGAAAATAATATTTATAAATATTTGATTGTCGAAGAAAGAATATTTAGAACTGTAAGTGCTCGGCTGGGCTGAAGGAACCTTTTCCAGCATTATTCAACTCGAGCGCCGGGCAACTTACGAATATGTGTGTGGGTGGTGGATTAAATAAATCGACAGGACTGCCTGGTCGTAATTACTGCGATTTATTAACAGCAATCATTGACTCTATATACATGAAGGCCGCGACTGAGTCGGATCGCGTCTTTTTCACATCAAAGCGTCACATCACACTTCTCTTTTCGTACATCCGGGGCTCCCTTGAAAATACATCTGCGCAACTTAACTGCGCATTGGAGGAGGAACCTCCCAGGCGCCATCTATTGGTCTCTTTCGAAACCAACAGGTGGGTGCTTAAAACATATATGTTACATACTCCCCCTCTGGTTTGGCCGACGTCCCGGCAAGGAACCAGCATGCTTTCGATTTGGACGCCCACGCTTTCGTAAGGGCGTCAAAGGCCGAGCATCGGAATCAAGGCAAGGTCTTAAAGCCGATGAGTGATAAACTCCCATTGAGACTTCAGGAGAGTCTGGATTGGCAATTTGATAAGTAGTAGGTGATCGCTGAGTGAGAATGACATAGGGACCGTCCCTCCGAGGCATGAACTTGCTTGTTCGTTTCTTTTTGGCATTACTAACAGGGTGGAGTGTCACCCAAACAGAATCGCCCGGAGAAAAGCTCGGTCCTGAACTTCTTCCCTTATCCGCACAGGCTTTTCTCTGGTCTTGTCTTTTCTCCATGGATAACTGTACTTCCGTGCTTAGGTTGGCAAATTTCTGAAGATAAGGGGTAATTTCGGGTACAAAATTATCATTTGAGACAATAGAGCGAAGGTCATGTTGGACATCGTCTGTGGTTTTAAGTTCTCGACCAAAATGAAGAAAAGCTGCAGTCTGGCCCGTGGTCGAACATCTGGATGAGTTCATGGCGAAACGAATGATGGGCAACTTCTCAGACCATGCAGTGTGATCATTTCCCACAAGAATAGCCAGACGAGGCTTTAGGTCCCGATTCTTTCGCTCCACAGGGTTAGCTTGTGGGTGATATACAGGTATCAACTCCTGTTTGATTCCAAGAATGTAACAGACTTGTTGCATTGTAGCACTAATGAATTGCGTTCCGTTGTCGCTAATGACACGCCTGGGGATTCCATATCTTAGGAAAACTTCTTCGATGAGAGTTACAGCGCATTCCTTGGCAGTGGCATTGGGTAATGCAAATAGTTCAACCCATTTGGTGCAACAGTCTTCGACTATAAAAATCCATTTGTTTCCATCCTTTGAGTCAGGTAGAGGTCCGAACAGATCAATCGCTAAGGTTTCAAAGCGCTGATTGTATATGGGAGTTCTGAGCAGTCCAGAAGGCTTCTGGTTCGAGGCTTTAAAACGGGCACATTCCACGCAACTTTTGACGTGTTCAGCAATGGATTTACGCAAACCAGGCCAAAAGTATCTCTGGGCAATCCGATGATATGTGCCCTCAACGCCATAGTGTCCTGCGGATGGAGCATCATGGTATTCTTCTAATACCCTCTTCCGTTCCTGAAGAGGAACGACCAGCTGGGCTTCTTCCGAATCGGAGTCGGGGGAAAAACGATAGAGCACACCTTGATTCATGATGTACCCTCTATCGGTCCAATTTGCAAAATCTGCGCTTTTCTCTACGCTTTCAAAACAGTCTATAATCTTCTTTAGCTCGTCATCTTTCAATTGTTCTTCTCTTATGTCACTGGAACTTCTAGTGGGAATGTCAACAGATACCATACAGATATCACAATGATCTTCGGTGTGTTCACACAAAGGACGAGACAACAAGTCAGCCACAACATTAGCCTTTCCTGGAATATATACTATTTGCAGATTGTGGGATTGGATCTGCAATGCCCATCTGGCTAACCTCCCAGTTGGAGATTTCAGGCTCATCAACCACCTCAGAGGTTGATGGTCAGAGGCTATGGTGAACTTTTGTCCCTCGATGTAACCGCGAAACTTCCCCAGGGCCCAGACAACAGCTAGGGCCTCACGCTCAGTGGTAGAATAATTTCGTTCAGCAGGAAGAAGGAGTCTGCTAGCATATTCTACGGGATGTTCTTCAGGAGGGTCTCCTTGAATTAGGACGGCACCCAAGGCGTAACTACTGGCATCCGTTCGGATTATGAAGGGCTTTGATGGATCACTTTGCTTGAGAATGGGGGGAGTGATCAACAACTCTTTTAAGGTGATGAAAGCCTTCTGTTCTTCTTCTGTCCATTTCCATGAGGCATTTTTCTTCGTCAAATTACTAAGGGGTCTAGCAATTTCAGAAAAGTTAGGGATGAAACGGCGATACCAAGAACAAGTTTGCAGAAACGATTGGACCTGTTTCACATTTCTAGGATTTGGCATTAACTGGATAGCGGAAGTCTTTTCAGGGTCAGCCTGGAGTCCGGATGGAGTTATCCAATGACCTAGGTATTTGACCTTAGAGCATCCAAAGTTGCATTTTTCCCGGTTGGCATGCAACTTAAATTGAAGGAGTCGCTCAAATACAGCTCTCAAGTGTGAGAGATGCTCTTCAAAGGTCTCTGACAAGACAATTATGTCGTCAAGGTAAGACAGCAAGTGCATGTCTTTCAGACCCCCTCTGAAACGATCAATGAGTCTTTGGAAGGTTGCTGGTGCGTTTTTCAGCCCGAAAGGCATCCTGATAAAACGGTAAGAGCCAAATGGACAGGTGAAAGCAGTCTTGTCACGGTCTGTAACTGCCACGTTAACTTGATGGTAACCCGCTCGCAAGTCAATCGTTGACATGTAGGATGTATGCTTGGCTTCGTGGAGCAAGTCGTCAATGAGTGGAAGAGGATAGGTATCAGTCTTCGTAATGGCATTCAGTTTGCGATAATCAACGCAAAATCTGTAGGTTCCATTTGGTTTTGGGATCAGAACCACAGGAGCCGCATATGGTGACTCGCAGTCCTCAATTATGCCTTCTTCCAACATTCTCTCTATCTCGTTTTTCATTATACTTTTCTTTACTGGGGAAACTCTGTACGGAGGTACTGCAACAGGTGGATGGTCCATAGTGTCTATCCGGTGTTTAATGAAAGGGGTAGCCTCTCCCCTGGATGAAAAGACCTTTCATACTCGTTAAGGAGACAGTTCATCGTTTCACGCTGAGTTGTCGTAAGGGCAAGGCCTTCCACCTCTCGAAGTGAACACGAATTAATTTTAATCTCGTTTCCGAATTCCTTAAATGACACAGATTTCATTTGTTCTGCAAATTGGTATTTGTGGCGAGGACTATCGCCGAAAAACCAGTCCCCTTTGAGCCCAGTTTCTGTGGTCAAATTCATAGACTGAGCTTCAAGTTGCATCTTTAGCTTTTCGAGTTCAAAAACTCTTTCCTTTTCGGCTTTCTCCAGTTCAAAAGTTCTTTCCCTTTCAGATTCTCTGTTCTCTATGATTGTTTTCAGGAGTTCTTTTGCGAATGTTTCTTCATAATGCTCTGAATTGACAATAATATCCTTTAGCTCAAAGATTTTTAGATTTTCACTTAAGACCTCCCCTAGTTCCTCTGCTAGGATCCTAAGATCCTCCCGTCTACCTTTAGCCAAAAATGTCATTTTTGTTTTCAAAACCAGCTTTTAACCAATTAGAGGTTCCTCTTACAATGAATTTTGAAAATAGATTTTTAAATGACTAAATGAAAGTACTAGATTTCATATAATATATATGAACGACAAAAATATATGCAATAAATCCTATACTCTAAAAGAGAACACACAATACTAGCACTAAATCTTATACCCTAAAAAGATAGAACACACAATACATATGCACTAAATCTTATACCTTATCCTCATATATCATGTAACCATTATAACTCATATAATTCAAAATAATTGAGATTCATATGCGATGCAGCATTTCTAATTAAAGAGAGAACACAAAAATATTAACACTATAAATCTTACTCCCTAGTCTCTCATATATCATGAAGCAATTTTAACTCAAATAATTCAAAACGAATTCCGATTCATATGCGATGCAGCATTTCTAACTACCAATTTATGCAAGTTGAAGTTAAATCGAAACTTGAATCACACTAAATCGATAAATTTTCAAGCTGAAGTTAAATCGAAACTTGAATCACTCTAAATCGATAAATTTTCAAGTTGAAGTTAAATCGAAACTTGAAACACACTAACTTTACAAAGTTATACAAGTTAAAGTTAAATCGAAACTTGAATCACACTAAATTCACAAAGTTAGACAACTTGAAAAATCAATCAAATTTCTTATCTGGGTCCAAGAAAGACGATGTTCCGGATTATCACTTTCCTGTAGAATGGCTCTCTTTCCACGTGCGACGACTCCAAGCGACCGCTTCCCGTCAATTCCACGTGTAGGCAAATCCAAGCGAACGCTTTTCCCGATTTGCCGCGATCTCCAGACTGTAAAGTGTTGCTTCTGCGGAACACTACCAGCGATTTCCAGGCACCATTTCCGTCAATTCATCAATCCGGCCACTGGTTGGGCGCCAATGTAAATTCTCGGCTGGGCTGAAGGAACCTTTTCCAGCATTATTCAACTCGAGCGCCGGGCAACTTACGAATATGTGTGTGGGTGGTGGATTAAATAAATCGACAGGACTGCCTGGTCGTAATTACTGCGATTTATTAACAGCAATCATTGACTCTATATACATGAAGGCCGCGACTGAGTCGGATCGCGTCTTTTTCACATCAAAGCGTCACATCACACTTCTTCTTTTCGTACATCCGGGGCTCCCTTGAAAATACATCTGCGCAACTTAACTGCGCATTGGAGGAGGAACCTCCCAGGCGCCATCTATTGGTCTCTTTCGAAACCAACAGGTGGGTGCTTAAAACATATATGTTACAGAACATTTAATTTTATATTTACTTAAATTTTATGATGGAAACACTCCCAGCAAACTATAGCTCCTTTAAGTCCAGTTGGCTTATTTTGAGCGACGAAAAAAGGACTTTAGATGAACTGACCACACAACTTTGTACTCATGAAAGAGAATTGAAGAAGGATCCAGACACAAATGAAGCAGTTGACCAAGAAGCATTAGTTGTAAATTCGGAGTTCAAGCGAAGAACAAGCAATAAGAATAACAGTAAATGCAACTACTGTCATCTAAGAGGACATTGGGTCAAGACGTGCAAGAAGTGGATTGCTGATGGGAAACCACCAAAGCCTAGTCGTTCCAACTACACCAAAGAAGGGAGAAATCCTGTTTCGGCTAATATGACACTCCTGGTTTTAGATGAGGAGATACACGCTGCCGAGACAAATTTAAATGACTGGTTCGTTGACAATGGGGCCTCAAAATATGTGACTAACAATAACAGTCATTTTGTGGTTTTTAACAAATTTGAACTTCCAAATACCATAACCATAGCCAAGGAAAAGTCATTAACAGCCATTGGTAAAGGTACCATCAAAATTTTTATATTTGTAAACAATGAGAAACAATTTAAACACCTGGAAAATGTGTGGTACGTGCCAGAAATCAGTAACATTTGTTTTCTGTATTGACAGCTCAAGACAGAAATCGAAGCAGTGTGTTTGAATCCACTTACAAGGACTGTTATCTGAAAATCAATGGTGAAACATTCTTGCATGGGACACGAAGTGCTGGGGGTGGTCTTTTCAAAGCCGCCATGAAGACATTGGTTCCTGAAAATCAAGTCAACATAGACATGGCTGTTGGTGACGTCCTTCAACTCTATCACGAAAGATGGGGACACCAAGACAAGCAACATGTAAAATCAATCATGGAAAATGAGTTAAATATAAAAGTAACAAATGACTCAAAATTATGTGAAGCTTGCGTGTATGGGAAGCCACACAGATTAAAGTTTGGAACCAGGAAAACGGCTACAAAGGCAGGATCTCCACAGATATTTGTGGACCATTTGACGAGTCTCACAAGAAGTTTAAATACTTTGCCATCTTCAAAGATAATTTCACAAAATTCAGATATTGTTTCTTCCTGAAACAAAAATCAGAAATTGCAGATGTGCTTGTGGACTTTATTGTCCATGCAAATAATTTGGGTCACACTATAAAAGAAATCCTCAGTGACAATGGCGGCGAGTTCAATAACCAAGCAGTCAAACAGATCTTAAAGAAGCATGGAATATCCCAAAGACTTACAGCTCCATACTCTCCAGAACAAATGGCATCTCTGAAAGAGACAACAGAACGATTGTAGAAATGGCTCGAACTCTGAAGTACTCAAATGAGGAAATAGATTTCCCAAATATCTATGGGCAGAATTTGTTAGCTCTTCTGTCTATGTTTTAAACAGAACTGGCAAATCTCAAATTCCAAGTTCAAGCCACTATGAACTATGGATGGGTAAGAAACCCAGAAAAAAAACACATGCGCATCATAGGTTCTGTTTGCTATGCACATATTCCAGTCCAGAAAAGGAGTAAAATGGATAAGAAGGCAACTAAAGGCTATCTTGTCGGATATGATGGAGACGAAAGATATAGAATTTATATCAAAGAAAAGGGGATGGTCATTTGTTCACGAGACGTTGTTTTCGAAGAAAAGCCATTCCCAACTGAAAACTCGATTTCATTACCTCTCCAAGATGTTGAAAACAAACCCCAAGATGACAGAAGTGAAGCTGCAACAGATTTAGACCCCAGAATGGAGGGAAACATAGAAACGGAAAGTCGACCCAAGAGACAGGTGTCACCACCCAAGTGGACAGAAGATTACATCATGGGAGACTTGAATATTGTTAATGATTCTCAGGAAGTCACAAACAGGGAGGAGTCTAGCTGACTGATGGCGTTCAGAGATGAAGAACCCAAGACTTTTCTGAAACATCCCGAAAGTCTAGAAGAAGCTTTAACTAGTCCTGATGCAGAACAATGGAAGTTAGCCATGGAATAGGAACTAGAGAACTTAAAAAGAAACGAGACTTGGGAAGTAGTTCCTTGACCGAAAGAAAGAAAAGTTGTAAAATGTAGATGGGTCTTCAGGAAGAAGTATAAAGATGGAAGCGTGAACAGATTCATAGCTCGACTAGTTGCCAGGGGTTACACACAAGTAGAGGGAATAGACTATAAAGAGACATTTTGCCCTGTAATAAAGTCAAAGTCTATTAGAACCTTGTTGGCATATTAAGTGGAGCAAAATTGGTTGGTCCACCAACTTGATATCACTGCTGCCTACATGAACGGAAAAATAAATGAAACAGTTTTTATGGAACCGCCACCTGTTCATCTGCAAGGAAAACCAGCAGAGGTCTGCTTATTGAAGAAGTCACTTTATGGTCTTCATCAATCTGGAAGAGAGTGGAACATATGCCTCGACAAATTCCCAAGGTCATATAAGCTTACAAGATCTAAAGCAGATCCTTGTGTGTATTTCGACAAGGAGAGGAAGTTGATTGTTGGTGTATACGTGGATGATCTTCTAGTAATTTCCAGCCTGGATACTACCATCCAAAAGTTTAAGGACAGTATTGGAGCTACCTTTGAAGTAAATGATTTGGGAGAAATACACGATCTACTTTCAATTAAAATAGAGCGAAACAAGGATGGCTCAATGACTTTCGACCAGAGGGCATACATAACAGATTTGCTGCAATCAACTGGCATGTTGAATTGTAGGGGAGCATCAACACCTTTAGATCCAGGAATGAGGTACATGTCAGCATCCAGTGACAACATGCTCTATGCTGAAATGGCATTCAGGTATCGACAGGCAATAGGAGGGCTCTTGTATTTAACAGGAGGAACAAGACCAGACTTGGCTTTTCCCACCACCTACATGAGTCAATTTAACAATTGCCCTAGTAAAGAACACTGGTCTGGTGTACAGCATATACTTAGGTACGTGGCACAGACCAGGGAGATAAAACTACACTTCCAAAAGACAGGAAGAAATCTCGAGATATTCTGCTATTCAGAATGGGGCTGGCGACAAAATTGATCGTCGATCATTTAGTGGTTATGTCACCATTCTTGCAAGAGGCGCTATCTCATGGAACAGCAAGAAGCAGAGGACAACAGCCCTGTCTAATGTAGAGGCAGAATATATGTTTATGTGTAATGCCGCTAAGGAGACATTGTGGTTCCAGAATTTTTTTCAAGAAATTCTGTGGGCACACTTTATTGGCCTTCCTCAAACCATTTTTGTGGACAACCAGGGTGCAATAGCCTTAGCGAAGAACTACATCACATCAGAAAGAAACAAAAATATAGAACTGAGACATTTTTTCCTGCGTGAAAAGGTAAAGGAAAAGCTATTAATGTTTGTATATGTACAATCCAATTTAAATTCTGCTGACATGCTCACAAAGAGTGTAACAAGGACAGTTATGGTGAAATATAGACTTAGCATAGGACTAAGGGGAATATAATCAAGGGGGAGTGTTGTAGTTGTGATTATATTTCATGTATTATATTTATATTCCTTTACTGGCAATACTGAGTTTATTTTTGCTGATTGGGAGCATCAAGCTGATTCTTTTTTATCTTTTATGTAATCTAGATTTGTAACGTACTTGTGTTTTACGTCTTAAATAAATTACCCAGAATTGTCTTTTCTTCTGGCCCCTTTTTCTATTCTTCAAACTATATGCCATTAATAATTATTTGATTGATAAAAAAGGAATATTTATAAATATTTGATTGATAAAGAAAGAATATTTATAAATATTTGATTGATAAAGAAAGAATATTTATAAATATTTGATTGATAAAGAAAGAATATTTATAAATATTTGATTGATAAAGAAAGAATATTTAGAACATTTAATTTTATATTTACTTAAATTTGATAATGGAGCTCGAAAAGCCCAAACGATAAACTCATTAATCATAAAAGCGTAATTTTGCTACTCGGTATCTGGCAACCTCAGAATTAATGCTAGAACAGATATTTTTTTTCTTCAGAATTCTGACTTTTTTAAGGATTGGAATTTGTTTCTATTTGCTTATGTGTTCCAGTATATTACCTATTCCAGAAATATTATTTAGGAGTTGGATTTCATTTATTTATTTCCTGAAAAGTGGGTACTTTCTTGGCGGTCCATGTATATTTCCACCAACTTTCTTTAAATCTTTGTTTGAATACGTAATAGTGTGTAGATAAAAAAAAAAAATAAAATTTACAAATCAAATTATTTTTTAAGTGCGTAATTTATTATTTTAAAATGACACGAGAAAGTTCAAAAATAACTTTAAAATAAGATGGGTTCGTTAAATTAAAACTGGTAGTCATACTTTGTAGTTAAAAATATATTTCAAAATTTTAATATAGCTTTTCATTGAATTAAAATAAACTAAATTTCATTTGTTTTTCGTGTTTCATGGGTGTTATTGAAAGCTTACGTCATAGTCAAGTAACTACATCTATCATTCTAAATATATACGTGCTTTCCATTTAGAAACCAAATTTCTGATCTTAAAAAGTACCATAAGGGTTCAATTTAAAACTGTATGTGTGTAGGAATTAGATGAAAAGAATTACTTTTATGAAAAAGAATTGATGATGACTTTTCAATCAACCCGAGCAAAGCCGGGTCTTTCTGCTAGTTTGCATATATGACTGCCAGAGAGAACTTTTCAATTTACTTATTTATGGCCTATTTTTTCTGATGTGATTCTATAATAATAGTCCTCCAGATTTGATATTGGGGTTATATTTCTTTATCTCTTCATTACTTCGCACATGCGAATTTCATGCGAATCAAATATTAACTACGGAGTGTTTCGATTTATTTTTGGTAATGAGTGCATATAGCTATGCTTAATATGAAAAGTACTAGTTAAAAGCTGTTTATAAAGAGCAAATATATCGTGGCATTAAGAACAGTGTTTGTTATCAGATCTAAGCAAATTTCTACATAGTCACTACTAAATTAAAGATAAAGACAAAAATATCTGTTTCCTATTTAATGTCTCCTTACATATTTAATTCCTCTACTTCATATTTAATACTAGCCACTGCGTGGTCAGTACGGCCTTCCCCGTGACAGTTCTTTTCGTGAGGTCAGGTGTGATCACTGCTCGCTAACCTCTGGTGATTGCTACGAATTCCCATTTGGTTTGCTTAGCAAACCAAATGGGAATTCGTAGCCTAGTGGATAACAGCCATAACGGCCTTTTCCGTGGTGTTGGTTTGCTTCGCAAACCAAATGGAAATTCGTAGCTTATTGGACAACAGCCATCACGGCGTTGTCAAATTGGAATTGCGAAGAGGTCCAATCGACGTGCAGTTACAATATCTTGCGAAAATATAAATATTTAACTGAAAAATTATTCATTAAAAGAAAATAAAACGTATAAGGTATCTACCAGGTGCAAAATTTTCCGCATATTTCAAATCCGTTGACATTTTCAATCTATCTTTAACAATCCCGATTTTACAAAAAGGAACTAAACAATGCAAGTCAATTAAAAAATATTTTGTTTTGCTTTCCTTCGTAAGAAATAGAATTTGATTTCTCGATCGCACACACAAAGGTCACATGTGAAAAAATACAAAAAGTTACAGTTTAAAAAATATTTATTTTAATAAAATCATATTTTTAGGTATCGATCAAATGTAAAATTTTCCACAGATTTCAAATCAGTTGAAATTTTTACTCTGTATTTGATGATCTAGGAGATGGAAAAAGGACATAACTCCAGTAAAACTTTATTGTTTTTTTCGTCTACTGAAAAATCGTTCCTCCGCAAAATGAAACAAAAAAATAAATCTAGAATATGTCATCTCTTTATAGTGTTGCAATTCTAAGGAAAACAATAATAAAATTCCATTAAATTCATTTAATAATGTTCTAGATTTAATTTTAAAATTCAGGCTTCGCACATACATTTGTCAGGCCAATACATAGAGACATGCAGACAAACACTTCCTTTTATAATAGAGATACGATGGATTGTTTCGGAAAGCTATTTGCTAACCTTATAGCTTTTTATTAAGCTGAGTACGAACGGTTTCAGTTAATATTTTAGAAACTATTATTGCACATTAATATATGAGCCATTTTTTTTTAGAAAGTGGTTATAAATCCACTTTGAAAAAAAAAAGAGTTTATTTTCTTTAACAATTTTAATAATTATTATTGCAAAATTGTAATATTATTGTAAAATTTAACAGGTTTATAGTGTTAAAAACATCATCTGAATTGAATAACGTTTGCTAATATTTAAAAATTAATTTAAACACAAACCCTTAAATATCTCGATGTATGAAAAAATGGATTCATACCACTTTCAAAAATAACGGCTCACATTACGGATTTTTCTCTTTACTTTCAGATGTATTTTGTGAGCGCGTGCAAACGATTCGTGAATAAATTTTTATTGCGTGCGTGCAACTGCCACTTTTGAATTTGTAAACTCTACGTACAAACGATAATAGTATTAATAAATGTATGTTTTATTATGCACGCACAAACTATGATATTGTGAATGCTTTTTTAACTATGCTTCGGCAAACTGTAATCATGATATGAAATGCGATAAAAATAAATTTGGAATTTAGAAGGATTCGGCTTGGAGTGAAAGAGAGTTGATCGTGATTCTTTGTAATTTAGTCTCTTCTTAGTTTCTTTAGTAAATGTCTAACTTTTTTAATAAGCATTTGATCTCCTATGCATGCAACAAAAATATTATTTACAATTATTTAAGGCATCCAAGCTGATAATATGATAATCCAAAATGAATTCAGCATATCTTTATCTGATTGTTCTGATCACCAAGCACCCATTTCACCTAATATAGAAGCATGTAGTGTATGGATCGAAAATATAGTATTGTAAATAGAATTTAAACAGGATACATACACAAAAAATAGTATAAGCACGCGAAAGAAAAAGGAAAAAAGGGACTACTGATTACCTCATTTCCATGCATCCAACTCCCCCATCCAAAGAAAAAAAAATCTACCCCAGAGAGTAAGAGTCCTCTTCAACCTCGAAGTCCAACTCAGCAGGTAGTTAATCCCTTTTTGTCTCCATCCCAAACAAAAGCATTCCCGCAAAACTTGTTCGAACAATGCTACTGTTTTCTTTCGGTCTGACTGGAAGAATAGAGTGCAAGCAGAGCGGCCTAAAAGCTCTTTCAAACAGATGCACATTTTCGGGGTGAAACGTTATTTCCATTTCTTCTGACTTCAAATGTTCACGGTCCCGTTTTTTTTTTTTGTGTATACATAAATCATTTTTTATATATTTACGTCTTGCGATAAGTCTTTTAAGTTTCTGTGTATCAATAGGTCAGAGTAGTTGATGTTTTTTAAATTCGGTAATTAGAGACTTTTGTAACTGATGTGGCATGGTTTATTGTTTGTAAAAAGTTCGTTAATTTGTTTTTTTAGACCGACTCGGGAGAAATTGTAGAACTCACGATTCCTGATTTGCTTGTATTCCTAATTGATACTCATATTTTACATGGAACAAACATTGTCTTGTTTTCGTGAATAGAAAACTTTTGCAAAAAGCAACAATCTTCAATTTAACATAAGGGATACATATCAAACAAAAGTATTCGAGATGACGGCCAAGTGCGTGGTGAAGACAAGTGTAAATTGAATTTATAAGACGCCGACTGTTGAACACTATTCTTATTGGACACTGACACAATAAAATATTATAAATTCAACAGTCCTGAAATCAACATTAGCATTTTCGACAGTTCCAGAGTCAAACCTCAATAAACCTGTAAGTAAACTTATTTAGCAGCTTCTACTACTCATTGGAAGAACCCTGGAAGTGACTCGTTTTCTCAGCCCACTATTTCCACTCCTAAGCATAGAAATGTTCTATAGGGTTGTATGTTGTCTGGATAGGCTGGAAATTTAGTATTTATTGATGAATTAATAGAAAAATAAAACATTTAACTATATTTAACTAATTTTTTTAAATTGCTCAAAATTTGATTTTAGTGTTAAGTTTAGATGTCTATAGGTAACACAACCACAGAGGAGGAAGAAGTACAGAGCAAAAAGAGTTAAACTAAGTTTGGTTCCAAATTAAGCCCGTAGCACCCATGGGTGCTCTAGGGGGACATTAAAAGTGGTCTTATTCTTGTTTTATTTTTGAGAAGATCTCCAAAAAGGTGAGGGGTTCTGACGGCACAGAGGCCTCACAAGCACCAGCCTTGGCCAAAGTATCCGCAATCTCATTTCCCTCAAGTTCGACGTGGGAAGTAGATGAATCCGATGCGATATGGAAAGCCGTTTTAACTTGTTGAGTATTGACACTCCAACACTATCTCTCACACTTTGCCAATTGGTCAAGTGCTATATTGTCCATATCTCGTTTCCATGGGGAAGAAACATATATATATATATATATATATATATATATATATATATATATATATATATATATATATATTCGAACTTTTAAAAAATAGATATCTTCACTCATTTTTTTTAGTCACTCTGATCATTGTTATATTTTTATATACTAGTAGGCTCCGCCCCCGCTTACTAACCCTCGATGATTGCCGCGCAATCATATTTAGTTCGCTTCGCGAACTATACTTTTCAACTATGAGGGGTAGGGAATTGCTTCACAATCCATCCCCATTTGGATCGCTGCTGGATTGATCCCGGACCTATAGTACGATGTTAATTGAAGGTTTCCTTCCCTTCCCATGGCGATATTTATCGCATTCGCCCGAATAACGGAAAATTGCCTACTTTTGTTGCAAGATTAGCAGATTCGTATATAAGCTGACCCCAGTACAACCCAATTGGTCAAGTGCTATATTGTCCAATTTGACTTTTTCAGTTTTATTCGCTTTGTGATTGGTAGATAGCGAGTCTTGTGGTTCAACGGGCTAATGAATTTGGAGCACGCGCATACGATAAACACCGTTATATTTTTTAATTAATTAATCTATATACATAAAATTCAAATACCACTCACTCACTCACTGATTCATCACTGTATCTCAAGAACTACAAGTCCTAGGAAGATGAAATTTTGCAGGGTGATTCTTCTTATAACGTAGGGGTGCACTAAGAAAGGATTTAGAAAAATTCGAATCCTAAGAGGCCTAAAATTGACCTAAGGCCTAAGCCAAAATCAATTTGAAATCGCCATAGAAATAACATTGAGTATAAAACGCTATACCCATCTCAGATCGCTTTACCAGTGTTGATCGAAAAACAATTTCCTTATAATAAATTAAATTATAATATTCATGTTTGAACTGAATTTTTCATCTTTCCCTGATGAAAATAATATTTATAAATATTTGATTGACGAAGAAAGAATATTTAGAACATTTAATTTTATATTTATTTAAATTTTATAATGGAGCACGAAAAGCCCAAACGATCAACTCATTGATCATAAAAGCGTAATTTTGCTACTCGGTATATGGCAACCTCAGAATTAATGTTTAATTTTTTGGTGGAGTGGTCGTTCACGGTAAGAAGGCGATTTGTCGCCAAATATGGTAACCTTCACCTTTTGCGGATTTTCTTCACATCTGCCGTTTTTGTTATGGCAACCCTATCTGCTGTTACGGAATTCGGCAGCCATCTTGATTTGGCGACAAAAATTAGTTGGCGACAAACATCTTACCGTGAACGACCACTCCACCAATTTTTTTAATTTGATTTATAATTGCTTTATTGGGTAGTTGTGTTGAAAACGAGATGGTTGCGGTCACATTTGGGGATTCCCAAGTATTATAAATATGTGTTATTTTTGCTTATAAATCATTGTCTTTATCAATATTGTTCAAGTTTTTTGTCGAATTGTTTTACTTCAGAATATATTCAGGAAGTCAGACTTCAACATACTAGAACAGATTTTTTTTACAGAATTCTGCCTTTTTTAAGTATTGGAATTTTGTTTCTGTTTGCTTATGTGTTCCTGTATATTACCTATTCCAGAAATATTGTTTAAGAGTTGGATTTTATTTATTTATTTCCTGCAAAATATCATTAGACATGAGTAATTTCATGGTGGTATATGTATATTTCCACCAACTTTCTTTAAATCTTTGGTTGAATACGTAATAGTGTGTAGGTAAAAAAAAAATAAATAAAATTCACAAATCAAAATATTTTTAAGTGTGAATTTATTATTTTAAAATCACCTGAAAAATTTCAAAAATAACTTTAAAATAAGATGGGTTACGTTAATTTAAAACTGGTTGTCATACTTTGTAGTTCAAAATATATTTAAAAATTTTGGTTTAGCTTTTCATTGAAAGACGATTAAATAAACTAAATTTCATTTGTTTTTCGTGTTTCATGGGCGTTATTGAAAGCTTACGCCATAGTCAAGTAACTACATCTATCATTCTATATAGATACGTGCTTTCCATTTAGGAACCAAATTTCTGATCTTAAAAAGTACCATAAGGGTTCAATTTAAAACTGTATGTGTGTTGGAGAAACGGGAATTTTTAACAAGACTTAGTTGATCTTGGAATAATATCACACTAAGTAATTTTGAAAAATTGAAATTTTATGTCTTAAGAGACAGAAAGTCGAGGTTGATTGCTCTATTTATTGAAACTGCACTTACACAACTTAGATGCATGTGAATCGTTCGTTGAAAGTGATTTTCTTTTTGTAAAAGCGCTGTAAAATTAACCTTCTGTTTATTAAAAAATTGTTATCGATTGGGTTTAATTTGTCTACTCTGATGACATGTATTTCAAACAAAATCTCTGTTATTCCACATGTCACTGAATGGAATTTTCTGGAAAAGTGCATTTGCTTCAAATTAAATTAGTAACGAATACTGTAAAAATTTAATTTACTATCTTCTCATATTGATGATGAAATTCGAAAATATCGCTTACTAGATGAAAGAATGGCGCAATGAAAACATATTCATAGGAAAACTAAGTGCAAGACAATCCACCGAAAATTCGTCATTTTTACTCAAATTGAATGCACGGGAATATGCACGGGAACATGCACGGGAACTCGAACACTTAAAATCAATTTCAGCAGAAGTGTGAAGAATATGAAATGTATTATATGGTTGGATACAACATATATGCATATTTGCGTCCGAAGTAAACTGTAGAGAGGCGACGGAGAAGTTAAATTGTTAATAAATGTTTTTACCCGTACACTTAAATGATGCTAACATTCTTTTATGAAAAATAATTGAAGACTTTTCAATCAACATATTATTAATTCAACCCGAGCAAAGCCGGGTATTTCTGCTAGTTCATAAAATTTACGAGCTAGAAAGTTTGTAATGTTTTCAGAAGAACCAGAAAATTCAGTCGCCGTTTCCATAGCAACATTCGAATATGAAAATCTTAAAAAGTACTATTGCAACACGGATCAGTTAAAACATTTAAAATTATGACGAGATTTGCTCTGAATTTTAACAATATGTTATTTACTTAACAATTTCCTTTTTTTTATGTGGAAATAAGATGTTTTGTTCTTGACATTTTTAAAAACATATTTTTTTTATTATCCGTATATTTCCGCGTATAAGCCGATAAATTTTTAAACGTTTTCTATAGCTAAAGTGCGGTAGTCGGCTTGTATACGAATCCGCTAATCTCGCAAAAAAAGTAGGCA